>JAEAOA010001497.1:0-623189 GCA_016746295.1 Potamilus streckersoni | reverse complement strand
AATAGGTTTTCTATTACGTTACCTAGGTATTTTGTATTTGTTTGGAGGTCTGGAGGGGGTTGTTGAGCTCGGATTCTTACTTTCTCCTACTACTATGTGTCCGGGGAAAATCGCAGTTGTGTCCAGACTTATAGGCAGAAAATACAGAGCATTGGAATTGTATTTTGATAAAAAGATAAAGCCAGCAAGAGCTTTACTGGTATAAAAAAAAAACGCGGAGGATGATCTCCCTAGATTTTCAATTTAGCATTCCACGTATTTTTCTAGTAATAAAATAACAAGTTAGACAAATAATATTTACTATATGAAAGTAGCAAGGAAAATTTGTAACACATCCCAATCATTACAAATTATGAGAAATCTCGTGATGGTATGATTAGGAGCTGTGAAATAAAACACCGGTAGGTTCAGTTGATAAAGTTTGTTATCTTAGATTAACTATTGAAAAGAAAGATATATATTTCATATTGGACAGATCGAGAAAGATCTTGTGATTGATCATATTAATTCAGATCAGAAAAATAATTATTTGGATAATTTCCAAACTATTGCACAGTCACAATAATAAATTTATTTTTTGGCTGTTATTTCTTGCTTTTTGTTCAAAAATTACTTTTTTATGAGTTTGTCAGTCTTCTTACTTCTCAACAATTTTGTCAGGGATAATAGTTAAAAAAAGAGAACAAAACAATGAGGTGAACTGATTTTGGATTTCAAGGCATCAAACACTTTAATTTCTGACCCATATTAATATTCAACAGATCATGATACACCCTCCTACCATGTCACAAGGTGGTGGATGTTAGATTGCGCTTTCCGGGGTTGATTGTGGGAGGGTATGCAGAGTTCTGTAGAACATAGAGAAGGTCCCTGGTAATTGTATGTGTGTGTGTGTAAGTGTGTAAGTGTGTATGTATGTATGTATGTATGTATGTATGTATGTATGTATGTATGTATGTATGTATGTATGTATGTATGTATGTATGTATGTATGTATGTATGTATGTATGTATGTATGTATGTATGTATGTATGTATGTATGTATGTATGTATGTATGTATGTATGTATGTATGTATGTATGTATGTATGTATGTATGTATGTATGTATGTATATATATATATATGTATGTATGTATGTATGTATGTATGTATGTATGTATGTATGTATGTATGTATGTATGTATGTATGTATGTATATATGTATGTATATATATATATATATATATATATATATATATATATATATATATATATATATATATATATATATATATATATATGTGTGTGTGTGTGTGTGTGTGTGTGTGTATAACTTCACCTCTATAAGTAAACATCTGTGAGGATGATATCTCATGACAAAGATTGGCCAATGAGGGCTTTAGCGTTGTGAGTCTCATAAAGCAATGGTAATGTTCTGACAAAGGTTGGCTAATGAGAAGTTTAGCACTGTGAGTAAAGTTGGAGATGTATTCCATTCCAACAATTAGGGATGCTACACTTATGTGCATGTGCCATCCTCAGAGTTGAAATTGTATATACTTTATATAATAGTCAAGATTGTATATAATGCAAATAGCTACTATTTTATATACTCTGTAAATATGTGTTATGCTATAAACTGTAAATACTTTCCTGGTTGAGGAATTCAAATACTTTTTGAAATTTAAATGAATTAAAAAAATATTAATGTGATTATTTCTGCGATTGAAAAATTACAAGATGATCTTATACAAATTTCTCAACAACTTGATACTGAAAATATCATTTGATTTTAACCACTACAAGAATGAAGATTTGAAGGTAGATTGTAGACATATGTTACTGCCCGAATACAAGTTTATCAAATCCTGCAGGCAATGACACAGTCATTAGCTTGCGTCGATGACACACAAGCTGATCAGTTCGTTGTACTCTCCAACACGATTGAAAAAATTATATCAGAGTTATATCGCGAATATAAAACAAAAAGGTTTTGATTGCGCGTGTAAAACAGTTTAAACAAAAGATTATGTCCGATTGTAAAAGTGAAGTGAAATCGGTGACAAAGTCACTGGTGATTGGGAAAGTGATTGTAACAGCCAAATAAGGTTACGAAGTCACTGGTGAAAGTTGTAACGGATTGTAAAAGTGAAAGTGATTGTAACAGCCAAACACGGTTACGAAGTCACTGGTGAAAGTTGTAACGGATTGTAAAAAGTGAAAGTGATTGTAAAATTTAACAAAGCGAAAGTGTGAAACAAGTGGAATAATTCATTTCTGACTATAAGTAAAAAGATATTTGTTTTGTCTAATCATAATGTTTTCTTGAGCATATCAAATTTAATACAGGTATATGCATAAATCAGAATTTGATTTATATCACATGCAACTGTAATAGTGTTCTCGCTGCAGCTTATTTAACTGTTCTTGCGTTAACAAAAGTTTTCATCGCCGTATTCATCAGTATATTCAAACTAAATGTTTCTGTGTGGGGAAGTGTCATGATTCTTCTGACTACACTTTCGAGAACCTCTTTGATGTATATAAAAGCGACATATAATATTACATAAATAATTATTTGACCAAATTCAGAAGCATATTATGCATCATACAGATTATTTTATTTTACACAATCCTGATTTTCAAGATTTACGATGATGATCTATTATATGAACGCACAAATTAATATTAAAAAAGACCTATTAAATCAAGAAGGTATCCACGCTGGTCAGTGAGTCTGAAATGTATCCGTGAAAATAGCGGATAATTACAATGTAGATAAACAGGATTAACTGGTTGTAACGCAATTAAATATCGGGGGAGGGTGACTGGATTTTTCAAAATCTTCTTGATAGCTGTCATCAATCCCATCACACACAAGATTGACAGCAGTCGTTGATGTGATTGCGACAAAACATAATGAAATCTTACGACCTCTACCGTGAGGATCATTGTTATACTTGAGTATGTTTGCCGGTGGAGCTATTTTTCTCCATGATTCTAATATGGCTGGAAAATATTCATCAATGGCATCGAAGACGGCTTTTACCAACTTATCGATGTTAAATCCTGGTATTACGAAGTTTGGTATATGTCTCTTCTATTTTATTATGTGCAGAAAATGAATGTTTAAGGGTTAATGTCTGAAAATTTTTGATATACGAGTACTTTTTCAGTAATAACACGATTGACATAATTGATGTTTGATCTAGGTTGTTTTAGATGTTGTATCGTTTCAATGATCTGTTGATGCGTATCATCGCTTTATTATTGTGATACTGAAAAATAAACTTCGTAGATGACCGAGTACCCGTTTGTGTTCAGACTTAAATGCATCCGTAAATGATTTAATAAGTTCTCATCGATAATTGGATTTTAATCGTCTTTGAAGATATGGAATGTTCTTGATAATGTAGGAAGTCTTTCACCGCTAAATGAAACATAAGTACGTGTTCCATCGGGATCTATGTCACCCCTTTCCATGTACTTTCATGGATGAGTTTTTATATACTCTTGAAGCTTTAAAAATATTCGTTTATTTGAAACGTAATCAGATTGTTGTGGCTGCGGTATCTCTGCAGGTGCTTGTGGTTGTACTTCTGGCCATTCTAATATACTTCAGATGACGATTGATAAATAGCAGCCGTTAATATTTATATCGCGGAAAATAATGTTGGCTCATGAACCGTGATAGCAATCTTTGATTATTTTTTTTTTTTCTGTGATAGATTTGATTCTGCGTTTGAACTCATCGTTCAATTTAATAACTGACCGTAGGATCACAACATCCCAATCGGGGGTTCCATCGAGTATTTTTATAATCAAATACCAATGAAGCATTTGCTTGCAACCGACCGAATAACTTTGATTTAGTATTTATCCAGCTATGATACCAACGTAATTGTGCTAGTGCCATTTCCTTCGATGGAATCGCAGTTGTAAAGCTAACGTTGAACTCAGGATTGGTTGAACTTGCTGATATAATGTTTTTGGAGGATTTGTATTAGCGACGAATTGTTGTAGTAATTCTGATGACGTTGTCATTGACATTATTATTTAAATCCTGATTTTAAATGTCGGAAACTGCGACGTCATGTCCTTTGTCTAAGACGGCGGTATCTGGATCTCAAAATGCTTCATGGCAAACCTTAATCATTTCTGCGAATTCCTGTTCTGATATTATTCCATCATTGAGTCCTAATGATATCAACGTGGATAATTTGGAGTATGCTCGTGTTGCCACTGATAATTTATTTATATACTCGTGTAATTTATCAGCCTCATACGTATATATTCTTTTTGCGATGATATTAAGGATTTCAGCAACACCGGTTATAACTGCACCACCAATTTCTATCACTGGTGCTAATATGTATGTACCCGATGACTGCTACTGTTTCCAGCAACTATCGCAGACACCAAGTACACAATTATATCAGTAACAACGATACGTCTTCGGTATTTTTTTTTTTTTAGTTTTACTGTATACGCATCAATGATATTTTTAGTTGGGTCTGTCATAAACATTTTTGCTCGTATCTGTAATGTTGCGGTGCAAAATCACGTTGAACGTCGATTGGGAAGTTCATTAAAAAAATTACCAAATTTGAAGTAGTTGGTAGTTTAGCGACGAATTCAATACACCAATAGTAAAACACCGAGAGGTTTTTTTCCTTCGGGTTTCACCACGAATATTTCCTAGTGGTTTTGCTTCAATATCATTAACATAGATCCAGAAGATCCAGTTAGTGGATAATGCCGTGAAATTGTGGTGGATATTGTAAATGTTGTAGCGCCGATTACAAAGAACCAGTACATTCCGGTATCATCAGCGCGATGTTTGATGGGTTTAATGAGTGGTGTCTATATTGCTGATTCAGTCGCTACTGTATATTCTACATCATCGATGATCATTGTTATATTAGAGAGTTCAATGACGACGACTGGTGGACTTCCAAAATATTCATTAATAGCTCTATTTATGTTTTTGAAAAAATTTACAATCGCAGCTACACGATTAGCAAATTCAGATTTAAATGTGGTCATTTCATCATTGACAGCCAATAACGAGGTTATCATAGGGTTGTTGCTATTGTTGACTATTTCTTTGTTGCAGTGTCATCGCTTAATTCTGGTTCTCCAAGACCAGTAATTTTATTATTAGCCAAATTGAGAGAACCGCTGGATTATGCAAAAAATACATGGGCTTCAGTGATATTTGTATTTTTGTGGTATGACCTTGAAGTAAACTTTTGGGTTTAGAACAGTGATTATTTAGTAGTGCTTGCACGTTAGCATATAAACACATTCAAAATACCTTTGGATAGTTTCCAGATTAGTGAATTTGATAGTACAATTTGAAATAATATTCAACGAATTCATACACTGTAAGTCAGTTTTAATTTGCTCTCTTTGTTTGATTTTATATTTTATGAAGATAAATTTGTATTTTAGAAATTTGAAAGGTTGTTGGGTTGCACCTTGTCTTGTTACTTAAGTTTAAACCGCTGTTTAACACTTAACTAATTAAGAAGTCCGTCACTAAATTCTTTTTATTTTTATACTGTCTAGATCAGTAACTAAAACTGCTTTAATCCTAGCTATTATTTAATTTAAGTGTCGGTTTTGTTTATTTCTGTATGTCTGCAACAGGTGTTTGTGTCATTCTGTCTTTACGTGCCTGAAAATATTTATGAACAGATCCAAATGGCAGGTAAAGTTGATTACGTGATTCATCTCCAGTGTCACATTTAAGACTATGGCTGAGCACCTGGACCAGTACATAACACTAGCAAATGCTTTCTACTGTATTCATAGTTGCATGTTCTGCCATAGAGTTCATATATTCCAAAGCAAAACACCAATGCCATATGGTACAATGATACTGAGGATAGGTACATAGAGAACTTTACAGTCCATTAGACAACTTTATGGTAAATCAAAATTATAAATCAGGTTTTTCGAAATAAAAAGCATTATTCTATTTGAAATCATCGTAAAATGTTGCAAACATAGATGTAAATTAATCTGCAAATTCGGATAAGATAAATTTCATCTCAGCCCTAAGTAATTCAAATGATCCATTACTGAGTATTATGCCAATTCAAGTACGATCAGACATTTTACGCTTGTTTGCAATAACATCAAATGTCTTGAAGCAATGGTAAATGATCATCTTGCTTCAGGCATAGCAGGCAATTTAGTCTACGACAGACATTTTTTTCTTGCACAATATTATGCAATTTTTTTTTTGTTCTGCACATGCGCCTGGCCTACTTTATTCCATTCCATTTTTTAGATCATTTTCAAATTAATAAAGTTATCAGTGTGTTCAGATATGTCTATGAAAATGCAAACATCATCTTTATAACTTCTTTCATAAATCTGTATGATGCATTCAAATGATGCAATGATTTAAGTTTTTCTGCCACCGGCTTTATATCCTAGTCAAATGATAAATTAGAGAGCTTCATAAATTCCTTGAAAACATTTGAAGAGTCAATTAGATTTGTTGTCATTATATACAACATTAATTTTTTCATATAAAATGAGATTTCTCAGTCCAAAATATCCTGTTGGAAGTAGTTTTTTGAAATTATTTGGACAAGACAAATTGTAAGCTGTACCATATGAAACTTTTGGGTCAAACTAATGTGTGCAGTTAACATCAGTTTTAGATATAATTCAAAGCTTATGCATGTCTCGCATCCATACTGACATCAACTTTATATTGATGTTCATTTTTCATATTTCACCAACAGAGACTCAGTAGTCTACTTGTGTGCAGTCCACATCAGTTTTAGATACAATTCAAAGATTATGCATGTTTCGCATCCATACTGACATCAACTTTATATTGATGTTTTTTTTTTCATAATTCACCAGCAGACTCAGTAGTCTACTTGTTAAAGGAAAAAAAAAATCTCCAAAACTTTAACTTGAACCAGCAATGTTATGATTTATATAGCATGATGGTTTACCTTTCATGGCCGTTGTCAGTGTTAACATACTAAATAATTAAACCATGCATTTCAAGTAAACATTTTTTTTAAAACATCTGAGTGCACTTTCTCCTAAAATCTAATATTGAAAAATATTATATTTTACCTTACCATTTTACACTATTATTATGCATGTAATAGTAAGCGCATAGTCATAAAACAGTACTTTTATTTCAAATGGATATTGCTAGCATGCTCACTAAAATATTTCAGGTATTTTTCCATATTAGCAAGACAGACTTTGTTATAACTCATGCAGATTGGTAGCTTGAGAGTATTGATTGCTTCAGCACTGCTGCTTATTAACTGCTTGCTGTAAAATCATACCATATACAACCTTAAGACCGTGTCATTGTTTGGTCACCTTCGTGGTATTATATCACACATACCACTGAGGGGAATAAGTGTAATTATTGTTAATATAAATGGCAAAAAAGTTTAATCAATGTATTACATTCCAGAATTATAATTTACAGCAAAGAATAAATAAGATACATTGTTATGACTGACCTGGCTCTGCAGCTGGTCAAAATTCTTGTCACAAAGGACAAAATTCATATGGATTAGAATCAGAATACAAAAGAAACCAAAATATTATTTATATTCACCACTCACTTTAACTAGTCTACATGTGTAACTTTTGCTGAATGACCTTGATTTGGAACACAATGATTATAGGCATGTGCTCAGAGTGCTGTGATACACTTTTCTTAAATTTAAAATGTTTAAAAGTTTATAAAGTGATGTTGATTTGTCCTTTGTTCAGATCTAAAATGTTTTGAAGTCTGAAAATATCCATCAGGATCTAACAGTTTCCATCAGATAAGGCTCACATACAGACTGGTTTACTAACTAGCTTATCAATGAAATCAATCTGGAGACATATAAAGAAACCTGTCTGTCATTTTTAGAAATGGGTCATGCACAGTTGCTATAAATAGTAAATAAAGTAAATATAGAAAGTACTCTTATGTAGCAGTCACCTTTTTAAGAATATTCTCAAATTTATAGGAGTGACATTAAAGAATTAATAATAAAAATGACAAGGCATCATTCAATTGTTTTATTTTTATTTTTTTTACTGTACAAAAAAGCACAATCAATATACAGTTTAGCATAATATGTAATTTGGTGAAAAAAGTAATGATTATGCCAAAAGTGTATTAGCTGGCATGTATATTATAACCTATGGGTTGCAAATGGTATATAACTGGTTAGCCTGGTGTAGTGTTTATTGCTAGGATTCTGAACTTCACATCAAATTATTATACACCGTTTTTGTCTGATTGATTTTAACATTTGAGGTATCTATATCTTTGCTTGAGAGTCCAACAACAAACTGCACAGAACCAGATCTGTCACTGCCTAATTCACCATCAGATTTTCGTTTATGCAAAGTAGTTAGTCCTGATCTGCTGGCGCATTTTGTGTTTGCACTTAGACTCAACTTCTGAGTATATCGGTAACTAAACAATATCTTCCCCATACACGTCATCTGGTGGTATATCATTCATGTCAATTAGGATGTTTCATATGAAATCATGATGTCATCCAACATTTTTTTAATTTATATATCACATGACTTCTTACTCATATGTATAAAATGACCTTATTATACACTGCTGGGTATATACTGGATACTGTTATGTGCATGCGAGGTGTGGTTTGGTTAGGTGTTTTATGGTACAGCAACAAAAGTAGGTTATTTAGTGCTGCAAGGAAAATTAGAGCAAGGTGTCTTGCCTAAGTTAACACCAGCAGTAAATCTGAGTTGATCCAATGATATTATTAAAAAGCCACATCCTTTTGAGTCTGACATGATAATCACTAAGCAACTGTGGCTCATACACATCCTTTTGAGTCTGACATGATAATCACTAAGCACCTGTGGCTCATACACATCCTTTTGAGTCTGACATGATAATCACTAAGCATCTGTGGCTCATACACATCCTTTTGAGTCTGACATGATAATCACTAAGCAACTGTGGCTCATACACATATTTTTGAGTCTGACATGATAATCACTAAGCATCTGTGGCTCATACACATGCTTTTGAGTCTGACATGATAATCACTAAGCAACTGTGGCTCATACACATCCTTTTGAGTCTGTCATGATAATCACTAAGCATCTGTGGCTCATACACATCCTTTTGAGTCTGACATGATAATCACTAAGCAACTGTGGCTCACACACATCCTATTGAGTCTGACATGATAATCACTAAGCATCTGTGGCTCATACACATCCTTTTGAGTCTGACATGATAATCACTAAGCATCTGTGGCTCATACACATCCTTTTGAGTCTGACATGATAATCACTAAGCATCTGTGGCTCATACACATCCTTTTGAGTCTGACATGATAATCACTAAGCATCTGTGGCTTATACACATCCTTTTGAGTCTGACATGATAATCACTAAGCATCTGTGGCTCATACACATCCTTTTGAGTCTGACATGATAATCACTAAGCATCTGTGGCTCATACACATGCAGAGGCCCAATAAGTTTGTTGAGCACAGTAAGTCTATCATGAAGCAAAAGTACTTCACACAATTCAATGTATTTATACACGACTTACATTGAGCATTCAAACATGGATGATAATAAAGCTCATTTGCAGTTGGTTGTTATAATTTACAATTGGAAACAACAGCATACCATTAAACCAAATCACAAATCCATCAGGAATGTTTGAACAAATGTGCAGAACTACTAAACTTAAAGGGCAGTCTTCTGTAAGTAAAATTATCATGATGCAAAATGAAAATTTTGTTTGAAGTGTGTCTGTTTTGCTCAGGAATGTAATATTTCAATGACAATGAGGCAGAAACATTTTCAGAATTTATTGCATAGTGTGCAAGAAAGAAACTTGAAAAGAAGATTAAATTAGCACTATTTATTTGTATTATCAATGATGTTTCCACTTTTACAGGTTTCCATCAACAAGTTTTTATGAGAAACGTCATGGGTAGAAAACACAAATAATGACACTCCTTTCATGAACTAATGATGATGAGGTTTATTGAAGCATTTTTATCATTTACAATGCCTGATTACAAAAGTAAACTTGTTGGATTTTGTTATGCTGTCAATGCCAGAAAGAATAATGATGTTATTGCTAGGATTGAAGAAATGTCTTGTAGGAATACATTGCCATGCTCATTATTAATAACTGGCTACCAAAGCTGCTATTGCAAAACTCCCTGCAAAAGTGGATGAGCTCATTTGCACTGATGATACAACTGTCTGCAAAACAATAACTATATCAAATATAAATTATCTTGATTTTCTGATATTATTTTAAAAAATATTAATTAAAAATATTAATGTAAAAATGGTTGATAATCTTAGCAGCTATGGACATGATTATACAGACAATGTATGTCACAGGCTTCTATAATTGGGATTAAAAAACCATCACAAACGCCAATAATTCCGTGCAACTAGTTTCGCATATAATATATGCTTCTTCAGGCACAAAATGTTTTGAAATAAATGGATGACGTCTTTACAGGCTAAAATAACAATTACATCATTACGTAACTTCATAAGAAATTACGTCATAAAAACAATGCATAATCACAACAACTATATATATGACAGGATCTAAAAGATACACGAGTCTCTAATGAAACCTGAATCAGTAAAATAATAAAATATAATAGAGACAAACAGTCATACATACAATTATAGTGTTATAAAAGATATACAATTTCACAATTGAAAAGAAAATTAAACAATTTTATATAATACATTGGTATTAAGGCCATTAGGATACAAAGTATCTAATTTATGTATCCAATAAGTCTTTTTTATAAGTCTGTTCATGTCTCTACAGGCTTCTATAGAAATTTGATGCTTCATTCAACAGTATGTACCAGTCAATTACTATAGATGAGTGTGTGAGAATCTGACAATACTGGAAATAAGAGCATACATAAATAAGAATTTTGCTTTAATTACTGCATATTTAATTCATTCTAGATTTTAAAATTAAAAACCCCTTATAGATAAAAACCTAAAGATATCTGCCTTGAATTCAGCAGATGTTTCAGCCCCTGTGTAAATGTGTATGGAAAAATAAAAATCCTGTCACAGGATTGTTCTCATGGCAAAATAAATGTATGAATCCAAATTACCCATAAGCCTTTGTGGCAACTGGCTGTACCAGACCAGTGAGTGAATCCAACCTCTGAGTCCAGGGCCTGTTGATATTATTTGTATTATTGTAAATCTTTCCATTACAGTACAGAAATGTTGTATTCCAGTTGTGGGTGTCTTCATAGACACTTGTCATATTCAAAAACAAGACATCACTAGAGGATAGATTAAATTTGTCTGAATTTTCCAGTTCTGTTAAAATAAAAGTTGAATTTAGACTGGTTCCATTTACAAGTATGCAGGCAACATTATCTGTATTGCCTGCTAGAAACTGGTCTGATAAAATTCCAGCAAGAAATGAGAGCAAGAAAAATATGAATGTAACAGATCTGCGGAAAAGTATTTGTTTCCTTGTTAACTTGGTCTGTCCTATCAGTAGTTCTCTCTCTCTATCAACATCCTGGATGTCCATTTTCTTTAGTATGGAAGACTTTTCTAATTCCTTGGAGGAAACTTCAACATTGCCTTCAAACTGTTGAGCTGAAATTGACATATATAACAACTAAACTCACTTATCAGCCATATACATCTGTACAGTGCACAGATCCAGATCAGCCACTGCATAATATGCCAGCAGATCTGGGTCTATGCAGTTTGCTAAGAGCAATCAGAAGAACAAACAACACAGACCCTGATCTGCTGGAGCATTATGCAAAGACAGATAAGGGTCTATGTTGTGTTGTTTGCAGTTGGACTTAATTTTTATGTGAGTATATATGGTAATAATAATGTTAAAGATCATTTTGTCAGATTATGAATAGATTTTAAATGGAATAAGGCACTCAAAATCAGCTTTTGTTAACCTTTCTAAGTCAACTCAATTATGATACAGCTGAAAAATATTTGTAATTTATGACAAGTCAATGTAGTCACACATAATTGCTAAAATGTTTTAGTAATTTTTCAAGAGGCATTCACTTTCTTAAAATGATAGAAAATTTTAAAGTAAATTATTTTTATATTTATCCAATCACATTAACATTAGGAAACAAAATGCTGCTACATTCTAAATAAAGCCATCCTGGAATGATGAAAATTGTCTTTCCATCTGACAGGAATAACTGGATGCTTACAGGCAAGGGACCTATAATTTACAAAAACAAAACTTCTGTTCTCTGTCAAAGACATTACCCAATGACATTAACATTACATTACTAGGCAAGAGGAAGAGGAATTGAATGAGCATCCAACCTCTACCCACATCACCCTTTAGGAGCTAGATGACTGCTTTAGTGAAAGGATGAACTTTCTCCTAACATGAAGACAGCACAACCAAAGAATAAATGCTTATAATTGTACAGGGGATCTCTCATGAGGTCTCACACCTGGATACTGTATTATCTATAAATGTTTTCCCATTAAATCCAGTGAATGCTATAACATCGTGAGGTGACTGTTGAAAACTTGCCATAGTTTATGAGCAAAGATCTTCATCAGACATACCTGATCCTAAGAAATCTCTGAGTGCATCTGTCCAATCAACCACCATAGGCATGAGGCCAGTGCTTGTGTGGATATGTCTTGCACTCTGCTTTAACAAGTAGGGAGTGCCTCCAATGAGCACCCCAGATATTTTGTATGTGTCACAGATATCGCCTGAGTGCATGGACAAGCACATGTCTCTCTAGACAGATTGATCCAAGAGACTGGCCGTACGATTACTTTTTGATTGTCTCTGATGTCAACCTGTTGTTATAGACAAAATCCGGTTGTATCATCAGTGCAAATGAGCTCATTAGAATCAAACTGCATGTAATTTGGATAGTGTATGTAGTTCAATCACCTGCACACTGAAGCTAGAGCTATCAGGAAATCTTATAAATCTTTTAGTGAAGAGGAATTTAGATCTCAAGGCCCAGGAGGAGCTCTATTTACAAAACAAGGCAAGCATGTGTGATCAAGATTGGCTAAAATTAAATAACAGATTGCAAAGATCCTTATTATTAGCTATCTCCTATAATATCTAAACAGGTGGAAAATCATGGCACAACAGCCCTAAATTGCAACAGGTATAAACTTCTCCAGGATGAAAGAAAAGCATTTAATCAACTAGGGAATGGAGGCTAAGAGGAGTGTGATGTTCTTGTCATGACAACAGTCAGTGAAAAACATCACTTTTACCTGTGTAATCCTTTAAAGTGGAGTGTCTTCTAACATATAGATTCTGTCTATGATCAAAAAGCACTCACTACCTTCTGTAAAATGTCTACCTTTATAGTACCTGCTGGGACCTCTGTCATGAAGAGGGAAAATGACAGTGGAAGGGCTTAGATCAATTGAATATAAAGACCTTCTGAAAAGTATTTTTTCAGGCTAGAAAGAAGCTGATCCAAGTCTGGAGAAAGTGAAGGACTCTGGCACTTGCAAGAGGATGTGTTGTGGAACAGGTCAGAAGTGTCTGCTCAGATTACACAAACAGCTGAGTGTCTGGCTTGTGTTAGGGAACATCCTGAGTTTGAACCTCAGTCTAGATAGTATTTTGCCTGTTACATTTGACTCTATTAGCAGAATAATATTAAGTGAATATGCAACTTGACAAGAAATAATGGAGTATTCTGGTAGACTTGGAGATCTCCAGTAACAGAACACCAGGCTAGCAATCTCATGTTTAAATCCATCTGGCCACAAAACATTAACAATTTGACTGATGGAATGATCTTGCAAAAATAGATCATAATTTACAGTAGAAAATATAGTACCCAAGCAATGCAATACAGTGACAAAATATTAACACTCTGACAGACAGACAGATAAAAAAGACCACCAATTACATTAGAAAATATAGATCCCAAGCCAATCCAATGACAAAGGGCAACTTACCCCTGAGATAATTTAGTTCTGAATGCTCCACTCCAGCTCTGTCCTGAGCCTAGAACATGTAAATATATTTAAACTTAATACAAAGTATCAGCTAAAATAATAACTAGAAGTTAGTTCTTGGGAAACAAATGCCCCAGCATAGTGACTCTAAAGTGGCTTACATGCAAATCATCCAAGCGAGACAGATGGACATAGGTAATATTTCTATCAGGCATATAAATGCTAAAACTGGTTTTAACATATGGATTAACATTTCACCAAAAATAATAATAATACTAATAATATTACAACTACTACTAAAAATTATGATAATAATAATAATAATAATAATAACAATAATAATAATAATAATAATAATAATAATAATAATAATAATAATAATAATAATAATAATAATAATAATAATAAATTTATGTTACACAGCTAACTCAGTGATAACATATTCCCCCTCCTCTTTGAGGTCTTTAGGAAGAATAAACTATTGTGATTACAAATCATGTATAACAGTAGGTAAAAGTGTGGAGAAAATTCAACTTTGTAGACTTAACCAAATTCTACTTCTTAAATATCATCCTTTTGGTGGGAAACACAAGGCAGTCCTAATAGCTCAGTTCTGACAAATATTACTAAATTAATGACAAACATTAAATTTCTGATGAGATTTATTTGTAGTCATTTCTTGATTGACATCTGCTTTGAAAAGGATATGTATGTTACATGGAATGGTCGATTTTAATATTCTTTAAAACAGTACACACAGCACATGAAAACAGGGAACTCTAAATTTCATATCTCTTTCAAACAGTGAACATCACATGGTTATGTTTAATGAGTAACCAGAGATAAAAAAATATTCCAAGCATAACGCTCATATCAGGATGATAATGTAATGAAGTAGATGACATAAAAGCGCTAATTATAATTAAAATGATATTACAGCATCATTATAATTATAAATTTATAAAAAATTAAGTTTAATCAAAGCGGGGCCCCAAGTGGTCTAAAGCGCTATCCATTACGGATCACTGCCATCTCACCTGTCTTTGTTTGTTGGTGTGTTCGAGTCTAGGATTCGTTGAATGTGGATATGTGAGAAAGCTTGCCAGTAGCTTCTCATGGGTCGGTGGTTCTTTCCGGTGATTTCCCGGTTTCTTCCTCCACCAATAATACTGGCCGCCATGAATAGCCTATTGTGTGCTGAAAAATGGCGTTAAGCCCAACAACAACAACAACAACAATAATAAAAACGATGATAAACATAAACTCTAATGAATGATGCAACAATCCTGTTTGCAGTCAGACTCAATAAGCAAGTACCTTCTGTGCTTCCTTCTTCCAATCCATCAACAGAATCTTCAGCAGAAAAGCAATTGTCTTAAACAGTGTACCCATCAACATGCTCCACCAAGCACCTGTTGAAAATAAATATATCCACAATTAAACTTGTTACTTCATAACTTCTTTTAATACAGTAAATTTTACAGAATGCTTTACATCAGTAATTCTGAAAAGTGTATGTTATAATTTCATGTAGGAAACTGAAATCAAGAAGGCCAAATACAACAAGAGTACAGCTAACTGCATTTCATATCCCCTCCCCCCCTATTTAATAACCCTCTATGTAAACACAAACATGATATGGCTGAATGTGAAGATCATTGCAATGACCTGGACCTTTGATCAGGGTATATGGTATTGAATTAAACTTACAGTGAAGAAACCATTATTTTCTTATGAGACTTACCATGACCATGAGATTGATATCTGGTCTTAAGACCCTGGAATCCAAAGGCTTCTTTATTACCTTAGGTTCCAGCCATGTAAAAATTGTAGTCAAGCAGCTTACCAGAGAACAAAAATGATTCTTTGAACCCATTTTCTTTGAACCACAAAGGCTATGACCTTTATCTTTAGATCCCCAAATCGACATTCCTCTTCCATACCTTACTCACAAGCCCTCAAAGAACTTTTGTTAAAATACATGCTTTAGAAGTCATGCAGAAAATATTTTCTTCTTTTCATCAAAGTGAACTTGATATGGAGGGGGAAAACAAAAAAAAAAACACTCCTTTTAACCTAATGACTTTCTCTCAGATTTGATGACCTGTCCCTTCTCTGTCACAAATGTAACCAGTGTTTAAAAGCCTAAAACTATACCAGACTAGTCAAATTATTTAGGTAATGCAAAGTATTTGAATGTTGAGTGTTCGGTTCATGTATTTTACATGGTTTGACCTAATTTCTGATGTATAGAACATTTATATGCTGAAACATCTCAATACAAATGAAAAGCACATTGAATCAATATCTGAATAACAACAGAAAATTAGTTCTCATTTGCTTCCCAAACTTTAAATATCCTCCATGAACACGACTTTTAAAATTACAACATGTTATCTGTCATTACTAAAGCCTCATCTGATCCAAAGTTGCAATCATGATCATAGTGAACTCTCTTTATTTAATAAAGAACTCAGACAAGTGTGAACAAATTAAAAATTGTGGGGTTGACTATGCTGCCAATGCTATTATCTATGAGTGTTGATGTAAAATTAAAACTGGTTAAATTGGCATAGATTTATTCTCTAATAATTTTAGAAATTATGTCCTGAAAATCATATGCTATACCTGTAGAATCACAGGAAGGATGTGTCCAAACACAGGATTGAACATTTGGCCATTCCTGAAGTGTTAACAGTGTTAGTAATGGTATTAAAAGTATTTCAAAATCACAATGCTCTCCCTACTTAGCCAACATACCATGTGTACTCCCTTATAAGTTAAGTCCAACTGCAAACAACGCAAACCCAGGTCTGCCATTGTATTATACATCAGCAGATCAGGTCCCAAGCAGTGTAAAAGTGATCACTAGAACAAACAATTTAAACCTTTATTTGTTAACACTTTATGTGGTAGAAGATCTGGGTTTATGTTACTTGCAGTTAAACTCATATTAGATGCAAGTTTATAGAGTACACAATGTATGTCAAGCTTATACAGTACACACTGTATGTCAAGCTTATAAAGCACACACTGTATGTCAAGCTTATACAGTACAGATTGTATGTCAAGCTTATACAGTACACACTGTATATCAAGCTTATAAAGCACACACTGCATGTCAAGCTTATACAGTACACACTGTATGTCAAGCTTATAAAGCACACACTGTATGTCAAGCTTATACAGTACAGATTGTATTTCAAGCTTATACAGTACACACTGTATATCAAGCTTATAAAGCACACACTGTATGTCAAGCTTATACAGTACAAACTGTATGTCAAGCTTATAAAGCACACACTGTATGTCAAGCTTATACAATACAGATTGTATGTCAAGCTTATACAGTACACACTGTATGTCAAGCTTATACAGTACAGATTGTATGTCAAGCTTATACAGTACACACTGTATGTCAAGCTTATAAAGCACACACTGTATGTCAAGTTTATACAGTACACACTGTATGTCAAGCTTATAAAGCACACACTGTATGTCAATCTTATACAGTACAGATTGTATGTCAAGCTTATACAGTACACACTGTATGTCAAGCTTATACAGTACACACTGTATGTCAAGCTTATACAGTACACATTGTATGTCAAGCTTATACAGTACACACTGTATGTCAAGCTTATACAGTACACACTGTATGTCAAGCTTATAAAGCACACACTGTATGTCAAGCTTATACAGTACAGATTGTATGTCAAGCTTATACAGTACACACTGTATGTCAAGCTTATAAAGCACACACTGTATGTCAAGCTTATACAGTACACACTGTATGTCAAGCTTATAAAGCACACTGTATGTCAAGCTTATACAGTACAGATTGTATGTCAAGCTTATACAGTACACACTGTATGTCAAGCTTATAAAGCACACACTGTATGTCAAGCTTATACAGTACAGATTGTATGTCAAGCATCCAATACACACTGTATGTCAAGCTTATACAGTACACACTGTATGTCAAACTTATACAGTACACACTGTATGTCAAGCTTATACAGTACACACTGTATGTCAAGCTTATACAGTACACATTGTATGTCAAGCTTATACAGTACACACTGTATGTCAAGCTTATACAGTACACACTGTATGTCAAGCTTATAAAGCACACACTGTATGTCAAGCTTATACAGTACAGATTGTATGTCAAGCTTATACAGTACACACTGTATGTCAAGCTTATAAAGCACACACTGTATGTCAAGCTTATACAGTACACACTGTATGTCAAGCTTATAAAGCACACACTGTATGTCAAGCTTATACAGTACAGATTGTATGTCAAGCTTATACAGTACACACTGTATGTCAAGCTTATAAAGCACACACTGTATGTCAAGCTTATACAGTACAGATTGTATGTCAAGCATCCAATACACACTGTATGTCAAGCTTATACAGTACACACTGTATGTCAAGCTTATACAGTACAGATTGTATGTCAAGCATCCAATACACACTGTATGTCAAGCTTATACAGTACACACTGTATGTCAAACTTATACAGTACACACTGTATGTCAAGCTTATACAGTACACACTGTATGTCAAGCTTATAAAGCACACACTGTATGTCAAGCTTAAACAGTACAGATTGTATGTCAAGCTTATACAGTACAAACTGTAAATCAAGTTTATACAGTACACTGTATGTTAAGCTTAGACAGTACACATTTACATTCTAAAACATGCACTGGTTTAAGTAAATGTCCCAAAGTCTAGATGTTTCTGCTGATTGACCTAACTATAGGTACAGATTCTGAAGTCTGGTATCATGTCAAAAAAGCTGTTGTAATGTAATTTTCATCTTTTTTTAAAATGAATCTTCTCATCACTATCTATGCAAAAGGCTAATCAAGTTTACTTCAAAGCTAAATAGGGCTATATCATTATTTATTTTGTGTATTTTAATTTTATGGAAAAGAGTCAGTTTTTTATTATCACTGTGTATGATATCTTTGACACAAACAACATAGACATAATATACTGCCATTACTTGGATGGTCTCAGCCACTGTTCTTGGAATGTTTTGTAGCCATTACTTGGATAGTTTTGACCACTGTCTTTTGAATGCAGTGTAGCCATTACACCGATGATATTGACCACTATTCTTGTAATGCTGAGTAGCCACTACCTGGTTGGTCTTGACCATTCTTCTTGGAATGCTGATATAACTTCAAACATCAGATAAGGTTTACATAGAATTTTTCAGTGTAAAGCTTACCTTACAAGCTTTGTCTTAACTAAAGGGGATTTTCACTGTGTTCATTTTGCATCAGTGTACACAATATGTCATTCTTGCTTTGACCTTCAATTTTTGTTCAGGAAAGTGAGAAACAAAATTACTATTCAAAACACATCAGTGTAGGCTAGGAAAAGACTACCTTGAGGATCAGCATGTAGAGTCAGATACTTGGCAAATGCATGTTAGATGCAATATCTGACATTCGGACAGAAATCACATCCTATACCAATGGAATTTACATCCTACACAGATGCTTATGAAGGATTCAATTACACCTTCTAGCACTGATATATACCCAATTTTATCCCTTTATCTCAAATGGCTTTCAAGTTACACAGCAGAAATGAAAGAATGACAGAACAGTTGAAGAACAGACAGATGGACAGAAACAAGAAAGCTATGTTACCCACTTTTCACACATAGGCATTGGACAAAAATAATTATTATTTGTAAAAATTCATGAAGAAACAAATATGGTACCTATGTCACACTTCAGTGATATAGAAATGAAAGAAAAAAAAACACCAGTTGAGTCTGACTAATTTTACCTGCTGCCATCAGGTATGTCCTAAGCATTAGAAAAATAGCCACAGGTAGAGCAATTGCATAGCATCCAAAGAAATTCATAACTGCTCCATACACCTGGTGTCCACAGCCACATAAAACGCCACCAGCAACACACTGAAATGTGCACAGAAATTATTGCAATTCACCAGGGATTTGTATACACAGAGAATGAAAACTCTCTCATCAGAAATATTATTCTTACTAAAGCTCTCATTTCAATTAAACTAAGTAACATACAATTTTCCAATTCTGAACCCTTATCAAACTTTAAACTAATGAGTAAGATTTTATGTTGATTGACAAGATATTACTCATGTTATATGACATGACTGACAATACATTATTGATGACCCAAGACATGACTGACAAAATATTAATGATGTAGTATGACATGACTGACAAGATATCAATAATGTCCTACAACACGAAAAAAATTCTTAGGTGGAGAAAGGTGAATTCATTGTTACACCAACATTTTACATTTAATACTCAAAAACATAAACTGTGTAACTCTGATCCTTTTCAAACTTTCAGCTAACAAGCAATTATCCATATCAATCCACATTATGTATGTCTTATAGCATAAATAACAAGAATACCTTAATATGTGGAGAAAAGCCATCAATGTAACCATTGAACAGCCACAAAAGAAATTTGGACCAAATTTTAAATCCATGTTAGAAATAAACTCCAAAGATGATCAATTTGAAGCTTTCAGATAAGATACAAACTTTTATGGTTATTCAAGTTATATTATATTTTGTTTTAAAACAGGCAACTTAAGCCTTCCACTCTTTCCAGCCACTCCTGCTAACCATATAATAAACCTGCCACCTTCCCAGACAGTGCTGGGGGTATTTTGAAACTCAAAAATCCTTTTTAAGATCCCAAGAGGAGTCAGCGCACATAACAAAAGGAGTAAAGTTGTCCAATGGAGAACAACTTAACATGTTATCAAACTTCTAGAAAATGATTAGAAAGTTGAACCTGAAAATAACTTGTCTTGTTGAAAGCATTTAAAACACTTGCAAAGAAAAAAATTGCATACTTATTACTGACAAATATCATCACCATACACATATATGCAAACATTCGCATATTTACAACCACACTGAAATGAAATAAAAACATTTACCAAATGTATGTCTTTAAAATCTGGATGACAAAATATATCTTTAATTAGATTACTCTCAATAGCTCAATGGGGGTTTGAAGGTAATGCAAGTGTCATTAGTGCTCATCACCACACTAACTACAGACTGGATGGTACTGGTGTTTAAACTTCTGCTGAATTCTCTGAGTAAATTTTGAGTTGTTCTCAGTGACAAAAAGGTTAGCATTGTTAAAACTGTATCTAATGCTGTATGATCATGAGATAATTGCTTCTCTTAAAAGAAATTAATGAATATGCATTACATTTAGGACTGACCATTTAATTGGATAAAGGAGGGGGCTAACTACTTTTAAGTTTAATAAAGGCTTCATATGTAATAAGCAGCAATAAATGCCACTGCTCAGTACAAGTGTTAATGCCTTGTCAACACAAATCAAATGTAAAACATAAGTCTGTACTTATTACTGTTTTTCAAACACTCTATTTTATGGCTAAAATCATCCTGAAAATCGTCAGTCAATTAAAAGAATTTACCAAAATGAAAATAACAAATAATAATAAAAAGAACTAATCTGAATGTTCAATTCAGCATGTTGAATGTGTTACATACAAGTGGTGCTCCTATTTCAACTAAGATAGTACACACAAAAATGATGTATATTAATTTGCAGTATGTACATATAATTAAATGCCCCACAAAGTAAAATTCAGCCAACCACAAGTTATGAAATTTATTGCTTTTATGGGTCTGCTTGCTTTTCTGATAGCTAACTGCTTCCTGAATGACCTTCAAAAATGAATCACACTTAAACACTATTCTGACAAATGAAATAATCATGCTTTCAAATTTTAAATACGAAGCAAAATCTGACCTTACTGAAATGATGCTGTTTCTCAAAAACTTGTCAGTAATCATTAATACAATAATATGTAATAACTTCTGTTCTTCAACACTCATCTAACATGTCTTTGATTAATGGGCTGATTTTTCCACTCTTAGAAATTAACCTATGCAAATTAACACAATGACCCAATGCAGTCTTCATATACAGAACACTAGCTATTATCATCCTAGTAAGTTATATGTGAAATGATGCTTTATACCTGACCTCTTGCTTTTTAATTGCCACTATGTAAACAGCCCAAAGGACAGTTTTTCATCAGATCCAGTTAGGACCTTTGACATGCTACATGCTACAAATTAGAGGCATATACTGAAGTGTTGTTTTTTTTTCAAGATCACTGAAACCTGTGCTTTCTTGAAACAAAAATGTGTTCCTGCTCAAATAAAAATGATGTCCCATGAGAGAGAGAGAGAGAGAGAGAGAGAGTGTGTGTGTGTTAGAGAGAGAGAGAGAGAGAGTGTGAGAGAGAGAGAGAGAGAGAGAGAGAGAGAGAGAGAGAGAGAGAGAGAGAGAGAGAGAGAGAGAGAGAGAGAGAGAGAGAGTGGGGGATATTGATCACCCACTGTGATCCAACTCCTGTGCTAGTGCAGTACTATATTCCATTATCAATCAATACCACTGGGTAAGTTTGAGTTACTGCTTAAATTATCCAAGAATCACATGGCTTTGTGGAGGTATTTACAAGCTAATTAAAATGCTACAGCTGTAGTCAGATGACAATGATCTGCCAGAACATGATGTGACAGCAAACCGGGCTCTATGCTCTTTGCAGTTGGAAATGAGCTGTATACACTGTGTATATTGTAGAGCTAGGATTTTGATTTATGTCTTATTTAATAATGAAAAAGAAAGGGCTTACACATATTAAAATTCAAATAACAGTCAGGTGAATAAAAGTGACAAAGTCAACATAAATCCCCTAAGATCTTTGGAAATCTTGTTCAATTTATGACCCACTGTAAATCAGCTGTACTGGATTTTTGTTGTGGAAAACTAAGGTGAACTCAATAATTAGGTCATAATGAGAAAATTTACCCACTAAAGATAATTTTACTTTGTCCATTAGAAGCCTATGATATTTAACACGTAAACATTTCATGAATTTGTAAATTCTTATTCATCAATTAGTTTATGAGCAAGTAATAAGTGAGTAATTATGCCCATACTTTTTTGTGTAATGACCTCAATTTGGAGATAGATATTTAATTACAGAAGCACAAGAAATGCAGAACATCCTATACATTCTTTGTGATTCTAAGTTGCCTGGACAATAAATTTATTTCAAACATATCAATTTTTACAAAAGATAAATACTCCAATCATTATTATTATTAACATTAACAAAACCAATGATTATCATTAACATTAACAAAACCATTGATTATTATTAACATTAACAAAACCATTGATTATTATTAACATTAACAAAACCATTGATTATCATTAACATTAACAAAACCAATGATTATCATTAACATTAACAAAACCATTGATTATCATTAACATTAATAAAACCATTGATTATTATTAACATTAACAAAACCATTGATTATTATTAACATTAACAAAACCATTGATTATCATTAACATTAACAAAACCATTGATTATCATTAACATTAACAAAACCATTGATTATCATTAACATTAATAAAACCATTGATTATTATTAACATTAACAAAACCATTGATTATCATTAACATTAACAAAACCATTGATTATCATTAACATTAACAAAACCATTGATTATCATTAACATTAACAAAACCATTGATTATCATTAACATTAATAAAACCATTGATTATCATTAACATTAACAAAACCATTGATTATCATTAACATTAACAAAACCATTATCATTAACATTAACAAAACCATTGATTATCATTAACATTAACAAAACCATTGATTATTTTTAACATTAACAAAACCATTGGTTATCATTAACATTAACAAAACCATTATTATCATTAACATTAACAAAACCATTGATTATTTTTAACATTAACAAAACCATTGGTTATCATTTACATTAACAAAACCATTATTATTATTAACATTAACAAAACCATTTATTATCATTAACATTAACAAAACCATTGATTATCAATAATATTAATAAAACCATTGATTATCATTAACAAAACCATTGATGCCACTTGTGTTTGCATCAGCAATCTCTAATGTTTGACAAGTGACTGCAATTTTTCTCACTTTATTTATTTAATATGGACTTGACATTTGCTTTGCATTTTGCAATGAAGTTGAAACAATTTGGAATAAAATAATATTTTCTGTGAACGACAGCTTGTCATCATTGTTAAAAACTACATGTGGAAAACCAACAATGAAGATTAAAGATAAGTGTGTCTAAGAGTGCAGCAAAAATAATATCATAACATGTTTTGGGACTGTATTACATTTCAATGAGTAGATACATTGACTAAAATGATACAAACAAACATGGTACTTTATGATTCTCAATTTTCATTTATGGCCAGATGTTGCTAAATGTTTTGTAATTCTCTTCATCTTTCAAGACTACAATGCATTCAGCCATGATTCTGCAAAGTAACATATCAAGAATATACCTGCATGGCATCGGTCAAGTGTTCCAAGCTAAGAATCAGAAGCAAATTTCTAGCCAGCATCACCACATCACTGCAAAAATAGGAACAATATATAAAAATGTATTTTTGTTCAATTTCTACATTTTCTAAAATAGATATAATTATGTTAGAATGGAATCTGCACACCAAGATAAACTTTTTTTAATAATGCCATCAATATATGTAAAAGTCTCAGCATATACCAACAGAGCTGTCAGAGTGAAATGACTTGAGAATTTAATTTTGACAGTGGTTAGCTTTTTGTAAAAACGAACTACACCCTGTACGTATTTTGTGATTTTGTAAGCGATCTTTGAGTTTGCAATGTTGGAGAATATAATAAAGGTTTGTATCGAGAATAGATGGTGGTTTGTATTGTATACTGGTAAATCTCTGCTGTTAGTTTGTGCACATATGCCTTTTGTTGTTAACAAACATGTATGTATAATTTTATGGCATTCAGATGCTTTATCAAACAAATCGCGGCAACGCTGTTGTGTAAAATAACATTCAAAAATATGTGCATGTACATTCTCATTTATTAACGAACATCATGTACATAATGAAATTTCAAGCACATGTTATTATATTGACGCCATATTGGTTTTCGTTTATCTCGATCATCAGTTATCTCGATGCTTTTTGGCAAACCCCTAGGCCAGCGACATAACTGGGTTCGACTGTATGTTTACATTATATTATCCATTAATATAATCCTAACCTTGAGTAAAAACTGCTTCATAAATATTCTCTATTCATCTTTCAAATGAATGACTGTGAATACACCAGACACTGTCAAGTCAAGTAATGTAACAGTCTAAAGTGTCATTAAAATGTAGTTCAAATGTTCAAGGGCAGAGCTCACTGATTTATATTTTCTATTGTTGTGGCCTTGACTTTGAGGAAGGGAGTATGATATGTGACATACTGTCTGATCACAACACATAACTGGTAAAATATCACTGAAATATCATGTTGTTATCCTACGGACAAGAATAGAGATCATAGAATCAAACATGATTCTCGTCTTCCATAAAAACAGCTGAATTTTTTTTAAGGGGGGTTTGGGGGCCTTCCCCTAATGGGGTTCTGTGGGGCAGCGCCCCTGATCCGGGAGTCCAGGGGCTAAAGGCCCCCAGCCAAAAACACAGTTTACAATCATAACAAACTGATTCTGGTGCAACTTATGATCATAATATAAAATAAAGATTCATTTTAAACACTATAAACTTACTACAAATGTTCCACATGACCTGAATCATTTCACAATAATTTGTTCTCCAATTCTACTGATGCTGAAATTATTTCATGTGCATGTCAGTGTTCACATCATAATTAAGTCACGTTATTATGTCAATTTTTGTTACAAATATATTATACTTCGCTCTTGCTTGTATTGAAGACATGCAGTATGCATATTCTAACAGAGGGCAAAAAATCATTCTTCTTATAGTAATTAACTGCACTTTTTCAGGATGTTGCCTGAGCATCAATTTTTACATAGGCAACTTCTTTTATAGTTGCTGTTCCAAACTCTTCCAACCGCGATTACCGTAATTCAGATCTTTCTTGCAGAGATCAATAAATACCAGTCCTCTAACATTCAATATTCTCATAAACTGACCAACTAAATTTCCGTAAACTTTTTGCTCCAGCCGATCCCATTTCCATATGTGTTTTTAAATGTTTATCTAAACTTTTCGTGTCATGGTCTGTCTCAACAACTCTGGACGCCATGTTTTGAAAGCATGCTTTCAGTTTCCAATACATGAAGATTCATTGGATGAATTTAAACTTTAGACTAATCAGAATAGTCTTTACGAAAGTCATGTGCTAATTAATATATGGAACAAATACTTTACAAGTTGTTGCAGAATTGGACCAGACAGACAGACTGGTTTTTTATTATAAAAAACAGATTGGAGATGACATAAAAGTCTGATTCAAGAGAAAAGCAAAATGTCTTAAAAATGGGAGAAAATCATGTGTGTAGAATTATATTTTTTCTTGTCATGACCTTGACATTGGACAAGGGTCATGAATATAGTACATGACATATGTCAATTCATTATATATATATATATATATATATATATATATATATATATATATATATATATATATATAAGATTCATGAAAAATTTTCTAAATGCTTTTAATGTGAGCTTATAAGTTAAATAATTGTAAACATAAGCAATGCCATCAAATAATAGGCAATGCCATCAAATAATAGGCATAACTTGAGCATAAAAAACAATCAAGAGTCTCCTGATGAGACTGATGCTCTACTGGCCACAAAAAATTACAAGAAATTTAAGATAAAACTGCTTCTTCTTTTTAACTGCTGAATGATTTTGAAAATGACTACCATGGTGGCCATATTGGATAATCTAAGAATTTTTTTAAGTGACTCCACCATTTCTTGAATAAAACGTTCAAGTGTTTGCAACCATTACCTAATTAGTTAAGCATTGAATTTTTAAGCATATAAGAAAAGAATGCACTAAAAAGCAAAAATACTGCTTCACAAACGCATTTAATAATTTTAGTATAACAAAGAAGGAAAGTAATAATAAGTTATGAAAAGTCGATTTAAAGTATGTTAGCTTTGCTAAAGTGCTAAAAGTGCTTCATGGTCAAATTATGCTTTACTTTAACATGCAAGTGCTAGAAAATGATCAATACATCAAGTGAAACATTCCTGTCAATGTGCAATGGTCTGCCCAAGTCAAAATTCATTGTTGAATAAATCATTCTCACATGAGTGCAATCAATGATGCTAGATGATGTTGCCAAGCTTTTAACATCATACAATATTTTCCTTCAATAATAACATAAAGTGGTACCACTATATAAAAGGTGAAAAATAGTTTACAACATAGACCTCACTGTGAACAAAACTTTCCACGACAGAAAAAATTTTGGAATAAACACTGCATTTTGATACTGCTGTCTTTCAGCCACTGAAGCAAAATAATGTTTCCATCTTGTTTCAACTCACAAATGATAAAAAATTCAATATGCATTGCATGTGATAAGGAAGTTCCGCAATCAGGGTTTTTATTTATGCAAAAGGATCTAACAAATCTTTATTGCTGTTTAAAAATTCTGACCTTCTTTTGGGATGTTTCTGTTTTTAATCAATTTGCATAACAAAATGACCTTATATAATTGTTCATTTGATACAAGATTTATTAAACAAGTTGAATTTTATTACATGCCACAAACTACTTTCAGCTATTATATTGTATTATATTGTATTATTTAATGAGTTTTATAATTTTTATATCAAATTAACACTAACCATGATTCTGCTGACCAGATAGCATGAGCAACACTACTGAGTGATGTTGCTATGTGATGTTGCTAGGTCTTACAACACAGAGGGGTTAAAGACTTGCAATGGTTTAATACAAATAAAGGTAATCACTGTAATAGATTATTTTATTACCTGTCATTAGAAAATACTAGTGGAAGGACTCCTCTCAAGGACACAATAATGACTGATATAGTTACTGCAAACAAACCTGAAAGGATAAAAAAGTAGATGAGCTGATCAAAAACAGCACTGAGTACAATCTAATATGAAATATTGTTCCAACTGAATAATATAACTATGAACAAAAACTGACAGAGACAACCAAGCTTATCCAAATGCTGGTATGGTCATTATTTGCATTTGTTATCTACACACAACTTTCTTCAATGGCAGCTGGGACAAAGATTGACCTAAATAAAATCAGCCCCTTCTTAGGCCCCGACAACACCCAAATTGGTGTGCCATCAAACTTATCCCTAAATCTTTTTGAGACAAAGTTTCTTAATCAGAATTAAATGATAGAAGAAATTTAGAGGCTTGTATTAACAGTGCTCACAAGCCAGTAAGTTTTTTTTAAGGCAATCAGGAGTCTTAACTCTTACAGACAAAATAAGTGACCATTTACAGACAAAATGAGTGGCCATCTACAGACAAAAATAAGGTAGCCATTTACAGTGGAAGCCAGGTTACAGAAGAGCTAGCTTTGGGAAGTTGCAAGGTGTTAAATTTGGCCATAATTGTTTAATTTCTGTAATTAGTAAATGTTTGAAACTACTGACCACCAATTATCAAGGAAATTCTTGCTGACAATGCAGCCATGGCTGGTTCATTTGCTCCCAGATTGTTACCAACTCTCACAGAGGCTGCTATGGACACGCCATATGGAACCTTCAACATGGAAGAAAAACCTGTTAAATTTGACACATTCTTTAAAAGTTAATGGTATAGTGAATGCAAAGCTTTTATTGTGGTCCCTCACTATAAAAATTCCAAGTATACCATTTCCCCCACAAATGGTAAGGTCTGTTTGGATTCCATTATACTGGCTCAATCATAATTATCATAAAAATTGATACTAAAAATTAAGTCTAACAGCAAATAACATAGACCTGCATCAACCACTGCATTATGGGCCAGCATATCAGGAGCCATGTCATTTGTTCTACCAATTATTCCTAACAAAGTGGATAAACCCAATCTGCTGGCACATTATGCAATGGTACATCTAGGTCTGTGCAGTATGCAGTTGGACTCAACTTATAAGTGGGTATATACAGTAACTTACTTCACTAGAACTTAGCTCATGACAAATAGTTAAGAACCAATGATTGAGTTGTTATGCTGTTAGCCTAACCAATTGTTGTGCTTTGAGCTTCAACCCTACCCAACAATATGTTGCCTACACATACTTCTGGAAAATATAACCATGATTATAATGGGGTAGATTTTTAATGTATTCATAACAACATTGTTATGATGAACCAGCCTAAACATGCAATAAACTTAGCACTTATCTATCTCTTTACCATGTCAAACAACTTTACTTAGCACCTACCAATCTCTTTACCATTTGATCAACTTTACTTTTACATCCACCTATCTCTTTACCATGTCAATCTTCTTTACTTAGCATAGGTCTATCTCATTACCATGTCAATCAACTTTACTTAACACTTGTCTGTCTCTTTTCCATGTCAGTCAACTTTACCTAGCAATTGTCTAACTCTTTACCATGCCAATCAACTTTACTTATCACCCATGTATCTCTTTACCATGTCAAATCAACTTTACTAGCACTTGTCTATCTCTTTACCATGTCAATCAACTTTACATAGCACCTAATTATCTCTTTACCATGTCAATCAATTTTACTTAGCACCCACCTATCTCTTTCCCATGTCAATCAACTTTACAAAGTACCCACATATCTCTTTACCATGTCAATCAACTTTAAGTAGCACTCACCTATCTCTTTACCATGTCAATCAACTTTACTTAGTACCCATCTATCTCTTTACCAAGTTAATCATTTTTACTTAGTATCAGCAGGGGCCCCCAGTGGCCTAAAGTGCTGTCCGATATGGATCACTGCCATCTCACCTCTGTCTGGATGTGTTCTAGGATTGTGGATATGTGAGAAAGCTTGCCAGTAGCTTCTCCTGGGTCGGTGGTTCTTTCCGGTGATTTCCCAGTTTCTTCCTCCACCAATAATTCTGGCTGCCATGAATAGCCTATCGTGTGCTAAAAAATGGCGTTAAGCCCAACAACAACTAAGCACCAGCCTTCCTCTTAACCATGTCAATCAACTTTAATTAGCACTCACCTATCTCTTTACCATGTCAATCAACTTTACTTAGCACCTACTTATCTCTTTACCATGTCAATCAACTTTACTGTGCACCAGCCTATCTCTTTACCATGTTGATCTACATTACTTAGCACTTGTCTATCTCTTTACCATGGCAATCAATTTTACTGAGCATCTGTCTTTATCTGTACCAGTTTAATCACCATTACTTAGCTCCTCCCCAACTCTTTGTAATGTCAATCAACTTTACACAGTACCTCCCTATCTCTTCTGCCATGTAAATTAACCATACCTAGCAACCCCTTCTCTTTTCCCATTCAATCAATCTTACCTGGCACCTTCCTATGTCTTCACCATGTATGTTAATATTTTTTATCACATTCTTCTCTCTTTACCATGTTAATTAACCTTTCCTTCTTATCTCTCTACCATGTTAATTAACCTTATTCAGTAATATTCTATTTTGTTATCATGTTGTTGATTTGAAATGGGATATGTGGTAAGCATTTTTTAATGAAAATATATAAACATAATCCAGCACATGGCATTAACAATACGTGGGTTGAAGCATGTGAGCCAAAATCCAATTTAAAAAATGCAAACAATATTAGAATAATCTTATCACCCAACTGCATCATCATTTGAGTGCTGACAAGCTATGTTATATAATTATATAGTTCCAATATTTGCACATACATAATCCCATAATTATTTCATAATCAATGACTACAATTGCCTAAAATTATGTTTTTTATGAAAGAAGATATTATATTTGTTTGGGATGCATGAGAGGGTACAGTAAATTAAACCTGTCAGTTGTATCAACATGTAAGTAACTTGATATCGTTTGTTTCTATAGTTTTAATTTAATCTTAAAAGGTATGTAAGTATGTATGTATGTATGTATGTATGTATGTATGTATGTATGTATGTATGTATGTATGTATGTATGTATGTATGTATGTATGTATGTATGTATGTATGTATGTATGTATGTATGTATATATGTAGGTAGGTAGGTAGGTAGGTAGGTAGATAGGTAGGTAGGTAGGTAGGTACCTAGGTACCTACTATGTATGTACATATGTAGGTAGGTAGGTATGTATGTATGTATGCATGCATGTATGTAGTTATGTATGTATGTAGGTAGATACATATGTATGTATGTATGTATGTATGTATGTATGTATGTATGTATGTATGTATGTATGTATGTATGTATGTATGTATGTATGTATGTATGTATGTATGTATGTATGCATGCATGCATGCATGCATGCATGCATGCATGCATGCATGCATGCATGTATGTATGTATGTATGTATGTATGTATGTATGTATGTATGTTGTTAAGAAACAAACTGAATACTATGGGAATACTTAATCCATTTGAACTCAAACTTTTCCAATCCAACAATATATATTTAAGTGCCTTCGGAACTAACCCCATCCACAAAGGGCTTATATCAGTAATTATGGAAGGCCCTAAGTAAGTTTTCAAGCAGGTTCTTTTAGTTAACTTCCAATGCTGTTTTTCAAGTCCCATCTAACAGTATAACTCCTAATGATATAAGAATCATTTGTAAGACAGGAAAAACTCCATTATTTTTATTATTGAAAAAAAATGATAATTATCATATGGAACATGATAATGTGAACAAATGTCATAATTATTAATGATTGAAAGAATGGATAATTAGCATAGAGTATATGATATGAAACAAACTCCATCATTTGTAATAACTCAAATGGATCATCAGAATATAGTCTTTTATTTGAACAGACTCCATTATTGTTAATGAATAAAAGAATGGAAAATCATTACATAGCTTAATTGATGCGAGCAAAATTATTTTATAATTGAAGAATGGATAATTATCATATAGTTGATGTGAACAAACTCAATTATTATTAATAACTGAAAGAATGAATAATCAACATATAGCTTAATTGATGCAAACAAACTCAATTACTGACTGAACGTATTAATAATTAATATATTGCTTAACTGATGTAAACACTTACCATGAATGCCATATATGATATTACCATGGCAACTGTCTGTCCTGCCAACTGAATAACTCCAAGGAGACCTAGGAAATATTTGAGGTGGTGTTAATAACTTTATACTTTTTTTATTCTCATTTTTCAGTGGCCACAGTTGTACACAACTGTCATTAAATTTCCACCTGACCTTAGGAAAATGGTATAATGAAAATATAAAAAAAATGTTTCTCTGTGAACCTGAAAGTTCTAGCCTTTAAAATCATCTACAACAAAAACAGTGACTGTTGATATTAAATCTCCCCTATTTATGGTGTAGCAATGCAAGCTTCTAGTAAACACTGAATTATCTCTTAATATAGCTCATAGGTTCCCAAAGTGGGGACTACAGATGGAGGCACTAATGCTGAATAATGCATTTTACAGGTTAGGATTGGGGTGCCACCAAAAAAGTTTGGGAATCACTGACATAGTTGATATTTATAAGTCGTTGTTTTTTAAAATGATCATATTTTGATCAATTCTCATCCAAAATACATATATCCTTAAATTTTCAAAGTAAATGCATTGCATTTGAAAAATCATTACATAAGATGTCTGAAGATGTTTAACTATTTTGTTAGATCTTCCAGAAATGAAAGGTATAACAACAAAAAATTTTTATACTGAGAAAATTACAGCTGAACGGATATTAAATAGTGTAAACAAATTAAATAGTGTACCAGAAAATCTGAATTCTGTATAACAGAAATGAATAAATATGACTAAATACATGGCCACAAATCTATTTTAAGTACCACAAAACAATGTAATCCCAGGAAAACAATGAGGGACCTTTGAGTTATCAATGGAATCCAGTATGCACATCAAACATTTAGTTGTTAAACTGAAATGAATATATTTCTTTATATATATCAAATTTTAAAATTCTAAAATGTTATTCAAGCAGTTCATTAGTTTTCATTATTTGCTACAAAATATGTGTACTTGTGTTTTGGATTTTTAACATAGCTTTAAAATTTTTTTTGGTCATACTGCTATAATGTTTGCAGTGTGGCAGTTTATACTAATGTCCAGCACTGGGGCATCATGCCACAGACATGAGGCATTATGTCCCACTCAGTCACATTATCCTGACACCAGGCCGACCAGTCCTAACACTAACCTCTTAATGCTGAGTGCATAATGAAGCAGCCGTTAGTACCATTTTTATAAGTCTTTCGTATGACTTGGCCATGGTTCAAACCTGTGACCTCCCACATCTTAGGCCACTGGAGTGGTCTCTCTCTCTCTCTCTCTCTCTCTCTCTCTCTCACACACACACACACACACACACACACACACATTAATTACTTTAAAACAACAAAACAAACTACATCTTCCCAAGTAAAAGGTTGATATATTGTACCATGTAACAATCTTCATGCAAAAACTGAAATTGTGCATCATAAAAAAATATCTATACATATATAAACACATTGTAATTACTGGATTTACAAATGACTTTACTCTTGAGATTATCAGGTAATCGCTCTTTTTAAAGCTTGGTTAAAAAAAGCATCAGCATGTATTTCATAGGTTAAAGCAATTTTTTTACATACAAGTTTACATTTTGAGGCTCTAATGGGTATTTTGAAACAAAATGTTCAATTTTAAAACATTCTGCTGCATATAAAATACTAAAGTCAAGTTTTGGAGTGAACTATATTTCAATACCTCTAAAACCTTATGAATACATCCACTTCTTCACAAATCCACCCTCCCTGGCTTGATTTAGAAACAGAAATGTTAAAAAGTCATTTGCTTTCCAAAGTGGAAGTTATACAAAAGTTTTCTACCCTTGAATAGAGGGACTGGCACCATATCCTGTCCATTCAGCAGAGAATGTGCATATTCGTTTATGGATGCAAGTGCTGGTAGGGTGTGCACATATTATAATCAGGTATGTTTTATTGAAGAAACATATTTTAAAACCAATACTGCTTACTTCTTTAACAGCATTACGTTACTTGTAGTGAATGTACAAACAACTAGAAATCACATATTTTTAGTGCAATAATTTATGGTTAATGTACAAATAACAACAAACTGCATAATTGAAGTGTAATAACTCATGTCTATTGTACAAATACAAACCACATGAATGTAGTGTGTAATAACTTGTGTCTAATGTACAAGCAATTGCAATCAGCACAGTGCCAAACCTGGATATCAATTTCATCAACATAAACCTTATAACATTTGATTGGTCAATTTTAAGTAAGACATAAATTTCAACTAAACAGTAAAATTGGATTCTAAAATAAAATTTAAGTCTAGTTTTAAGTTCCTTTGGTGAAATTCATACTTGATATGTCAGAATCAATAGGAAGGAGATAGGATAAGACAATAAAAGTGATTTGTTTTTAAAAATGTAAAATTGCACCCTACCTGCTATAAATACAAATATTTCATAACTCCACCATTCTAAACACCTCATAGCCATTCCTGGTACAGCTAAGCTAAAAAATTGTCCCCAGTCTTCAAGACACTCCCATGAGAATCCTGAAGAGAAAGAAAAAAAATAGTACACAAATGTCTCTGATGAGACTTGTATTGTTCATGTACTGTAAATTTTACCATTAATGATGTCATTACTGCCATGTCTGTGAATCTATTAACAGGATGTAGGTAGGTATAATGTATTTGTATGTGCAGTGCATGCTCAGCCATTTAACAGTCATCATTAGTAAGGGGCAGAGCCTGGAGTCCATAGAGAAACTTTGGTAACGGTCAGTTGTTTACAGTGTATGACATGGTCTGTAGAGCTCCACAGCAACAGGAAGAGTTAATGGCTGATGCACAACGACCATGACCTGTCTGAAAGCGGTTCAGTGTAGTCCACAGATGATGTGGAAGGTTGAAACCAGGAAGGCAGACATATAACTCAGCTAGAAGGGATTGGTTTACAATATCTGTTGAAGATCACTTGACACACCATGCTGAAAACAGCATATCCACCAGCAATTAATCTAACTAGATTGGACATCTCAAAGTCAAGCTGCCTGCTGTATGTGAGGTGATGTCCATGTACACTGGAAGTTTCTCACTGTCATAGAGCTTAGCCGATGCATCTGTGGTTGCTTCCTGGTGATGCAGATATGGAGGAGGAAAGTTAACTACCCTCTCATCTGAACAGGGGAAGGGCATAAAAGGATTTGAGCCCCACAAATACAACAGTATAATACAAATCACAAATCTAATAATTTAGTTTCTAAAAATGCTCAATTTAGAATCACTAAAATAATACAAAACAACAGTTCTGAAAGCCATAATGCATCTTGGGACAAATATTAAAAGCATTTTTCCTGCAAGTCTAATATGTCTTAATTGCGAACAATGGCATCCCAAAAAAAAAAGAGGACAATTGCTGCATATTGGCAAACAAATAGGATTCAGATTGGGGTGGGGAAGCCCTTTTCTAGTCTTCTATAGCTTTCCATCTAATGGAAATATGGAATTTTCCAACTTGGACGAGGGTAATTCCCTCATGGAAAAATAAAGCATGACAATAGTGACAGATAATGTATTCCTACCATTAAAATGATATTTTTGTAGGATTCTGTTTTCCTGAGGGTCAAGGCAGCTGACCAGGATTGAACCTGTGACTTTTGGATTATGAGACCAATGCTCTACCAAATGAGCTACCAAAATCAGAATCCCTTTGCAACTGTATTAAAAAAAAAAGTAGGTGAATAAAATGTTTCCAATTTGTTAAGCTACTCACCGGTCCAAGTAACTCTGTATACCTTCCACCCAATTATGTAGATTACATGGAAAATCACCACACTCCAGAGAGATATGCAGACAGCTACTGAGGCACCACTGTCCAAGTCAAAATATATAAAATGTTCAAGTGGGCATAACATGGCATGTGTGGCTTTCATTGGCCAGCCACTCAAAATGCAATAGTAAAGTGGGTCAGAAGGACAACACATTTTGCTTTAGTGAGTTCTGTGACTTGTCTTTTGAAGAATTTTCTTTATTAGTAATGGAAGTCATATCTTAGTGGATCCATGGTCCTAAGTAAACAAAAGTCAGACATTACCAAAAGTCGCATTTTATACCCTCACTCTCTGTCTGTATTACCTTTAATAATCAGGAACTGCAATCATGATTCAAAAGGGTTGTTTAACAGTGATGGAGTTACCTTTCCTTAATACTTATACAAAGCAAATTTGACTCCATATCAAGTTCTGTATATAACTGTTGACTCTACATCAATTTACCTTTTCTAAAAATCTTTTTGTTTTTGTCATATTAAAGCAAGAAGAATTATTGATTAGCAAAACCAAATTTTAAGTCAACACCAATCCACGGGCTTACATTTTTTATTATTTCCTTATAACAGTGCTGTAATCTGCATACTTATCTTGTAGCTCATCTGAGTTCAGATCAATTTTGGGGTATATTTACTTTATGCTATATTTTGATTATAGAATGAAGGGAGATAACTAATTTACAAAAAGCTGAATTTATTTTACCCTCACTCATGTCTGAAAACATGGCAGGCTGTTGTTGCTATTTAAGTACAAGGCTTGCCAGACCCATGATCAGTTTACCTTTTACCTTACTTCTGCTAAGTAGTTATTGAAAAGTTTAAAAGTTTAAATACATTTAGCAATGGTAACCTAATTTTATGATAAATTTGTATTATTTGTACAAATTTAGAAACAACTAACAATGAGTACATCTTGATGGATGTTGTCATATTCCATTTAAACATTAGTAGTTTAAATAAGTAATTTCAAGGTTTTCTATTCTAATTAACAGTAGCCAAATTTAATGATAGGACAATATTAGGTGTATAAATCTGACAAGTCAATACAAAGCTGTTTTATTGAGACATATTCAGCACAGTGATTTTCGTTTAAAAAAAACAAACAAGTTAAGCTTGGTTTCATTATTAATAATGGCAGCCATAATTGACAGCACATCAACATACATTGTGCAGTTAGGAAGGTATTAATAACACAAACATACAGAATTTGGTTGAATTTTGCTCAGCAGTTTTCAAAAGGTCATTTTAAAATTTGTGCTACTTTTAGTAACTGTATAATATTTGATGGCACATTCAGTTGCAGGACAATTCATCCACAAAAATCTTCTCCCTGGAAAAATCATCCCCATTTCAGGTGATAACAAATTACAACACTGCCTATCATAAATTGCTAGATCATCAATATTAATTACTTTACAGAAACAATCTTGTGTTTAAATAAATTATGGAAAATGCATACTGTACTGTCTGCAATATATTTTCCTCTTAAGAGAGTGAGTTATTCTTAATCTGTTGTCCAGGACCTACCTACCTACCTGAATACCAAAATACATATGTATGCATATACCTATATACATATGTACCTACATATATGCATACCTACCTACCCACACACACACACAAACACACACACAGAGTAGTCTCCCTCTTGAACAACCCCTACTGACCAGCAGCCACCTGCTTCTTATGGCCAGAATATCCTTGGTACTAACGAGTTTGTATTCAAAAGTACCCTTCAAGAATGGCCACCCATCTAACATGACCAGGATATTAGTACAAAAATGTAAAATGTTCCCCTCGCAAGCAGCCACTTTTTAATTCAGATTCGTCCAAAACCAATAATTAATTCATATCGTGACATAAGGTAAGTAATCATTATTTCTACCGTTGAAACATGTCTCCCAATGTCAAGATTCCATTGCTAAAAGAAGTGTTGACTAAAGTACATATAACACTAAGATTAATATTATATCACTGTCTATAACAGCGGACATTTTCACAAAATGGGTACAAGAATGTTATGACAAGAGTTTTAGACTTCATACTTCTGTCAAGTTATTCCCTTTGATGATTACAACCTGATGTGATTGTCAAGATCATAACAGGGTCAGCATAGGCTAAAAATTTGTGCATTAACACATACAGAGAAATTAACTTAGAACAAAACTTGGTACCAGAAAAAGACTGAAAATTCATGTGACAACACATTTATCGCTTCCTTTATGAAGGCCTTTCATCCACTCTACAAATGTTTCGTCTGCATAAATAAATCGAATACAGTGAGCAACATCCAAATAAATCATTACCAAACATTAACATGTCATCACATAAACGGAGGTGTAATATTTTATTAGAAAGTCTGTTATTCTACTCGACGACATCAGGTGGAGTGGGGAGGAGGGGACTTGCCAAACAATTTAGGTAGAAAAGACTCAAATAAAACAATTGTATGTTGAAAAGACTCAAATAATAAATGTCATAACCAATAAAGAAGTTATTCAGCAGCAGTGGTAAAATTGAGCAAATGGAAAGAGAATTACATATGTACCAAGATTTAAATGATGTTTTTGAATGGTTTTGCAATGTGCATGACAACAATACCCACTCACATATCACAGTTATGCCAAGAATAAAAACTATTAATGTATATTCAGTTGAAATAAGTCTTATTATTAACAAGAAAAACCTTTTAATAATTAATGTTACTTTTAAATAAGGATGTAAAATATTAAATGCTTTTAAGTATGTAGGTTTCTTACTATGTACATTACATCTATTTCTCAAAATATATTTAGTGCCCCTCTGAAAATGCCACCCATCTTATAAGGCCACTTTCCTGGTGCAAGAGGGGTCGTATATGAGGGGGACCACTGTCCATACATACACTCATTCATACATACACAGAATGAAATAGATACATATGATATACATACTGATATTTACTGAAAAAATTCAAGACATACAGGATATAAGAAAAATCTAGAAATGCACATATAGTATGGACTTTTGTCAATCCAATGTCCATTCTACAATACATGTATCTAAATTTAGATTTTAATCATTCAAAATACACACTTAAGTTAAATGCTACTCACTGCAAAGGAAAGCATTTATTATTGCTGTTTAATAATGGATATAATACTTCCAAATTGGTACAAGTCTGAACAACCTGTATCGGTATTGTTCATTTTGTATTTGCTGTAAACACTTGTTCCTTTGGCAATTTGAGTTCTGATTTGATTTCTATTAACTTTCATCTGCAAGATCTGCCTTTTAAGTGATAATTCATAAGTAATCTGCCAGTGCATGTTTGATCTAAACCCATAATGTCTCAAGGCAGTACCCATGATGTTTTCCCAGCAGAAAAATCAATTGATCAAGCCATTATTTTGATATATGATTAGTTCCCTAGTCCAATATTCCGTCAACTGTGGGTGCTGGTTTAATGAAAATGACAAATCCATATTTTCATGCTGCAAATCTGACACCTGTTCTGTTGCAACCATCTTCTAACAAGATTTTACTAACTGTACAATCAATGTGACCCTTAGAAAAGCCAAGTTTCACTCTCCAATAAATCCTGTCCAAGTATAATCAGTTTTTTCTATTACCATGTCATTTTAAAAGCTGTATTTCAAAAACTGATAAACTTCTATGGGTTTACAATTATTGAGATAAAAAATAATGTTTATAATTGAGCATTCCATTTTCATGTTAACTTTTTGCAGATCTGAAATGTGGAGTATTCAACTAACAATCAAATCACCATGCAAGTGTGTATATACATACATGCACACACACAGACACACACATATCATAAAAAGTATATACAAAACTTATGCCATAATTAAAAGATTAAGTATTGTAGGTGAAATATCTAAGGATAATCTCTCCTGATACCAGTTACATCATTTGTAAAAAAAAAAAAAAGATACAGGTGTAGAAATGTAATGATATATGTGTAGAAATGTAAAAATATAGGTGTAGAAATGTAAAGACATGGGTGCCAGGATGCACACATGTTTTGATCTGGTCCAAACCACACTCACAATGAAAAAAAAGATGTGTCCATTGTTTCTGCTTTTATCTCCCTCCTAAAAGTAATCAAGCTAATTGCAATAATCTTTTTGGTGCAGTTTCCTAGCATCCTGGAAAATGGAAATCTGATTATTCTTTCAGATTTTAACTTTTACTTTAATTGTCCTTGAAACCCTTATACACCAAAATTATTCTATTAACAGTTTTAACCTCAAAATGTCAGATAGCCATTCCACTCATAAACCATTTAGATTGAATTCTTCATTGACCTGATGATAATCTAGTCCTCATTGGTTGACTGGTTTCCCATGAACTGGCATCAAATCATCTGTGCATCATATGCCATATTAAAGAATCAGCCCCTCAAACCCGCCATCTTTGCTACAAAGAGAACCTAAATATGATAATTAGAACTCAACAACCTACCAACTGTAGTAGAACAATTTGATAAGTGTATTTATTGCTTGACAACCAAGTGCAGCGTATCTTTCAAAAGTTTTCTCCTTAGTATTGTAATGTTAGAGACCAGCTTCACACTGCTAACAGAGAATGCTATGAGATGGTAGGAAGCATTGACTTCCCACCATCTCACTATTCATATTTTAAGCAGATCTTTGAAGCTGCTATGAAGAATACCACAAACACAGTTCATGCAGCAAAAACAGTCTACTACAATGATCAGAGAAAGTTCCAACTGAAAAAGAGCTCTCTTAGATTATAAACAAGCTAATGCCAAGCAATAAATGTACACCACTTCCAACAACCTCTTCTCCAGTCGACATTCTTGACCTGATTGAAATTTTCTTCCATAAGAACATACAATCTACTAGAGATACACTAGGCGACACAATTTCAATTGACTCATCATCACGGTAGTTGCGATACAGAATATCAATGGCAACCTTTAACAACATTTAAACCTATCTCTATGGATTTGGTACATACAACTGTGATGAAGTACATGTCTAAGTGATGATTTGGTACACACAGTGATGATTTGGTACACAAAACTGTGATGAAGTATATATCTCTATGATGATTTGGTACACACAGTGATGGATTTGGTACATACAACTGTGATGAAGTACATATCTCTATGATGATTTGGTACACACAGTGATGGATTTGGTACATACAACTGTGATGAAGTACATATCTCTATGATGATTTGGTACACACAGTGATGGATTTGGTACATACAACTGTGATGAAGTACATATCTCTATGATGATTTGGTACACACAGTGATGGATTTGGTACATACAACTGTGATGAAGTACATATCTCTATGATGATTTGGTACACACAGTGATGGATTTGGTACATACAACTGTGATGAAGTACATATCTCTATGATGATTTGGTACACACAGTGATGGATTTGGTACATACAACTGTGATGAAGTACATATCTCTATGATGATTTGGTACACACAGTGATGGATTTGGTACATACAAACTTCTCTCCCATCCATGAAATTTCCATTAATTTTCAAAACTGCTATAATTGTAAAGTCTCTGTTGAAGAAACAGAGACTTGCCCATACAATTTAAAGAACTACTGCCTGTTTCTAACCTCATATTCACATAAAAAAATTCTTACAAAAATTTGTTCTATCCCAGCATGTATCTCATCTGATTTTAAAGTCTGTTCAACAATGTACAGTCTGCATATTGCCTTGACCATAGTACTGAAACCACCCCTCTGAGAAACTTTAATGACCTTATCTCTGCTTTGGATAGTGATTACAGTCCTCACCCTTGCCGACTTATCTACAGCATTTGACACAACAGACCATGTTATATTACTTCAGTCTCCAGCATGTATTTTGTATTTTAATATGGCCTTACTATGGTTTAACTCCAACTTAGTCAACAGGACACAAATTGTGTCTGTAAATGGAAAATATTCTAGCCCAGTTGATTTATGTTTTGGTGTTCCACAAAGGCTATTCTCAGCCCCATTCTATACATTTTATACAATCATCCACTCTCAAAGTGTCATAAATCAACATCTTGTGTCTCATCAAATGTTTTCTGACAACACTCAAATATACAAATCTAGCTGCCCAACTGAAGGTAAAGCTACCATCCAAGATGTAGAAATATGCATTTCCTATATGAAGTCATGGATGACATGTAACAAGCTAAATAATGAAAAATGATAAAACTGAAACCATTCTGATCACATCCTTTACTTCAAAACAATAAGTATAAGTAATACCAAAGTTAAATTTATAAAGTAAGTATGAAACCAAGATTTCACACTTGTCTTTCATTACACAAGCATCTCATGAAGATAATCAAGGCTGCAACACATCAGCACCATTCTAAAAATTTTCTTTCTTTCAACTGACTCACATGCCAGTTAAGTTTAGGCACTTTATCTTATTTTATACCAGAATAAAACACCTCTTTTGCTTTTGTCACAAAAAGTCAATGATATTTTATTAACAAGGTTTGCAATTTTATGAAAGCCATGAATTACTCAAATTAAAAATTACAAGAAGGGTGGGTATTTGTATGCAGCATACAACCAAATTTGTATGCATATATCCTGTAGGTTATATAGGATTTTACATACCATACATGTCTCATGTAGAGTATCTCAGGAGACAGGCTATATCAGTTTTCACACAACCAGAAGTGATCTGTTTATTTTTAAATTTATACAGATATAATAATTAATTTTGTGTCATAATAAATTTTAAAAGTTTATGTTAAACAGAATGACAACAGACATAAAACTATGGATGCCAGAAAGTTAATTCTAGCAACTTCTATTGAAATACAAAGTGAAACCATCTTTTAAGGGAATAAATCAATGCAAAAGCTTCTAAAGCTACGTGTTCACATACCGTAAAATCTCTGGTATAATACACACATGCAATACACACCCAGACTTTCTCCTTTCAGTGTAATGCAAAAATCTTAACACATATGTATAATACAAACTCAGATTTCTTGGATTTGCGTGTGTAGATACTTGTGAACTCCAGCTCCTAATTGATCAAAGTCAGCGATATAGCCTAAAGAACATTCTTAAAAATCATTCTGATCTTTTGGTGGACAGAACAGTACTGGTATTTATCACTAAAATATAGCTACCGGTATTCGGTTTAATAATATATATGGTGCTCTACAATAAAACTTCAATAAAGCTACATCTCGGTATAATACGCACCCTGAGTTTAGAACGATAGAACAAAAAATATTATACCCGAGATGTTACGGTAATTAAAAATAACACCAATTAAAATTCCAAACTAAAGGAATTTTATCTCAATAAAAAAATTTGTCATTACAGTACCATGTCTATACTGTTTACTAGGGACTGGCGCATTGTAATGTGACTTTTACCATATGATGTCACTTCATATGAGATTATATCAGAGTTTGTGATATGCTTGGACAGTGTATACTAAGTATCTTTACACAATTAGTGAATTTCCGCAAGTATATGCACGGACAGCGTATACTAAATATTTGCTACATGATTAGTGAATTTCTGCATGTATATGCACGGACAGCGTATACTAAATATTTGCTACATGATTAGTGAATTTCCGCAAGTATATGCACGGACAGTGTATACAAAATATTTGCTACATGATTAGTGAATTTCCGCAAGTATATGCACGGACAGTGTATACTAAATATTTGCTACATGATTAGTGAATTTCCGCAAGTATATGCACGGACAGTGTATACAAAATATTTGCTACATGATTAGTGAATTTCCGCAAGTATATGCACGGACAGTGAATACAAAATATTTGCTACATGATTAGTGAATTTCTGCAAGTATATGCACGGACAGCGTATACTAAATATTTGCTACATGATTAGTGAATTTCCGCAAGTATATGCACAGACAGCGTATACTAAATATTTGCTACATGATTAGTGAATTTCCGCAAGTATATGCACAGACAGCGTATACAAAATATTTGCTAAATTATTAGTGAATTTCCGCAAGTATATGCACGGACAGTGTATACTAAATATTTGCTACATGATTAGTGAATTTCCGCAAGTATATGCATGGACAGCGTATACTAAATATTTGCTACATGATTAGTGAATTTCCGCAAGTATATGCATAGACAGCGTATACAAAATATTTGCTACATGATTAGTGAATTTCCGCAAGTATATGCACGGACAGCGTATACAAAATATTTGCTACATGATTAGTGAATTTCCGCAAGTATATGCACGGACAGTGTATACAAAATATTTGCTACATGATTAGTGAATTTCCGCAAGTATATGCACGGACAGTGTATACAAAATATTTGCTACATGATTAGTGAATTTCCGCAAGTATATGCATGGACAGTGTATACTAAATATTCAAGTATATGCACGGACAGCATATACTAAATATTCAAGTATATGCACAGACAGCATATACTAAATATTTGCTACATGATTAGACCTCTAAGTGGCTCTATCTAGCTACAGTATCTTGTATATAGTTTTAAAGGAAATATATATTCTATACTTGAATTTTGACAAACTTTGACAGCCATTACACCTAAAGTACATTTATTTAATATTTTCTATTTTGAGGCTGAGATTGAAAGTGAGTAAGAGTCTGATCAGATATGTAGCAAATTATTATTTGCATGTTTTCAAATCAGTTTCTGGACAATACTTTATTGAGATATCAAAGGTTTAGTTTAACATAAGAAAGTTTCAGTGTATTTGAAACAATCAAGCCAGTTAGAGAAATATGATATCAGAACATTTCTTTGCTCTACCCGCTAATTCCTCAATGTAGCTGCCTGTACTGAACACAACGCTACAACACGTGTAGAAAATAATATTTTGCCCAAATTTGCATATATGTGAAAGCTAGTAAGCAAGGGTAGCAGTATGATGTGAGATCTACACAATCAGTAAATCTGTTCTGAACAATGTGTTAGCAGCTAAGGACTGCATTACAATGCATGGCAACATAGCAGGCTGGGAACAAGATGAAATTACTCACATGATTCCAAGATTCATTCCAATAATGAGTATGGCATGAGCAACAACATTCACAACATTGGCAAGCAGACCAATAATGAGGCTTGGTAACACAATACTCTGTGAGGAAATTAAAACTACAATAGTATGAAGATCATACTGTCAGATATTTTTAACTTGTCTACTGTACCTTACAATAATTTCTTAAACTCATTTCAAATCTGCACTTGTTCCATGGCTCTCCTTCTGGGTGCCTGAACCTGTGGTACTCCAAAGATATTGGTAAATTTGGCTTGCTCAGGCTGCCTTAATCATTTAACAAAATTTCTCCAAAGTTACTTTTTGCTACCAATAACCTAATTATCAAAGTAACTCTGACCCAAGATCTCTTTTTGTCCTTGTAACCTTTTGGGTTCTGGAGGCAGGGAGAAGACATGAGTGGTGTATAAATTATTAAGTCATTGTTCTATCCACCTCTGCAATTTTTCAATACTCTAGTTTAAACTTTTTAACTACATGTTTTTTTATATATCTCTCCACTCTACTAAGTTTCTCTTATTCTTCTACCTCTCCCACTTACTTCCTCTGCGGTATATATATATATATATATATATATATATATATATATATATATATATATATATATATATATATATATATATATATATATCAATGCCCACTTCCATTACATACAGAATATGATTGGTTGACCCTTACTAAATGATAGACAGGCTCTGTAGATCATAGAGTAACTAAATAACCCAGCATTTAAGAAGAATATGACCCAGTTACCCAGATTTTTCATTGATTTCCGACTCCCACAACCTCATCTTTTCAACTGTCACTGATGTTGATATATTTTCAAATTCCTCCTCCCCACTTGTTGGAAATTTGAAACCTGACAATGGTAACTGTTGATTCTGCTATTTCCATTCATTCTGCCTATTTCATTTACACATATTTAACTTATTCTTACACTACAACCCTTTATAAAACTGTATTACACTATAATCCCTCATAGTAACCATTGTAAACAAAACATTCTTAAATATAACACAGAGCATGTGCAAAATTTATTTTCACTTCCCTAACTTATCAAGGGTACATCATACGTTTTTAATATTTGCAAGCCATACCAATTAACCAATGACTTTAATTGGCTGAAAGTATTATCTACATTGTTCATTAAAACTACAAATTTTTTTTGCAAATGCGGAAAATTTTGTGGATTCTGAATTCCTGGAATGATCACCATCTTCTTACAAATACTCAGAATACCTAGTAATAATGACTGATGACCAATAAAAGCCCATGTGTAAATTAGTCTATCTTAATCCAATAAAAATCGCTCTGGTGGCCTAGTGGTTAAAGCGTTCGCCTCTGATGCGGGAGGTCATGGGTTCGAACCCCAGTCAAGTCATATCAAAGACTTACAAAATATGGTACTAACAGCTGCCTCGCTTAATACTCAGCATTAAGAGGTTTGTGTTAGGACTGGTTGGCCTGGTGTCAGGATAATGTGAATGGGTGGGACATCATGCTACATGTCTGTGGCATGATGCCCCAGTGCTAGACCTCACTATAAACTGCCACACTGCAGACATCGTAGCGATATGACTGAAAAATTGTTAAAGCTACACTAAAAATCGTAAACACAATTAATCTAATAAATATATTAAAATAGAACATACATAAACAAATCATTCCAATGAAGAAAATGTAATTTTTTATTCTGTATACATTTATACAGAAGTCCAATCAAAGTGCACAGACACAGATATCATAAGCCGTACAGCAGCAGACAACCTCAACACATATCAGAACATAAACGCTAAATTGACAAAATCCATTTTTGTAAAGATAGCAGGAAACTTAAAAGTCACTAACTAATGATGAAACTTCTATGATAGTGTTAATTTTACCTGACATTGAAGATATCTGGTCAACACCTCGGAGAGAACAAATGCCTGAAAAAGACAAGCATGATTAAAGACTTCATAGCATCATTAAATCTAACTAATTTGCTTCCAAATTACAGAGTAGGTAATGGATAACATAAAAGTGTACTACTTTATGTGATTCCACCCAAGACATGAGATATGTTGTATCATTAGTAGTGTGCTGCTTTATGCGATTCCAACTGAGACATGAGATATGTTATATCATTAGTAGTGTGCTGCTTTATGTGATTCCAACTGAGACATGAGATATGTTATATCATTAGTAGTGTGCTGCTTTATGTGATTCCAACTGAGACATGAGATATGTTATATCATTAGTAGTGTGCTGCTTTATGTGATTCCAACTGAGACATGAGATATGTTATATCATTAGTAGTGTGCTGCTTTATGTGATTCCAACTAAGACACAAGATATGTTATATTAGTAGTGTGCTGCTTTATGTGATTCCACATCATACATGATATATGTTATATCATTAGTAGTGTGCTGTTTTATGTGATTCCATGTCATACATGGGATATGTTATGTCATTGGTAGTGTACTACTTTATGTGATTCCAGTCATACATGGTTTATGTTATATCAATAGCAGTGTACTGGATCGTACTGCAGTATGTTCCAAGCATTATGAGACATTCTGAATCAATGAAATTGCCTTGCATGCAAGTCCACCTTACACTGGGACATGTTCCAATTATCATTGGATATAGTGTATACATAAAACTGCACTTTTTTAAATGCAGTTCTCCTTTTTCCTAAAGTATGGTCCAATAATTATTATATATATTGTATCAATAATAGCATACTTCTTTTATGATCGACCTTATATCGGGGTATTGTTATGACTCTATGGTCTTAAACTAAGTGACAGAAAAAGCAAAAACAAAAAAAAAAACTGGTAAAATCAGCAAACAATTTAATTCTCTAAGTTACAAAATGAAAATTTAAGAGCAACTTACAGTATGTTAATCTTAATAATCTTAAATGTTCTATCATAAGTCCAAAAGTCTAAAGTATTTCATATGAATGACAATCTGGAATGTGCTGATGTACCAATAGTCTTGAACAGTTTGATGTACCAACAGTCTTGGTGAAACACAATGAAATAATCCAAAATTTCTTGAATTTGAATAATAATAATAATAATAATAATAATAATAATAATAATAATAATAATAATAATAATAATAATAATAATAATAATAACAACAACAACAACAACAACAACAACAACAATAATAATAATAATAATAATAATAATAATAATAATAATAATAATAATAATAATAATAATAATAATAATAATAATAATAATTTATTTATTGAGGGTGACTGGTGTAGGGCAGTTTTGGTTGATAGTGTTTGCAAAATTGTCAATATGGTCATCCCACTGTAAATGATTGACTGTTTCCAAATGAAGATTACTTATTGTAAGGGATAGTTTGGGTTCCCTGACCTCTGTAGCTTTTGTGATGTTTCCACACATTTTATTTTACCTTCATTGATTATCATCCTATTTTGTTGTTTGAATTCTAATAAGGTCAGAGTCTGATCATTTTAGGATAACTTAAGTATCAGAACTAGATATATACAAAGTTGCATCATCTGCTAACAAATATGTATTTGTGGATTCATTATTTAATGGAAGATCATTTACATAGCTAAGAAAGAGGAGAGGACCTAAAACTGAGCCTTGAGGAACCCTGAATGAATAGTGCAAGTCTGTGAGCTAACATTGCCAATGCTTACTTGTTGAGCCCTTTGGTTTTGGTATGATTTCAACCAATTTAAAAAAGGGTTATAAAACCTGTAACAGTTTAGCTTTTGCAGCAGAATTTCATCATCAGCAAGATCAAAGGCTTTCTTAAAGTCAAGAAAAACAATCCCATTCAAAGAACTATTACCCATTTCTTGCAGCCAAAAATTTTTTAATTTGATATGTTCTGTTTGTCATGAGCAGTATTTATTATATCCTGATTGTGCCTAGTATGAAACAGAGAGTAAGTTTAACAAACTTTGACAATACAGGAAGAACGGATATTGGTCTGTAATTCCCTGGATCCTCCTTTTCTCCTTTCTTAAAGATAAGTGTAACATTTGCACATTGCAAGATATCTTAAAAAGTATCACTCATTATGCTTTATTATTACTGGTATAGCAATTGTAAGATTTCGTGGACCAATACCATCCAAACCATAGGACTTATTAGTATTGAACAGACTGAGCAAATAAAAACATCAGTTTCACTAACATTATTCTTCAATAATTCCAAAAAAGTGTTTTAGTCTTAAGTCAATGAGCACTTTGTAATCCCAATGAACAATTTAATTTCCTCTCAAATTTTATCTGAATACAACTAAAAGTGATATCTCTAGACTGATATTAAATTAGGAATGAATAATTCTGTTTGTCAGATTCCAAGCATAATGATAAGTGCTGCATCAAAATAAAATGGATTCCTTTTCATAGGAGTTTTTCTTATGCTATAGTATGTCCCATGCATAACAGTATCTGTTGTATCACTGAAAGTGTACTCCACCTAATATGAGGTATATTGAAATCATATCTGGATGTGCTACATCATTAAAATGGTACTGCCATATATTCAAGTCCACAATATACTGAGGTATGTTACCAACAATGTGTGAAAGTGGGACACTAGGATCTATTCTAAAGCACAATATCATGGTGTTTGCCCTTATCACTAATATATCACACTGAAAAATGAACTGACAGCAAAACTTGCACATATTTTCGAGCCTTAACTCAATTCTTTTTTAAAAATCCTTTCTAACTCAGAAACTTCCATCAGTTCTCATATTAGAGACTTGACTGTGTTTTGTTTCATACTGTTTAGTCATGATGCCATCTGGTTTAAGTTTACCAACATATCTCCACAATACTTCCCAAGTTTATGAGAAAATATAGAACAAGGTCACTCTCAAGATGACCTTGACCTTGACCTATGTGCTATGGACCTTACAACTATGGCAATATACATTGTCTAGCTATACTATTTTGTCTAGCTATACTATTCCCAAGTAAAGTTTCATTTTTTTTAAAAATAGATGGTTCAAAAATTACAGACTAGACAAAGGCTGTTCAGTTATGTTCAGTAAGAATAAAGTCATACCTAAATTTCAATCTGTATTTGATGGAAATGTGCTACTGAATTAATATACTGAATTAAATTCAGGCACAAAAAAATGAAAGTGAATAACTAAATAGAAAAACTTAATGTTAACAATCACAGCTAAGAGACATGCAATTAGAGGTGAAACAATGCACCTTGTCTTTGCATCAATATGATTCACAAACAATACAAAACCTATGAATACACTATCAATACACAAAAAAATTTGACAGTCCTTTCATCTTTAGAAAGTCTCAGAATGCTAGGGAAGTGCCATTTTATATGTATTAACAGATTGGTTTTATTTCTATTATGCATATTACAGATTTTCATTAGTTTATATGCCATTCTCATTCTTAAGAAGATAAAATGTACTCTAAAGCAGACTACCTGTTTGGTGTCAGTGACATTTATTCAACCTTTTAGGCCTTTTCCAGCTGCTCCATTTGATACATATGCAGGCTCATCCTTTGTTTTGCACTGCATGAATACTTTTAATGCATTACCAATTTCATGTCTTCACTCAAACTTGGAAGGCATTTTGATGCTATCTTCAAAACAGAAATTTCCTCATGAGGGAAAATGTATTTAGAACAAGACCAAGTACAGAAGGGGTGATGACTAACAACCAAATCCTTCACACTGTACTTCCTTCGATGAGAAATAACTGCCACAGACAGAAACTTGTGTCTGTGAGTAAAATAGAAAGTTATTAAAAATGCCCTCTCTCTTTCTACAAATTAATAAAGTGACTATAACTCATATTTTTAGGAATCAACCCCAATGATAATTTGTATTCCACTGGCACATTCAGCTGCTTATTACATTTCTCAATGTACAAAGAGACATTCTAAACTTCTTCCCAATGAATGATCAGATGCCAATTCTTCTGATGAGTCTCACACTGAACAATCTAATTAGTTCTGATTGGTGGTTTTTGTTTACTTGAACAAACAATAATAACCAATCAGAGTTGAATGTAACATATTTCATGACGTACCAGAAGTGTAGCCCTCATATTCAATACAAGTAAACATGAAGCAACAGCAATACTTTGAATTAAAGTGGCTATTAAATGATTGGTAAAGTACTTAATTTATACATGGGAAAAAAATCTTGAATGTCTTCTTTACACTGATATAGTTTTCAAAGGTTGAGTATACTGATGGGATAAAATAGCATTGAATTAACAGAGAGATGGGGCTGATTTCAAACCACATGTTTGCTAATTTATAGAAGGCAGTAATAGTGCCTCAAGAATACTGTATGCATTGAATCTGCTATTTTTAAAAGTTCAGGATTATTTCATGTTGAATGGCAAAATCAGCATGAGATAAAGAACCTATGTTAGTGTTTGTGCCGATACAAGGATATAACCTTTACAGGATCACATTATTTGTCTCCCCACTTGACTGGCATTTCCTTTTTGAGGTACAAACCCAATCATGGTGTATTACTTTACATGTGAGTCCCAGCATAGATTCTGTTAATATATATAATCATGATGGCATGTTAATATGGAATAAAATATGAGGTAATATATTTGGCACAAGGTGTTCACAGTTTAACATTTGGTACACCTTTGAAAACTAATTATCTTAAGTAAAAATGAAGAATACAATCAAACTTACAGGAAGACCGGATATAAAAATTTTGGTACACAGACCAGATTTTCTGAAAGATAAAATGTAAATGAATTATTCTAAGATTGTTAAATTTTGGAAAATTCAGGACAAATTTCAATATTGATTTAATTGATTCATAAGGGCTAATTAATATGTTTTAGTTAACTAATTTGTCACTGCTCAGTGATTTAATTAATTAATATGTCACTTCTAGGTGTTTTAATTAACTAATGTGTCACTGCTTAGTGATTTAATTAATTAATATGTCACTTCTAGGTGTTTTAATTAATCAATCTGACACTGCTTAGCGATTTAATTAATTAATATGTCACTTCTAGGTGTTTTAATTAACTAATGTGTCACTGCTTAGTAATTTAATTAATTAATATGTCACTTCTAGGTGTTTTAATTAATCAATCTGACACTGCTTAGTGATTTAATTAATTAATATATCACTTCTAGGTGTTTTAATTAACTAATGTGTCACTGCTTAGTGATTTAATTAATTAATATGTCACTTTTAGGTGTTTTAATTATTCAATCTGACACTGCTTAGTGATTTAATTAATTAATATGTCACTTCTAGGTGTTTTAATTAATTAATCTGACACTGCTTAGTGTTTTAATTAATATGTTACATCTTAATGTTTTAATTAACTAATCTGTCACTGCCTAGTGTTTTAAGCATATCATTTCATTAAGATTTTATGAATTTCATCAAATAAAAAGGTTGTCAGAATTGAATTTGTTTTGACTTGTTTCTTTCTTTCAATCAAGTGCTTTTTTTGAGACTACTTACAAAGTATGACAAGTAGTTCTCCTTAAAAATACATGTTCTGCAATGCATTATCTAAGCATTATCTAAGCAGACCATTTTGTGATCAAATGAGAAGGAAAGAAAAAGTAGTAAAATGTGCTCATCCATTACTGAAATAATAATAGACATATTGTAACGTAAAGCTAATAAATATGAATACAAAAAACTCGTTGGTCTTTCCAGAAAAATTCTTTGCTAAAAATTTACTTAAACTTCAAAATAAATGCTAAATGATTAAAAATAACAGCCTTTCCCCCTGGATGATTGCATCACTAAAAAAAAACGCTGAACCAAAAGTATTTGTACAAACCTAGCAAAAAAAAAGAAAAGTTACTCATAGAAATAAGTCAAAATTTTTATAGCCTTTCAGTGTAAAACTACTAAAAAGGAACAAAAATGAATACTCCTTATTATCATACCACCTATATCCACTCTTTCCATTTTGGCAGAAACTCTGTTTTGATGCTTGCACCTTTTATATTCTACATTTCTATATTTTCTACCTTATCTTTTTATTTGTATCATCAATTATCCTTTCTTTGAATAATAAAAATCCATACAAAAACCACATATGATATTTCATTCATGTACTTAACATGTAAACAGACATTCATCGATCTGTCTTAATGAAAAAAAAATTAGATTAACTGAGGTCAGGAATAGAATAATTATGGGATTTCCACACCAATTGTGCAAAATCTGCTAGTATGGCTTTACATATCTTAAATTAAATTGCATTATATATTCCTAAAGCACATAAATGTACGTAAAAAGCTGTCCACACACCACAGGTATCTTGCAGGAACACATTTCCTTAAATCACTTCAGTATAGCTAAGTGATTATAACCTATGTTAACTTTTGGCAACATATTCTGCCCAAAATATTAATTTGATATGTTTATGTGACAATGATTTCTTATTAAGTTACATATGGTAATGGTCCTTGGCATGCAAAATTACAAGATTCATTGTTCCATAATACTTACTGGTTGTAAGATAAGGAAAATGCACTTACTTGGCAATTATGGGGTTTTGACCTATCAACTTCAGCAGGTGCTCTGTATTCAGAAAAACAGCAAAACAAGGAAGACAACACATCATGAGGATCAACACACCTGCAAAAATTAAATCATAAAACTATATATTTCAACACTAATTGTCAATTAAAAAATCCAAAATGTATATAGTTAAAATGGTAGAGTTATTCTAAATGAGTCATACAGATTGTCTGCTAAATAGATCTACTATTTTAATACTGAGATTATAGTGTCAATTGATTTGTTTTAAAAAATTACCCCAATTTTCCTTACTCAAGCTGTTTAAAATACAAAAGATCTGATTATGCAAGCATAAAAGTAAGTAGAAATCAATAAAATTAGAGTAGGCCCTGATGTAAGCTTGGTTTGTTTGCAAAACATTTTTAAACTTAAATACTTAAATTAAAAGCAATACTAATCTGTACAACCTAACTGTGATTTCAAATGTAAAACACTTAATGACAATAACCCTGATATATCCTCTCTTTGCAATTAGATACCATACATAATCTAATTTGAATGCTGCCTTGAAGATATCGCATTAGCTTTTAAAATTAAGGACTTTTTCTGTTGTTTAAAGTATGGCTGATTTTCATATTAAATGTGCCATTTCTAGGAAATAGTCAAAGTTTATGGGCATAGCTTGTACAATACATTACACAACACATCTGGTTGGTTAAATTACAATAATGACAAAATTACCTTGAATTACCTTATAGTTATCAACATATTTCTTGCAGCACAAAAATTATATCTGCATACCTCCAACCTCAAGATAGGTACAAATCCAATCTAAGTGGACAGTATTTGCATTCCTGCCAACCTCTAAAGATATATAAATCCAATCTAAGTGGACAGCATTTGCATACCTGCCATCACCAAGAGAGGTACAAGTGCAATCAAAGTGGAAGCATCTGCCAACTACTAGAGAAGTGGAGACTACAGTTCTCTCAAACAAATCATGTTCTGGATTTATGATACTAGTTAAAATGAAACAACAAACACATCTTTTTATTGCTTTATTTCACTTCATTTTGATCAATGTAATTAAAAATATAATCAAGCCTAGGTGTAATTCACTTGGTGGTCATGTATTTGTTGATAATTCTCCACATAATTGAAACATTTGTAGAACGTACTTGATACAGCACTCCAAGATCTGGAATAATCTGAAAAGGGCACTTAACTCAGAATAAAGATGCTGCTCTTCAAATTTAAAAAACAATTTTAGTTTGCCAAGTATTGGAAGATAGAAGAGAAACATATGCCAATCTAATCAAATATGCCTCAAATGTCCAATCAAATCTAAACTTATGAATTTCTGGTGATTCATTTTTGGTGCAGCACTCCATTTAATACAAACAGCTGCTTACAATAACTGCAGTACATTATGTTCATGCACATAATAGAAGTTAAACATTCATCATTACAACCTTGCCACTCAATCATTTCTATTAAAACTCTGAGAAATTCTTACTACTTCAAAACTAATCACTCTGAAGATTATATTCACCTGCAAAACAAAGTTAAACATTCACCACTTCCACATTTGCCATTCAAAGGTTTCTATTTAAACCTTGATGAATTACTTAATATTTGTCCTTTTTTTTTTCAAAGTATCTTCACTGCTAATTTATTCCCTGTGGTACCACTCTCCATGTTTCAGAAAGAAACTGTGGGTCTTTCTTTAAAACACTTTGTATAAGGCTAGCTTGGTCACTTGATTTTAACAATCAAGGCAGTATGTTTAAAAAGAAGACTCCATCATGGCTGGCTGAGGAGTTTGTAATAGGGTATGGTATATACTCACTTATAAGTTGAGTCAGATGGCAAACAACATAGACCCTAATCTGCTGCTGCATAATGTGCCAATGAATGGTCTTTATTGTTGGTTGTGTACGGATTACTCCTAACAAACTGCACTGTCAATGAGGCTGAGATCAGTGCAGTTTGCAGTTCGACTCCTTCTTATACAGCTAGTGAGGCCCACCCACTCCAGCATTTCTCAAGTCCGTCTTTTATTTAGCAAGAAAACAAAATTTAGTAATTAATTTAAACTAAAAGGGAATACCACAATTAACAAATGATTCACCTGAATCAAAGCTTTATCTATAGCAATGACCTTGATATGCCTGAATCATAGCTTTATCTATAGCAATGATCTTGATACACCTGAATCATTGCTTTATCTATAGCAATGACCTTGATACACCTGAATCATAGCTTTATCTATAGAAATGACATTTATACACCTGAATCATAGCTTTATCTATAGCAATGATCTTGATACACCTGAATCATAGCTTTATCTATAGCAATGACCTTGATATGCCTGAATCATAGCTTTATCTATAGCAATGACCTTGATATACCTGAATCATAGCTTTATCTATAGCAATGACCTTGATATACCTGAATCAAAGCTTTATCTATAGCAATGAACTTGATATGCCTGAATCATAGCTTTATCTATAGCAATGACCTTGATACACCTGAATCATAGCTTTATCTATAGCAATGATCTTGATACACCTGAATCGTAGCTTTATCTATAGCAATGATCTTGATACACCTGAATCATAGCTTTATCTATAGCAATGAATTTGATACACCTGAATCATAGCTTTATCTATAGCAATGACCTTGATACACCTGAATCATAGCTTTATCTATAGCAATGACCTTGATACACCTTAATCATAGCTTTATCTATAGCAATGACCTTGATACACCTGAATCATAGCTTTATCTTTAGCAATGACCTTGATATGCCTGAATCAAGTGTTTCTATATCCTAGTGACCTTGCTATACCTGATTCATAGCTTGATTTATCCATACACAATAGCTTGATCATTTATGCTGGGACTTGAATATATGGTAAGGTGTGGACTTGGTTAAAATATATCAAGGAATTGAAAAGTGAGAGGCTGGACAAGAAAACAGGCCACTGGCTCACATTTTCATTAGTTGTAATCTTTACCAGGCTTGGGGAATGACTGAATGTGAGAAACTGTCAAGTCATGATATCTAACTGGCAACAGTTTAATGAATATGGTTTCATTGGTTTAAAAATTATACCCATATATGGAAAGAGGTAACTGATTTATATTCTTCCTTGCCATGAACTTGAGACAGCGGACATGGCTTAAACTCCAGACAAAGCTAAAATATCTTCAGAGATTCTAAGTTAAACTTTGGACAAGGATGCAAGTCACATAATCATATTGTCCCTTGAGACACTGCTACTCTGTAAGATATACCATTTAGTCAATAATTGCATTCTGTGTGTGTGTGTGTGTGTGTGTGTGTGTTTCATCAAATATTATTAAAATATCTTCAATGATTCAAATGTTTCAGCCCAAACAAGAACACAAGTCACATATTTACATTTTTTCCTTTGTTGTGGCCTTGAGGTTGGGACTTATTTATTATGATTAGGCCATGTATAGTCATGAAAATACTTGAGTCAAGTTTCATTCATTCAGCAGTTGAGATGTTGCACTCAGAACAAGACTACACAAGCAGTACAAAATTTCTCACCATGACCTTAACATTGAGGCAGAGGGCCTGTCTTTTGTATACCATACACCATCAGTCACAACACATATTTGGGTCAATTTTCATAAAATATCTCAAACCCTCACAATGAGCTGGGAAAGAAAATAGTAATGGATGGACAGCACCGTAACATCTGAAAGTTGACCCTAATCCAGGTGTAAATGGTCATACAAAAACAATCAAAGATGCAAAAGTGATAACTATGTGGAATTTATGCTATGGAATGCCAATAAAAAGTTATTCTATGAAATTGTAACTCACTTCTCTGAAAAACAACACCAACTTTTGTCTTATTCTCACTGCCATATGTCTGAAAAGGAGAAAGAAAAATCATTTAAGTAAACAATTATAAAATGTCCAGACTGTGTGCTGCACCAACCCAGACAAAAATATCACATCCCCCCCACCAAATGTAAATGATAGTGTCCTAGTGGTTGTGACCATCAGTTAAAAATAGGCTGCTTTCACTCCAACTGTTGTGATTTCAATCTCCTGCAGAGATATAGTTTTTATCAATGCCCTTATTGGAAAAAAATATTTTTTTATCATCAAAATCAATGATATTAACAACAATCCACAGTTCTCAAAGACCCTTCTGGTCACACACGAAAAAAAGCAAAGTTGTAAAACCCCACTGTCCAGATGCCTGGAATAAGCTGTAAATTTTGTTGGGCAACTAAAAATTAGTTTTTGCCCAGGAATTTAAACAGAAACTGAAGAAAAAAATCAAGACTTGTCAAAAAGCTCATGTACATCAAGACTTAGGGTATGTTTGGAAATTTTTGAAGCATTAAAGAGACATAGAAAGGCCCTAAGAATAACTGCATCTGCTGTGGGATAGCAAACTTACAAATGTTTGTTTTATACATTTATATAGGAGTCAGATCAAAATTGACAATGTAATGCACTGAAAATAAATCTCCATGAATCATGTTTCTAAAAAGATATGATGTTCAGAAACTTAAATAAACTGGCATTCATGCACATTTAACTTTTACACTATTACATATACATCTATATCTTTTGTAACTCCTGCTTTATGATCTTTTCTAATGTTTGGTATTTTTTTTCATGGCTGTAAGTTGTAATGATTATCTTTAGTTAGTTTTGCCTATGTGACTAATGTCTGTTTTAGGAACATTAAAAGTGTAAAATTATGTAGGATCTATAAATAGATGCTTATGCATGTGTTGACAATTACTAATAATATTAAGATTTATTGATGACTTAGGGTTAATTTCTAATTGGTTGTTGGGGTTTGAATGGTTCTAGAAGAATGAAGTAACTTCCCATTGGTTGCGCTAGGTCATATGAATAGACAGTTTTAAAATAACTGAGTACAGCAGTAAGATCTGTAGTACATTGCTGGTTTTTTTTAAGTTTATGCAGAACTTTTCATTATTTTGGACTTTCATAGAACTTTATCAAGATTTTTTGAAATTCACTTCATAATACTCTAAGTTCCTCTCTCATTTTCATTTATAACTTTGATAATTAAATTATTTGTTAAAATTTACAAAACTTGTTGGCTTCATTTCTTTCTCTTACTTAGTTTATGACCTTAGAGTTGCAACACCACTCACCTTTTGATTTTAAACTAAAAGAGTTAAATGGTGAATGATGACAAAAGAGAGGGAGGAAGGATGATTGGGAGATTCCTTGATGGACATTTAGAATTTTTCTTTTGCACAGGCAAGTAATATTACTAAGTCTATGGCAGTCTGGACCTGTCAACATTCAAACATTAAAGACTGATAAATCAGTCTAAATGATTTTTTTTCTGTTTTGAAACCTGACAGTGAGTTCTTGTCAATATTAACCATCAGAGTTCTGAAAACTCTTTTATCCCTATAGATTTATTAATCAAGCCTAGAAATCATGTAACACTTACATTAACAAGTTGCTCATAAAATGCCTAGAGCTTGTCATAACACAATAATCAGTAATTCCAACTATTGTCAATGTTCTCTGTCAACAAATAACCAATAGCATGCCAAGAGTAAGTCATGACATGGTGATCAGTAAGTAATTCAGACTGATCTCAATGTTATCTGCCATCATGCTGCCAATAAAACGACAAGATCTCCTGACATGATACTCAGCAATTCAGATTATTCTTAATGTTCTGTCATCAAATTGCCAATAAAATGAAAAAAGCACGTCCTGACATGATACTCAGCAATTCAGACTATTCTTAATGTTCTGTCATCAAATTGCCAATAAAATAAAAAAAGCACGTCCTGTCATGATACTCAGCAATACAGACTATTCTTAATGTTCTGTATCATCAAATCCAATAAAAAAATTAAAAGGTGGTGGACTCTTTCAATAAAAGCATCTTCAAAACTCCTTCCTCCAATTTTGGTTTTACTTTTTGCAATCCATAACACAAGTAAAACCCATTATAATGTGACTAGTTATAATGCAATTCCACTAAATACATGATTGCAGCATGGCTTTCATTTTTTAATTCAAGATAACCTCTCTTTTTAACATCCAAAGTAAATGCTCTTGGAAAAGCCAATTATTCACATCTCTAGCCTATTTTTAATTCCAGCACTGCATTTAATGCTGCCTTCACTTCTGAAAATTTTCAAAACAAATGACACATAATCAAGAGGTTTGATAACACTTTAATTTTAATGCACATTTTCTATGGGGAAGTTTTTCGTAAAATTTGTTAACATGATCCTGCTTATATCAGGATGTTAGTCTTTGGACAATGAGCATTGTGTTGTAACAGATTTTATCTCTACCTAATATAACAGCATACTTCAGTAATGGAGTACACTTTCCTGCTGAGTATTGTGTGCTTTTGTCATTTCAATTTTAATAGCATCACACCTGTGTTCCATCCTGTATAAAGGTGTATCACCTTTATTTTTCCAACAACATGATTCTTTATGTTACCTGAGGAAATAGAGTATCACAGGCCAATACCAAGCCATTCACCACACCAATTCCACTCATATTTATCACCTGTAAACAAGAATTAAAAATATTAAAGAAACTAAAATAATTGTGTTTATTGTCAGAAATAAAGAAATTCACTGAATCTGGGAGACATAAAAAATAAATGAGACATTAATTCCTTAATGACACTTTATCACTGTAATTTTCTCATTGTCTTTTTTGGATATACAGTGTACCCTCAAAATAATGCCAAACTAGTGGAACTATTAAAAGACCATGTTTTAGACAAGGCTGTCTTATACTTGGATGCATTGTAGGCAATGCTATGTTATAATGAGAATCACCAAAAATTTCACCTATATAGCAGGATCAATAATTTTGTTAGATCACTTACAAAATTATATTGGGATGTATAATAGTGAGGGACTTTATATAAACTATAAAGAGGGTTTCTCTTTCACCTGTACCTGGGTTTTGACATGTGGATTTTATTTAATCTGACCTGACATTGATGCGCATTCTGCCAACATAAAAGTTTACCTAGGCATCAGATGACTATAATCAGTACCATGTAATAACTTTTGACTTTGATATCTAAACAACCAATCCTATTCATCTGCCTGACCTGCTAAACAATTATCATCATTCTCATGAGAAGTTTTAAGGACAAGTGAGACTGACTGAGATAACTGGAATTTAACAACTCTGATGGTGAATCAGCTGTGATAACTAGATATTTAAAATGGCAGATTTAAATGAAACTAAAATCTCCATGAAAAACTTTCTGGAATTACTACATGTAATTTCAATTGATTCTCTATATAATTGCTCATGCTTCTGGTATAAAAGTGAATTATTTCATATTTGATCATTTCTAACATTACTGTTATTCTGTGTAAATGATTATATGTCATTGATTGTGTGACAAGCTGTATCAAATTTAATTTTGAAATGTAGATATTACATATAAATACAATTGTTCATATGAATATTTTTAGTTACTGCTTGTGGAAATGCCAGAATGAATCTGACTCATACTTTGAAAATGAACATGGCAATAAGAAATGGAAAAAAGTAAATACTTTTCTAAAGTGGTTCATAAATACTGCATTTCAATAAAATATGTGATGTCAATCTCCTCGTGATTTGTTATGTTATAATTGTGTTGCTTGTTTGTTAAATAAAATTCATTGATATTTTCAGTTTTTGTCAATAAATTTAAATAAGTTTTTTTTTCTCCATTCTCAAAACTCTTTGGTTTCACAGTTTGGCTCTTAACACATTAACCTTAAAAAATGTTCGTCATTTTCACCTGAAATGGGAGAAGGAAACACATTTTTGTGGTTACATCCAAATAATCTGCATTCAAGAGATTTTTGTTAAGAGAGATGCCTAGTTGTGTTAAAAGCATTGTTTGGGAATGGCTATTTTGTTTGCAGGTGCGCAATGGTGAAAATTCAATTTTTTATTTTTGTGCATTGTCCTGGCCACTTTTTACTCCGAAATCTCAAACTTATCCTTCTTTCTGCAAAGGTCCTGTCAGTGTGAAGTTCAGGCAGTCTACTTTAGATTTCAGCCCAAAAAGTTGAAAATCAGGTCACTAAATCCAGTTCTACAAAATTAAGTTTTTCCCACTGTATTTTGTAATGCAAGTAGAAAGTCCAGATTATCTAGTATCAATGTAGAGCTACATCTGTTTACTCTTTCTTAATAATGTATACTTTGGTGTATCATAAATGGTCTTGAAGCTAAAGAGCTTGGAAATAGGGTACAACCTAACAACGCTTAAAAATAGCACTAGGATTTAATGGGTTAATCTTCACATTTTGAGTCATGGAAATTTCATTTTAAGAGTCAATGACCCTTCAGTTTCAAATCTTAAGCAAAAACACTGTATACATATGTGTTTATCAACTTCTATTGCTTCAAAAAAAAATTAAACTGATATGTGGCAGTACGACTTCAATAAATCTTCATGGTTGACAATTCACTCTCCCACCATTAAATGGTGATTTAAAAAATTCCAACATTCAATCCAATCACATATCCAAACTGGCAAAGTACAATTCAGGGCTGATATTACTTCATGGAAAATCCACACTTTCTACCTCAAGTTTGTTTATCATTTGATTTATGAAATCCATAAGAGCATTTCTACTTCATTTTCAATAGAAAATAAACTTTTATTTTGGGGAAAGCAAATTAGTCACAATTTTAAAAAAAAAAAAAACTTTTCTCACAATCAAATTAAGGTTGCTTACTTCATAAAATTTATATTTCTATAATAGATTGTAATCCTCTGCAAAATTATTTATTCAGACAACTTTAATACCTACATGACTGAGTAAATATATGTTTAGAGACCTCTCAGCTCCTGATCTGCTGGTAATTTTGGTAAATTCTTCAGCAAAGGTACACATCAACATGTTCTGTCACATCAATAAATGTCAACTGCAGTATTCCTTTAAGGTTTTTATTTAATTAATTTTAATTAACTGAGCTTATCTCACAATATGTGTACATGCTTATCATGCCTGATAAAATTATAATTTATTTATATATTATTTATGTTTAGCATATCCTATAATACAATAATTTATAATGCTTGCTTAAGTTATTAATCTTAATAAATTGGTAGATTTGTAAAACATAAACTCCAAGGAAGTTTACCCTATACACCTCTCCCTAAATAACTTGCACAGAATGAGGTATAATAAAGTATACCACAATATAAGCAAGTTAAAGAGGGATCATTAAAAAAGTTAGAAAGGGAAGGAGAGATGAAAGTAGAGTCATGGTAGATGTGGGTGGCTAATTGCATTACTGAATACTCAATTGATATATGTGTTGTTAACAATTGTGAATAAACAGCTTTTATAATGGAGATGTTTGTTTTTCAAATAATTATTTTTAATTTCAGGATAACTGATCTTGAAATGATTTTCTAAAAACAGTGCTAAATGTGGTTTCCATACACTTCACATGTATGCCAATGAACACATGTATAACATCACTGCTTTCTGTGAAGTAGATACATTCTGGTCTATATTTGTTCTTCAACATTTTGAAAAAGATTTTCTTTTTTTAAAGAAGGAGACATTATTTATGAAAAACATGAATATGGAATCTTGCATTCTTTTCAATTTTTAATCCTACTATCAACAGTCAGACAAAGAAATATGTACACACAAGTATTTAGTCAGAATGTGAAAATAAAATTCTACTATCACCAGACAGACAAAGAAATATATACACACAAGTATTTAGTTACAATGTGAAAAAAACAAATGCAAACAAAACCAAACATGACTTAAATGGGTCCTAACTTCTGAGAAAAATGCAAAGAAATGAATCAAAACACAACGATATTGGCAATTTATTTTATGCACTTAGCAGCATCATGTGATAACAAAGACCAGCTTGTTCACAATATTAAACATGGTCTTATGTATTGCCCTTATTGAGGAATAGTGTTAGAGCAACTGTATGCTGCCTCCTGATTTCTCTCTCCTGACAACAAAATCAATTTTGTTCAATGTCAGCACCAAAATCACCAAAAAGTATGAAAACAGAGACATTATCAATAGTTTTTGCCATTTTCATTGCCATGGCCTTGAGATTTGTAACAGATATTGAAAACCTCATACAGGCTGCTGTGTGAACTACCTGTGCACACAGCAATTCATCTAATTCCACGTCATCGGCAATCCTTGCTGATGAAACCTATCACTGGAATAAACATCATGTAATACCAAAATTTCATCTAATTCCACGTCATCGGCAATCCTTGCTGATGAAACCTATCACTGGAATAAACATCATGCAATACCAAAATTTCTGCTCATCCGTGAGCCAACCTAAGCAAATTTAAATTCAATACAAGCATTCAATCTTGCTCTTCCATTATGAACTCTATCTAAGGTTTTTCATTCACCAAGTACACCTTTCCCTTGATTCCATTACACTCCATGATCACATATGCAAATCATTAGGATAAATTACTCATATATATATATATATATATATATATATATATATATATATATATATATATATATATATATATATATATATATAGATGCAATAAACTGACGACGAACAGTACAAAACTAGTAACTAACTAGCCTAAGCACTTTCGACTCTTAATGAGTCTTTTTCAAAGGCAAATACAAAACATAGTTACGACAAATAAACACAAAAACGTTGTGTTTGTAAACCTCTACATTTCTGTCTTCACATGTGCTAAAACTATAAATACAACCAGCTTGTATAGACTAGTTGCAGAAACTGAAAACGTTGTATAATTCCCTAAAAGTCTACAAGCCAAAGCGACATCTATTTTTACTTTGTGTACATATGTAACGCAGATTATATCCCAGATATTTGATTCTATACCGGTTATTCTTATAGTAAAAATTGAAGGATAATAAGAAGATTTAGAAAATGTTAAATTCTACTAGTGCATAGTTTTCATTTTCTAGTCTTCTTGGTTTAGACCGCTTGGTTTCAATGTTCTAAGGCGGCGTATCCAGTATGATTCCTTTTCCTTCCTGGTTTCGGAACTCCAGCTGTGGTTGTTAGCAATAGCGATAAGTATTATATCACTGAAAGTGTGGCCAGGGGAGGAGAAGTGTTCTGCGACCGGGCTTCTGTACAGCTTTTTTGTCATCCAATCAGATCTATGAAGGTTTATCCTTTTGTGTAGCTTTTCAGTTTCTCCCATGTACTGAAGGCCACAGATCTTACATGTGATGAGATAAATCACATTCTCTGTTTTGCACGTTTTGTTTGGACCATGTATGTTTAGTTTTTCTTTAGTCACTGTGCTAGTGAATGTCTTGGTCTCTATCATATGTTGACAGGTTTTGCATCTTTTATCGCCACAGGGTCCAGATTGACTAGGTTGGTTTTGACTAGCGATTGTTGTTAGCTTGGCCCTGACTAGGATGTCCTTTAGGTTTTTTGGTCTCCGGTAAGCTACTACAGGTTTGTTCGGAAGTATTAGGTTTAGTATGTCTGACGATTGCACGGTTGGCCAGTGGTTTGCAATGATTTTACCTACTTTGGGATTGTCTGGGTGATAGGTCAGAATAAATGGTATCCTATCAACCTTTTCTTTCTGTCCATATCTGAGTAGGTCATCACGGTTTGTTTGTTTGGCCCTTTGGATTGCCTCCGCAATCAGGTCTTTACCGAGGCTACGACAAAGACCTGATTGCGGAGGCAATCCAAAGGGCCAAACAAACAAACCGTGATGACCTACTCAGATATGGACAGAAAGAAAAGGTTGATAACATACCATTTATTCTGACCTATCACCCAGACAATCCCAAAGTAGGTAAAATCATTGCAAACCACTGGCCAACCGTGCAATCGTCAGACATACTAAACCTAATACTTCCGAACAAACCTGTAGTAGCTTACCGGAGACCAAAAAACCTAAAGGACATCCTAGTCAGGGCCAAGCTAACAACAATCGCTAGTCAAAACCAACCTAGTCAATCTGGACCCTGTGGCGATAAAAGATGCAAAACCTGTCAACATATGATAGAGACCAAGACATTCACTAGCACAGTGACTAAAGAAAAACTAAACATACATGGTCCAAACAAAATGTGCAAAACAGAGAATGTGATTTATCTCATCACATGTAAGATCTGTGGCCTTCAGTACGTGGGAGAAACTGAAAAGCTACACAAAAGGATAAACCTTCATAGATCTGATTGGATGACAAAAAAGCTGTACAGAAGCCCGGTCGCAGAACACTTCTCCTCCCCTGGCCACACTTTCAGTGATATAATACTTATCGCTATTGCTAACAACCACAGCTGGAGTTCCGAAACCAGGAAGGAAAAGGAATCATACTGGATACGCCGCCTTAGAACATTGAAACCAAGCGGTCTAAACCAAGAAGACTAGAAAATGAAAACTATGCACTAGTAGAATTTAACATTTTCTAAATCTTCTTATTATCCTTCAATTTTTACTATAAGAATAACCGGTATAGAATCAAATATCTGGGATATAATCTGCGTTACATATGTACACAAAGTAAAAATAGATGTCGCTTTGGCTTGTAGACTTTTAGGGAATTATACAACGTTTTCAGTTTCTGCAACTAGTCTATACAAGCTGGTTGTATTTATAGTTTTAGCACATGTGAAGACAGAAATGTAGAGGTTTACAAACACAACGTTTTTGTGTTTATTTGTCGTAACTATGTTTTGTATTTGCCTTTGAAAAAGACTCATTAAGAGTCAAAAGCGCTTAGGCTAGTTAGTTACTAGTTTCGTACTGTTCATCGTCAGTTTATTGCATCTATTTTAATTAATCCCTGACACACGTGATCCCTTGGTGGATCCAGTACGCTTGAGAGGGTTGTTATTCGCCATATGATTTGTATTCTTTATATATATATATATATATATATATATATATATATATATATATATATATATATATATATATATATATATAAAATTACATAACATATATTTTTGAAAAATTGAATTATTTTGACACAAATGACCACACAAGCATTTGCCAGTAGGACATTTTCATTTTAAAGACATAATTAATACAATAAACACTCCAGGTCTAATTTAACTGACTGTTACAATGCAAAACAATACCTCTCAAAGTTGTACATAAAAGCACAGCCAGCACCTAAATAGGTTCTCACAAAAGTACTGGTGGGTATCAAAGTGGAGGTCAAAACAAAATGTGATAAAACAATGCAAGTCTTTTTTAAGCAACTGTTACAATGTCAATGGACTCTTTTCATGTCTGAATAGAAACATAACATTATTATAAAGAATGACTTTGGAATAAAAGATCGAAACACAAACTTCACCGGCTGTTTATTTCTTTCAGTTTTGCCACCCGTTAGCATTTACCATCATTTTGCATTGATCATCACATATGGTTATTTATGGTGTACTGTGAAAATATTTTTTGAAGGAAATCCAACAAAATATGTGATATCTTATTTAAACTTGAGAGATTTCATGATCAAGCTAAATTCAAATTTCTGGAAACTAACTGCATTTTTTTACTATAAAACAAGTGCATTATATTCAGGCTAGCGAGTTATGCAGATTATTGAGTGAGAAGTGCACAATAAAAACACATATTTACAGTGACAGCCAGTGCAGCACTGTCCAGTATTTCTTTCCCAAGATGCCCACAAAATGCCAGGCTGACCATCAAAATGCTCTCAGTCAAAACCAAAGCGCTTACCTATAAGACAGAAATCTGGATAAGAAGTATATAATAAACTCACCTGCTAACTTTATAAAGATTATACATGTTAATGTGTATATGTCCATGCCCACAGAAAAATGTATACCAATATAACTAATATAAAGCCATGGTATTTAGTTTTGTCAAAGTGACTGAAAAGAATGGTACTGAAAATATACTTCATTTAGATTCAAAGAAATAGAAGAAGAAAAAAAGAGAAGAATTAAGATAGGTATACAAATACCATATAGTGCCTTATTTTAGTGGCTGAGAAACTTTAGAAAATTTAGCAGTTTTAGAGGGATACCTCGAAAAATGAATACAATGTTAGTATCTGCTAATATAAATGCTTCCAAACTTTTTAATAATTTCATGCAACTTTTAAAAAAAATAGTTTTCTATTTTTCAGTAGTTTATTTGCAATGCTTCAGTAATCTCTGCTCTGCATGTATGGTAAAATTACAAGAGACCCAAGATACTAGATACTCACCTAGATACTTTAACTTCCATGAGTAAGCTTGTCATAGCTAATTCATACATGTATGAAAATGTGCTGTAGTAAGAGCGATCTGGGGCACTTAGTGGCCATATTGACTTTTAGACACACAATATATATATATATATATATATATATATATATATATATATATATATATATATATATATATATATATATATGCAAAAAAATTAAATTCAGTGCCTTTTAGTCCCAATTACTCCCATCATGGTAACATCATAAAAGTTCAATTATGAAATCAAAGACCTTTATGTCAAAACTGTAAAGTTACTGTGCAGACATTGGAAGTAGTCAAGTTTCACTGCCCTAACTTAAAGAGCAATTGAGGAAAAGTGCACAGCAGGAGTATACATAATTTATCAGTGATCTTAACCTTGCACAATATGCAACATAATATCAGGATCTACACTCATTGTACATATGAGTCTAAGCTAACAGTTTTGATCATTATCTGCTAGCACAATAGGCAATTGCAGGTCAGGATCTGCACTCATACCTATGATGCTAAGCTAACAGCCTAAGTATAGATGCTAATGTGCTTCTACTTATTTATTCAAGCTAACAGTGCAGATTTTTATTGGCTGGCACAAGATGCAAGAGTCGATCTGGATCTACTCTTATTCTATTTACGAATCTAAACTAGCAGTATCTGATCTAGCCTGGCAGAATATGTGATGGTAGCTCAGCATCCACATTCATTCTACTCATGAATCCAAGCTAAGCATGCAGATATTGAACTGCTAGCACCATAGGCAATGACAGAACTGGGTCTACACTTATACTTATGAAGCCAAGCTAACAGTCTAAGAGTAGGTACTAAACTGCTGGTCAATCTTATTCTACCTAATATGTATCCAATCTGACACTCTTGATTCTGATATGCTGGCCCAACTACACTCATTCTAGCTATGGAACTAATCAAACACTCTTGATTCTGATATGCTGGCCCAACTACACTCATTCTAGCTATGGAACTAATCAAACACTCTTGATTCTGATATGCTGGCCCAACTCATTCTAGCAATGGAACTAATCAAACACTCTTGATTCTGATATGCTGGCCCAACTACACTCTTTCTAGCTATGGAACTAATCAAACACTCTTGATTCTGATATGCTGGCCCAACTACACTCTTTCTAGCTATGGAACTAATCAAACACTCTTGATTCTGATATGCTGGCCCAACTCATTCTAGCAATGGAACTAATCAAACACTCTTGATTCTGATATGCTGGCCCAACTACACTCATTCTAGCAATGGAACTAATCAAACACTCGTAATTCTGATATGCTGGCCCAACTACACTCATTCTAGCTATGGAACTAATCAAACATTCTTGATTCTGATATGCTGGCCCAACTACACTCATTCTAGCAATGGAACTAATCAAACACTCGTAATTCTGATATGCTGGCCCAACTACACTCATTCTAGCTATGGAACTAATCAAACACTCTTGATTTTGATATGCTGGCCCAACTACACTCATTCTAGCAATGGAACTAATCAAACACTCGTAATTCTGATATGCTGGACCAACTACACTCATTCTAGCTATGGAACTAATCAAACACTCTTGATTCTGATATGCTGGCCCAACTCATTCTAGCAATGGAACTAATCAAACACTCTTGATTCTGATATGCTGGCCCAACTACACTCATTCTAGCTATGGAACTAATCAAACACTCTTGATTCTGATATGCTGGCCCAACTACACTCATTCTAGCTATGGAACTAATCAAACACTCTTGATTCTGATATGCTGGCCCAACTACACTCATTCTAGCTATGGAACTAATCAAACACTCGTGATTCTGATCTACTGGCACAATATACAATGGTAAATCAGGTTTTTTTCTGTTCAGAGATGGATACATGTTATATATGGATAAATATTATAGTTTTACATCTTATGCATCCTTTTCAAACTTATATCTGCAACAAAATCCTAGACAGTCGACAAGTATTTTTACCATGTGCTTTTTTTCAAATATGCACTTATTCAGCCTGAACAGAATGTTCATTCTCATGAGTTATAATCACTTACTTTTCCCATAAAAGGCATTAGAAATTTCAAGCATTAGATAATGGATACTGTACACTGTCATCATTATTCACTTGGTACCAATTGCACAGGATTTCAAGCTTGCTACAAACCATGATTAAAATCCAAAAAACAGGTCTTTCTTTGGTTACAATAGGACCAATAATTTAAGTACTGATGTTAAGTTCATATTATTTTGTTGGTTCTTTTTATGTAAAACAAAAGATATAGAAAAAAATCACAGTAAATATATTTATTTTTTACTGGCAATGTTTGCAGTCTCTGATGCAATCTCAAAGACCATGATGATCAAAAGTAAAAAAAAATGATTCATAAACATTCTGAGACTATCTTTAAACAAAAGTTTTTTCATTTGCAGATTTTTCCAAAATATACAGGGACTATGCTAGTATATGAGTGTTCCCCAAAATTTCAACAAAAGCTCTAAAATATTATCAAGATTTTTGCGGTAGTTGGACTCTAATTAAGAGAAATTATGTATGATTAATAAGAAAACTCCTTATATGTTTTAGGGAGATTTCTAGTCTTTATCAATTTTTGGGGTCATATTTTATAATATGATTTTGGAGTCGCCTTGATCAACAGAGAGGTCATATATGTAAAGGGAGATAAATGATAAAATTATTGTATTCTGAGCAAACTTACTATTGGCCATGACAGCTTTAATATCTCTTTGAATTCGTCCCAGGATCCAGCGGGGAAAATTCGTCGGAAGAATGAAGAGCACTTATTGTTGGAGTTCGCGTCAGCATTATCCATTCTAACCTAAAACAGTAAAATAACGTATGCGGTAAAAACTTTTCATTGTTTGATTTTGAAACTTGCTGAATTTAAAATAAATTCACCCATATGTACTATTAATAACTTTCATGTATAAAATTAATAAAAACTGCCATATTCATTTTTAAAGACTCTTCCTTGTAACAAAAATATATTTTAATAAAATTTTTAAAAAATCTTCCATATGTTAAAGAGATACAAATTTGGCATTGCAGTACTCTAGTAAAAAAGAATGTCTATCACAGAGGCAACACTCACATTTCTTAATTTATCAGCAAAATTTTCAGTTCAATTGCCAGGAAAGCAAAACATAATTTACAGGACTTATCATCATGGTACCAAAATCTGGCAGTCTCATTTACCAAAATGTAGATTCTTTCTCAATGATTGTATGATGTTACACAATTTTCCACAGCTAATAGTTTATAGAATGTAACCATGACAATTACATAATGCTATTGCAAATGTTAATCCAGCAGGGACTAGGACCTAATTCTATCCACCCATCTTTATATTATTACAGCATACATTTTTTTAGAAAATGGGTTCATTCAGATTTTGAGAAAATTAATGAATTTTCACTGATCATTTTTACAAACTTTTGGCTTTCATTATTAAAAAAAATCAATAGAAAACATCATAATAATTATAAGTGAACTTGTAATTCAAGTTAAAGTGGATAGATAGTGTACTTTAATACAGTCATTGTTACAATGTCATAATTGCTGTTTCTGCAACCTTTCTCCACACTATTAGCCACACGGGTATTCATAACGTAGAAATAAGTGGATTCTTGGCAAACATATTAATAACTTAAAACTAAATGCTATCCAAACTATAAATTAGATATCAGATAAAGGAAGTCATACACAACACTGTAGTTTGCGTCAAGTACACAATTTCAAAACAATCAAGGCTGAAAAAATACTACCACTACCATTTAACATTCATTTGTCATAATCGCAGTTAGTTACTTAGGGAATAAATATAAATAACTGCATCTACTTCAACAGAGCAATACAATTTGAGTTCATTTCAGCTAGGATCTTTTTGTGAAACCACAATTTTAAGTCTTTCTACTCAAGCCATTTAGCTAATATGAGCAATTTCCATGCATTGATAAGTGATAAAAGTCCAAAAGATTTATCAAATTGCATATATATGTATCAATTCACACAACTTATATTGTTCCTAAAACTCTGATAAGAGTGTCAAAACATTTGAAAAAAATTTGGTTGAATATGAATTGAATACACAGCTGTGAACCAACAAACTGCCAGTTCATGAATTACTTCCCTTTGCTCACTTACCAAAAAGACAAAAGGTGAGTCATATTAGAGAGATAAACAATCTAAGATATTTTAAATCAAGATTTTAGTTATATTTTTTAACAGAATGAAAAAAAATATGACAAAAAGGAAATTCCCACTTCCACAAAATTCACAAACCTTTCTACAAAAAGTCCTTTGTCAGGAACTAATATAACCATGAAGTGGCTACCTGAAATTTCAAAATCTTTCAAACGTTCTTGGTCTATGCAAAATCTGGGAAACCATATGTAAGCCAATCATGAACCATTAATGGTTTAGAAATAGTCCATTCTTTTCTCTCTCCATCCCTCTCTCTCAAATAAGCTTCTGCTGATATGAAAGTAATCTAATCTAATAGTACTTAATCCCCAAGGTCATTTTTCAATGGTATCATGCCATGCTGTTGTTTCCAATGTTATGGGGGTTGTTTTCCACACCATATTGTATTATTTATTATGACAGGTCATTTATTACATAGTGCCTGGCCTATTCATGCAGCAATTTGCCATGGTTTTCTGTTGTGAAATGCAACTTTGTTTCTAATGATTGTAAACAGTTGCTTATGTGTTTATATTTAATTTTAAGCAAGGCTATTGTTTAGCAGGTCACTGCTAATTAACATCATGCATAAAAAATATCTACTGGTAAATAATGGAATACTTTGTTTAATTGGAAAAAAAACTGACTATACAAAACAAAACTGACCATAGCCTGCCACTGGCTGCAAGGGAAAGTCATGTTGGAAAAGAAATCCATATCAATAGTATCTACTGAATATTATGTTAAAATGTCCAGATAGTGCATATGCTACAGTGAACAGTTCATTCACAAGTACTGATCAAAATTTAAAATATGTCTAAATCAATGAGTAAATAGCACACAGTGACATACTTTTGTAACCATTATATTTGTAAGAAATGCTAGACATGTACTGTACCAAAGTACCATAGTACTGAGTTCTATATAGAATACTGTATACCCTTTTTACTTTCAAATTTAGATTCAAATTGAAAATTTTACTAGATAATACTAGCCATAATTTGTTGGCAGACAAACACTATTACACCAGTTTTGACAGTATATGCCAAGTAGGACAGCTAATTTAAGTCATTCTGTCACTTATCAGCCATCCTTCCAACATACAATAGCAATAGCAAACTTGTTTGCTTAAGTATCAGATAATTTTCCTATGATATTTGTAATTCGTTCATCATTGATTATCGAACTGGATTTATGTATATTCCAGATCTTTTTAAGATTCAGACACATAATATTTTGTACTAAATAATAATGCTAAATTGTAATGTATGACACATAATTTTTTGTACTAAATAATAATACTAAATTGTAATGTATGACAGGTACGTTGTATAGGCAAAGATATGAACTTTTCTGTTTTGAACACCATTCGCTTGGTTTTTTATGCATTATTAAGTACTCATACTGTACCTTTTGAAACAATATAAGTTTAAATATTTTTGTCATAATTTTTGCAATGTTTGATTTCAGGCACCAGCAAATTATAATTTTCCTTCAGTAAAAGTCTGTATATTTATGTGATTATTTCTCTGTATCTCAATTTCATGTCTGTAGCTAATTTGCCGCAAACTGTAACAAAAGAATGTTAAACAACTGTTATGACTGTAATATATAAAAAGTCTAAAAAACAAATTTTTCTCAAAATTTAATAATAAAGCATTTTCTCAACAGCAACATAATCTTTATCAATGGGCCAATATTGGTTATTAAAATGTCTATACAAATAAGAAAATGTGGTGTGTGATACCAGTTATTGACACAAATAAATTATTAAAAGTATTAACCATTGTTAAAAAATAATTATAAAAATACAATCCCAGACATATTTAAAAAATAAACATTTGCATGCTTCTTCATAACAGCATTACATGTGTGCAAAGTTTGATTATTGTTCAAATTTAAAAAAAAACAATTTTTTTCAAGCTATTTTATAATAGGACCCAAATTTTCTTGATATCAGTTAAGGTGCAGAGCATTCAATAATCAGGAATTAACAGAAATTGGTTAAAATAATTATGATTAAATATTAAAACAACAATTTACATTTGTTTAAGATTAGCAAATGCTCATACATGAGGCCAAACAAATAAAAAATGTTTTCGGTCGGTTGTCTGTTCATTTCTCGTTGCCATCACTATCACAAAAAAGGTAGAAAAAAAACAAGAACAATTAACATTCAAGATATATAATGTTTAAAAACAATTGTAAAAAAAAAAAAGATTTAAAAAAAAAAACAAAAACGCATGGCTAAATTTTAAAAACCTTACCTCCATGGTCTGATCTGAACGACTTAACTTTTTGTTTTATTTAATAAATTCCAGAACCGGTCCAGTTATCCGTGTCCTTTACGGATGATCGGTTATGGAATTTACACCCAAAAAAATTTAATACATGGACTGAAAAGGAGTTGAACTGGCAAAAATTACAACATGATTAGAGCCTCTAATTTTTAAAATCAGTTGAAACATACAAGTTACACAAACATACTTGCGTTTGATCACAAGAGTCCGCAGTTTTTTCAATAAAGCATGACGAAATTTCTGACATGAAATCACCTAACCATAACGGTATTATTTTAATTTTCTGACAACACACCTTAACGGTTTTATTTTATAATACCGTTAAGGTGATTTCATGTAGTCAGAAATTTCGTTGTGCTTTATTGATAAAACTGCTGACTCCTGTGGTTTGACTGGATGCTAGGTATACCTTCCGCCTTTAATTTCTTTATCGCATCTATCCGGTAACCGCTGTCCTCGACAAGAAACATGCCCCACCAGAACTTGTCCTCTTCCGGAACCATATGACTAATTAAGCAAACGCAGCGAATCAGCTAGACCAGTGGCAGTTACTGAAACGCGGACAACTTTTAAATTTGGAATTCGATTTTTTTTTAAAAAAAATGTACCCAAGCTGTAAATGTAATATTATATACAACCTGCGCGAACAATAATTATCCTTATATCATCAGAAATAGTCACACATTTAATGAGTAAAATAGGGAATATTACTTTATATCCACTTGGTAGGATAACGCGATAAACAGAGCAAAAATCTCTGATCAATAATTATTTCGTTGGTTACTATGTATTCCTTGAAACCTTAAATATAATGTATTAATTTTCTGTATTTGCTCAGTTAAGTCAAATAAAGCTTTACACAGTAAATGCTTATTACTGTGTAATTACACTCGCAATCCAAATTTCCATTTGGCAGATACATAAACTCCTTAATTTTAAAACCAAAATAAATCTTAAAGCATATTTTCATATATGCCCAAAAAAACCAAATTCCAATAAAAATATAATAATTATATCTGCCTTTTTAACTATATCATGTATGATGTAGATCTGAAACTTACAGAAGTACAGTAAATTATATTTACTGAAATTATCAAATAAAGATAAAGGAATGTTTGAAGCACTTTTATATTCTTTTTTATATTATAGAAATAAAACAAAACAAAACTAATAAACTTGGAGTATGTTCACAGAATAGATATGCCTATGCCAATATGGTAAACTTTAAAAGAAAAAAAAACGAAAGATGCAATGTTGAATTCTAGCACCATAATCATGAATTTTTCAAGGAAACATAAGGTGAATGTTTAACTTGACATAGATATTTTTAAGCATATAAACATAAAAAAAGTTGTATCAAAGCAAAATTTGTGATATAAAAATATTCTTCTAAGTCAACAAGCCGTTGTTTACCCACTGTTTCACAGAAAGTCTTAAAATTAAACTTTATTTAGCCTTCCTTGCTCTAAACTCATACCGAATTTGATTGCAATCACGCGGTTCTTTGCACGTGACCTAAAGTTCAATTTGTTTTGCACTGGACGGTAATGTACAACGCAATGTGGTCCCTCCGTAGGAATTGTAAATACAACAGTGTAAATACATCAATGGTCTTCAAATTTACAGAAAAAAATATCATAGATAATTTGTGCATATCTGTTGAGGCTTAACATCAAGTTTATAGCATTTTTAGATGTAAGTGTGACGAATCTATGCTCTTGAAATAAGTAACAGAAAAAAATGAAGACATCAAGCTTTGTAAAATTTAACAAAAAGTTATTTCGATAGAATACCAAATGAAAAATGAGGAAAAAAATTCAGTTTTACGAATTTAACCCAAAAATAATCCAAGAATTAAAAAATAGAAATCCTAGAAATAAAAAGTCTTGAATGAAACTGAGTTCGATTCCCAATGAAATCCTGAATGGAAGTAGATGACGTCTTTTGTGGTCAGCGAAGTGCTGCAGTGTCAACAGTATCTTGCTGAATCACAGAAAATATTATTCAAGTTTTGAATTCAGTATTACTTCCAATAAATTTCTTTATCCAATAATTTTGTAGAGCACTTAAGTATATCAAGGGGAAAAAATCTCTTGCATTCAATAATTTGAAGGAAAAAAAAAAGAAAAATTCAACCCAAACTGGTCACAAAATAATAACAACGTGTAAATTTTTTTGAGCCCGACTAACAGACCTCTGTGTAAAAAAAAACAGTTATACGCTAATTAGGACGCAAAAGAGATTTCCAGATGCGGTCAAAAATTTATTGTTCTGGAAACAATATAAGTTTTATGTTATTTCTCGCGTAGTCCAGAAATGACCTTGATTCAACTTAAAGAGTCTTACTCTGAGAAAAATAAACAAATATTTAAAACAAGTTGTTTACCCAAACTGTCACCGATTTTGGAACGAGGTCAAGAACTAGATAAAATGTTATATCAATGAAATTAAAAATAATCAGTGAGGTCAAACAGGACTGAACACAATGTTACATTACAAATTGATTGTAATGGAATTAAAAATTGAAACTAACAAACAAATAATTAAATTAAATATACATAACAGTAAGAATCTGGTTAACATATTCATTACAGTAAGATATCTATTTCAAGCCATATTTCTCAACATAAGATGTCTAAATATAAAGAAAACCTAAAAGTACGTAAATTGTGATTGCATGAGAGTGTAATATGCAGTATCATTCGTCATAAAATCTTAAATTCTCTCATTGAATCTGTTTCCTGAAATGTAAGAAGAATAAGTATTAGTTATATATTCACATATTGAATTATATGTACTACATCATTGGAGTTTTTTTTTTAGAAATTACTCATGATATATGTCTTTAGAAAAAACATTGTTGAAAGAACTGCAGTTTTCTGTCCTTGATTGAATGTGCTATGCTCCATCGGAAGACTTTTTGAAACTACTTGAAGGCATCAATACAAGGGCAACAGACAATGAATTTTGTGTGGCATATGTTCCAAGAAAAATAAAAGGAATACAAAAACTCCAACAAAGTAGTAGATGGAAAGACACATTTTACGTTATCAGAATTATTACATTATTACCAAGCGTCTTTTGTAAGAACATTATAGAAAACTCTGGCTTATGGTCATTTGAAGATCACACACCTTGTAATGTTGTAATGGTTTTGAAGAAATTTTTTCTCGTGGCACATTTTGTCGTGGTCAGCGTGACACATAACAATTAATATTGACATATGTACAAGGCCCGCAGACATAGGAATATGGCAGCAATGATCTATCATCTACATTGAATTTAGAAGGACAGGGTCCGAACAACCAGGTTAAGCTGGCATGCTAAGCAAATGAGTTCGATCATTCACTCGATTCTGAGACGGAATTTGTTTTATCGGTATAACAGATCGACTAATCGCATTTCCTAGTGTACGCACCAAACCGATATTCATATCTTTGTGGAATTTAGCGAGGATTTTGATTACGTATTAAACGTTGCAGGTCTAATCAGATTTATTTTATCAAGTCGCCATAATGCATTCTGTCCCAATATTGTATTCTTTCGTACTGGTGGTTTTGAGAAATACAGACATTGAACAAGTTTCAGCAAATTTCATGTTCAAAATGGCTCCATTTCTTGGTAAGATTAAAGAACATATTGTCTTCGAAGCAAAATTACTGACAGCTGCACAAGATAAAGAATGTGTGCACTGCGTGTCATAGCCTTCTTCGCTGGCCAAGGTTCCGATATGATAGCCCTTTCTAGATATTGGCATATATAGTAAATATTTATGTGTTTCGGGTCTGTGAATTTCTTTGGATGCGGCGGCAAGTCAACGGATGCAATTAAAATAAAGTCGTTAAAAAGGAACACTGTTTCCACATCATCCAGGCAAGGGAAGAATACAGCTTTTATGGACTGATAAATAAGCAATTTTTCACTGCCTCTCCTATTTGTACAAATACCTTTCACTCAAATACACCTGTACGTAGTCATACTGTTGATGTTAAACTTACGAAGTATCCTTTTAAGTCAATTGCCTCTACCATTTTCGGTCGATGTCCTATGAACCACAGTTACACGCTATTGATTAGCTGGAATTGCATATTAAGGGAGGCGACTTATGAAATCCATAAGATGTCATTAGGAGGACAAAGCACTAAAAGCTTATGTTCCATCCGCCAAGGTGTAGACAGGGTTGTCATATCGGAACCTTGGCTAGTGAAGATGTGTCAGAGCATGCTTTTACGCAAGCGTATGCACTAGAAGACAAACAGCTTGTTCGAAGAGCGGCAGTTGGATATATCTTTACTGGTGCACACTATTCTAGAAGGCTTCACTAACCGCAAAAGCATCTGAAAGACAAATGATCTTATGGACGTACTGATCACAAAGCTTTCTAACTGTACCAACATAACACACAGAGGAATCATTTAAGACAGGGATATATTGGAACTTGCCATGCACTAACATAGCATAAGCACCGTGTTTAACATAAAATCTTAAGCAGGAACAGCACGAAGCTTAAGAGATGCAGGGCGATTGTTGAAAGCAAAAGCAGAATCTGATCTGTGCTATTCTATATTAAGCGCTACTCAGTTTTGTGTGAAACAGAAGGAGTGCACCACAAGATAACCAGGATAATGTCTTAATGTCTCCTGATCTTGATGATAGACAGCCTGGTAAAAGTGAAATACAAAATAGATCACAATCCTGGTGAAAGCAGATCACTTCCGTTTTGAACAATGACACTCATGTTAAAGGAAATATCACGTGATGCTGCCATTGTAAAACAAACATTTTCATGCTGCTGAATGCAGACATAAATGTTTTACGATAATTTATTGATCACGAAGCTTCTTTGCATCATAATATTTCGTCAAGGGTCGTGTGGATGTGTGGGAAGATACAAATGAATGACAGAAGTGACATTACGTCATCACACTGCTAACTCACAGAAGAATGTTTTTAATATAAAGTTTGAAAACCTAGACTCAGAACATGCAGGGATGGACATTGTTTGGTCAAGATAACAAGACTGGAAAAGTTCTGACTGATATTATGAAACTGAAAGTGTAAACGGTTTTTCCCATTTCACCTACAAAAATAAAAACTCATGAACCCCTTTGCTGCCTGCAAAGAATAGGGTTTCCTGCTGATAAAATTCGTCGTAGATGACAGTGTAAAGACTTTTGTCTGCCGTGATGTCCCTTTGCCAGTAGTCTTTCTAAATGAGGAAACTTCATGTGATGGATATTGCACTCATCGATTGCACTAACGTTACAGTATATATGTGCTCCACACAGAAATATGAAATGCACTCTTTTCTTCACTCCATACCGATACAGCACAGTGAATTTCGTATTGGATACGCAACATGAAATCGAACATAAAGATTTACTCAATCGCTTCAGATCACGATTGATGTATGCTCTCTTACCAAGGACGGCCCTGATCAATGAATTCGAGGATGTTCATGATTCAGTTACAGACAATGAAAGGTGGGGGAGTCAACGGAAGACAGGGTGCTACTTTCTAGCAATTTTTACCATGAAAACAACAGATCTAAAATCTATCCTCAAAACCATGTCTCTTATACTGCGAACAAATGGATTAGGGCTGAAGCTAGTATTATACCATACAATATAAACTCAAAAGAAAGCTTTATGTCACTATTGATATTTAAAGAAAGAACAAAGAATGTTGGTATTCATCTTATTGAAAAATATATCAGCCAAGAATCCCTGCTAGGACATACTGTACACAACGTGACAAAATGTTGACGGCCTTAAATCTTTAAATGAAAGAGTAGAGAAATTAAAATGAAACACCATAAATCAAAGCAGTTATAAGACATTGAAGTGAAAGAAAAGTAAAAGAAGAGAAGTGTAGCTAAAAGGTGACAGCGATGAAGAAGCACAGACTGCCTTGAATCAGGCCATTTTTAAACCAGATTGCTGAAATCCCAAAGTAATGAAAGAAACTGGTGAACAGAGAGCTAAGATATTCTTGCTTGTCAATCAGCTCAAAGCTTCAGAAAGTGCTGTTGGTAATACAAATATGGACCTTCTGCGGATAACGGAGGATGAAAAATTATCACTATTAGCTGAAACTGGTCCTGATTTCTCTCGTTTTATGTGTTTTGGGTTTTTTATTGGGGTTTTTTGCGTTTTTTTGTTTTTCATTTTCGGTTTTGCTTGGTTTGGGTTTTTTCAAGAGAAATCCCAACCAACTGGAGTATCGACCAACATTAAAGAAGCTACTTGGTTTGCAGGGGTAAAGTTCAAAGCCAAAGTAGTATGTTGCAAGATGTATTTAAACTTTATTCAGAATAGTATTTTGAAAGATCTATTAGGACAAATTCCTGCACCGAAGTAGTAGCAATAAGTAAAGAGAAGAATTCACCCCCTGATTACGTTAAAAATCCACAAGAAAATAGATAAAGAAAACACGATGCAGCCTCTTACAGACATCTCGAGGTCATTGGTGATATTTTTTTGCATATGAATGATTCTGCCGCGAGCATGTGATTGAAGCCAACGAGTGAAAGCGCTTCATAAGCACTTTTTCTAGGTGGCAAAGCCTGAAAGTCTTTATATCAAACACAACCTGGATACTGACATCAAATTATATATACAAAGATGTATTTGTGTAACTGAATAAAATCTGTTTGTCTCTGTAAGAAATACAGAGCACCTGTAAGTGCTGTTTTCTCCTCAACTGAATTCGAGCAGTCATCCCTCTTCCAAAAAATACACCAACGTGAAGGGGAAACTGAATTAGCACAAACTGACTGGATGTTAGATAGTGTCTCTCAAGTCCAGGATGGTGATTCTGTTATAAGTGTTATCTCCTCCGGATATATAGATTCTTTAATCATTTATTTGTTGCCGGTTTCACAGTGTTGGCCAAGAGAATATGATTAACATTAAAATATTGGGTGTCATCGATGTTACTAGTCCAAGTTTTCTCTGATCCTTGTTGGGGTGTAAGGTCAGAGTCCATTCCCTATCAAAAAGTTGGAATTTGCCGACACCATTTGGTGTCGGTATAGGGTAATCGCCAACTATCAGGCCTAGCAAACTTAAATGACCTTACATTGACCCATAATTACATTAAATCGATAGAGAAATCATTTATCTTAGACATTACAAGCGTAACACAGATTTTGTCTTTAATCCGTTGTCCGACGAGACGAAACTACATCGTTGATGAATTTTGACCTCGTTCACACCATTTTCATTGCTAGTCACATGACTAACCAAATCTCGCAGCCGATATGCATAAATACGTACATTTGCTTTTATATTACTTCATGGACCCTATTTTACAGATAAAGTAAATGCGGCCTAAATGCTCAGTTGATTGCTGGAGAGAACATACATTTTGAGACATCATGTGGGAAATCACTCCACAAACCATTAAATTGCCCAGTCATGCACCTCGAGCATTTAGAAAATTCTACATTCCCATTTAAATTAATGCAATGATTGCTGCAAAGTTTCAACTTATGAAAAATATTTCAACAAGTACAATTTTTTTTCTGCAATATTTACAGGTAAACCCTTGGCATTTCGATAAACAAAATCTAATCTTCACCCCTGTCCAGTTTCGCCTAACATAGTTATCAAAGAAAAACTCATCAATAATCAATCAAGTCCCAACTAGATATACTCAAGAATTACTATAGTTAAACATGCCACATATTTAAAACATTGCAAAATTGCACACAGCAATATTAAAATGGCTACATGTTACAACGACATCCTCAAAATTTACTGTTATTGAGCATTTGGTTTATATGTGCTGTTGATCCTGTAGACGTATCAAGACCGTTGTTTTCTTTGATCAAATATAATACCAGTTCATTACCAAACAAAATTATATATGAGCAAAGCTCCAAAAAATATTTAAGAAAAAGGAATTTATTTTGTAATTGTGTGTCTGTATGGAATGTTTATTTCTGATATTTGTTTTATATATTTTCTTTCATTTTATTCCGTGTCTTGTAGATGTGTTTGTTCTGCACTTAATTAGACTAATATGGGAGTCCGTCTATCTCAGGTCGGGCCTTCATCAGCATTGCCTTGCTAGTCATCGTCCTTACCTCTAACTTATGGATTTAACTCTGTTATTTGTTTCCCACAACGATATTTGCTGTGTCTCAAAATATGGGCTCAAGTTTTGAATTTGTTAATGCGCATTTTTCTGGTTTTTTTTTTTTTTACCTTTAATAATATTAATTTTTATTTATTGAGGATAACACATTGACACATTTAGCCATGAAAGATCCATCTGCCATCTGGTCCTCAATGTTTGTGGCAGTTTGCGTTATAAAGTATTGTTACTTACACGTACATAAGTATGCTTGCACTTGTACTGAGTTAGTATCTGTAACTATAATGGTCAACAGGCATATATTTTTGAACAATATACTATATTCAGGTATATGCATTTCAGAATATCAGAAGTCATATATAAATACACAGAATTTTTTTTTAAATACATGCACATATTTTGTTCCCGACAGTGATAAAATTTTAATTGGGAGTCTTTGATATGGGTAAAGATTGGGATGATGGCATCATTTGCTGTGGTTTGCTGTTTGGGAATCAGTTCAAGAATTCATTATTAGGGTTCAGTCCTTTTGAACTTGTTTTTGGACACTGTGTGGACCATTGAAATTGTTGAAAGAGAAACTTCTTTCTACGGAAGATGCTTGAAATAATCTTCTTGATTATGTTTCCAATTATAAGTATAAGTTGTCAAAGGCTTCTGAGGTTGCATAAGCAAATCTGCTTTCTACTCAGTAAAAAATGAAATTAAGATATGATTTTAAAAACTCAGATAAAATGAGTTTTCAGCCAGGTGACAGAGGTCTAGCTCTTTTGCCCATTGCACAAAATCCTCTTCAAAAGAAAGTAAAAGATTTCGATTACTTCATAAATATTCCCTTGAGACAAAAACAAAATCAAGTTTGCCACATTAACATGTTAAAGGAGTATACTGAGAAAGATTACCAGGTAAATCATGCAATGAATTTAGTTGTACCTTTCCCACCCCACTCACTGAGGATTTAAGTGAAGGATTTCAAATGGACACTATTGATTTTGGAATTACAAATCTTCGCAATTCAGAAATTATGAATCATCTGACCAGAAACTTTCACATTTACAACAAGAAAGGAATGAACATAAACAGTTATTATTTGAATAGGAGAACGTATTTCCAGATGTTCCTACGACAACAAACAAAATTGTTCAAGACATTGAAATTGAAAATTTCAAACCTATGAAACAACACTTATACAGGATGAACCCTCTCAAACAGGAATACTTGAAAAAAGAATTTAGTGTTTGCTGGAGAATGATTTCCTTGAGCCGAGTTAACTGGAGTGCACCATGTATACTTGTTCCGAAACCAGATAAAACTTTCTGTATGAGCACCGATTATAGGAAGTTGAACAGTGTTACTAAAACAGATGGATTTCCATTATCAAGAAATTGGAAATGCTAAGTACGTCACCAAATTTGACCTTTCGAAAGAATTTTGGCAAATTCCAATAACAGAAAGGGCAAAGGAAATTTCGGCATTCGTGACTCCAGAATGATTATATCAATATAAAGTAATGCCGTTTGGAATGAAAGGTTCGCCAAGTACTTTTCTACGTTGGATGAATATAATTACCCCTGGTCCAAATAACTGTGATGTAAACATCGATGTCATCATCTACTACGACACCTGGGAAGAACATCTAGAAACGATTCGGAAATTCCTTGACAGACTCACTAATACAAGTTTGACAATAAATTTATCTATAAGTGAATTCTGCTGTGCTTGTGTAATATTTCTAAAACATCCTGTAGGACAAGGCCAAGTTAAAGCAATAGGTGATAAGGTCAAGACTATCTCTGAATTCCGTGTCTGTCAGTAAAAAGCAACTGATGCAAATTTTAGGCATGTCTGGATACTATTGGACATTTTGCTCCAAATTTTCTATAATTGCTGAACCACTGACAAATTTATTGAGCAATAAAAACAAGTTTCTTTGAACTGAAAAATATCAGGAGGCTTTTAACAAGTTAAAGGCCATACTTAAGAGTGCACAAGTACTTACAAAGCCAAATTTTAGTCAATCATTTAAATTATCTGTTGATGCAAGTGCTGTTGGGGTTTGGAGCTGTATTAATTGTAGAAAATATAAATGTTGTTGACCACCCAGTGTGCTATTTGGCTTTGATATTGGCATTACAACATTTTGAAGTTTACATTAGTTCAGTGCCTTCTTAAATTATAGTTTAATGATTAAAACCCACTTACTTTCATTGACAAGATCAAAAACAAAAATCAAAGATTATTAAGGTGAAGTTAGTTGTTACAGGAATATAATATTGACTCCAGGCATAACAAGGGAAAAGACAATTTAATAGCAGTTGCACTTTCCCATGTATAGAATATTATTTCATGTACACTTTGTCTAATTCATAAGAGTTCTTTTTTATCAAATGTATAATTAACAATGGTAAAAAGAAAGCTTTATTATATAAATCCTTTTTTATGGGGGAAATGTTATGTATATGTAATTAAAATGTTTATTTTAAATGTTTTAATATATTTTTTATTCTATTCCATTACATGTTATTGTAGTGATAATTGTCTACTAAATTTGATTTTTTTTGTAGGAATTCAATTCAGTTCTGTTTGACCTTATAAACAACCAGTAGTTGAAATATTGTATCTTTTGCTGACCTAGATTTAGAACCTGTGACAGCTTTGAAGTAAATAACTTTTTGTAGTATTCTTTTTGCAAGAGTTAAAGCAATTGATTTGAGCTAAGGTAATACTGTAGTACATGACATTAGACGTGGTAAAGTTTTCATGATATTCTAGAAGGTGGTCACGTGACATCATCCAGGAATCCGTTTTGCGTTTTAGTCAGCCTTATAATATGTGTTATCATATGACTCAATGTAGCTGTATTTTAAATCTTTGAAGCTCAAAGGTGTTTTGTTGTGACCAGTTTAGGTTGAATTTTTTCATTTTTTGCAATTACTAATTCATTTTCCCTGAAAAATACTATAGTGCTCATCAGAATGCTTGGATAAAGGCATTTATCAAAATTTATTCAGAAATTCTAAACTGATATATTATTTGTTTCTGACTCAACAAAGAACTCTTGACCTTGGATCAACAAAGAACTCTTGACACTGCAACACTTTGAAGGTTACTGAAGATGTCATCTCTGTCCATATTGGAATTTCATCGGGATGTGAACTCTTGATTTATTTAGGACTTTTTATTGATAGTACTTACATTTTTTAATTCATTAATTAATGTTTGGATTTGAATCATATATAGTAAGGTTTTTTTTCTTATTTTTGCCTTGTTTTTATAGGGAAATAAATTATTTGTTAAATTTTACAAAGCTTGTTGGCTTCACACTTTTTTGTTACTTTTGTATGAGCCTAGACATGTAACAAGAGTCATAGTAAGGAAGTTTTTATAATTATTTGTGCTGCCCTTTTCTGGAGCTTGTCAATTGTGGATAAATTATAATCAGATGTGTTTCCACATGTGGTGTACAATATATCAGTAATAGTAATAAGGTTCTAGCGAATGTGGAAGTAGAAATTGACAAATTTTAACATTATTCTTTTGATGGTCATTGCACACATGATCAATATCTGTATTCCAGCCAAATTGTTGATCCAAGTAGATACAATTTTTGTTTTAAATTTTAACCTGAGACAGAACTAATCTATTTTCAGTTAAGAGGCAAATCCTTGTTAATGGATAGATGCTACCTTGTTCCAATTGTCCTACGTTTTGTTTTAGGTGGGTTAATATTTTGTTGATACCAAACTGATATATTGGTTGATTTGAAGTTTATTTTCAATGGAGTCAAGAGATTTATGTGATTAATGCATTGTAGTATCATCAGATAAAAGGCCAGTGTTATAGTGCACTGGATACAAGACTGAGTAGGTTTGTGTCTTCAGCTTGGCCAGTGTGGTTTTGTGAGAGAGCTTTCTAAGAGCTTGCCATGGCTCAGTGGTTCTTCCCAGGCTTTTCTTTGGTTCTTCCTCCACCAGATATACTGGCCACCATGTATAGCCTATCATGTGCTGATAAATGGCATAAATCCAATAAAAACCACAAGATTAAGTCAATGATGAACAGTAAAAATTGTTACATATACTTAATTTAATTTGTTATTTTAAAATATTTTAAATCCATTACATGTTATTGTAATGTAACATTGTTAACTGGTCTTGATCTTATCCAAAATCAAGTTCAATTCTGTTTGACCTGACTGACCTTTTTATTTTATTTTTTATTTCATTGACGTAAGCAATTATAAATTAAATAACATTGCATCTAGTTGCTGACCTCTTTTTAAAATCAGTGACAGTTTCGGTAAACAACTTTTCAATTTTTAAAAAAATCTTTCTCAGAGTAAGAATCATTAAGCTGAATCAAGGTCATACATGGACTACATAACAAGTAGCATATATTAATTCATACAAACGTCTATTTTTTTCCCAGAAGAATGAACTTTTGACCCTCATCTAGGAATCTATTTTGTATTTTAATTAGTCATACAACTGTTGATTTGATAAAAGTTTATCTAGTTGGGCTTAAAACACTTGACTCATTAAGTTGTATTATATTGTGACCTTTCTGGGTTGAATGTTATTTTCTCCAAATTATTGAATTCAACTGATTATTTTCCCTGGAAATACAAAAAAATCTCTGACAAAATTCTTGTATAAAGACATTTATTGGAATTTATACTGAATTTAAAACTAGAATAATATTTTCTGTGATTCAACAAGAGGCTGTTGACATAGCAGCACTATGGTGACCACAACATAATCATCACCTTCCATTTTGGATTTCATCAGGATTTGAACTCAGTTTCATCAAGGATGTTTTATTACTAGGACTTCTATTTTTAATTTTTAGATTATTTTTAGATTTACTTCGTAAAACTAAGTTCAAATTTTTCATTTTTCACTTTGTATTCATGGGAAATAAATTGTTAAATTTTACAAAGCTTATTGTCTTCACCCTTTTCTATTACTTGTTTTAAGAGCATAGACATGTAACAAAAAAATAAGCGGCCAGAATTTTGTGCCTTGAGAAACACCACATAAAATATGACTTGAATTGTATCTCTACTGCCACACAGAACATGATGTATGTCAGTGAAATACAATGTGAACAAACTGAGCTCAAACAAAATTTGTAGACTGATGTTATTTAATGTGTACCAAATGGTCAACTAAATCAAATGTTTGTTTTTTTAAATGTAAGTACACCCTGATTCTATCATTTCTAGCCACAAGTCAAGTTTCGTCATTGCAATTTAACATCAATGATTTTTTTTAACCTGTCACTTTTGGAGGAGTTGATGCTTTTTAAGATATCCAAAATGATGCTTGGTGACATGATACTTGCTGAGATATTTTTTTCAATAGTTTTGAAAGTGCAGATAGAAACAGATTCATTTCCTTTATGAACTGAGATTACTTTTGCTATTAAAATTCATGGACTCTGGAAATTTACAAAATTTGATGCTACAGTTAATTAACTCTTTCTGTGGCTCAGACATTGACAAAACCAACATTTACTGAGCTTTTGATTGAATTCTATCTAGACCTGCTGATTTGTTTTGTATCTTGTTTTGATAATATCAATAATATCAGCAAATATAATTAGGGGTATATTAAAAGTAATATGATTGGGCATCATGAAGGCAGTAAGCTTATGTTAAGTTCATTAAAACTAGACCTGTCAACTGTTTATAAAATATTGTAAGAAAGGAGATCCATTTGGTTTGCAATAATGTGATAATCAGTGTAACTTGTGCCATTAACTATAATTTCATGTGGACTTAAAAATATTCATTTTAAATAAAGTTTGTACCTGCAAGTGATTCTATATTAATCTTAGAGGAAATGTTTTCTTTGAAAAAAGAGCATTTTTGTTTTACAGCAAATGATTTGTATTTCTTCAACCTAAAATGATATTTGGTCAACTTATTAGTTTTATAACAGCAATTTTGTTTGCATTGTATGTAAGTGATTTCCTTGGTATAAAATTCTGGCTGGTTTGATTGTTTAATTCTGTCAATGTATATAGGAGTGTGTTTATCTAGGATTGTAAAAATAAACAGCAATTCCAGATATAAAAACCAAAATCAGGGTCTGCTTCAGACAAAGTTTATAAGTCAATATTTTGACATAATTCAGAAAACAAATTCAATATCAGCAAAGTTTTGGAAGCATCAGAATCACATATAGCAATGTGAAGTGCATCTCTTTAAGTTGTGTTTCTTATGAGTTGCACATATGGATTGCGATCACTTCCTGAGAAACAGGATATGTTAATCTCACAGAGGATGGCTAGAGTAGATGTCGTCAATCACTTTAGAAGTATAGGCTGTTGGAACATTGGTTAATGAAATGAAAACAAAAGTTTCCCATGATAATTACTACATTGTTACAAGCTAAAGCAACCTCTAGATCACAGTCCATGATGAGAGAAAGAGAGAGATAGAAAGAGTTAGAGAGAAGTCGGTAAGCAGAGCAGATATAAAAAGATTTGCTACTGAGGAAATTTAATTTAATCCATAATGATTATACAGTCCATATTCCAAAAATGTTTATTACTGCAGGTTACACTGTTTGAAACATACATGACTATCCCTCCTCCCATTCTTTGGCACTAAACTTGTTTTTCCAATGAAAAGGTGCTCATAGAAATATGACGGTCAGGAAAATTACAATCAAGAAAAGTTTTACACAGTCCAATTACTGCGAGGTTTAGTTCAGTTAGCATTGTAAATCCTAGTTAATTGATTTTTGGTAAGATGTATCTTTCATTGAGGTTAACAAATTGCACATCTGTCTTTTCAAACCAAAAGGTGTAAAACAATTTCCAATCGGTGTAGAATCGAGGACAGATTTATATTTGTTATTATTGAGCTAGAGGAAGAGACATTAAAACCTTGGCATGTACAGTAATAATACTTTGAATGGTAAGACATTGAGGACAAATATCACCAAGAACATTATACTGATTTTTGACCTGCATTATCATTGTACTCGGTCTAAAGTACCCAATATGTATAATTATGGATAGGTACATCATGTCTGTCATGTAAGTACTGTTGTTTAATAGATGGATCCAGAACTGGCAAAAGTCGACATGGAATCACAAGAAAATATAAATCCTGACCATTGATGTCTGTTTTGATGAATTATATTGCATAAACACAATTCAATACAGAGACGAGATTTGTGCCAATATGTGTATTAATGTATTCAATCATAACAAATTATTGATTGAATGTTCAGTGCATTATATCTGCAATGCTCAACAATAAGGTTGCGTGTTTTCAAACTCGAAAATGAAGGCAACAGTTAGTTAACAAAAATTTTATGTCAAAAAACAGAAAAATCATCTCCTTCCAAAATTCCATCTTGCACTTTCACTGAAAAGTGATACCATCATTTCAGTGCTAGATGACGATGACAATGAACCTGGTGAAAATACCACTGTTGCATATTGTTGTAACTTGAATGAAAAGCATAATGAATCAAGCATTATGGATGACATTATAACACAGGTGAAAGTGGCATAGAGAAACTGATGTAAATTAAATCTTTTTACGACTTTATAGCTGTAGATATGTTCATTGTGCTGTTTGGTGTAAAATACTCTCTCATATAAGTATCAAATATTCTCTCCAATAAATTGTCCTTTTAGAAACTAAGTTTGATCATTATGTATGACATCATGAAGCACAGTTTAACTCTACATAAATTCACAGGTGAAAAAGGTCTCTTGTCTACTTCAGCTTAGGTTTATAACCTTTTGGTATGCATATAACTACTTTTCCTTTTGAGGTGGACAATACTTCATCAAGTTGATACCCAAAGACTGAAAACTATAAAAACATATCCATGTATGTATCATGACAGTATAGCATATATAGATGTAAAATATAAAAGCATATCTATGTATGTATCATGACAGTATAGCATATATAGATGTAAAATATAAAAGCATATCTATGTATGTATCATGACAGTATAGCATATATAGACTGAAAAATATAAAAGCACATCCATGTTTGCATCATGACAGTATACAATATATGAATAGTATGAAAAATATAAAAGCATATCCATGTATGTATCATGACAGTATAGCATATATAGACTGAAAAATATAAAAGCATATCCATGTATGTATCATGACAGTATAGCATATATAGACTGAAAAATATACAAGCAAGTTTATGTATGTATCATGACAGACTAGCATATATGAATAGTCTGAAAAGTATCCAAGCATGACCCTTATTATTATTATATACTTCGTGTTTACTTCATTTACTTTACAACATCAGAATTGTGTAGTATTCTATGATAATAAACACCTTGAATTTGCACACATGTGCACAACACAAGTGTCTAAAAATAGGTTAGTGTTTTTAGGAACTTCTTTGTAAACAAATTATGTAAACTCATGTAGTAGACTTTAGGTTTCAGTTTATTAGATTTGTTTGTGGATGAACAAAACCAGCTGTTTCATCTAAATGAAAGTAGAGATGATAAAGTGAACATTATGGATGAGTTTGCTGAGTTACAAATCAAATTTTCCGATAATGTACATGATTTTTGCAATGTCCACAATAAACATGAGGTATTGACAATATGATTCTGATAAGGATAAATGTTTGTAACTTTTTTAAATGGAATGGTTAAGACTATGACCAATTCTCTCTCAGGTATATACAAACAGCATAGACAATTTTATAAATGAAAGTACTAGATTCATGTAAGAAAAAAAAATGCAACTGAAGATTTTGGGAGAAAAGAAAGGGCCTTGGAGCCAATAAGCGAAGATAACTAAGAATTTTTATTTCCACTGGCTAAATGGATTGTTGCACACCTGCTGATTTGCCATTTTTCATGTTAAATTTGTTGATATATTGTTTCGGATTTAGGCTAGCAATAGACGCCATACAGATTGTAACATTGCTGGGGTCCCTACAAAGAGCATGCAAGTGACAAGGCATAAACATGTCTTCTTTAGCTTGTAAAAAGAATAGCAAAAGATATACCTACATTCTTGCATCTTGAATTTCCTCAAAATGTACTTTTTTAGTTGAGCAAATTCAAATTACATCGGCTATGTCATAGGTTCTAAAGCTTGATTACACATTTTGAAATTGTACTGTAATTTCAACTACATTCCAAGTGTAACAGCATTCATCTTACTGCACTCAAAATGAAATGAAGGTGATATTCAATAACATCATTTAGATAATTGCAATTAAGAGTTCATATTTTCTCCACATTATAATTCTGAATATTCAATGACAGAACAGAAACACACATGCAACTGAGTGAAGATCCATCCCTCTCTGTTCAAATGACAGGCACATGTATTAGGTGGAATTGACACAACTAATAAATCCAGGTTCATAATCAATAGAATTGAGTAGAACTGACAAAAAGAAAACTTCATTAATTCCACTCCAAACTGGAAAAGCTGTTGCAATGTGCATTCATTCACTATATGACTCAAAATTTCAATTTTAAGTAGAACAAAATGACAATTCTTTTGAAAGTGATGTCAAACAAATGACTAAGTTTAAATTTTGATGGGCGGAGTTATGTGCGCATTTATATTGTTCTTGTGCACTGATGAATCTGCAGTTGTGTATTTAATTTGGAATGCAACATAAAATGAATTACTTGGCTTCTTGAAGTGAAAGTTTTTAATAATAATTAAGCCTTGAGTAGAATAAGAAAATGAGTATATAATAATCAGGTTATGCATTTGTTTGGGAAAACAGCAACTCATTTTGTTGGAAGAAAACTGCATTCCCACAGGTCAAGCAGTATCCATCCATAAACACTTGTTCATATTTTCCCATACGAATGCAGTAACCTATAATAACAGTATAGCATACAACAATTGACCAAAAAATGTAAAAGCTAGGCCATATATGTATCATGACAGGATAGCATACATAAAAGGAATAAAAAATATACATGCCAGGCCATCATGTATCATGACAGTATAGCATACATAAAAAGAATGAAAATATACATGCAAGGCCATCATGTATCATAACAGTATAACATACATAAAAGGAATAAAAAATATACATGCCAGGCCATCATGTATCATGACAGTATAGCATACATAAAAAGAATGAAAAATATACATGCAAGGCCATCATGTATCATAACAGTATAGCATACATAAAAGGAATAAAAAATATACATGCCAGGCCATCATGTATCATGACAGTATAGCATACATAAAAAGAATGAAAAATATACATGCAAGGCCATCATGTATCATAACAGTATAGCATACATAAAAGGAATAAAAAATATACATGCCAGGCCATCATGTATCATGACAGTATAGCATACATAAAAAGAATGAAAAATATACATGCAAGGCCATCATGTATCATAACAGTATAGCATACATAAAAGGAATAAAAAATATACATGCCAGGCCATCATGTATTATACCTGAGATATGCCAGTATTACACTTTTCTCATATTCTCATAAACCAAAGAGAACCCATACTTTAGGTGCACAATACGACTGCAATATACCTATGATACATGTGTATGATTTTGTATGGGCATGACTGTATAGCATACATCAACAGACTGTAAAATATACCTGCTGGCCATCATGTATGTTGACTGTAGCATACATTAAATAGACTGAAAAATAAGCTTGAAACAGATTTACATTGTCCTTTCCTGTAACTTTGACTTTGAGACTGGGGTAATGGTCATGAGACCGATAGTATGGTCAGGATATGCAACACAGTATACATATAATATATATACAATTGGTTAAAGTTTGATAAAAATATCTTCAGTGCTTTAAGAGTTAAATTCCAGGCAATGGCACTAGTCGCAGAACTACAGTTTCCTTTACCCTGACCATGGCCTTGAGGGAGGAAGCCTGGCTGTGGTATGCATCACATCTAGTCATTGCATACACTTGGATAAACTTTCATGAAATCGTTTCCAGCTGTTACAATGTTTTGGGACGATTGAGAAAATGTTAAAGACAATGCTATAGCATAATGTTTGACAAATTATTCTTCTTCCTCTTTCTCCAACACAGACTTTAAAGAAATAAAATTGTATAAGTACAATGATTATGAATCAACAAGATAAAAATGTATACAAAGTATTTATATAAAAAAGTAAATTAATCTAAATCGGATTCTATATTAGAAAAAAAAGATCTACAAAAATGAGATTCTAAATTGCAATTGCAGAAAACTGGCACATTCATAAAATAAAACTACAACAAAAAGCATTATGGCATGTAAATAACATCAGTGTCCCTAACCTGGGTCAGAAGTGCAGTGCTGCACCTCTGTGAAGTCCAGCGGATATTTATCCACCCGACAGTACCTGTACATCTACCAAAAAATTTCTTATTCTCATATTTCAATAATTATAAACATCTACCATCATTACCCTACAAATTCCAATGACATAACACAATTCTTTTTTGATGTCCAAAAACCAATGGATAGAAAACATAATTTCCAACAAAAACGGTCTGAAAACATGGATGGCCTGTGGTTGTAACAAAATCAAACACTAATTTTGTTTCTGAAGTTGGACGATTCCCAGTTAAGATTAAAATGTAGATAGGTGATAGTCGGAATCTTTGTAGTCAATATATCAGTTGCTTTTGACATCTTTCATGCAAATGCTGTTGCTGCCAGAAAAGAAAATACTGATGTAAAAAAAACAGCAGTTTGTCAAAGACAGTTCAAGTTGTCAGAAATGCTCTACATGGTCATCTGACTATGAATACAATCTATAGACTGAACCTGGATCATCAAAGCATAATGAAAAATGAATAAAACATTTTCAAAAAATATTGCTTCCTTTTATTCAAACTTCCATTGTACAGTCTGTAATATTTCTATGCTGTATGCTGTCCCTTACTTGACAATTAACAAACCCGTCTTGCACTGTAACAGACTGCTGATAAAGAGACACAAAGCAACAAAATGAGGTGTGAGCTTTATTGATGTCTCTTGTTATTACAATTCAAGCTTCTAACTGACATATGACTGGGCAATTTTTTCAGCAACATAAACATGATGCATCATATTTTAAAGCTGTCTCTCACTTTCTCTCATATTAAAGAAACAGTTTTCATTTACAACCATTTAATACAATATAATTTTATAGTTTAGCAATTTACTAAATCAAAATATTTTTCTTTAATTTATTCCAAATAATCTGTAGGATAAGACATATATTTAGTGTACTCTTTTTATAAGACATTTTATGATATAGATAAACCATAAATACTATAAATTACAATGAGCCATCAATTAGCCGACCATCCATATGAGTCTGTCAAATGACTTACGTTAGAATGGAATTTCAAACTGCAACAGAAACACTTCTCTCTTATCATGCCAATCAACTGAAGTCAGTTTGCAAAATACAATGTATCATGTGAAATATCTTGATATTATGTACCAGTCTGTGGTTGAGTATTATGTACCAGTCTGTGGTTGAGTATTATGTACCAGTCTGTGGTTGAGAATTATGTACCAGTCTGTGGTTGAGTATTATGTACCAGTCAGTGTGGTTGAGTATTTGAGAATGTGACCATGTAAACTGCAAATATTAGTCTACATAAAATGAATGTAGTTGCAACAATTATTGCACATCAAATTAACTCCCTGGATTTAAAAAAAATTACAAAAAAATTGAAGATATTTACCTTAAATTGAGCAAACAGTTTACAACCCCTATGTAGAGGAGTGGGAATAACAAAAATACTGTCATAGCATTGTTCTCATGCCCCAAACAAATTTCATCTGTCCAAATTACCCATAAGCCTTTGTGGCAACTGGCTGTACCAGACCAGCGAGTGAATCCAACCTCTGAGTCCAGGGCCTGTTGATATTATTTGTATTATTGTAAATCTTTCCATTACAGTAGAGAAATGTTTTATTCCAGTTGTGGGCATCTTCATAGACACTTGTCATATTCAAAAACAAGACATCACTAGAGGATAGATTAAATTTGTCTGAATTTTCCAGTTCTGTTAAAATAAAAGTTGAATTTAGACTGGTTCCATTTACAAGTATGCAGGCAACATTATCTGTATTGCCTGCTAGAAACTGGTCTGATAAAATTCCAGCAAGAAATGAGAGCAAGAAAAATATAAATGTAACAGATCTGCGCAAAACAATTTGTTTCCTTGTTAACTTGGTCTGTCCTATCAGTAGTTCTCTCTCTCTATCAACATCCTGGATGTCCATTTTCTTTAGTATGGAAGACTTTTCTAATTCCTTGGAGGAAACTTCAACATTGCCTTCAAACTGTTGAGCTGAAATTGACATATATAACAACTAACCTCACTTATCAGCCATATCCATCTGTACAGTGCACAGATCCAGATCAGCCACTGCATAATATGCCAGCAGATCTGAGTCTATGCAGTTTGCTAAGAGCAATCAGAAGAACAAACAACACAGACTCTGATCTGCTGGAGCATTATGCAAAGACAGATAAGGGTCTATGTTGTGTGGTTTGCAGTTGGACTTAACTTTTATTTGAGTATATATGGTAATAATAATGTTAAAAATCATTTTGTCAGATTATGAAAATATTTGAAGTGGAATGATTGGTTGGTTGGTTGTTGGTTGTTGTGGGGTTTAACGCCATTTTTCAGCACAAGATAGGCTATACATGGCGGCCAGTATTAATGGTGGAGGAAGAAACCGGGAAATCACCGGAAAGAACCACCGACCAACGAGAAGCTACTGGCAAGCTTTCTCACATATCCACATTTGCCGAATAATCATCAAAGGCAACTGTTGTTAACCTTTGCAAGTCAATCATACAATCTATTTGTAATGTAGGCCAAGACAAGGTGGTTTTAAACACAGTGTGACCCCACTATAGCACACTCCATTATGACATGAATTCAGATATAACACAGTTGTGGTGTGGCTCCTGAAATTTCATATACATGTATTTTTCTCATACACAAAAATATTCTTTCTTAAAAGTATGATAAAAACAAAAAAGTTTATTATCATTTTCGGGAAGACAGAGCGTATGATTATGCATGATAATCGTGGTGTGGCTCATGAAGTTTTATATGCATTTTTCTCATCCACGAAAAAATAGCATTTTCTTCTTAAAAGTACAAAAAATAACGTGTAAAAAGTTTATTCAGGAATCATGCAGGCCTTCGGCAATGTCACAAATTGCAATTTTTTACCTTTATTGGTGGCAAAATATACAATCTGGTGAATTTTTTTTATTTGTGACATTGTAGGCTGTTTAAACTTGTATATAATTCGGAGTGGACAAATTTAAAGGCCCCATGAAAGGAAGCCACCAATATTGATATAAAAGGTACTGAAATTTATCTATTGTTGCATAAACAAATTCTTTGTCCATATTGACAAACCATCTTAACAGTGCATTGTTATATCATAATCAGCTTACATTGACATCTAGCATGAATGCTGTGTGTTTTGAGATATCTGCTTTTTTTCAAATTTACATTTCTGGTAGTGGAGATCAACCGGATGAGGCATTATCTTTCATCAGATTTTCGGCCGCTTGCTAATAATTAATTTATATATTTATATAGACTGACATTTTTAAGTGGATGGTAAGTAAAATTCCTCTTCTTTTCATTCAGAATTATATCCTTTTCTGTAGTAACCCTGTCATCAGACCAGATCACCTGCATCTCTATCGTCGACTGACCCTTTCTTTAAACTTGTGACACATGCAAGGAAGGCAGCATCACTCTACTACCAGAAATGTAAAAAATATAATTAAAAAAATTTTAAAAAAAGCTCTCACTTCTTGTCTATTCAATAGGCAGGGAGGATCAGTAACTACAATTGACCATACAATGGCCAATTCATTCTTTTTTAAAAATACCCTGATAAAATAGCAGCTGAAATCTCAAAGAAAACATTAGTTTTGAAACACAGATTCTTATGAATATGTACTAAGTAAATGGGAAAAAAAATCAGTCTCAGTCAAGCAATACAGTATTTTGATAATGCTGCCACAATAAGAATGGGCATTTGTTTGGTTCCCCAAAGCTGTCCTTTAGCAGTGACTTCAATAACGTATGCAGCCTTTATCAAAGCCAACTACAATCTTCTATAAAAACAAAAACCATTCTTCAAAAGAAGTCATTATCGAACCTAAATAAATGCAATGGAATCTGACAGATTTTCCAACATGATTGGAACACTTTTACACAGTGCAGTGAAAGTTTCCTTTTTACAGGAAAAAAGTTTATGCTTACAAACTCTACCGATAGAATTTACAACACAAACTTTTATCGACTTGGGACATACTGAAAAGCAAATGTGCTTCATCATTCGTTACGTGATTGAGCTATTTTTCCACTGAATTCAGACCTATATGACCTGTGACAAAATTACTGAATATTTTAAATGTATGTGTGTGCATATCTTTGATGGAATTACTTGCATTGTTGATTCAATGTATATGATGTTATTTGCAGGTGAGTACATGGTGTTGATACTTTATCCATTGCTATACAATAGGCATGTACATGTATATATAAACAGTATACATATATATGTAACAATGTGTGATTCTCTGAATAAAGTAAAATATTATATATGCCTTCTCTGTTTTAATTACAGGTGTATTTCTCATTTAATTTTAATATGCATCAATTTAAGATGATAATTTTGCCATTTTTGCACCTACATTTATTATCTACCCCACACCTCGCACATTTTTCAAATACATGCATCATTTTCTTCATCTAATTGACCTGGTTGCTTGGTCTATAACACAGTCAGGTTCTATGGCTCCCAACTACCGTGTTATAGTGGGGTCCCACTGTATTAGCTATGAAATACTATTAGTAATTTACAAGAGGCATTTGCTGTCAAAAATGAAAAAATATAAAATTTTAAAATAAATTACTTTTATATTTACCTGATCACATTAACATTAGGAAACAAAATGCTGCTACATCCTAAATAAAGCCATCCTGGAATGATGAAAATTGTCTTTCCATCTGAAGGGAATAACTGGATGCTTGCATTTACAGGATAGGGTAATAAGGATCTATAATTTAAAAAAAATATTCAATTCTCCATCAAATACATTACCCAATCACAATAACGTTGGAAGTCCAGGCAGGAAGTGATAATGCTTGAGCATTAAACCTCTACCCATCTCACAAGATGGCTGCTCTACTGAAAGGATGAACTTTCTCCTAACATGAAGGCATGACACAACCAAAGAAACTGTGCTTTTACTTGAGCAGAATGGCACTCATGGGGATTCATGCCTGCATAATGTATAACCACCAACGGTGAATCAAGAGAAAGTTATAAGGTCATAACTGGAACTGAGGTTATGCTGTAATGGGTGGCTCATGTTAACTGTTTAAGCAGATACCAGCTGCCCAATGAGAATCAACTCTCACTTTGCAGACATTACATTTGAATGCAAGGATCATTGAAAATCACTCATGTTATGAGAGCAAACATCTTTATTAGACATTCCTGATCCAGAGAGAGAAGAGTGCATCAATCTAATCATCCACCACAGCGAAGAAATATTATTTCCTTCAACATATGCAGCTGCCAAATATTTTGGTACTACCTCAGCATATCCATCAATTGAGTTATCCACAATAGGCATGAGGTCAGTGCTTGTGTGGTCAATTCATGCTTCCCTCAGGTCAGCACAGTGGACATTCCCATCAAATAGTATCTGAGTGCACTGACCAGGTCTTACAGCTTTGCCTTTCTTGACAAAATTATACAAGAGATTGGGCCAATAATTAGTTTTTGATGTCTGTTGACATCAACCTGTTGTTACAAAATCAGATTGTGTCATCAGTGCAAATGAGCTCATCAGAATGAAACTGCATGTAATTTGGATAGTGTTTGCAATTCAATCACCCTGCACATGGATGCGAAGAGGAAGCCATGGACTCAACATGGGGCAAATTTAGAGGCCAAGACCCAGGAGAGGCTCTATTTGGGAACAAAATGAATGCATGAGGCCAAGACCCAGGAGAGGCTCTATTTGGGAACAAAATGAACGCATGAGGCCAAGACCCAGGAGAGGCTCTACTTGGGAACAAAATTAATGCATAAGGCCAAGACCCAGGAGAGGCTCTATTTGGGAACAAAATTAATGCATGAGACCAAGACCCAGGAGAGGCTCTATTTGGGAACAAAATGAATGCATGAGACCAAGACCCAGGAGAGGCTCTATTTGGGAACAAAATGAATGCATGAGACCAAGACCCAGGAGAGGCTCTATTTGGGAACAAAATGAATGCATGAGACCAAGACCCAGGAGAGGCTCTATCTGGGAACAAAATGAACACATGAGACCAAGATAGGCTGAAGGTGGACAACAAGATGTTAAGATCCCTTATGTGAACATTATCTATTCCATGATGTCTGAAAATGCTGAAAATCACAGAACAGCCCTCAACTGCAACAGGGATGAATGTCTCCTCAAGATGGAAAGAAAAAATTTAACTAACTGGGGAACCGAGGCAGAGAGGGATGTGATATTAATGATCCGACACCAGTTGGTGAAAATTCACCACTTTCCTTTGCACTCCTACAAAATGGAGTGCCCTCTGTCTAGATCCTCTCCATGATCAAACACCTGACATCTCCTTCTATAAAACAACCACTTTCATGGCAGTCATTGGGACCTCTGTAATAAAGAGAGAAAATTATGGTGGTGGGGGCTGAAAAAAACGGGATCTAAAGCCCCTCTGAAATTTGTTTGGATCACCTATCTTTGGCCAGAAAGAGGATGATCCATGTTTGGCAAAATAAAAGGAGTCTGGCACTCTCAAGAGAGTCATCAGTGAGCCGGAGGGACAGTAAGTAGTTCTCATATAGCAGGGGGAGAAACTTAGTGGATGTTTGGTGGAACAGTTTTTCAGAAGTGTCTGCTTAGATTACTCCAGTGGCTCAGTGCCTGGCTAGTGTTAGGGAGGTCCTGGGTTTCAAATGCACTCTAGATAGGAATTGTTATTTTTTACACCATTTCATTTAGTTCTTTCAGCAGGATAACCTGAGTAAATGTGCAACATGCATTAGAAAGGTGATGACAAATAAGGGAGAATGAAAGCAGACTTTGAAAGATGTCTCTGAGTTCTGAAAAAGCATAGAGAAACTGAACATAACTTTAATAACAGAACAGCTGGCGTTTAGGGAAATCCTAAGTTTAAATCCATGTATGCCACAAATAATTAACACTCTGATAGATGGAAAGATTAAAAAAGATCTTATACATTGGAAAATTTAGTTCCCAAGCAGATTCAAAAAAGTGACAAATGCAACTTACCACTGAGATAATCTGATTCTGAGTGCTTCACTCCAGCTCGGTCCTGAGCCTGGAATAGATAAATATATAATCTTAATACAAAGTACAGAAATAATAAATAGAAAACAAATGCCCCCGCACAGTGAATGAAGAAGACCTACATGTGAAATAACCCAGCAGACAGATGGACTTGGGTAATATTTTTAACAGGCATAACAATGTCAAAACCGATTGTTTTGATTGTGACATATGGATGGATACATGGATTAACTTTTTTCAAAAACAACAAAATAATAATAATAATAATAATAATAATAATAATAATAATAATAATAATAATAATAATAATAATAATATACTTTTTTATGAGGTTAACTTGGTTAAAATATACTATTCTCCCCTGAATCCTTCAGGATGAATAAACGATTGTGAATGCAAAACAAATTTAATAAAAAGCAGGTACAAATGCTGCGAAATTTTAATCTTATACACTGAATGAGATCCTAAAGACTTTATACAGCACCTTTTTAAAAAAACAAATGGCAGTCCTAATTCTTCAGATATGACAAATATTACTAAGGTTTCTGACAAAACATTAAATTTCTGTTTTGCGAAGGATATTTTTGTAGCATGGAACTTTGAGACAATGAGATATGAAACTATCAAACAGCATAGTGGAGATATGGAACTGTGAACTAGCATACAGAGAGATGGAACAGTCAATATCTCTGAGAGAGTGAACACAGCACATGGAGATGGGTGTTATGAAATATGCATATCCACCCAAATCCATCAAAATCAACAAGATATTGACATAAAAGGTTTCCTCTTGTTTGGCATGAATACAATTTCATAATCAGTAATACTATCATCCCTAAGTAAGATGTCCATGATTCAGGATGTTTATCATGTTCTTTTCTTCATCACTTCCAATAGTTAACATTTTACAACTGAAGTAGGAACTTTAAATGTGAGAAAAGACATTTTTTACAATCTGTCAGAGGTCTGTATATAGAGTTCATGTCAGATTGGAAAAAATGTCAATTAAGCCTGAAATGCACCTTTAAATATTGGTTTAATTGCCAATACAGCAAACTGTATTGTAAATAAAGTCAGCTCCTAACAGAACTTTGAACATACTCTTAGACTGAATCGTAATCTGAAAGTCAAATTTGTATGTAATCACATTAATATACTGCAATTTTTATTGTTTTCAGTTGTGCAGTATCTTTTGTTTCCCCATTACATTTATTTTTAGAGGTCATAACAATACAATACAAATACATAACAAAGCCATACTTGGATGAATGCCTTAACTCAGAATAATCATTAATACCTCTGAATACTCAGGATGTCAATTAAACAATTAGATCAGGAAACACACAAACAAAGAATAACAGGAAGAAAAAATGTCCACTTTTATTCTATTAATAAACCATATTATAATTAGAACTGATCTAAAAACATCCTTGATTTTATAAGTGGTAAATATCAATATTTGTTGTTGTTGTTATAGTGTTTAACGCTATTTTTCAGCACAAGATAGGCTATACATGGCAGCCAGTATTAATGGTGGAGGAAGGAACCAGGAAAACCCCGAGAAGAACCACCGACCCATGAGCTACTGGCAGGCTTTCTCTCTTACCCACATTAGCCAAGTCTGGACTCGAACTCACAACTCACGAAGACAGAGGTGAGATGACAGTGATCTGTAATGGTCATCGCTTTAGACCACTCAGCCACTTGGGACTCCATCAGTATTTGTGGCCACATAGACATTTTTACCTGCTTCAAACAATGCACCCCCTTGAGATAATCATACTTTACTCTATCACTACTCAACATGTAATCCTGATAAAGAGAAGACCACAAATCAAGTTAATCACTTAACTTAGCTTTTGGCAAATCGAATGAAACCACACAATCCCCAATTGATGTAGTTGGAAAAAAAATTGATTGACAACTTCTACATGCTAATCTAGATGAACATGAGGATTTGATTTTGTAAACAAGTAGCACAAAGACTGGGAAAATTGAATTGTGAGAAGAGACTTGAACATTTGACTGTTACATACTTTATTTCATAGTTAGTTAATTATCATCTCAAATGGATACAAGTGTTGCAATTAAAATAAATAGATGTAAGTGTTATTACATTCTCTTCATCAAACAATTAATTATTTGTCATCCTTATCACTGTATTTTTTTGGCAGCAGGATTACTGAAAGATCACCAAGGCAATATTTGTCAGTACATACTAATAATAGGATTAAGATAATTAACATTCACCAATCACTGCCACATGGTGACTTTCAAGGTTACTGTCAGCCTTTTAGCATTGAATATTTTCATTTTGGATTTTAATTTAAAATTACATAATCGGTCCTGTTTTCTATGTCTTTCTTATGAATTGTCATTTGATAATTGTTCATTTAAAATAAATTAAAATTTTCTTCATCTTTGTCTAATTATTTAATATTTGAGTGGAGATTAAAGTCTAAAGATATACAACTAGTAAATTGCATTTGTATTTATTATTCATCAATCACACACAAGAATGCTGACTTTGGAAGAAAGAAGGGGGGCTTGCAATTTAGATATGAGACAGCAGACACAATGTGATTCAGTCTGGATTTGGATGGATATGGGTGGATTTGAGTAGATCTAGGTGTTTTGTAACACCACATGGAGAGATGGAACTATCAATTTAACATCTTTCTCAGTACACACGGCACATAGAAAGATGAAACTGTCAATTTAATCTCTCTTTGTGACAGTGCACATAGCAGAAATTGTTGACAAGTGTTTTTGGTAAAGATGGCTGCCATGTAGGGGTGTATTCTAATACAACTCCACTCAATGTTCAAGGAATTTGGTTTAAGAACTGGTGATAAACAAGTAAACAAGTTATTAGATATTGCCATAAATAATACTGTGGTTTTATAAAGCTTGTACAAGTGAAATTTAATGTGCACGTTATCAGTTATTCAAGAGAATTTTGTAAACCAGTTCAAAACAAATTTGAATTATCGGTTATCCAGGATGACAACCCATGTGGATAAATTGAACTAAAACTACTATATCTGAACTTGAACAGTTAATATAGGTAAGCAATGATACAAACTCAAACACATATTGCAAGTTTTTGTTTTAAATTTATGGATATGTCCCAGTCATATATAGGGATTTAAGATCATTTTTATCATGTTGCAAACAAGCTGAAAATATCAGAACCGGATGGAAACATTTAAAAACCAGTCTTGTATGTTTCTTACTCAGCACTCTTTCTGCATCAACTTTTGATTTAGTGTGTCTGATATACCTGAAGATGAGCGCCAAACAGATAATCTCATGCAGGAAAGTCACCAACAGAGTGAAAAATGAAAATAATTGTACAGCTGATGAGTTGGATGTATCCAAGATAGCTGACACTGAACTAGAATTCCTATGGGTCTAACATAATACATTGTCACTGTACATATAGATCCTATAAGTTTGATTTTGAATGACAGATAGTGGTTTCTGAACCTTGATGACTTAATGCAGTTCAAGTGTTCAAAATGGTACTGTCTACAGAACACAAAAGAACACTCTGACAGCTTCATTGTATATGAGTACATGTGTTGTACACATTCAGGGGCAAAACTGTTTCACATGCTAAGATTATATTATCTGTAAATGTAGACAGGATGAGAATGGCAGTTATATCCTGACATCTACAGCAGTAATTAGATGTACTATCATACATGAAACAGTTCCTAAAGTCTTTGACTGAGACGACTCAGACAATAGAATTAACACCCCTCTAGAGTGTCAGGCAATTACATGATCCATCAGTCAAGACAATTAAAAGGATGGCTCAAACCAAAGTGATTCCTCCATATATCACAAGAAATCAAAGAACAATTATGAACTTGGAGGCTCAAAATGAACGAGTAAAACAACAGCCCTATACAAGTCAGCACAGGGAAGTGTTAATGAGTAAGAAATCAAATGTGAAACATAAATGAAGACAGACCCCAATACCAGCCAAAAAAATAAAATATAAAATGACCAATGCCCAAAAAAATTCTGCATCGAAAACAATAGTACCTCCCTCTCAGTCATGTGTTGTGCCTGCAACAGCAATAAGAGTACACCCATGGCTCACACAGCTGATTTAAGTCAGTTTCCTACACCAGCAACTGCATTTCCCACTGCTCAGACAAATTTGTCAACATCAGCTCCATTAATTCACACAGCTGAGACACAACTTTCAACACCCCTTTCTCAAGATGATATATGAACCAGAAGTCCAACACAGGAAGTCACAAGCTTGAAAAGATAGGACACTTATAACTGGCTCCTCTATAGTGAAAAGCATGGTACTAAAAAGACTTCTTAAAACAGATGAACAGATTTTTAGAGGTGCAAAAATCAACATCACAGACAATAAAAAATACAGATCTAACCAAATACAACCAAATTATTTTTGTTGGTGGAAATAATGCCTACTTTTCTTATAAGAAAAGTAAAATACAAGACAAATGGAAAAAATACACACAAAACTATCACTTACAGATCATTCAAAATGTTTAATGAAGAACAATTTCTAGATGATCTAAATAGAGTTCCATGGAATATAATCCAAAATTTTGATAACATAGATGAAGCTCTTAGGGTGTGGACTGACTTATTTATGGATAAAATCTCAAAACATGCACCATTGAAAGAACATCAGGTAAAGCATAAAATCCAACCTAATTTGCTATTGAAAACCATGCACAACATAAAGAATGAAAAAAAGAAGTATGATTACAAAAGCTATAAAAACCTTATCAATGCTCAAAAACCAAATGAGCAACTCAAATTCAATTAGGAAAGTTTTCAATAAACTTATTGTGAAAACACACAAACATCTAACCAATGAAATTTGCTCACTTCTGGTAAATGGCTCCATAACAAAAGCGTGCAGACAAAAGCACAGACATATGCATACTAAACAACCTTGACGAAAGCACACGTGACAAAACCACGCAGGTATAAATTTAGTTATTGTGGTATTCAATAATCCAAAGCCAAGGTCATTATTCTGATTCCAATTCTAATTAATTGTAACCCACGATAAAAAAATTACTTTCATGTTTTCAGATGAAATAATTATAATTAACTTTAACTGACTGCCGATTATTTGCCAAAGACATCAAGAACTATAGGCTAAGTACACAGAAAACTATTTTGAAAGTGTATATTTAAACTTAGGAGAGCATCATACCAATATTATAAATTATATAAATGTAAAAATAAATAGCATTTGCTTTTATTTTATGTCTGAACAATATCAGTTTTTTTGTTATTTACATCTTTCGCTGAGTGCATGTCAGCACACTTTTGTCTGGCACGCTTTTGTTAGGTCACCTGGTAAATAACACCATTGCCACTGACTTTACAAATGTTTTGAATAATTTTTTTAATATTATCACAAAGTTAAAAGAACCAGTGACAGAGAACAACTTTAATAAACTGTAAAGGTTCTGCATGAGCAAAATTCTTAGGGAGGTATATTTCTCTATCCCATCAGTATAAAAACTTTGTTAGAAAGTGTGTTATTGAACATGATACCAAGAAAGCTACAGGATTTGATTAGATTGGTTCACAACTCATAACAATATCTACCTCAGTTATTTTGGTTAGCTTAACATTCATAATCAATTTAAGTAATGCAATTTCACCTGTTCTTAAAATAGGGAACACTACAAAAGTAAAACCTATTCACAAATCGTGTTCTAAAGATGATGCTAATAACAATCAACCAATCAACCAATCTCAATACTACCGAACTTGTCAAAAAAACTGAAAAATATGTCCCTAACTGGTCATATTTAACCAAATACTTGCTGTTACACCCTAACCGATCAGGCTTTAGACAAAAACATTCATGAGCTATTGCCTTGATCTCGCTAACTGATAAATGGCTTCAAGCACTTAATCAAAGTAGAATAACAGGATCTGCATTTGCAGATTTCAGGAAAGCTTTTTATCATGGTAGATCATGAAATCCATTTGAGAAAACTGAAAATTTACCAATGTGAAGAAAGCATGATTAGACTGTTTACTTCATACTTAAATGATAGAACACAATATGCTTATATAAATGATGTTCTGTCTGGACCTACTGAATACCACTTTTACTGGGGAACTTAACTTCATCTACAGACCTCTGTGCAGATGACACAACACTGTCAGACATCCAACAAATAAAGCATGAACTGGACATTTCTTTAGGGGATGCCCTAAACAAACTGGCCATCTGGTGCACAAGTAATGGCATGGTGGTAAATACTTGTAAAACTAAAATATTACTTATCTCAATGCAGCCAATAAGAACAAATCTTGATAGTGAAGAACTATGTCTGACATGGAAGAATAAAAATTTGAAAGAGGTCTGTTATGACAGACTACTTGGTGTTTTGGTCGATAATAACCTATCATGGACTGAACATATAAAATATATCAGTAAAACGTTAATTCAAGTTTATGGCTTCCCAGTAGGATAAGACATTTATGCCCATTAAAGGTAAAGAAAACTATTTTAAAATAGTTACATACAACCCTATTTAGATTACTGTAATACAGTATGGGGTAATTCAAATAATAAAAACAAAGAAAAGCTAGCATGTCTTCAAAAATAAGCGTTTAGACTAATATCAATCAATGCAGAAAGCAAAGAAAATTTAATTGGAAAGCAAAAAATATTACCTATTGAAATTGGATATGCCCTCTCTATTTCTTCTTTCAAACTCAATATATCCAGTGTCTTCAGAGATATAGTTAAAATGAGAATGAAAACAACTGTATTTGAATTCATAAATTACTCTGGCCATCATTCAATGTACTACTAATCTATTTTGTCGCTAGTTGTATATTGCATGTATATTGACTATGTGGGTTCAGTATGTATGGATGAGCATCAATCTGATGAAAGGAAAGAAAGTAAATATATTGTTGTCTATACATGTACGTGCAACTATGTATATGCACATATGTGTGCATTTGCATAAAAATCCCTTTGTATGAGGACCTCAAGTTAGATAATTGTGCTACCCTCTTTAAATAGTCATTCTTCTTCTTTTATTATTATTATTATTATTATTATTATTATTATTATTATTATTATTATTATTATTATCATTATCATTATCATTATTATTATTATTATTATTATTATTATTATTATTATTATCACAAAGCCATGTAAGCTACAGCAGAATCTAGTTACCTAATGTGACCCAAGAGAAAAGATATTCCAAGTGTAAATATCATATTATGGTAATAATGTAATGAATGAAAATAGATCACTTAATAATAATAATAATGAAAATGACATTACAGCATGATTTTAAATATAATTACAAATTTATGGAAAATTAAGAACAATCAAAGCAAAACATTGCTTTAAAACATTATGATGATAAGAAATAGATTCCATATTCTCATCAATATGCTTGGGATTCCTCTCTCTCTCAAATATATATATATATATATATATATATATATATATATATATATATATATATATATATATATATATATATATATATATATATATATATAAATGCTTAATATGCCCTAATTCACATAATTGTAACGTGTCAAGAGTCAAGGTCAAATAAAATGGAATAGATGGACAGCTCACATCTTTTTCAGTTACAATATCTCTTCAGTGTATTTTAGTATGAAGAAAAGGTGTGTTTACCACAAAAGTTCTTTTTTAGATTATAATAGCACAAAACAAAACAAACATAAATGGTCAAAACAGTTTATTATATGACTTCCAATCTTTTTCTCAAGCTTTGTGTTTTTTCACAAACTTTAGTACTCAAAATGGTGAAATATAATATTTGCAAATATGCAGAACAGATGTTTGATAAAGAATGTTGAAAAGACAACGATTATGTTTCAATGGTATATTATATGTGAAAATCAGCATATATGTTCAATATGCCATAATTCACATAATCTCTAACTCAGATAATCTGAATTACCAAACTAATCATGCACAGAAAAATAAGTTAATAGTTCTCAAAATTTGTTCTTATGACATAACGAAGTGGTAATGATTTTGTACATCAAATCAAGGTTTGGAACAAGACCAGAGTTTGTGTTTTATAGTCCGATTGTAAATATGTTAAAGGCACAGTCTGGAAGTATATGTTAATAATAATAATAATAATAATAATAATAATAATAATAATAATAATAATAATAACAAGGACTTTATATAGTGCCTAATTTTTAGAAGCTCTAAGCGCTTTACAACATTTGACAACGCTTAAAAAAGAATTTGAAAAACAAACCATATATAATGTAATAATTACAAAAATTAAAAACAAACACCACCAAATTAGAAACAGAAAACATGCTGTAAATTTTTAAGGTAAGGATATGTTAAAAAGGTCAATACTGAGTCGCATTTGTTGGTTTAGTCACAGTTTGTTGTTTTGAGCAAACCGGATGTCAATAATGTGTCATTTGGGTTGAATGATACAATGTTGTCATTTAGTAGCAACAAAGTGTGTTGTTTCGGGAATATCATTTTGACATCTAAATGACGAAACCACTACAAAATGGATGGAAATTTATGACTTTTTTGAATGATACATGCATAGGAAATTCGATAATGCCAATCAAATTACTAAATTTCTATTGGATTTCAGACAGCAGTGACAGTGTCGTTAGCTAAAACCTTCTATGGGAACTTTTATCAGATATAACTAGGAAATAAATGTTGAAACAACTTCAGAGAAATATTATATTCATTATGATAATGTGTCAGTAATGACTAGTCTAGGTTGCTATTGAAGCTTGAAGTTATCAGTTGAGATGACAAGAGACTTCTGTTCATGCAGTCTGCATCAGGGCTTGAGACCTTTACTGGAGTCCAGTCACACCACAACTGTCAAAACAGCAGATTTAATCCCTATTTACAGGTTTTGAGAACACACTCAGGAAATTCATGACATAATTTACACAAATACAGTCGAACCTGGTTATGTCGCTGGCCTAGGGGTTTGCCAAAAAGCATCGAGATAAACGAAAACCAATATGGCATCAATATAATAACATGTGCTTGAAATTTTATTAAGTACATGATGTGCGTTAATAAATGAGAATGTACATGCACATATTTTTGGATGGTTTTTTACATAACAGCATTTCTCTAATTTGTTTGATGAAGCGATCTGAATGCCATAAAAATATGCATACATGTTTGTTAACAACAGAAGGCATATGTGCACAAACTAACAGCAGAGATGTACCAGTATACAATACAAACCACCATCAATTGTTGATACAAACCTTTCTTATATTCTTCAACATTGCAAATGCAAAGATCGCTTACAAAATCACAAAAAAACGTGCAGGGTGTAGTTCGTTTTTACAAAAAGCTAACCATTGTCAAAATGAAATTCGTGAATCATTTCACTCTGACAGCTCTTAAAAGTATTGTAAACAGAATAGCTACAACATGTTATCCTTCAGACAAGATTAACAAGTGTGAGTGAACTGTCATTGGAGTGAAGGACCATACAGACCCTGATCATGTGCTACATGAACTCAGCACATGCACAGTTAACCAAGTACGATCATTTTATTGGTTGTCGAGTCCTACGCTAGCATAAACGTAACCAGTCGCAAGAAGTACATGTAAATTAAAAAAATCGAGAAACCATATTCTTGCAAAACAATATCTCCATTCCCACGAATGAAACTTACACGAGTCAACACCTGGCAATATTGAACCGTATATATTACTGTAGTTAACACCCAATATAAGGATTGTTTCACTCCTGTATTTCGGGGAATAATTATTTTTAACTATGCAAAAGTTATTTATTTGTAGTGTGCTATTTCTTCTTGCTGAGTTTAAGTGTCTGTAACAACCAACAAACAGAAGAATTAGCCATTCCATTAATTGTATCTGTTCTATTCGCGTCTTCAGACGTTGGTCAGTTGTTGGTATAGTACAGTAGCATAATTAATTGTCAAAACATACAGTACTCTGCCCTACATCAGCATAAGCAGATTATGATGTAACAATACACTGCTAAGATGGGTTTGTCGATACAAACAAAGGATCATTTGTGTACTGATTGATTCCAATGCATTACTTAGTTAAGTTTGTAACTTCCTTCGGTTCTCCTTTTTATTTATCCAGTGGAAAGCCAGGATTGTTTGAACAAATTAAATAACCAAAAGGTCTGTCGCCAGATGGGACATTTTTGTCACCAATAAGGGGAAAAAATCGACAGCAATTGGTCATGGGATCGAGATAACTGACGTTAATTGGCAAATTTGGCACTCTTTTGTGCTCGAGATATTAGGATTTGTTGATGACATAAAAGAATTGACATAATTGATGAGAAAATGCTAAGACAAAGAGGAAATTTGGCAGTTCCTCTTCAAAACTGTCGAATTAATAGGGTTGGTGAGGTAACCGAGGTCAAGATAAGTGGGTTCCACTGTATTACTAAATATGGAAGAATTTCGAAAGATTAAACTAAGCGCCTCCTAGTGGAAAGCTGAGCACAGAATACATACACAAGTAAAATTATTGACAGATTTCAAATGACAATAATAGCAATTATTTCACAATAAATTATACAAATATTCAACACTGATGATGAACAGCTTCATCACACTGGCAAAGAAAAAAATGTATGGACTTATATGAATAATACCTTAATCCTGGAGAAAAATGGATACAATGGCCTATTTCTCTCTCAGAATAGAAGATGAATATTTAAACAAATAATTTTTATATGATTTACATATAGTATAAAATTACATTTCTTTTATACAAGTCATATATCAAAAACTGTTACTACAGTTACTACTATTTGCATTTGAAAACAAAGGTACAACTTTCCAACATGAAGGGAATGTAAATAATAAAAGGAGATTATCAATTATCCCAAACGTTATTGATATGTGCAATGCACATTATAAGAATATAAGTTGACAGGTAGTCTGTCTTTACAATGTTTGATATGCTGTCAGATATTTGATATTTTGGTGGTGGCAGGTATGGGGAGGTGGTGAGTGCCAGGGTGCAGTGGTGGGACTAGGATTACCACAGTAATATTTCCAGCTACTGTAAGCTGTTCCATTCAAAGATACATGATCCATTGGGAATGTAAACATATATGCCAGGGTACTCTAATTACTGAAAATGTTAATATAAAAAAAATACAGAAATCCCTGGATGCTATGTAAAATTTGACAGTAACTCGCAGCCCTTACAATCATTTCAATTCATGATGAAAATAAATCAGTAAATAATTCTGTTTTATCATATATTTATGGGAAAAGCTTGAATTTATTTGGTAAATTCATCTATGTTAACTGCATTTTCACTGTAGAATGTTTAACTTCAGTGCCCACTACTATAAGTGGTTTAAAACTAGCACCTGATACAGCATATTTTAATATGATGGATGAAAAATTATTTCTCACGATAAGATGTGACATCTGAAAGACTTATTTTTTTATCATAAGCACATTTCATAAACAAATTATCTTGTTTTTAGTTGGACTCAAAATTAGTGTGTACCTTCTGTGCTTCTTTTTTCCAATCCATCAATCGAATCTTTATCAGAAAGGAGATTGTCTGAAATGAGGTACTGATTAACATGCCCCACCAAGCACCTGTTGAAAAAAAAACACAAATAAAACTCAAGTTTTTTTTAAATTTCCTTAGCACAGTAAATGTTACAAATGCTTTATATCAGTAATTCTAGAAGCACATTGTGTAAATGAAAAATGAAATAAAGAAGACAAAAAAAAGACTCAATGACAAATATAAAAAGAGTGCAATGAACAGTGTTTCATATCCCCACCACCACAGTTTTCTATGCAAAAACAAATAGGGCATGGCTGAATCTGACTACTATTGGCCAAAAGGTTGCATTAAATTGGACTTTTAATCAAGGTGTGGTCTTGAGCCAAACTTACAGTGCTGAAACCATTATGTTTGTTATAGATGTACCATGACAATGACATTGACCTATGACCTCTAGACCCTAGAATCCATAGTTTCTTTATAATCCTGAATGCAAGCTATCTACAAAGTGTGGTCAAGGAACTTACCATAGAACAAAAATGGTTCTTTACAACCCTCTTTTCTTAGGGCCTCAATGACCCTGACCTTTGACCCATAAATCAACCATGATTGCTAGCATGAAAATCATAAGCAATTCCAAAATAGGTCAAGCTGAGTTACTGGATCAAAAGTGGCTGTTACTGCAGTAGATGATTCGGGGTGGAGGGTATCTCCATGGGGTGAGGGTGGAATCATAACAATCTCCATAAACATGGTCAATGATTCCAAATTTGGATTAAATGCTATATTTTCCAAAGATTTAAACAGAAGTAAATACAATATACAAATTGTTCAAAATGGCAAACTTATCCTACTGAGCAACCTAAGATGTATGTAATAAACCAAAATTTAACAGTGCAATATAAATTACACTAGAGAAACGAGTGTTACTGATTTATATTACATGAACAATAATAACTGGCAAAATATGCATAAATTGTAACAAATTCACCAGGAAAAATGTAAAGGAGTACACATGAAGTATATTAACTTTTATTGCTTAATATACTGCTAAAAATAAATGTTGGATGGTCAAAATTAAATAAAAATTGTACTGTTCACAGTTGCAGGAATAAGGTTTAATTAGTGTTATATATGATTAATTTGTATTGTGTGTTGGATTATGTCTATGATTATATATTATATATTTAATTTGTATTGTGTGATTGATCTTTATCCATACCCGAGGGTAGGGCCTACTTGCCTAATGTCATGTTGGGTAAACATGTTTACTTAGGTTCGAGTTCTAGCTACAGCCTTGATTCCAACCTTAGAATTTTAAGAAACAAATTTTGTTTTAAGTTTTTTTGATTAAGATGTCCTTCATCCTGGTCCTCAAATTGTGTCTAACATGTTTATATTAAGGCCGATTACACTATAATTAATCATTCCATAACTTAACATCAGTCTTAGTGGAATCAATTTTAGCTGAGTTCAGCTGAGAGGATTTCATTTATTTATTAAATTATTCCCTTTAATTACAATGTGCTTAGTAATACTTTTCAGATAAAACATAAGTTTGGGATTATTGTGACTAGAATAAAAAGTACAAATTTAAAGAACTTAAACTATCGTGAATAAAATCCAAATTAAAGTTCTATCACATGTCTAACTGTACAAAGTTCCATTTGAATTCCAGTGGTATTTCAAATGATTTCCAATGTTGATATGCCTGTAGTTTTAAATGTGCTGTTATGCAGTGGCCTGGAATGTATTGAACACTGAAATTCCAGTGAATAATAAATTCTGAATAAAATAAATCAACCACAATTAAAAACTGAACACAACAGTAAGACTAATTCTGCTTGAGATGTTATGGCAAGAAAGAATAATTCTAATGTAAGCAGTATTATATATCACTCAACTTGACATAGGCACATAGGCTCAAAGTACCACTTTCCTGAAAAAATTTTATGGAAATTTTTTTTTTTCAAAAGTCTCTAAGGTAAGAATCAAGACTCTATCTTTATCTCAAACTGAGCTAAACATGTTTATCATTTATAATGATCTGAAAATTTAATTCACAATCATTGTAAAATGTTAACTATGTATTATATTGTTTAGAAAACAAATGTCACTGGTCAGATACTCCATCTACTTGATTTGGACAAATATCAAAGTAAAGACAAGCAAAATTAAATAAATAAAACCAGAAGAGTAAGACTAAGTTTACCTGCTGCCATCAGGTATGTCTTAAGCATTAGAAAGATAGCAATAGGTAGGGCAATCACATAGTAACCAATGAGATTCATAACAGCTCCAAACACCTGGTGTCCACAGCCACCTAAAATGCCACCTGCAATGCACTGAAATGTATACAAAACCAGGGATTTGTACAGATAGAGATTGAAAACTCCTTCACCTGAAATATTATGAAAACTATTGCTCTCATTTCAATTAAAATCAGGAACATAAAGTTTACAATTTTTAACCCTAATCAAACTTTCAGCTAATGAGCAAGATCTTACACTGATTGACAATATGCTTTACAACATGAACAAAACAGGTCTTATGCACAGGTCTTATGCAGAGAAAGATGTTACACCAAACGGTAAGACTCAATAATATATCAATATATGCATGGCATCAATTATGTCCTATAACATGCAATAACAAAAAATGACTTATGTGGAGAACATTACATCTAACCAAAGACCAGCTCTTTTAGTTTTGACCAATCTGGACTAAAACTTGAATCCAATTTAGAAAGACACCTCAATGGTGATCAATCTGAAACTTAAAGATAATGTACAAAGACTTATGCTTCATTAAATTATATTATATTCTGCCTTTTAACAGGCAGCTTATGTCCTTTACATTTTCCATCCACACCTATCTTTTGGCTCCTGCCAAATGTAAATAATTACCATATATACTCACTTACAAGTTGAATCCAACTATGAATACAGACCCTGATATGACACTGCATTATACACTTGCAGATCCGGTGCAATAGTTTGTTCTACTGATTGCTCCAAACAAGCTGCATAGACCCAGATGTACTGGCACATTTTGTGATCACAGATCTGGGTCTCTGCAGTTTGCAGTTTGAATCGACCTACAAATACCATAATATCACATGCAAGTATTTAATTTGTTCGAAATGAATCCCCATAGTCTGAATTCACTTTATTTGTTGAGTATTTATTTTGTTAAGATGAAGATTTATCTGCCTTTGCTTTTTGATGTTCAATCCATGAATGGAATCCATTAAAGGTTTTTAAAAATACAAATTCATGCACTTTTCACTTTCCATATATACATACTCACTTATAAGTTCAGTTCAAATACAAACTGCAATCTCATAGAATACTTGCAGATCTGGATCTGTGTCTATGCAGTTTGCTAGGAGTAATTAGTACAAAAAACAATCAAGACCCTAGCACATGATGTGGAAGCAGATCAGGGTCTATGCTGTTTGCCGTAGGATTTGAGCTGTAAACAAGTATTTACATTGTGTTTATTCTACAGCTATGAATTATGTGAGAAAACATGACTAATGATTTTTTTAATATTGAAAAGAAAGTGTTTACACAGTATTATTTATTCCAATATAAACGGTCCTGTGAAAGAAAATTGTAAAGAAGTTAAATATTCCACTCATCCTTAACATTAAAAACTGTTGTTGCCACAATTGTGACAACCTGTATGCTGGAACACTGATTAGTTTTACTTTTTTTCAAATATGGACTTAACAACTCTTGCTTTAAGTTTTGCAGGGAAAATAGGTACATGGAGGTTGAAAAATTTCTGAATAAAGAAATACAGGGTTCCTGCAGACTTAACAAAAACAAATTCCATGACTTTTCCAAAACTTTGCTGGGGCCATTTCATAAAACTCAAGGACAGCACTATCTTGCATTGTTAAGTAAATGAACATAAAGAATGACATCTTTCAATCTAAAATAACAAATAAGTTAACAACAAATATTTTTAATAGGTACATTTTAAATTTACCTGGGCTAGCACACTTTGACTTTATGTTGTAATTCATGTCATAATCCAATTATTAATGTAATCTTTGTATGTGTTCCTATTTACAATATTAACAAAACACATTACTTTCCAGTTGCTTTCTTTTATTTAGTGAACTATAACAGAATTCACATGATACTTCCATTAAGGGAACTTACTCTTGTTATATGAATTGAAACCATTTATCGATTGTAATTTTACCATTTCATTTAATCGGTTCACGTTGCTCTATGAAATTTGAAGTAATAAATTTTTTAACTCCATTGTCTCAAATTCAATGATTTTTCCAAAACTTTGCAAGGTTTTGACAAATTCCATAGCTTTTCAAGGCCCTTGAAATTTATTTTTTAAATTCCAAAACTTTTCCAGGATTCCATGACCTGCAGGAACCCTGGTAATATCTTATAGTAAATCAAAGGTTGCAGAAAACTGGCAAAGAAGTTTACAGGCAAGAGTTATCCAAGACTGGAGGTTAATAATGTCCAAGTAGTTACCATGTTTTTGGACTGTATTATGTTACAATGCGAAACGTTGGTCAAACATTATGAATATAGATGTTGCTAAATGTTTTATAATTCTCTTTTTGTTTGTGATTCTCTATTCATCTTTCAAGACTACAATGCAATCAGCCATGATTCTGCGAAGTAATGTCAAGAATATACCTGCATGGCATCTGTCAGGTGTTCCAAGCTAAGAAGCATAAGTAAATTGCTAGCCAGCATCACCACATCACTGCAAAAATAGAAACAATATATAAAAAATGTATTTTTATCTAGCTTTTATCTTTTCTAAAATAAAGATTGCAATTATGCCAGGAATGAATCTGTATACTGAGATAAACTTATTTTTTTATTAAAAAAAACCCAATGAATTTACATCAAAAGTCTCAGCATATACCAACACTGAAAAACATGCATATTTTCAAATATGTATGCAAGATGTTTACATCACATTTTCCCTTACTATAATCCTGACTCTTGAGGAATGACTGCTTCATCAATAATCTTCATTCATCTTCAACTGAATGACTGCAAATACAATGAACTCTGTCTGGTCAAGACATATAACAGTCTTAAGTTTTATTAAAATGTAGTGGTTCAAAAGTTATGTCAGTTCATGAACAAAGGTCACTGATTTATATTGTATCATGTTGGGGGTATGGCTATTATATGTAAAACTCTGTCTATTCATGGTTAAAAGTTTCAGTGAAATATCTTTAATGGTTCAAAAGTTATCCTTCAGACAAAAATAGATGTGACAGGATTACAATTTCCCATATCACGATATACATTTGGATATAGTCTTTTTCCAAGATTCTTCAAAGTGGTGGGCTGGATAAGCAAATGCTTTAAAAAATTTAAGGATGGGCAATGCCATCACATAATATACCTAAATTACTATGGGCATAAACAAATCAAGAGTCCCCTGAAGAGACTGATGCTCTACTGGCCACAATGAATTTCTAGAATTCAAGATAAAACTGCTTCTTCTTTTTAACTGCTGGATCATGAACTTCATGAGCAACAATAATAATTTTAAAATGTCTGTCATCAGGTGTCCAAATTGAGTGTAAGATAGGCAACAATTTTATTTCAGGCCAACTAGATATCACAAAAAGATTCTACATGTTCTTACTATTTCTGGAATAGGCCTTTAAAGTATTAATAGTAACCATGCTTTAATTGTATAGTATTGTCCTGCAATAATAAAATGAACTGGGGCAAGTGGTATCCCTACGTAAATTTTAGTTTTCACCAAAGAATTCATTATGAACAAAACTTTTCATGTTGATAATCGTGATGTAAAATGTCTTGGAATGTTCACTATATTTTTATTTCAACCAATAAAGCAAAAATTTTGTTGTCAAAACATTTCAACTCAAAAATGTTATTATTTGATAAAGAAATCAGGTTTGCAATTTTTGGTGAAAACATTAAATACTTATTCATTCCCAATAATTCTGACCCTCTCATAGAATTCTATATCCTAACATTGGACCTTACACAAGTGCTCATGTGATATAAAAGTTATAAAACAGTTAGAATATTGTATTATTCAATAAGTTGTATAAATTTTTATATCAAATGAATATTAGTTTCAATTCTATTTATCAAACAACATAATGGATTTTGCTTTACTCAATTGGTGTTACAACATAGTGTGGTGAAAGACCTGTGATAATTTAATACCAATAAAGGTAATGATTGTGGTAAATTATTTTCTTACCTGTCATTAGTGAATGCTAGTGGAAGGACTCCTTTCAGAGCCAGAATAACTACTGATACAGTTACTGCAAACATTCCTGAAAGGATAAAATTGTATGTAAGCTGATCTAAAAGGGCAAGAGCATTCATTCTAATGTAAAATAAGATTCCATCAGAATAATATAATTATGAACAAGAGTTGTCAGAGAGAGAGAGAGAGAGAGAGAGAGAGAGCGAGCATTTGGTATCAACATGCTACTTTCTTCAATGGCAGTTGGGTTAAGACTGTGAGTACAATTAGCCCCTTCCTAGGCCTTAAGAACACAAAAATTGACATGCAAACTACTCCATAAATCTTGATGAGACAAAGCTTCTTAATTAATCTAATTTAAATGATGGATAAAAACTGGATTCTTGTATTAACATTGTTCACAAGCCATTAAGGTTTTTAAGAAACATAACTCTAAAAATGTACTGTATATACCTGCTTATAAGTTGATTCAAACTGCAAACAACATAGACCTTGGTCTGTCATCATATAATGCTGTTTATTCTAAAGATTACTCTTGACAAACTGCAGAGAGACCCAGCCAGATCTGCCAGTGCACTGTAAGCTGGCATATCTGGGTCTGTAAAGCTTGTAGTTGGATTTGTCTAATAACAATGTATATATGTTACAACAAAATCTACAGATCAAACGTTATTAGAGACCTTGACAATCTGAATGCTGACTTTTGTGAGGTATTAGAATTCCTGTCCTGTGATTAGGCATATAATTATCCTAGCAGCAGCTTGTAGTTGGACTCGTATTATAAGAAAATATATATGCCACATCCAGCAAAAAAGAACAATTTTCCTTCTATTTGCAAGCAAAAATTTGGATAGTTATTTTTGTATTTGGACAACAATTTATTCATTTAGCAATGTAAGAATAACACTTATGTACAAATGGCTGGGGCTTAAACATTTTCCATAATTTTATGAAAAATTCTTTATTCATCAAGTATGAGAAACACACAGGAACAGTGAAACACACTTACAAGCAGTAATAAACACTTATAAGCAGTGAGGAACATTCATGAACAGTGAAACACAATCTTTAGCTGATGGCAAACAAACATATTTCATAGCTATTTTAGTATTTGGACAATAATTTCTTCATGTAGTATTATAAAAAAAACAAATATTTATTCATGCAGTAATGTAACAATAACACTCATACACAAATTGCTGAGCTTATATATTTTCCACAGCAATTCAGGCAAATACTATTTCAAAATCACTGCTATGGAAAATGTATGAATTTAGCAAAACATGCATGATTACATTATTCTTCTTTGTTAGCTGTTAGTAGACAAAAGCTGTGAAATATCATCAAAATCTGCTAACCATTATATTTGTTTAAAATATAAAGCTTTAGAAAAACGTAAACCAAAAACAAGAAATTCCAAAGAATCTTATTTCCCCTGCCTGAAACAGATACCTGTATATTTTCACTTTCAAATGACCTAACCTTGACATTGCCTCAGGGTCTGAGGGTGGGTAGGAGTGCAAGGATTAAAGGATATGCTTACTGATTTTAGTATGACAGATCTCCCTTCCATGTTTAAAATTTATTACTGTAGTAATAAATCCAGTGGCCTAGTGGTTAGAGTGTTTGCCTCAGATGGGGGAGGCTGTGGGTTCAATCCCTGGCCAAGTCATATCAAAAACATATAAAAATGGTACTAATAGTTGCCTCAGTAGGTGTTCAGCATTAAGAGGTTAGTGTAAGAACTGGTCAGCCTGGTGACAGGATAATGTGACTGGGTGGGAACATCATGCTACATGTCTGTGGCATGATGTCCAAGTGCTAGACATCATTATAAACTGCCACACTGCAAACCTCTTAGTGATACATCTAAAAAATTGTTAAAGCTATGTTAAAAATCAAAATCACACACACACAGACAGAGTGTACTAAAATCTGTAACCAAAAACTTTCCAAAGAATTTTAAACAACCTTGTCCATAGCATTGTTTTACGTGAATGGATATGAATGAGTACAGCTCACTACTTCTACACTCCAAGTAAGATAACAAGCAGGTTTGTAATTTAAGACCATATAGAACATGATTAGGTTTCAATTCCGTGGATATGAATGAGTACAGCTACCTAATTCTACAGAAAAATAACTAACCCTAGTTGAGTTTCAAACATGTGACCATGGAGAAAATCATCCATAAATAAGATATTAACAAGATCACCAAATTACCTTAACTTTATCTGAGGATAACAGTGAGTAAAGGGGTGCATGAATATGAAAGGGCCCAAAATCCACAATTCTGATGTCCACATATGACAGCAATCTCTCCATGGGTATGGGATTGTACAGATGTGTGTGTATGATTTAGATTTTTAACAATTTTTCAGTCATATCGTTACAATGTCTCTACTGTGGCAGTTTATAGTGATGTCTAGCATTGGGGCATCATGCCACAGACATATAGCATGATGTCTCACCCAGTCACATTATCCTGACACCAGGCTGACCAGTCCTAACACTAACCTTTTAATGCTGAGTGCCTAGCAAGGCAGCTATTAGTACCATTTTTATAAGTCTTTGTTATGACTCAGCCGGGGTTCAAACCTCCTGCATCTGAGATGGACACTTTAACCACTAGGCCACCGGTGCTCTGATTGTAAACAAAAACTTTAATCAATACACATATATCAGAATGGCTTTATAGGAACAAAGTAAGTGACCATCAACAAACAAAGTAAGTGACCATCAACAAACAAAGTAAGTGACCATCAACAAACAAAATAAGTGACCATCATCAAACAAAATAAGTGGACATCTACAGACAAAATAAGTGGCTGGCCATCTACAGAGAAATCCAAGTTAGTTCCAAAAAGTTTAGAGGTGTTAAATTTGGCCATAATTGTTTAGTTTCTTTAATTAGTAAATGTTTGGAACTACTGACCACCAATTATCAAGGAAGTCCTTGCTGACAATGCAGCCATGGCTGGTTGATTTCCTCCCAGATTGTTACCAACTCTCACAGAAGCTGCTATGGACACGCCATATGGAACCTTCAACATGGAAAAAAAAACTTATTAAATCTGACACATTCTTTCAAATTAAAGGTAAAGTGAATGCAATGTTTTTATGTTGGACCCACACTATGAAAACTCCCAGTATACCACCCCCCCTTACAAATAAGGACTGTATGGATCCCATTATACTGTTTCAATCATAACTACCAGAATCATATATACTTAAACACAAGTCATGTCTAAACAGCAAATAACATAGACTCTGATCAATTATTGCATTACAGGCCAGCATATCAGATACCATGTTTGCTCTATTACTTATTCCATTACTTTTTCCAGGCACATCATGCAATGATGTATCTGGGTGTGTACAGCTTGCAGTTGAACTCAACTTATATGTAAGTACACACTGTAACTTATTTCACTAGAGCTTTATACTTATAGTCAAGAACAAATGATTGAGTGGTTCTGAATATAACCTAAGCCACTGTTTTGTGTGCATGTGTTTTTGTAATTTAGGTTTTTAACATAGCTTTAACAATTCTTCAGTCATATCACTATGATGTCTGCAGTTCGGCAGTTTATATTGATGTATAACACTGGGGCATCATACCACAGACGTGTGGTATGATGTCCCACCCAGTCACATTATCCTGACACCAGGCAAACAAGTCCAAACACTAGCCTCTTAATACTGAGTACCTAGCAAGGTAGAAGTTAGTACCAGTTTTATAAGTCTTTGGTATTACTCTGCCAGGTTTCAAGCCCGTGGCCTCCTTCTACTACTTTATTTGTTATGAATCTGCTATTATTTTGTCATGAATCTGCTGCTATTTTATCTGTCATGAATCTGCTGCTATTTTATCTGTCATGAATCTGCTACTATTTTATCTGTCATGAATCTGCTATTTTATCTGTAACGAATCTGCTACTATTTTATCTGTCATGAATCTGCTACTTTATTTGTTATGAATCTGCTATTATTTTGTCATGAATCTGCTACTACTTTATATTTTATGAATCTGCTATTATTTTGTCATGAATCTGCTACTATTTTATCTGTCATGAATCTGCTATTTTATGTCATGAATCTGCTACTACTTTATTTGTTATGAATCTGCTACTTCTTTATTTGATATGAATCTGCTATTATTTTATTTTTTATGAATCTGCTATTATTTTGTCATGAATCTGCTATTTTATCTGTCATGAATCTGCTACTATTTTATCTGTCATGAATCTGCTACTACTTTATTTGTTATGAATCTTCTACTACTTTATTTGTTATGAATCTGCTATTATTTTATGTCATGAATCTGCTATTTTATTTTGTCATGAATCTACTAATTTATCTGTCATGAATCTGCTATTTTATCTGTCATGAATCTTATTTTATCTGTCATGAATATGCTTTTTTTATTTGTCATGAATCTGCTAATACTAATGATCACTGTAAGTACCACTGCATTATTTAATAGTCAAAGTGAAAGATCACCACAGTGTGTACCATAACAATTGATTAATCTGATTCACTGCAGCTCAAAACTGGTTTTTGCTTCTTTGCACCTCAAAAGCACTTTTTATGTTAGGAAGCAAATACTGATATCCAAATTAAAAATAATTAAATATAGATGGTTGGTTTGAAACATTAGGTGCCTTCTGAAGAACATCTCACCCAATCCCCAACTGTCCTATATCTTTAATTAGGAACAGTCCTAAGGAAGTTTGCAAGCAGGTTTTGAAAGTTAACTTCCAATACTTCTCTCCTACTTATATAAGAAGCATTTGTAAGGCAGGAAAAACTCCAAATTTATTAATTATATTCTATTATTATTAATGACTGAAATAATGGATAATTAGTGTATAGATTAACTGAAATAAATGTCAATTAGCAGATAGAGTAACTGAGGTGAACATACTCCATAGTGACTAATAAATGAAAGAATGTATAATTTTCTTAAATGAGAGCACTTACCATGAATGCTATATACATGATGCTCATTGTGACTGTGTGTCCTGCCAACTGAGTAGCTCCAAGGAGACCTATGCAAAAAATTAGCTGGTATTATTAAGTTTTTATTTTTTTATTTGGTTTTTTTCAGTGATCAGGATTTTCGACAAAAGTAATTACATTTCCACCTGATTTGATACTAGGAAAATGGTAAAATGAAAATATAGCTAAAACCTTCTAAATACACTTCCTGATTAATCCAGCCTTTAAAATGATATATGCTGAAAACAGAGGCTGCTGATATTTTTTACCCTATTTATGGTGCTTCAATGTAAGTTTGTTATAAATAGAGAATGATCTGTCAATATGGCTGATAACTACAAGTTTATAAGAATCATTTATTATGATCAAATTCTCATTTAAAATACATCTATCCTTAAATAATCAAAAAAAATGGAGGAACTGCATTTCACCATTCATTATATGACCAATCTAAAGATGTTTAAGAATTTCGTGGGGCCTTTCTGAAATGCAAGATATAACCATGCAAATATATTTTTATATGTGATACACATAATGCAAGTTCCATACTGAAAGTGTGCCTGGGGTGGAGAAATGTTCTGTGACTAGGCTTCATTACAGCTTCTTTGTCATCCAATCTGTACAGAAGCGCAGTCGCAGAACACTTCTCCTCCCCACTTCTTTCAGTGATATGACTCTTATCACAATTGCTAACAACCCTAGCTGGAGTTCCAAAGCCAAGAAGGAAAAGGAATCTTACTGGATATGCTGCCTTAGAACATTGAAACCAGAAGACTAGAAAAAGAAAGCTATGCACTAATAGAATTATTCTCTGCAGCCTACACAGTTTCTATTAAACTTTTGTAAATCTTCTTAGTATCCTTTAATTACTACTATAAGAATAAAAATTCGGTATAGAATCAAATATCTAGGATATAATCTGCGTTACATTAATGTACACAAAGTAATAGATGTCACCATGGCTCATAGATTTCTAGGGAAATAGAAACATCTTTCAGTATTTGTAACAAGTCTTTACAGGCTGGTTGAGACATAATGTGTCTATAGGTTTAATTCATGTAGAGAAAGCCATGTAGAGTTTTACAAACACCACATTTTTTCATGTTTATTTGTTTGTTTTGTCTATGTTTTGTGTATGCCTTTGCAAAAGACTCATAAGAGTTGAAAGCACTAAGGCTAGTTAGATACTAGTTTTGCACTGTTTGTTGTCAGTTTATTGCATCTATCTCAATCAGTCCCTGACACATGTGATCCCTTGCTGGATATATAGTAATTGCTGGATTCACATTCACAAATTACAAAAATATCTACATCATTTCGAATTATCAGGTATCCACATTCTTTTAAGTTTAGTTAAAAAATGATCTTATAGAAAAGAGAAAAAAAATCAATGAGGCATTTACATGAATATTTTGAAGGTTAAGCCATTTATTTTACAATCAATTACTGAAAGTTGTATAGACCTCTATGGATCAGCTACCAAATCCTAATCCAACACATAATTGTTTTGTATGGGTACATCACAAATTCAACCTTCCCAGGTAAAATTAGAAACAGAAGTGCTGAAAGAGTAATATGCTTACCATGGAAAAAGTTAGACAAGAGTTTTCTAATGAACAAACAACTGCAATCAAAATAGTCTCTATTTTACCAAGGTAAGTCTTAAGACTTCAAAGATATGATTGGTCAATTTTATTTTAGAGATTAATTTCAGCCAGTCAGATTGCTGGGTTCTAAACAAACATTTAAATCTAGAATTAACTTATATTTGTGAAATTCATACCAGATGTCACATAATACTGAAGCAATAGGAAGAAAGGGATATAAGACAAAGTAATTAAAAAGTTTACACCCTACCTGCTATAAATATGAGTACTTCAAAACTCCACCATTCTAAACACCTCATTGCCATTCCTGGTAAAGCCAAGCCAAAAAATTGCCCCCAGTCTTCAAGACACTCCCATGAAAATCCTGACATGAAAGAAACAAATAAGCAATATGTATGTCTGTATGTATGTCTGTCTGTCTGTCTGTCTGTCTGTCTGTATGTATGTATGTATGTATATATGTATGTAATGTATGTATGTATGTATGTATGTATGTATGTATGTATGTATGTATGTATGTATGTATGTATGTATGGTTGTATATGTGTGTGTGTCTGTCTGTATGTATGTATGTATGTATGTATGTATGTATGTATGTATGTATGTATGTATGTATGTATGTATGTATGTATGTATGTATGTATGTATGTATGTATGTATGTCTGTATGTATGTATTATTTAATGAAACATCAATACAATAGTGGCTATATAGTATGTACTAATTAAAAGATATGTTTGTAAACTATAAAGATGAAAATTGGATTAAAAACCATTTTTACAAATAAATGTAAACTTATAGTACTACAAGATAAACAAAAGTTGGCATTGAGGTTAAAATTCTATAAAAGTTACATACAATAAAAAAAATATAATGGCAATAAATATAAAATCCTTACACTAATACATCAACATCTAAAATATAAACTGCATTCCCTCAAAAAGTCCATAATTGTCTGGTGATATGCTTACTTCGGATTCCAATTGCCAATTGCACAGACTCAGATTTGTCACCATATAATGAGATGGTTGTTCTGGTTCTAAGCAGTTTGTTAGAAAACACAGACCCTGATAAGTAGAACACACAAAATACCCCCCCAAGCTGATGTAATGTGCATTGTGCAGCAGATCAGGATGTTTATTGCTTGAAGTCAGACTCAACTGATAAGTGAGTCTATTTGGTACATTTTGTCTACTCATTAACTCCAGAAGCCATATTTACACATCATGAAGCAGTATTGTACCTCTGACCTCTGAAACGTAAACATCATTAATGATGCACCAAAACGGATATTACAGAAAAGTTGAATTATGTGATTGTACAATAATATCAAACAGTGTAGAATTTCTATTTAATTATATGTTAAAAGAAATATAATTTTTAAAACATGATTTTTATCATTTGGAAATGGAGTTTGTGTCCAGATTTTTTACTTCTGGGCCATGTATCTAAATCAGACCAGTCTAATCTGAACATGGACAGATGAACACATGCAATAAGGTCAATGGAGAATTCCCAGTCACTGGACATTATGGCAATCCTGACTGATGCAATAATCTCCTTCTTGAATGGTAGCTTTTGAAGAAATTTGTTTATGGAGAATGACCAATGATCCACTGAATCTTTCTTACATTTAATGACACAATCAGAGACCAGAGACTGATTATTTTTAAACTGCTCTACTGTGCTCTCCCAAAGAAGGTTGTGCACCTAATCTGATTAAATTCAGATCTCTGCTCTCCCAAAAACTGACACCAACTGCTTAGGTGTCATGTTTTGGTCACCTAAGTTATTTCCATAATTAAGAATTGTATCAGCCAATCAGATTAAGTCTTATATCTTTGCATTTGGGAGACTGAACTATAGTAAAGAGCATTGATATCTGCTGAACAATTTGATCTACTTTAGATTTCTGAGAGCAGTTTTTTCATTGGCTAATTTAAAGCTCACAAGAGCATTACCTCTAAGCATGTACTGTCAGATCTTCACATAGAACAGTGAAGATCTGATTTTAATAGATTGGGTGTGTACCTTTTCACTTATCTGAACCAGTCCATTTGGTAGGAAATGATTAGCGATTTTTGAAAGAGGAGGGACTGCTCCAAGAAACAAAGTTGGTAGCACTCTCTTGCAATTTTAAAGACCCACATATCTTCTTTTATCATACCTGTCCAAACCTTTGAAAAAAAGGCTAGCCAAGCACCTATGGGAATCATGGGAATAGGGATGCAAAACAGGAGAGGAAGAGAGTCCAGCAACTCCTCGCTGGAAGTGATGAGACTTCTCTGGAGGACAAGAACACTTCTCATCATTTCTCAAATGTCTGTGGGTAAAGAGGACCTGCTCCCCCCACTCTATCTGACTCCATACCAGATGACCTGCAACATGAGGCCTAGGCATCATCCATGGAGCCATAAATGAGAAGATTTGCTTCCTGAAACAAAGATTAGAACAACTTCTATGGAATAAAAGGGAAAATGGTAAAAGATAGCAATAGGAATTGGTGATGCTGGTCAGATCCCCTTCCCTAGTTGGATGCATTTTTTGGCAACTACTTCTTCCCATTTTTCATACAGCTGTTGGTAAAAAAAAATGAAAGCCTTTTCCAAATATTTTCCCAGACTGGTTTTCAATTCCTTCCTTTTTTGGCATGCTGTATATAGTTGCTTATAAGTCATTTGATTGTAAGTCGACCAATACCACCCATTTCCGTTTTTGGCCTACAAAAAGCCAATTTCCTTGACCATTATATAAGTCAGAAGGATTCTGCAATTCTAGTTGGGACGTATTTTGCTAGCAAGATCTGTATGAAGGTGTGACTTGTTAGTGAGTCAGATTTGCACTTTGGAATAAAAAAAACAAGCCCAACTTGCTGGACAGACAGACAGACAGACAGACAGACAGACAGACAGACAGACAGACAGACAGATAGATAGATAGATAGATAGATAGATAGATAGATAGATAGATAGATAGATAGATAGATAGATAGATAGATGATGTTAACAATATAAAATAAAATTGGATTGAGTGGAATATATCAACAATAAATTGTCAATGAACATTTTGTAATAATTAAACCTTAAAATCCATAATGCTTAATATGTCCAATCCTTTTACATGATAAATCTATAAATTATGTAACTCTAAGTAATTCACGAACTTGACAATCAAGTGGCAATCAAACATTTGTCAGTTTTGGTCACTGGCAATTCTGTATTGAATTGTTTTAAAGAATTAGCCAAGAAAGTGTGCTTATAGCTAGAAATAAGAATTAATGTTTGGTGGCAAGGATGTATAACAATATATATGTAGTTCACTTAGTTTTTCAGTTCTTGTGGTTCACAAGCAACAAGAGACTTTAGTTCTGCATGCTTTCCTTTGACATCTCTCCTCACTGCATTTGACTTGGAAAGGAATGAAAGCTGTCCAGTTGCCTCTGCCTTATCTGCAAACTCATCAGTCGACTTCACTAAACTATATTTCCTTCTAATCTTCTCTTCGCCTTTAGTCAACCATTGTATCCATTATTACTTTTGCCTTTTTTTCTGCAGACATTGATTCTTCACCTTTTTTTTTGTCCTTGTCAAGAAATGCCTGATACTGTTGTCTAGCTGATGAATTCACAGATCAGCAGCTCTTTGCTAAGTGAAGTTCTTAACACCTCCAGTAGATTTCAAATGGTCTTTGATGACCCTCCTGGCTCTCTGGGTTTTTTTCAGAGATATTGTCTGGAGATATCTCTGTTTACCATTTTATTGCTGTCACATGGGCAAGCTACTATTGAAAAAAGTTTCTATTATAACAATAGCTTGCCCATGTGACAGCAACAAGATTGTCTTTATTACTTGCCATGGCTGATCAAACTGTTTTTGGATATGTGGTTATACATAAAGCACATCCAGATGAGACCCTCTAATCTGATAAAATATCTTCCAATTAATATTATGGTCAATCCAATAAAAGTTGTACAAGTCCTTGTGTCCCAAAGAAAGAGCAGGCACTCTTAAATTTATCACTGTCTGCAGTGGCATGGCCAAGGAATTTAGGAGTATACATCCATGAGACAACCCTGGCATTCATTCCAAACCAAAACTGCATGATAAAATTGAAATGAGCAGGTATCCACATAAATTAAGATAGTATCTACCAAACACAAGTGGGTGTAAGGTCACACATGTCTTGCCAACCACAATGAACCAGTTTGCACTGGTGGGCAACCTGAATGGCTGAGTGGTAAAGTGCTCACTGTTACAGATCACTGCCATATCCTAAGTCTGTCTGCATAGGTTAAGAGTCTCGAATCTGGTCAACACATAAATAAGTTCAAGCAACAATAAAAATTATACACTTCCAGTTTAAACTCCATACTTTTCCAGGTCTGGAAAAAGCACTCTTTTCCTCAGACCTTTTCCCAGACTTTCCAGAATTTATATGAACCTGTGTTACCAACTGGACTGGTTGGATGCAAGCAGAGGAAACAGGGGATGGGGTATGGACTCAATATCGCCCATCCTGATCATAGTTCTGACAACAAGTGAACATTACCTTAAGACCAGTGACCAACACTTGTCAATTCAATCCTGGAAAAGTAAGCATGGTAATAGTGATAGATAATGTATTCCTGGTATTGATATAAACTTTTGAAGAATTCCGTTTTCATGAGGGTCAAATGACCTAAACAGTAAACCAAGCACTTCATGTCTTTCAATCAACATGCAAATCTAATAATTATTGGTAAAGGATGGTGCTGAGACAACTGTACATTTTTTATTTAAATGGCATAATATTGTCAGTAAATTTTGATTTATGCTACTAAATTCTGTGATGTCCGGACATAATTTAATTTCATGAATAAAATACTTTCATCTTTTGTAAATCAATAAAATTATTTTACATGATTTATTATGGTTCTTAAGTTTTGTAGACCATTCTGTTATTGTTCTTTTAATTGAAAAGTTCAACATAATATACACTATGATATACTACCTAAAGAGGAGCAAATTGTCCTTCCCTAAGATGCACCAAGCTTACCACTACTAGCCTTGGTATTTACTGAGCCTCACAGTCCAATGCTCTACCAAGTGAGCTATCAAGTTGAGGATCCCTATATGAATGTATTAAAAAATAAACAGCATATGAATAAAAGGTCTACATTTTGTCAAGCTACTCACCAGTCCAAGTGACTCTGTATACCTTCCACCCAATTATGTAAATTAAATGGAAAATCACCACACTCCAGAGAGATAGGGCAACAGCTACTGAAGCACCGCTGTCCAAGTAAAACATATACAAAATATTGTTTGTTGGCTTTTCTTTATGATCATATGTTATGTACATCTGTATTTTGTACTTGACCTTAATGGTCTACCTGACCAGTGGCATTTATTTTGTAAACAACATAATACATAGCTAATATTTCTCTAAGACCATAGAGTAGAGTGTGCATGTGTGTGTGTGTGTGTGTGTCTGTGTGTTATTTTTAACAGATCTTTAACAGTTTGAATCACATTACAATGATGTCTATAGTGTGGCAGTTTACAATAATGTTATGCACTAGAGCATCATGCTACAGACACATGGCTTCATGTCCCACCCAGTCACATTACCCAGGCACCAGGCCTACCAATCCTAACACTAACCTCTTAATACTGAGTGCCAAGCAAGGCAGCTGCTAGTATCATTTTTGCAAGTCTTTGGTATGACTCAATCAGTGTTCAAACCTGCTAACTTTCACAGCCAATAAAATGCTTTAACCACTTAGGCCAGTGAAGCAGTCAAGATCATAGATTAAATATTCAGATCATTATTACAGTAAACATGTTTACTTCAATTTGAGTTAAAGATAGTCTTGGTTCTGACATTAGAATCTTCTAGAATGGCAATTATTTCCTATTAGTTGTCAAAGCATTTTCAAAAACTGGTTCTTTTGACATGAGCCAAGCAAAAGCTATATAATCTTCTTTACCTTAGAATTACTCATTCTTACCTTAACATCTGAAGCAGAATCAGTCTTATTGTTATGTTCAGTTTTTGATTTGGGTGGATTAATTTATTCAAATTATAATTGTTCACTGGAATTACAAAGTGCTTAGTAATATTCTTGGATTGGAGCATTAATTTGGAATTATAGTGAATCAGACAAGAGCTTTTTGGATTATACTGTGAAACATCAAAAGACTGTTAGCAAATCACCACACTACAGACAACTGGCACATTAGCATGTTTGGGACTCATGTACATCAACACATTCAGTATTGGTATTTATCTGGAATGTTATTGAAATTCAGTTGGAATTTCATACAATTGGACCTGTGATAAAATATTTAGGACTATCTGGGATTTAATTCGCAATAATGTAAGTTCTTTTTAAATGTTCACTTTGTATTCTGGGGAAATAAATTATTTCTTGAATATTTATAAAACTTTTTAGGTTTTTGCTCTTTTCTATTACTTAGTTCAAGACCATAAAAAAAAGTTGTAACAGTGTAATTGAAGCATAAAGCCTGGCCATAAGACCTTAAATTGATCAGTTAACTTTATTTCTGCAAGTGGTTTTAATAATAAGTTGTTCAAAAGTTCACCATTTTTAGTAATTGCAGCCCAATTTTATGATGTGAGCATAATTTGTACAGACTTAGAAACCTCTGATAGTGAATACTTTTTGGCATATTTGTCATATTTACCTTAAAAGTCTGAAGTTTTCAGAAATCATTTCAAGGTTTTCTAATCTAAGTAACTGTAGCATATTTGATGACAGAACCACATCAAATGTATAAATCCAAAAAGCTTTGATAAAATAAAGCTCTGTTAGACTGAGTCAAATTCACCATACTGTTTTTCTGTTAAAAAAGAAGTCATTTTAAACTTGGTTTTATTATTAGTAACAGCAGCCACATTTGAAAGCAGATTAACATATGGGGTAATTAAGTTGATAAATGAAAGAAAAATTTCCATTGGTCAGAACATAATCATGTGATCATACCCAACTGCATTTATTTCTGTACAAAATGTATGGAGAACTACCTTATACTAACATGCAAAGTAACTAACATAATCACTGAACTGGAAGTCATACACACTGCATTCTTTCAAAACAAAAAATGGTGGGTTTGTAATTAATTAGAAAATTGAATCAATTGAGTTGACAGTATCAAATAAAACATCATTGCTGATGTTTTTAAGATAAATAATACTTTCTTTGACTTGAAAAAGCTGGGGAAAAAAGAGAAAAAAAAAGAAAAGCTGGGAAACTCAAAATCTGGCAAGAATATTGGGGCTACAAAACTTTCACTGCAGTTCATTACAAATGAATTTAAAACTATATATAAATGGATGCTGGGACTGGGTGGTTCTAAGACTAACATTATAACAATTGGATTCACAGTCCTACAATGTAAGACGCCGACCTTGATATTTATGAGGTGGGGTGGGTGTGAGATCACCTCCATCGTAACTGTCAGTGCTGATGTCATGCACTGTTTGACTACTGGACCCCCATCATTATAACCATTACTGATAGTCTTAATTTCATTGGTAGGTGTAGCCCCTGCAGGGAGCCTAATATGCTAATCAACATGAAAATAGATATAAAGATTGGAAAATTGGTTACTCATATGTCTGGACAATAATGATTCAGTCAATTCACAATGAACTGATGATAGCATCAAATCAAAGAGTTATTCAAATGTCAAACAAATCAAAAACATCATTTGCTTTGAATAATGAACATCTACTCAGATCACATATGCCAATTTAGATACATGATTCACAACATGCTATGGAATGTTCAAAACGTTAGATCACCTACCATCGGTAGAATTTTTTGTTTGATATTATCATAGGCATTAGATTGCAGATGGAGAATATCCAGTTTTATAAACAGTTCTGTAGCAGATATCTCAAGAAGAATTGATATGCTTAAACATGCTCTAAAACTGACATGGAATATCTTTAAGAAAAACAAAATAACAATAAAAAAATTAAAAAAATTATAAATAATTGCAATCATAAGAGTTTAGCATTGTTTCTATCTGAGTTTATCATAGTATAAATTGTCAGTTGCCAACTCACACAGTTCACATAACAGCCTTCTACTAAATAAATGACATGAGGTCTATTTTAATTGCTGTTGAACCACATTCACAAATATGGTAACTGGTTGCCATTATAACAATGAAAACTAGCAAAGAATATAATTTGTCCAAATATTCTTATTTGCAAATGGGGGTAAGCAAGGGCAGCAGCAAGACATGGAAGATACAGGATAAAAAAATCTGTTCTGGACATTGCCAGCATTTAAGGATAGCATTATTATTATTATTATTATTATTATTATTATTATTATTATTATTATTATTATTATTATTATTATGACTTTATTTAAAGAGGGTAACTCAATTAGCTAAGAACTAATCTACCTTGAGGCTCTCATTCAAAGGAATTTACTTATTTTTGCTGCATCTCTGAAGCCACTGTATACTGGGTTTGGAAAAAGGAAATAGAGTGGGCATTTCTAATCACAACTGAAATACTATTCCAGAGCAAAGTTCCAGAGTATTGGAAACTTTTTTTAAAATAATTCCTTATTTGGTTTGGGAATTTTGTAATGTTCGGTAGACATTGATCACAGGTGGGGAGTATTTCCAGGTAGCCTATACTTGAATAGTGATTGTAAATTATTGGCTATCCAGTACATTAATTTGGCTTTTCCTAAACAGATTCGGTCTTTAATAGGTAATATTTTTAACTTACTAGCTAAATTTTCCTTGCTTTCTTTCTGTATTGATATTAAATCAAAACCTCTTTTTTGGAGATGTGCCAGCTTTGCTAAGTTTTTATCATTTGAATCACCCCTTACTGTATTACAATAGTCTAAATAGGGTTGTATGCAACTGTTATAAAATAGTTTTCTGTGCTTTTCCGGGAGAAAGAGTCTTATCCTACTGAGAAGCCATAAACATGAATTGACTTTTTTACTGATATGTTTGATATGTTCAGTCCATGATAGGTTATTATCTACCAAAACACCAAGTAGACTATCGTAACAGACCATTTGCAACCTTTTATCCTTCCATGTCAGACATAGTTCATCACTTTCAAATTTTGTTCTTTTTTTCCATGTTGAGATAAGTAATATTTTAGTTTTACCAGTATTAATCACCATGCCATTGCATGTGCACCATTGTCAAGTTTGTTTAGGGCATTCTGTAAAGAAATTTTGAGTTCCTGCTTTGTGTTTTGGATGTCTAACAATGTTGTGTCATCTGCATAGAAATCTGCAGATGATGCTGAGTCCTTTAGTACAAGTGGTAGGTCATTAATAAAAAAAATAAACAGTAATGGACCCAGAATTGAGCCTTGTGGTACTAATTGTTCCAGGTTCAGACAGAACATTTTTTATATAAACATGTTGTGTTCTCTCCCTTAAGTATGAAGTAAACCATCTAATTGTGCTTTCATCACATTGGTAGATGTTCAGTGTCTTCAACAGGATTTCATGATCCACCATGTCAAAAGCTTTCCTGAAATCTACAAATACAGAACCTATTATTCTACCTTGGTCAAGTGCTTGAAGCAATTTATCAGTTAGGAAGATCAAGGCAGTCTCGCATGAATGTTTCTGTCTAAAACCTGATTGATTAGGGTATAACAGAATGTGTTTGGTTAAATATGATACGAATGAATCATGGACATGCTTTTTCAATCAATTTTGACAAGTTTGGTAGTATTGAGATTGGCTGGTATTTATCATCCTTAGGACCAGATTGTTGATTAGGAGTTACTTTTGCAGTTTTTCATATTTTGGGGAAAGATGAGGATGCAATACTTAAACTGATTATGAATGTTATGCTATCTACAATAACAGAGGCAGAAGATTTAATGAGTCATGGACCGATCTGATCAAGTCCTGTAGCTTTCTTAGTATCAAGTGCACTGAGACATTTTTTAACAAAGTTTTTTGATACTGGTGGGACAGAGAAACATACATCCTTAGAGATTTTGCTGCTGCAGAACCTTTTCAGTTCATTAAATTTGTTTTCAATCACTGGTTCTTTTAACTTTGTGATAATGTTGGTGAAAAAATCATTGAAAACATTTGCAATGTCATTGTCATCAGTGACTATGGTGTCATTTACCAGAAGTGAGTGAATTTTATTTACCTAATCTTTGTGTGTTCCTCCAGTGAGTTCATTGAAGACTTTCCAAATGCAGTTTTTGTCACTCTTTTTGTTTTCAAGCAATGGTTGATAATAATTTTGTTTAGCTTTTTTAATCATACTTGTTATTTTAATTCTCCATTCTTTATATTGTGAATTAGTCTCTTGTTTTCATAACAAGGATTTCAGTTGTAAGCCAATTAGGTTGGATTTCATTCTTTACTCCATGTACTGTCAGTGGTGCATGCTTAGAGACTACATCCATAAATAAGTCAGTCCACACCCTCAGAGCTTCATCTATGTCATCCAAATTTTGGATAGTATTCCATGGAACTTTATATAGGTCATTGAGAAATTGTTCTTCATTTAAATTTTTGAATGATCTGTAAGTGATAGGTTTGTGTGTATTTTTCTTATTTCTTTTGCATTTAGTCTTTCTTGTCAAAAAAGTAGGATAGTGGTCACTAAGACCAACTTTTGGTATGTTAACACAAGTTACATTGTCTGGTAGGTTGGTATAAATGTGATCAATAAGAATGCTTGATTTTTCTGTTACCCTAGTATGGTCATTTACCATCTGTACTAGGCCTGATGATTCAATAAATTTCATCCAGTTCTTCCTTATTTGAGTATTGAGAAGGTCCTTATTTATATCACTGAGTATATATGTTTCTTTCCCCTGTGTTAGAACATTTTCCATTTGTTTCAAAAAGTTATCATTCCAAATCACCTTGGAGGAAGGTGTCCTATAAATGAAAGCAACTAGAAACGATTTTGCATTATTTTGATAAATTTCCATCCAGATACTCTCAATTTCTTGTGACTCCAATGCCTTTCTGCATTTGCCTCTTCCCTAATGTATACAACAAGACCTCCCCTGCTGTCTCTCTGTCCCTGCTTAATGGTTTATTGTAGACTTGACAATGAAATAGATCATCATTGTGGTTAGCATTTAGTTTAGTTTCAGTGACTCCTAAAACAGATATATTATTTTCCTTGGAAGACAACATTAATTTAATTTGGTCTTTTTTTCCAACTATACCCTGTACATTTAAGTGACCTATATTAAAACTTTTGCATTTAGTTTCTTATCAATTATATGTATTTCATGCAATGGTTTACCCCCAGAGATTGTCTCCATACTACTTTTATCATTCTTACATTCTATTTCCATACTTAAATGTTCATATATATATTAGCATCTTCAATGTCACATACAGACCCTGAAAATCCATTAACATTTACATTTACAACAGTGTCAATTGAATATTTAGAGTCAATGATGCATGGCAACATAATGGGCAGAGAGTGTACGTACTAACAAGATACAATTACTCACGTGATTCCAAGTTTCAGTCCAATAATAAGTACAACATGGGCAACAGCATTCACAACATTGGCAAGCAGACCAATAACAAGGCTTGGTAACACAATACTCTGTGAGGAAATAAAAACTATGATAGCATTAACATCATATAGTCACACATTTTTAAAAGTCTGGCTTACTTTACAAAAAATTCTGTAGAACTACTATTTTCTTATCTGTCATGGCTGCACTAACTTTGTGCACCCTAAGCTGGGGCACTCGAAAGATACCTTGGAAATGGAATATCTCCAAGCTGCATTAATTATTTCACTTTCTTTTTATTTATTTCAATTGTTAACTAAATGTCATAGTATCATTTTGAAAAATAACATAAATATGACCAATCCTGGGCACATGTAACTTGTAAACGTAAAAAAAAATAGATCCAACAGTTAGATCATTCAGAGTCTGCCCTAAAGTGCCAGTATCCAAGACTAACTATACCCTTGTGAGACTGTCCAGAGCCTGCCCTAAAGTGCTAGTATCCAAGACTAACTATACCCTTGTGAGACTGTCCAGAGCCTGCCATAAAGAGCTAGTATCCAAGACTAACTATACCCTTGTGAGACTGTCCAGAGCCTGCCCTAAAGTGCTAGTATCCAAGACTAACTATACCCTTGTGAGACTGTCCAGAGCCTGCCATAAAGCACTATTATGAAGAAATCTATATACATCTAACTACTGTATACTGATGATTACAGACTTCTCGAAACTAAAGCTGAGAATAAGTTTTACTTTGAAAATCAATTATCACATCATCAGTACCAATTAACTATTGATTTCAATTGGCTGAAGGTATTATCTAGATTTTTCTTTCAAAATGGCCATTTAAGAATACTTGAAAACATTTGTGTCTTTCCAGAATTCCTGGAATGATGATCACTTTCACAGAATATCTTACATTCTGAATGACTGGTACTAGTAAATGTTGACCAATAAAAACCCATGTGAAATGGTCCATGTTCAGTTAATAAATATTTTGAGTTAAAACTAAACCAAAACATTTAAAAGAATGATTTAGCAAGCTATACAATATTAGATCACCTAAATTAATCATAAGCCAAAATTGAGAAAAATCTATTTTTGTAATACACAGCTAATTACAATTAAAAACTGAAAGTCACTAACGGATTACTGAACTTCATTGATAGTGTCAATACCTGACAATGAAGATACTTGGTCAGCACGTAAGAGAGAGTAGTTGCCTGAAAAAGACAAGCATCACTATATACTTCACACAAAATCTATTTTACTTCTTAATTATAAAGCTGATAATGACAGATATAAAATTGTACTGTTTTAGGTGGATATGTTGCATGAAAACGATGTATACTGCCAAACAAGCAAATCCATGTACTGTACCTTCTAAGCATACTGGGATATGCTATATCAATGACCATGTACAATATTATATCAAAATGTGCCTTTTACTGGACAATGTTCCAAACTTTAAGAGATATGTTGTGTTAAAAAAAAGTCTTACTTATTTTTATGAATTTGCCTTTTACTGGAGTATGTTCAAAGCATTACTGGATCTACTACCATATTTATTTCATTTTTTTGGACACTGTTTTCGGACACTTTGTTTTTCAAGAATGATATTTAAATGACTTGTAATTTTTCGGACATTGCTCCACTATAATTTTTTCTTCAATTTGTTTTCATACACAATCTAAGATCAGCTGTGTCATTTTAAAGTAAAATTCACAGCTTGTCCGCCATTAATTTAACTGATACTAAGTTAGTTTCATCTGGTTGCCAATTATTTAATGTAATCATTCACTTCCATAAACTAGTAAAATTTAAAATTCTTAATCATATGTATGTATGTATGTATGTATGTATGTATGTATGTATGTATGTATGTATGTATGTATGTATGTATGTATGTATGTATGTATGTATGTATGTATGTATGTATGTATGTATGTATTTATGTATGTATGTATGTATGTATGTAAGTATGTGTGTGTGTATGTATGTATGTATGTATGTATGTATGTATGTATGTATGTATGTATGTATGTATGTATGTATGTATGTATGTATGTATGTATGTATGTATGTATGTATGTATGTATGTATGTATGTATGTATGTATGTATGTATGCAGATAGAAAGCCAGATTGATGGATAAATTGACATTTTTATATTTAGCCATACACAAAAAATAACAATATCAAAGAATGAAAAGAAATATGATTTAATGCTGTAATATATTTAAATATGTTATTCATTTTCAAGTAGCTTGTCCATAGTCTCTTTTGGGTCCTTGGGTGTAGATCCCTCAAATTCTTTATCACTATCATTCAATTATTCTGATCAATGCATTTTCTGTTCCGATAAGATTGACACTGATGCCACACACCTTGAAAGATTTCATTATCAAAGTGCATTTTTCTTTCAATGTGTCCATGGCATTTACAACCCAGTATACATGTAATACAGTTTGTTTGCTAGCTTCCATGATCAATCCACTGCTGTTTTCATCTTATAGTTCTATCACATTTGTAGTATCCCAGTGATGTATTCTGTCCAGTTGCAGAAGAGGTAGCTCTTGACAGGTTTATTGATGCTCACATTAAGAGGTTGCAATTTGGATTTACAGCTTCCCAGTATTATTGCTGGCACAACATTTCCTCATTGCAACTGTTTCTTCATGTCATCAGTTATGTGAGCCCAGATTGAGTTCATAACTAATAGCGATCTCTCTCTTCTGGTGAATGGCATATAAATTTCTTCAATCCATCACAGCATTAGAATTTCATCTATCCATGCTTTCTCTTGCACTGCCGTAATCTACCCTTTTGGTGCCTTCAGATTTAGGTGTCTCTTTCCCTTGAAAATAATCAATGGGGGTAACACATCACTAGAACTTGCAATGGCTAATACAATTGTAATATGTCTTAAGTTCTCCGATTCAGTTGTACGAATCATAATGATTTTTGCTCTTTTGTCCACTGTTTTACCTGGCACAAGATCAAAGTACATCAGTGTCTCATCCATGTTAATAATAAATCTGTCGTCAACTTGTGGAACAAAGTGATCTTTTCTTCCAAATTCTTGGGTAAACATTGGGCAAGAGAGATCCTGCTTCTGAGCACAAACCCATGTCTTTTCATGAAACCCTCTCCCCAATTACGAGTGGCACTGAATTTGCTCTCTGGAAATTCTGTTGATACAAGCTCCTAAGCATAAATACATATTCTGCCAACACTGACTGAAATTTGTAAGTCATAATATTGAGTGAACACACAATGAGCTATCTTGTCATCTATAGCTTGTCCATATGAAATGGGTCGTCCACACTTAGGCAAATGCTTATTCAAGTTCAGATCTGCTAAAAAGTCAATTTCCACCCAGGTATTCACAGTGGATTTCAGAATCTTGAACATTTCAGCTGTAGGTCTAATTCCCATAATATTTGCATTGTCAATGATATTCTGCTTTTCCTTTACTGTATAATGTTTATAGTAACCACGTACAGAACCGGCTGGAGCACTCTGGTTCAAGACATTCAGACTCATTATCTAGAGCAGCTTTCTTTGTAGGTGGTTCTTTTTGTAATGCATTCTCTGAATCATTAATTCAAGGTCACTTTTCTTGACAGCCTACTAGCCTCTTTGGAGACAATTTTGGCAAGGGTGCACCACCTTGCTTGTTGCATAACATATGATAAACGTACTCTTGACCATCAAAAATATTACAGTTCTAACAAAATTATATTTCACTGAATAACAGCTATCCAGAATATAAACTTAAATAACTTTTGATATAAGTGGGTATATTATTTATACTTTATATTTTACTAGCTTGATTTGGCTAGCTATGATTGGTTGTCGGTGTAGACATCCTTACACATGAAACCACTTCAAGGAGGTGTGACAGTTATGGCTTTGATTAGAAACCATGACCCCAGCTTTATAACATTAAACAATACATCAGAGAGTTGGTATGAATTAGTAAATTCATTGGCATCATGCAACAAAACAAACCCCTTATCACTGAGCCATTATGTACCACAGTTTAAATATAGTTATTGTTCTACAGGTAATAAACCTATTTGTAGACAATAAATATTAATAGTGGGTGCTACACCTTGGGTACATCAGGTACTCTTTTAACAAAATCCAGATGGCTGCCTTTTATTTGGGAACACACCTGTCAAGAAATCCAACAAGTTATATTAGCAATTATCACCTAAACACCTAGAAATCTCCTACATATATCAAAACAATATTTGAGCATTTTAATGTTTAGAGGGGTCAAGCTCTGCTCATTTTGAAGTTGTAACCCTCAGCAGTGTGGGAAAAAAAGAAAAAATAAGGACAGATGACTACAACTAATAAATCACCTTTATTTTTAAAAAATATCAACATATTGATCACACTGATTTGTATTTTGCAACTTGCTTGTTATTTTCACCCTTCCTAGGCACAAAACGCACCCCATATGGAGCCTCTAAGATTAGCCATCATACATGTACTGGTATTTAAACTCTCAATACTAAAATGTTTCTGACATAAACATCTTCAGAATTAAAATTCCAAAATCTTTTTATTTAGTTTGTATTAATATCTTAATTACACAGAAATAAAGCTTGCATGTGTTTGTATGGTAGATTTTAATGATCGCTGATTAGCAGAGGGTTAAACTGGATTGCAAGATTACTAATATGGCCATTTATTTGGAAATTACACACACAATCATGGCTCTAATACAGGTATGACTGCATTTTTTGGTGGATGGACATGTATTAAATAGATAAAATAAGCAAGTAATGCCTGTTATTCATTCATTTTTTTCTGTGGTGTTAGACAAAATACTTTAATTCATGGCAGTATGTTGTCATGTGAGTTAATGGTAATTTTGTTACGGATTTTTGGGTGGAGCAAAAATGTATCTTCCCATTTGTTTTGAACACCTAATTAAAGAATTTAATATGTATTCGAACAACAAAATAATTAATTATTTTTTGCCATCTGAAAACATGCATTAAATATGATACATCAATAGAAATCAAGTCCACCTTATACAAGAGTATGTTCCATACATAATGGAATCTGCTTCATCAATATATGTGTACTGCTGATTATGCAAGTCCTATTGATATTTAGGATTTGTTAAGAGCATTTTGAGATATGCTGCATTAATATAAGTGTACTGCCATATACTGAAGTTCACCTTATACTGAGGTATGTTACCATGCATTATGGGATAGTTGGTATACTTGTATCTATTCTAGAACATATGTCTCAGAAATCTGCACATTTTTTCTATATATCACACTGAAAAATCAGAGGAATAAAAAAAAATCATTTATTATATTTTCCTCCCATAATTTATTTCTTTTGAAAAATCTCTCAATTCAGAAAATTCCACCATCTGTTTCAAAACGGAAAATGCATAATACACCAGCAAATCGGGATCTATGCAGTTTGTTAGGAGTAATCAGTAGAACAAACAACAGGACTGTGATATGATGGCACATTATACAACAGCAGTTTAGAGTCAATGTTGTATAATCAACAAGTGTATAATTGGTAGTCAAAGTATCAAGGTAATGGGAATTTTTTTGACAGTGTCAGGCTATTCTCATCTCAATTAGAAAAAAAACCTCACTAATCAAGTGTCTTTGACAAGATTTGGTCTTATTTCTGAAACCAATTAATCAGCAAACTAAGCTGTCATAATCTCCTGGTAATGGGAAATAAGCATTAATATATATATATATATATATATATATATATATATATATATATATATATATATATATATATATAAAGAGATAGATAGAGAGAGAGAGAAAGAGAGACAGACAGACAGACAGACAGACAGACAAAGAGAGAGACAGAGACAGACAGACAGACATAGTTAATCATTGTGAAATGTAAAAATGTGAATATCAACATCCAGGACATGCCTGATATAATGATTAATCCAGGCAGTCAAGTGAGATTCCCTCCTTGATATGATCTTGAACAATGAGCTGGAACCTTTCTATAGCACTCCATTATTACAGAACTATCATGGAAGACATGGAATATAGTTCCATATAGCGGGACCACCTTATAATAAGTGCATTATACATATAATTTTTGTCTTATGTAATAAAAAATAGAGATTCATGGCCACAAGTGCCTTATAACATAAAATTTTATATCAAATGGTACAATATTCATGGAATTAATGTCTGGCTAATTAATAAATAAATTGGGTTCAGTAAAGTATATCCAGTAGTTAAATTACAAATGAAAACAGGTCACAAAGTGTAAAAAATATTTTCTTATTCATTATCTAACCTTTATGCTAGAGGTTGTGTGATATAACATGCAGTCATGATATCATCTGCTTTAAATTTCATCAAAACATGCTAAGAAGTTCAAAAGTTTCAGACAAGATATGGAATAAAGTTACCCATACAATGGTCTTGATCTATATGCTATGGTCCTAAAATTATGGCAGTGTACACAGTTTAACTTTACTGTATTACCAGGAAAAGTTTTGTTTCTAAACATATCTCATGTACTTCAAAATATACAGACTAGACATAGGATTTTCATTTTTAGAAGTTTTGCAAGCATAGGGTCATACAAAAATTCAATCTATATTTGAAAGAAATTAACCAAAGAATTAAACACTGAATCAAATATAGGGTAAAAAAGAATAATATGAATGACTTAGTAGAAAAACTTAATGGTAACAATCAGAGCAAGGAGATTTGCAACACAAACATTGAAATTTGGGTCAAAAGAGGTAAATTTAGCTCAAGGTCAACTTAGTTCAAGGCATAACATTCTGTAATCCCCTTTAAACTGACATGTCAATAATAGTAAGAATGATGAATACAATCTAACTTACAGGAAGACCGGATATAAAAATTTTGGTGTAGAGACCAGAATTTCTGAAAGAAAGAATTTAAGACCATTAGATAACCTGTACAATTTTGATTTTCAATATGATCCAATTGATTCATAATGGTTTGGTTTGCTGCTTTATGGCACAAGACATGTAGGTTATTTAGTGTCAATGCAAGTGGACTAAAGTACCTTGTCCAATCACACATCACAACAGCTGACCTAGGCTGGTCCAATGGTAGGATTCGAACCTGTACCTTTTCTGTCATGAGTCTGGCACACTAACCCACTAGACCACCGTGGCTACCGATTCAAGAGTAAATCTTTCATTGCTTTTTATTTTTAAGACATGATGAGGTATTTTATTAAGATCTGATGAATTTTTTCAGATGGAAATATAATCAGAATCAAATTTGTTCTTTCTAAATGTTTCCTTCTTTCTCTCTAGGGGTCAACCATAATTTTTTAGACCACTTGCCTGATCAGATAAGTTCTCAGGGAACCTACATTATCCCTGACCAATGCATTACTTGATCAAACCTATTATCAGTTAAAAGGAAAAGAAAAGAAAAAATAAAATGTGCTCAAACATTATTGAATTAATAACAGTCACTTTGTAATGAAAAGTTATTGAAAGCTGAATTCAGCAAAATCATAGGTCTTTCCAGAAACACTCTATCTAAATCAACATAAACTTCAATACAGAAACAAAATTTTAAATCAGGGGTCATGCACTTACTTTTTCAGCATGTGAGCTACTTATAAAATGACAAAGCCAAAATGATTTAGCTACCACAAAAATGCATAATATATATAGGCTGATGTCTTTTTTTTTAATGCTATGCGATCTGCTCACACTACCTTCGCAATTGACTGGTTGATCACGATCAACATATTGTGCACCCCATTTAAAGGAACAAAAATTGCAGCAAAAACAGTTCCAAAATTGGATGTCTATATGACCAAAATAAGCATAGCCAAAAAAATCTTAACTTTTTATTACTTTCAATTTAAAATCAATGAATAGAAATAGAAATTTTCCTCATAATCATACCACCTATAGACTTCTTTCCATTTTGGCAGAATTCTGTTCTATCACTTATCTATTTCATATTTTATACTACATTCTCTTTTAATTATCATCTTTCTTTTTTCTCTTTCACTGATGAAAATCTATTTAAAAACCACATTAAATATTTAATTCATATTCTGAACATAAGAATAATTTGTAGTGTACTCTCTGAAGGACGTAAAATAAGGTTGCTTTACATCAAAGAGAGAACACTGGTCTGTCAAATACATAAAATAATATTGCTTGATGTCAAAGAAAACATCCATCTCTCTGAAAGACATAAAATAAGGTTATTTGAAATCAGGTAGAGAATATATAATGTGCTGTCAACCAATTCAGCAAAGTATGCAAGTTTGGATATATGAAAGCATCAATCAGATTAAAACTAATCAAAAATAGATTCATGGCTGTATAGATTACACTGGAATAGGTTATTGTTTAGAGCAAAGAATGGAATAATTCAGTAAAATTTTAAAATTTAAAAATTTTAAAATTTAAATTTTAAAATTTAAAATTTAAAAGTAAAATTCAGTGTAATTTTGTAATTATCACAAACATTACAAGATCAAAATGCTGTGAAATAAAAATTTCCTTTATCTCATCCTCTGAGTCATAATTTCCATAAACATTTATTCTTGTGTATAGCAGCAACACCTGAAAATCATTTTCACCAATCGACCAATCTGTTCAACTTTTACTTTCTCCGACCTTGGGTTCAGCTGGCAAGTTAACCAAATGGGCAACCATTATTGTTGAACCCTGTACACCCTATTAAAATCATAAGATACAATTTTTATGTTAACTAAAATTATGACACATAAGACTAACTCGAATAAATCAATAACAAATAGTAAGAATGTAACTTTTATTAAGAGATCATTTGATATTCTGTATCCATAAATGGTAAATGCATACGTGGGTTATGTTGTGTAATTCCTCCTGCACCAATCGGAATAGAGACTGCTTATCTGCCAATTTAATTAGAGAGTAGGACAAGAGTATGTGGAGATTTAAGACAGTCCATTTTTTGCAAATTCATTGCGTTGAACATAGCTTGAAATGACATTATGACATCGTCAATACAGCATGACCTTTACCCTGTGTATCAAAGCAGTATGAATGCTGTGAATGACTGAAATAAAATGATATGGCTGAGATTTCTTTTATTACATGACAAGAAAGACAATTGATTATAGAATTTTAATAATTTAATAAAAGTCTTCTGAATACAAATAATAAAGTCAATGTATACAAGACTTTGGGAAATCTTCAGCTAATTACAAACTTTGAATCTGACATGCAGGCTTTCTGTTGTAGAAAGCCAATGTGATCATAATAATTGAGTCTTACTGAAATAAATTCAGTACTAATATAGCCTTAATTCATGCATTTGAGTCTATGGTTTTCAACCATTATAAATCTATATAATTTTAAAATATTCACTCAGCTTTTGTTTCATGGACAATTGGTGAAAGTCTACTTTTCTCCATACATTTCTGTGAACTAACCTTCACTTGGGGACTGATATTCATCCAAGAGTAGCTTCAAGAAGATGGGGACTTTCACTTGGGAACTGATATTCATCCAAGAGAAATTTAAAGATAGGGACTTTCAATTGGGGATTGATATTCATCCAAGAGTAGCTTAAAGAGGATGGGAACTTTCACTTGGGGACTGATATTCATCCAAGAGTAGATTAAAGATGATGGGAACTTTCACTTGGGGACTGATATTCATCTAAGAGTAGATTAAAGAGGATAACACTTTCACTTGGGGACTGATATTCATCTAAGAGTAGATTAAAGAGGATGGGGACTTTCACCTGGGACTGATATTCATCCAAGAGTAGCTTAAAGAGGATGGGAACTTTCACTTAGGGACTGATATTCATCCAAGAGTAGCTTAAAGAGGATAGGAACTTTCACTTGGGGACTGATATTCATCTAAGAGTAGATTAAAGAGGATGGGGACTTTCACCTGGGGACTGATATTCATCTAAGAGTAGCTTAAAGAGGATGGAGACTCTCACTTGGGGACTGATATTCATCTAAGAGTAGCTTAAAGAGGATGAGAACTTTCACTTGGGGACTGATATTCATCTAAGAGTAGCTTAAAGAAAATGGGGACTTTCACTTGGGGACTGATATTTATCTAAGAGTAGATTAAAGAGGATGGGGACTTTCACCTGGGGACTGATATTCATCTAAGAGTAGATTAAAGAGGATGGGGACTTTCACCTGGGACTGATATTCATCCAAGAGTAGCTTAAAGAGCATGGGAACTTTCACTTAGGGACTGATATTCATCCAAGAGTAGCTTAAAGAGGATAGAGACTTTCACTTGGGGACTGATATTCATCTAAGAGTAGATTAAAGAGGATGGGGACTTTCACCTGGGGACTGATATTCATCTAAGAGTAGCTTAAAGAGGATGGGGACTCTCACTTAGGGACTGATATTCATCTAAGAGTAGATTAAAGAGGATGAGAACTTTCACTTGGGGACTGATATTCATCTAAGAGTAGCTTAAAGAAAATGGGGACTTTCACTTGGGGACTGATATTCATCTAAGAGTAGATTAAAGAGGATGGGGACTTTCACTTGGGGACTGATATTCATCTAAGAGTAGATTAAAGAGGATGGGGACTTTCACTTGGGGACTGATATTCATCTAAGAGTAGCTTAAAGAAAATGGGGACTTTCACTTGGGGACTGATATTTATCTAAGAGTAGAGTAAAGAGGATGGGGATTTTCACTTGGGGACTGATATTCATCCAAGAGTAGCTTAAAGAGGATGGGAACTTTCACTTGGGGACTGATATTCATCTAAGAGTAGCTTAAAGAAAATGGGGACTTTCACTTGGGGACTGATATTCATCTAAGAGTGGATTAAAGAGGATGGGGATTTTCACTTGGGGACTGATATTCATCTAAGAGTAGCTTAAAGAGGATGGGGACTTTTACTTGGGGACTGATATTCATCCAAGAGTAGCTTAAATAGGTAAGGGACTTTCACTTGGGGACTGATATTCATCCAAGAGTAGATTAAAGAGGATGCACACCAACCTACACATTTTAAAGTGATTTTGGACTCCATACACCATCAGTCAAAAAGCATGCAAAAAACATTTTTAGACATTAAACAAAGTGTCACAAGCAATCATCCTTAATGACTGAAATAAAGATGTTTATAATGAAAATAGTTGAGCCAGACCAGGGTTCAATTTAGGCTGCATTTTTGCACCAGTGACACAAAAATAACCAGTGTTTCACTTAGAAATGAAAGATGCATAACCAGTTTTTCACTCAGAAATGAAAGATGCATCTATGGTCTTAAAAACAACTGGTGAAAATTCCACATGTCTCACCCATTAAATTCTGAGTTGTGAATTTAACCTTTTGTGTGAGCATTACTTAGATAATACAAACTGGTGGTTCTGTTGGACTGGTTGGACTGCATTAGTTTGACAACACAGACTGATGGTTCTGTTAGACTGGTTAAACTGCATTATATTTTTAACAGTCTGATGATTCTATTTGACTTGTTAAACTGCATTATTTGGATGACACAGACTAATGGTTCAGTGAGACTGGTTACACTGCACTAGTGTGACAACACAGACTTATGGTTCATTTAGACTGTATATATGGTATTTTATTATGTGCATTACTTTGATGATGCAGACTGATGGTTCTATTCGACCAATTACACTGATGGTTCTATTAAACCAATTAAACTAATTAGTTTGATGAGAGAGACTGATGGTTCAGTTTGACTGGGTACAAAGCATTTTCAATGTGCATTACTATATTTGCAGATGGATTACAAACCTAAGCTGTTTACAAGCAACATTCCATGTTAAGATAATAAGTTAATTGTCAGGGGCCATAACTCTATCCGAAATGGAGAAAATGAGACAAAATCCATAAAATCAACACTTGGGCTACGAGAAAATAATTACAGCTAATCCTTGATTTATGCAATAATTGCATTGCCCTGTTTTCCATTTGTAACTCTGAACTGTGTAACTCAAAATTCTGGCTTCACTGCCTTTAATTTTCTTTGCAAAACAATAAGTTACTTTAATACCAATCACTGAAGCCATTAACAAATCCTAAATTCTTTTGTTTTAGACAAATAATTTCATCACGTTTCAGTGCAAAAATTAAAATTAGAAAGAATCATATGAATTAGTGTTAATGCAAAAATAATGCAAAATGAAATTACATATATCAGTTGATTCCAGTACATCAAAATATGTTGAATGGTTTCTGAGCCATGTTGTTTATGAGAATCTATTGAAGTAAAAGTGTAATATTGACAGAAAAGGGCCATAACTCCATCAAACTTGGATCTTAAAAAATAAATCTTAAAAAGTTTTTTCTAATGTAATGGGTAATCCATGCTCAGAATGGCATTTAATTATGTGGAAGAATTGCAGAGTTATGGTGATTACAAGAAGACAGATGGGCTGACAGATGTTCAAGCAGGGTCTACACAATAGGCATTCTTTCCAGAAAAGTTATGATTTTTCATTTAGCTACATGCTGTAATGGTCAGTGGTACATGCTGCTCTCTATAATACTTGTTGACTGTAAGATAAGGCAAATTCACTTACTTGGCAATTATGGGGTTTTGACCTATCAACTTCAGCAGGTGCTCTGTATTCAGGAAAACAGCAAAACAAGGAAGACAACACATCAAGAGGATTAACACGCCTGCAAATGATAAAACAATAAATCTATACATTTCAATACTTACTGACTCAAAAAGACAATCATGTTAGAGCCAAAATTGTCATGATTCCAAAACTGTAAAGATATTCTAAATAGATCATACAGATTTTCTGCCAAATGGATCATACAGATTATCTGCTAAACAGTTCATACAGATTATCTGCCAAATGGATAATACAGATTATCTGCCAAATGGATAATACAGATTATCTGCTATATATAACATACTGATTAATTTCCATTGTTGCTGAGATTGGAAAATGTCTTTTTTGTAACACAAAAAAAAACTACTTAATTTTCTTTTACTCAAGATATCTCAAAGAGAAAAGATCCCATTATGCAAGCATGAAATTATGAAAATAATAAGTAGAAATCAATAAAATCAGATAAACCCCTGTTAAGAGTTTTGTTGGTTTGTTTTATAAATATTTTCAAATAAAATATGCAAATTAAAATCAGAACTAATCTGTGACCCACATGTCCTATCAAATGCAAAACAATTAACAACCCTTCAATATCCATCTCTGCAAACAGACACAGTACAAATTTCAATTTAAAAAGCTGCTCTAAAGTTGTTGCATTACCTTTTAGCTATTAAAATTTCTTTAATAAAAGGAATCATAAATTTACAGATTTTCATCAACTATAAATCAAACAATGTACAAAGTGATCGATTTCCACGTCCTTTTTTAAGCAGATCATCAGATTGACTTGTCTATTATTTCTTTCTTGAAGTATGGCTGATCTCATATTAAATGCAGCACTGCTAGGAAATGGTAGATGTGCACTGCTTGCACCACACATTAAACGGCACACCAGGTTTATAATCTGAGTCAATGCATTTGTTAGGAATAATAAGCAGAACAAATAACACAAACCTTGATCTGCCAGTGCATTATGTGACAACAGATCTGGGTCTAGGTTGTCTGAAGTTTGACTCGACTATTAAGCAAGTATATATGGTGGTTATATGTTGACTGCAAACAAATGCAACTTGATCACTTTGAATTATAGGTTCTTTTAAATTGGGACTTGACTATAGGATAAGGTGTGGACCTGGGCAAAGTTTCATGAAAATATCTTTGAAATAGGGACTTGCTTATTGTATAAGGTGTGGACCTGGGTAAAGTTTCATGAAAATATCTTTGAAATAGGGACTTGCTTATTGTATAAGGTGTGGACCTGGGTCAAGTTTCATGACAATATCTGAAAGGATTAAAATGTGACAGTCTGGGTAAGAAAACACCCTACTGACATACATCATCATTCATTGTGACCTTGACCTTGATAAAGCATGGATTATGAATGTAAATATGAGAAACTGTTAAGTCAAAATATCTACCCAACTGAAGTTTAATGAAATTAGCTTTCCTGGTTTAAATTCAAAGTTATATCCGCATATGGACAGAGGTAACTGATTTATATTCTTTCTTGCTATGAACTTGACCCTAAGGTCGGGGCATGGCTACAGTATATAGCACACAGTCTAGTCATGATATACAATTGCTTAAGGTTTCATTAAAATGTCTTCAGTGGTACAAAAGTTATACTCTAGATATGGTATGTATGTATGTATGTATGTATGTATGTATGTATGTATGTATGTATGTATGTATGTATGTATGTATGTATGTATGTATGTATGCATGCATGCATATATGTATGTATGTATGTATGTATGTATGTATGTATGTATGTATGTATGTATGTATGTATGTATGTATGTATGTATGTATGTATGTATGTATGTATGTATGTATGTATGTACACACATACATACATACATACATACATACATACATACATACATACATACATACATACATACATACATACATACATACATACATACACACACACACACACACACACACACACACACACACACACACACACACACACACACACATACATACATACATACATACATACATACATACATACATACATACATACATACATACATACATACATACATACATACATACATACATAACATTACATTATCTTTAGTTATTTAAATGTTATACTGTAGTTTGAACAAGAAAACATGTTGCATATTTTTGGGAGGTGGGATATTTCTATGGTATGCAGCACACTCTCTAGTCTTGATATATAATTTCAACATCATTAGTAGTCCTAAATTTATACTCCAGGCAAGGATAATTACTTTTCCATTGACATAACTTTGACCTTATAACAGGGACAATAGATATTGTTACATATTGTCTAATCATGATATATATGGGAGTCAAGTTTCATTTAAATATCTCCAGTGGTTGAAAATTTGCATTCCGATCAAGGTTAAATGTCATACATTTTTGTTTCTCACCATGACATTGACTATAAGGTCATGGGCCTGCCTTATTAAACATCAGTCATGATATATAACTAGGTCAAGTTTCATCTTTCAAAGTCAACACAAATGGACTGGACAAGTAAATGTAATTCAATGGACAACACCATAACAGAATATGCCCAATTTAAGATACTTAATGTGACCTTAATATAGATTATAGATGGTTATATAGAAACAAACATGGATGCAAAAGTGATAACAAAGTTGAGCTTATGCCATGGCAGGCTCATCAAAAATTCATCTCTGAAAATATAAAGAGCCATAACTCCATCAAAACTAGACCTTAAATAACAAAATCCAAAGCTATGTCTGTGTGTAATCTAATATGACTTTAATTTAGGATGTAGATAGTCATACAGAAACAAACATGGCTGCCAATATGGTAACTATGTGAAGCCTTTACAAAATCTATGTAAACTTAAACTCACTTCTCTGCAAAATGACACCAACTTTTGTCTTATTCACGCTGCCATATGTCTGAAAAGGAGAAAGAAATATTAAATAAATAATAATAAAATGTGCTGCACCAACAAAGACAATAAGATTACAACATTCTGGCCCACCCACCCTCTGCAAAATGTAAATATCAGTGAACTAGTAGTTTAAAGCATCAATTAAAAATGGGTAGTTTTGGCTCCAGCATGAGTAAGAAAGAATATTTTCAGATGTACATGGGTATGAAGCAATCATCAAAACAACTTGGAGGGGGCAGAGGCAATTAGAGAGTCTAAGGCTAATTGGAAATGTCAAATTGAAACTTTAATAAATCAGTCTAATAATGATTTTTCTGTTTTGAAATCTGACAGTCTTTGTCAATATTGGCCATCAGAATTCAAATAGATTTTTAGATCTAGCTTGTAACTAGTGTAACACTTGCATCATCAAATTTCACCCAGTCACCAATAAAATGCCAAGAGCATATAAAGTTACAGTAATCATTAATTTTGATTATTCTCAGTGTTTTGATGAATGGTGAACTTTCAATGAAATCATCTTCCAAAGCCCATCCCCAAAATTTGTTTTTATTTTGTTTTATAGCCATTAATATTAATGCAACAGAATACATCAGCAATGGAGTACACTGTGTATTACATATTATCGGCCTTTCAATGGCATCTCCAGCAATGGAATACAATCTCTTGCTGAGTACTATGTGTTCCTGGCATTTCAATGGCAAGTCCAGATATGGATCATGCTTCCCTGTTGAAAATTTTGTCTTCTTGGCATTTCAGTGGCAATAGCATCACATCTGTATTTAGCACATCCAACTATCCAACCCACATAAGTTGCATCACCTTTATGTTTTCAAAACCATGATCCACTTTGTTACCTGAGGAAAAAGAGTATCACAGGCTAATGTCAAACCATACATAACCGCATTTCCAAACACATTGATCACCTGAAAGGAAGAATTACAAAATTTCAAGAAATTTGTGCAATTGTGATCCTCTTCAATTTTACAAAATAAAGAAATTCAATGTGATATTAATTCACAAATGACCTTTTTACTTTATTTAATGTAGAGTATACCCTCACTATAATGCATGATTAGTGGAGCCTTTAATGATGACTGTTACAAGTAAGACTGCCTTATACTGGGATGCACTTTAAGCAATGATATGTTATAATGAGTATAAGAATATAAAAAATACACTCTAATTGTGGGATTCAAAACTGTGTTATATCAAGGACTACACTATATTAAGATGCATTATAGTGAGGGACTGTATATATGCGATAAAAACGGTTTCCTATGACCTGTAATCCAGGGTTTCAATGCCAAGATTTTATATCTTACCCAAAATTGACACTTATAACTTCCATCTGAAGTATTTTTTTTTAATGTAGAAAAGTTTGACCTTGATATCTCAACCACCTGCCTGAGCCACTAATCTATTATCTGGACTATTTTGGGGGTTTGTTATACCCAGTGTTTCGGGGACTGTAAAGATATTGTGTATGAAATATGTCTCTTTTGTTTGTTCATTTTACTACTTGAGCAAAGTACCTCATTTTTAACTTTTTGAGTGCATTCAGTTTGCCATATGAGTAAAATACAGCATTCTTTTCGAATCTACTGCAAATCATTTAACTTTTTCATTTTGCTGTATAAAATCATTTACTTGTATCCACATTTACGTTGCATTATTAGATAGATTTGTGCGGATTGTGTTAAATTTTGTCCAATATTTGGATCTTATATACACACATATTAATCATAATTCTTTTCTCATTCAAATCATACATAAATAAACATTGTATTGTATCACCATCAAAAGTGTTCTGTTATGAATCTTAATTCCAACCCAGTTATCTTGTTACACTTGGCAAATTTAAATCCACTAAGATCTTCTAATCTTGCTCCTTCATTATGAACCCAATGAATGATACCAAACTTTTCTTTCACCAAGTATGCCTTTTGTTTAGTTCCTTTACTCACCATGGTGACATTTTCTTTCACCAAGTACGCCTTTTGCTTAGTTCCTTTACTCACCATGGTGACATTTTCTTTCACGAAGTACGCCTTTTGCTTAGTTCCTTTACTCACCATGGTGACATTTTCTTTCACCAAGTACGCCTTTTGCTTAGTTCCTTTACTCACCATGGTGACATTTTCTTTCACCAAGTACGCCTTTTGCTTAGTTCCTTTACTCACCATGGTGACATTTTCTTTCACCAAGTACGCCTTTTGCTTAGTTCCTTTACTCACCATGGTGACATTTTCTTTCACCAAGTACGCCTTTTGTTTAGTTCCTTTACTCACCATGGTGACATTTTCTTTCACCAAGTACGCCTTTTGCTTAGTTCCTTTTCTCACCATGGTGATATTTTCTTTCACCAAGTACACCTTTTGCTTAGTTCCTTTACTCACCATGGTGATATTTTCTTTCACCAAGTACGCCTTTTGCTAAGTTCCTTTACTCACCATGGTGACATTTTCTTTCACCAAGTACGCCTTTTGCTTAGTTCCTTTACTCACCATGGTGATATTTTCTTTCACCAAGTACGCCTTTTGCTTAGTTCCTTTACTCACCATGGTGACATTTTCTTTCACCAAGTACGCCTTTTGTTTAGTTCCTTTACTCACCATGGTGATATTTGCAAATGATTATGATTATGATTAATTAATGTACTTAATAAATAATAACATTGATTAATAACGACTGAAACACTGATCAATTGGTCAAATTAAATCAACTGATTCTGGCCTGAGTGACCACAATGTAGGATTTCTATGGCCCTGAACATTTTTACTTTACTAGCCTTACTTGATTTGACATATGACATAATTGATGGGATAAAACAATGCAGGTCTATTATAAGCAACTGTTACAATGTCAATTGACTCTTTTCATGTCTAAATAAAAGAAACCTAGCAATATTATACTGATAACACTGAAACAGAATTAGAAGATTAAAACATCAATTTCACTTTGTAAGACATTGTTAATTGCTGTTTATTTCTTAGAGCTCTCACTGTTTACCATTTAACAGCATTTTTCAATGATCATTATTTCACCATATATTTCTATTTACAGTGTGCTGATTAAAAGGTTTGTTAGAAAGGAAATCCATCAAAGTATGTGATTTCTTATTAAAATTTTTGAAATTTTTGAAGTTGAATTTTGATTTTAGGGCACTATTTTTGATTTTTAAAACAAAAGCATTACAAGCAGATTCACAAGTTGGGTTAGAGGTGCACAATAAAATTTAAATATTTACAGTGACTGCTAGTGCAACACTGTCCAGTATTTCCTTCCCAAGATGTCCACTGAATGTCAGGCTGACCATCAGAATGCCCTGGTTCAGAATCAAAGCTGTCACCTACAAAATAAAGAAATATATATAAGATAGTATATAATACACTTATCTGTTAACTTTGCGAACACTGTATATGTTTATTTTCATATGTCCTTTACCATAGTAAAATGTATACCATTCTAAATACTTATAACGATTTGGTAGTTTGTTTTATCAAAGTGAATAAAAAGTGTATCGCCAAAAATATGCTTCATTTAAAATCAAAGAAATAGAAGAAAAAAAGGTAAGAATTTGGACAGGTATACAACTACCATGTAACACCTTAAGTTGATGGTTGAGAAATTTTAGCAATTTAACATTCTTAGATGGAGACGGCCAAATATAAATCCCATAAAGGCATCCCAAATTGTTATCATGCAATTGGAATGGAATAAAAACAGTTTTCTATGTTTCAATAAAAAATTTTTAATGACAATGCCTTAGTAATCTTCACTCTATACATGAATAGACAAATTACAAGAAGATGCCTAATATTTTGTACATGTGATTTAATTATTTGTTTGTTAGTTTTAAAATTTTTATTTAATTCCATTACATGTTAATGTAATGATAATTTTGTCTACTGGATTTGAATTTGCTTTAGAAATTCAATTCAGTTCTGTTTAGCCTGATAAACAGCCAGCAATCTGAAACATTGTATCTTTTGCTGACCTAAATTCAGAACCAGTATCAGTTTTGGAGTAAACAACATTTTTTATTATCTATTTCCAGGATGGGAATTTTTTATTTTAGTTAAGGCTATACTAGAGTATGTGACTTTAAACATGAAAAAGTTTCAACATTTTCTAGAAGGTGGTGACATGACCCCCATCAGGGAGTCTGTTTTGCATTTTAGTCAGGGTTATAACTCATGCTATCATAAGAATCAATTAAGTTGTGCTTTAAACCTTTGAAGCTCAAAGATGTTTTTTGTGACCAATTTGAGTTGAATTTTTCTATTTTTTGGAATCAATAATTTATTTTCCCTGGAAAATAATAGTGCTCATCAGAACTCATGGACAATAGTATTTATCAAAATTTATTCAGGAATTTTAAGCTGGAATATTATTTCTTTGTGATTCAGCAAGGAACTGTTGACATGAAAACACTGTGAAGGTTATGACATATATCATTGCCTTCCATCTTGGAATTTCATTGGGATTCAAACTGTGATTCACTTAGACCATTTTATTGATAGGATTTATTTCTTGGATTAATTTTTTATTTGATTCATAAACCGTAAGTCCTTTTCTTATTTGTTACCTTGTTTTTCTAGGGTAATAAATTACATTGTCAAATTTTACAAAGCTTGTTGGTTTCACTCTTTTATGTGACTTTTGTACAGGCCTAGACACATAACACCCATATTGCTCACTTTGATAACAACTTACATGTGTAAGCTTGTGAAACAAATTCATACATGTACAAAAATGTGGAATGGAAAGAAGACTTTAGATCATGTAGTGTCCATATCATCTATGGGACCTAAATAAAAATATGTACATTTCCAATTTCATGCTCAAAACATGCAAATCCACTTCATCATGGAAATGTCAATCATGAGCTGATGAAATCAGAGTACTATGATCATCAAGACAGAACTGAAAAATTATTGGACAGAAATTGGAAGTAACCGCAGTTTCTCTCTCCTATCTTCATGAGAATTTGGGAAAATGTGCACAAACGGGGTATACAAAATTTAACGGGACCTTAACCTTGCACAATATGCAAAAGACTATTAGGGTCCACATTCATTCTACTTATATATCTATCATTGTTGATCCTGATCTGATGGCACAATAGGCAAAAACAAATCAGGGTCTATATCTTATCAATCCAAGCTGTGTAGATCCTAAACTGCTGGCACAACAGGTATATGGCAGATTAGAGTCTACTCTTGTTCTAATTATATAGATAAACTAACAAATGCACATGATCCTCATAGACAGGAACAAAATGAAATAGCAAATAAGGACCTAACACTCAATCAACTTATACTTCCAAAGTAAAACTGTTGATCCAGAGCTACAGGATTCAAATGAATCAAATTTAACAGTGTAGATCATAATCTGCAGGCACACTATGCAATGACAGATCTGGGTTTACAATTGTCCTACTTATGAATCCAAGCAAACAGACTAAATGAAGATCCCGATCTGTTGGCCCAACTGCACTTATTCTAGCTATAAATCTAACAGTCTTGATTCTGATCTGCTAACCCAACTACACATGTTCTACCTATGTATGAAAAATAGTGTAGATTCTGATATGCTGGCACAATTTACAATGATAGATCACTGTTTGTTTCTGTTTACAGTTGGGTACATGGTCATGCTAGCTATATGCCAATTAGATTTATGAGCTTTCATTAACGCCATTTAAAATAAAGCAATAACATTTCTTGTAACTGTGCTCATTTTTTACACCATCACTGGCACCATGTAATGTGACTCTAGCTCAATTCACATATGAATTTTATGTAATTGTTGAAAATTATACATACATAATCAATATTTGAACACAAAGGTATAATTTGCACAAGAACATCTTTAATTTACAAACATTCTAAGGGAAAACTTCTTTTGATTTACATCAATTCCAATTAATACTATAGCCTAAGGAAAAACATGGTGTAAATTAAGTATTAACTGTATCAAAAAATATGATAGTTTTACATTTTAAACATTGCTTTCACTTTACATAAATAAATGGGCCTACAATTTTTAACAAAATACAAGGCAATGTGAATTTATTTTCTGTATGTGTTTATTTTGATATATGCATTTTCTAGTCAGCTTGTAAATAATGTATTAAAGATAAAATGCATTCCAGTTATTTAAACATTTCCAATTAAAGATGTGAGGAATTTCTGGCATTTGATACTGTGCTATTACCATGATTTACTGGGTACTAATTTCAGTGGATTTCAAACTTGCTACAAACCATGAGATTAAAGATCTAACAACCAATAGTCTTTCTTTGGTACAATAGGACCATGAATTTAAGTACTTAAGGAAAGCTGTTGTTCTATTTTTAAAAAATCACAAATATAGACAAATTCACAGTCAATGTATTTATTTAGTGATGATCATGTTTTAAAATCGCTGATGCAACATCAAAGATAACTGCGGATCATAAGTCAAATAAACTGATTAATAAACAATTTAAAACTATCTTTACAAAGAGCAGTTTCTACAGTTCCAAATTTTTTCATTCAGAAATAGAGAGACAATTCAAGGGCAAGTGTGCAGGCCTGCAGGGTTCAGCCTACTATCAACAAAAGCACCAGGAATCCATCTTTACTTTATTAAATCTCCTCTATACTCATCCCATTTTCAAATTCAGGATGAACTGTCAACCCCAACCCTTCTGCCAATAGTTATTTTAAGAACAGAAACTTAATATATACCATATATACTTGCTTCTAAATCAAGTCAAACTGCAGTCATCATTAACTTTGATCTGTTGTCACATAATTGTGCCAGCAGCTCAGGGTTTATGTTGCTTGTTCAGCTGATTACTGCTAAACAAACTGCAAAGATCCAAATATGCAGGTACATTATGAAGGTGACCACTCTGAGTTAGTGCTGTTTGTAGCTGGATTCAACTTTAAAATTATTATATATGACATGATTAATAAGGAAAACTCTTTGTATGCTTTAAGGAAACCTTTAGTCTTTATCAATTTTTGGAAGCCATATTTTATAATCTACATCTGAAGTCTCCTTGATCAGCAGGGAGGTAAATCATATAAGGGGTGATAACTTGTAAAACTACTGTATTCTGAGCGAACTCACAATTGGCCATGACAGCTTTAGTATCTCCTTGAATTCGTCCCAGGATCCTGGTGAGAAAAATCTTCTAAAGCATGAAGTGCGATTTCTGGAGTTGGTGTCAGCATTGTCCATTCCTACCTAAATCAGCAAAAACATAAGAGACATGGTAAAAAAGTTGTACTGTTTGATTAATCTATATTCTAAGGTTACAAAAACCATTTGTACAATATATACTATTAACAACTTCATATACTATTAACAACTTCCATGTATAAAATAAAAACTTCCACATTCATTTTTAAAGTCATTATTATATCAAAAATATAATAAAATTTGTTATATCTTTATGTGTGATAGAGATACAACTCTGGAATTATTGCCTTCAGATAAAGTTTCTCAGCCATGTAAAAATGTCCATCATAGAGACCACACTTGCATATCTTTTCTCAGCAGCATAATTCTAATCTCAGTTACCAGGACAGTATATTTTGTCATTTTTAGAGTGTGGGTTGTCTCTGAGTGATTGTAAATTAGACATTCATTCCCTTCTACTGGGTTATAGAAAGTGATCATTACATAGTTTTATCCACATGTAGAGTCATCATGAATGAGAACCTAATTCAGCCAAATGTCTTTATACTAGGTTTTAGGTCACATTTTAAAATTGTTCAGTAATATGTATCTGAATGACTGTAAGTTACATAATGAGCAACTGCTCATAGCTTATAAATAGCACCCAAGTGATTGTAAATTACACACTGATCCACTGCTTGTTGTTTACAGATGGTATACACATTGATCCACTGCTCACAGTTTATAAATAGCATCCAAGTGATTGTAAATTACACACTGATCCACTGCTTGTTGTTTACAGATTGTAAACACATTGATCCACTGCTCATAGTTTATAAATAGCATCCAAGTGATTGTATATTACACACTGATCCACTACTCATTTTTTATAAATAGAATCCAAGTGATTGTAAATTACACTGATCTACTGCTCATTGTTTACAAATGGTATCCAAGTGATTGTATGTTACACACTGATCCACTGCTCATAGTTTGTTGATAGTTCTAAGTGATTGTAAATTACACACTGATCCACTAATCACAGTTTATTGATAGTTTCTAAGTGATTATACATTACACACTGATCCACTAATCATGGTTTATAGATAGCAGCCAAGTGATTATAAGCTACACTCATCCACTGCTCATGGTTTAAAGATACTATCTAAGAGATTGTAAGTTACGCTCTTAGGTTGTGAGTTCAAACCCCAGCCAAGTCATACCAAAGAGTTATAAAAATGGTATGAGCATCTGCCTCACTTGGCACTCAGCATTACAAGGTTTGACTGGTTGGTCGGGTGTCAGGATAATGTGACTGGGTGGGGCATGAAGCTACATGACTGCTGCATGATGTCTCAGTGCTAGACATCACTATAAACTGCCACAGTGCAAACATTGAAGTGATAGGACTAAAATCGTTAAAGCTATGTTAAAAATCCCCTAAACAAAATTTTAGTATAGTTTATTGTTCAAGACCAAAGATGTCAACTGAACATGTAATCTCTACTGCCAGTTTAGCAGTCCAGTAATACCTTTCTTGAGAGACCACTTGTATATGAGTTCATCTATCTTGAGAGAACATGTTTTCGACAAACAAATGGAGAGATTTTTCAAGAATGGTTCTACTATTCTACTCTATTCTCAAACTATAAGGGTACCTACTCTAAATGCTGCTACCAATCTATTATGTTCTTTTTACATTAGTGGATCTAATAAGTCAAAAAACAAAACAGATCCTAACCTTGAATAAATTAAATAATAGTTCATCCAAAGTCAATTTAAAGTATGCATATAATTGTAGAAAGAAATATAGAGCCTAGTACAAATACTACTATTGGTAAGATTTTACATTTTGTAACGAACTATGCATTCAATTTCCTTTCAAAGCATTGTTGCTACAAATATATTTAGCCAATGAAAGATAAAAACAAACATAAATTTATATGAAAAAGCTTGCATTGCCTGCAACTTTTTGGATGGAATACACATAGATTTTTTAAAACTTTAAATTCAACTACTCCCAAAGGATCCAAATTTGACAATATTACTGCTACTACTACTACTACTACTACTACTACTACTACTACTACTACTACTAATAATAATAATAATAATAATAATAATAATAATAATAATTATAATAATAACAATGATAATAATAGCATTGTTTAAAATCATAATGAAACAGGTGCCCTTTGACTATGAGATATCATTTAAAGTGTTATTTTTGGAGGATAATTACAAGACCCATGTTAGATCCTGGGGGAAACATTATCCAAGTTTTATCTTCCCCATCAAAAAGTGACCATAGTTGGAGAAAAACTTCTGAATGTATCTAGAGATAATGCTCAACTCGGATTTTGAGGTCTTCTTTCATAGAGGCCGAATGATATGACAATGGAGAGGAGGATATTGGCGTTCACACATTTTGATAGGTTATCAACTATCTTTGTGGCTCTGCAAGTTTAAAACTATTTAAAATGCACAAAATACTTCATGAAAAAATCTTGAGTCTGAAAAAGCCTGTATAACTTTATTAACAGCTGTTATGTATAATTAATTTGTATTATTTGTTGAATTTTCATAATGATTATATAGAGCATACATTTGTATTTAGTACATGACCTTGTCCAAAATCAAGGTCACTGTGTACTTAATTAGAACATTAATTTTCTAAATCTACAGCCAATATTTCTCAATGAGTGTGGACTAAATATTAAGACCATTATCAATGTGAATATGTTTTCCAGAATTTGAGTTAAAAGATAGTCTTGATTCTTACCTCAGAACATCAAAGAATTGAAAATTTGCATTAAGTTACAGTATTTTCAGAAAATGGTAATTGTGACCTAGTACTAAAGTAGGTCAAGTAGATGGCTTTATAATCTTGTCTATCTAAACATTACTCATTCTTGCCATATCATCTTGAAGCTGACTCAACCTTGTTGTTATGTTCAGATCTTCATTAGGGTGAAATTATTTATTATTATTCAGTGGAAATACAAAGTGCTCATCAATAATTTTGACAGAAACATTAATCTGAAATTATGATGAATTCTGACAAAAACATTTTTGGATCATATAATTCTGATGCATCAAAATATTCTTAGCACACTGCTACAATCCAGGCTGCTGGCACATTAGCATATTCAAGACTACAAGCATATCAACACATTCAATAGTGGAAATTTTTGGGAATACTACTGGAATTCAGGTAGAACTTTATACATTTTGACCTGAAATAAACATTTTGCACTATATATAATTTAATTCACAATACTGTAAGTTCGTTTTCAATTTTCACTTTGTATTCCAGGAAAATAAAAAAAAAATTAAGTTTGATTTATGATCTTTCCTGTTAATTAGTTTAGGACCATAGAGCTGGAACACAGGAATGTATAGTAGCTTCACAAATATAAAACTCTCCAAGAAACTAAAAAGTTATCTACATAAAAGTTCTTCTCAACAAAGACAATATGATTGCTGCTTTTAATTACAGAAAGAAACTTTTTCTGGTTGATTACAAAAAATATGGTGCCATCCTTTTGAAAACTCTTCAATTATCTCATAAAACATACTCAAGGCAGAAGAGGTAGATATGCACCCATCTTTTCAAAAAGTTCCATATGTGGAAACCAATAATTTTCTGCAGAATTCAAACACTATCAGTCACTACTCTGAGAAAAGTTAGTCACTGTGACCTTTATTATACAATTGTAAATATTAATCCACACACAGATGCACTTAACAAGTTTAAAGTTTCGTTACTGTATATACAAGAAAGCATCTGTGAAAATGAGCCACTTTCAAAAACCATGTCACCTTCACCACTGCCATCCACAATGTCACTCAACAGGTGACAAATCTCACTATTCCTCACCCATTCAAGGCACGAAAGGCAAAGATCTTCATTTTCTTGATGCTGCCAGCTGTAAATACATGCATAGAATATCGATTTAACTGCAAACTGCATAGACCAACATATGCCATTGAATAATGTACCAGCTTATCTGGAGTTGTGCAGTTTGCATTGACTAATCACAAAAAAACAACATAGACCCTAACATGGCAGTACATTATATGATGGCAGATCAGAGTTTATGTTTGCACTTGAACTTGAATTATTATAAACAGTTTATATAATTGTTGTTATTGGATGACAAGTGAAGCTTCTTTTCCTGAAATTGTGTTAAAGAATATATAAAAAGAAAATGTGTGGGGCTACCTCAACACTTATTTATCTCTAAAGCATCTTAACTGTTAAAGAGTATATAAAAAGAAAATGTGTGGGGCTACCTCTACACTTATTTATCTCTAAAGCATCTTAACTGTTAAAGAGTATATAAAAAGAAAATGTGTGGGGCTACCTCAACACTTATTTATCTCTAAAGCATCTTAACTGTTAAAGAGTATATAAAAAGAAAATGTGTGGGGCTACCTCAACACTTATTTATCTCTAAAGCATCTTAACTGTTAAAGAGTATATAAAAAGAAAATGTGTGGGGCTACCTCAACACTTATTTATCTCTAAAGCATCTTAACTGTTAAAGAGTATATAAAAAGAAAATGTGTGGGGCTACCTCAACACTTATTTATCTCTAAAGCATCTTAACTGTTAAAGAGTATATAAAAAGAAAATGTGTGGGGCTACCTCAACACTTATTTATCTCTAAAGCATCTTAACTGTTAAAGAGTATATAAAAAGAAAATGTGTGGGGCTACCTCAACACTTATTTATCTCTAAAGCATCTTAACTGTTAAAGAGTATATAAAAAGAAAATGTGTGGGGCTACCTCAACACTTATTTATCTCTAAAGCATCTTAACTGTTAAAGAGTATATAAAAAGAAAATGTGTGGGGCTACCTCAACACTTATTTATCTCTAAAGCATCTTAACTGTTAAAGAGTATATAAAAAGAAAATGTGTGGGGCTACTTCAACACTTATTTATCTCTAAAGCATCTTAACTGTTAAAGAGTATATAAAAAGAAAATGTGTGGGGCTACCTCAACACTTATTTATCTCTAAAGCATCTTAACTGTTAGAGTATATAAAAAGAAAATGTGTGGGGCTACCTCAACACTTATTTATCTCTAAAGCATCTTAACTGTTAAAGAATATATAAAAAAAAATGTGTGGGGCTACCTCAACACTTATTTATCTCTAAAGCATCTTAACTGTTAAAGAGTATATAAAAAGAAAATGTGTGGGGCTACCTCAACACTTATTTATCTCTAAAGCATCTTAACTGTTAGAGTATATAAAAAGAAAATGTGTGGGGCTACCTCAACACTTATTTATCTCTAAAGCATCTTAACTGTTAAAGAATATATAAAAAAAATGTGTGGGGCTACCTCAACACTTATTTATCTCTAAAGCATCTTAACTGCAGTGGAGTCATCCTCACATTATGCTGTGCTGCATACACACTGCTACAAAACATAAACTGCAAAGAACCACAGATTCCAAGCTGCTGTGAAATCTTGGTGTAAAATCTAAAACCAATAAACCAACCATTACAAATGTATATCAAATTCATGATATTGTCGGAAATATTATCATATAAGTTGTACAAATAAATACCTGAGTATTTTAATAAAGTTCCCGCTGGAAGCCTGATAAATAACCGAGACCTGCAGTCATAACTCAGCATCACATTTGTTGCTCAAAAATAATTTCATTTCTAAACAAAACATTTGCTCTAGCAAATCTTTAAACAGTTATAAATTAACTACAGTTGTATGCATCCAGTGTACAAAAAGGGTATAATAGTTTAAAACTGAAAAAACTGGAGTTTCTGTTTTTATTTTCAGCTTCGTTAGCTCACGGCAAACACTCAGTATTTATAACTGGCATTAAGAGCAACTTGATTTACATTTGGTCAACTTATCTTTTAAACAATTTTTTTTTTAAGTTTAAATCAGCACACTAACCACTGAATGAACCACGACATTATTTGTAAAAATACTGAATGATCTGTACACACAAGACTGAAATACAAAAGTATGAGAATAATTTAAGTTAGGTGAAATGGAGTTCCATAAACCGGTCACCTGTGAATGAATAATACATGAACCGAATAGACCTACATCATGAATCGAACCTTAAACGAGTGTGAAATCACAGGTACTCGACGCGACCTGTTCTGACATTGGACCCTCTCTGTAATACTATATATAAGAGACTGGTACTCGACGCGACCTGTTCTGACATTGGACTCTCTCTGTAATACTATATAAGAGTTTCTTGTATAGTATTACAGAGAGGGTCCAATGTCAGAACAGGTCGCGTCGAGTACCTGTGTGTGAAATGGCATGATTTACACAGTATAATCAACGCTTCCAGTTTTTAAAAAAAAAATCAAGCAAAACTTACATGTTAACACTTCCTGACAACGATGTTACCTGCTTAATTTTGTCTGGACATATGCATAAGTTTCGTCTTCAATTATTTTATCATATTCTCAGCCAGATCATGCAGTAATCAGTACCAATAATGCCGAATATCAGATCACTGAAACGCAAGTTATAAACATGGCTATCGCAAGCATCAAAATGATTTAGAAGTCAACCCAGGAGAAAGTGTATTCATTCGGTCATATCCGTACAGTCACGACTTTAGGGAAAAGGCCGATATTATTCCTATAGAAACATATAGGTTTGCACATCCGTAACAAGTAATAGGAAGTACAGAGATAATATACGCCTTGTTTTCTACCTTAGGAATCCAGAATTAGTGTGAACTTAGATGATAATCAATTACTAGGTTGACACGTCTATACAACCAACTATATAGCATCATTTTTTGTTGTTGATGTGCGCACGGTTGATATGCTATAAAGATTGATGAGTGCAGGCAAGGCGATATAGTTTGCCCGCCGACCCGGGATAAAAAAAAAAAATCTCGGCAGGCTTAAAATTATCTACCCTGAATGACCAGCGTGTAACAATCTACGCATCTGCCATCTGATCCTAAATTTTTGTAACCGGTTATATCATTTTAAAAATGCTACACGCACTCGTGTATGTTCACGCACGAACACAAATTTAACATGAAACTATGGTGTTTAATAGGTAATTATGTGATATACACATTTTGATGTGAAAAGTCGTGTATAATACACCAAAGAAAAAAATACATGTACAATTTATTCCGGACATAATGCTGCTTTGAGTGGCTTTAATATATCTTTCCCGTGCCTGAAGAAATAATTTCTTAAATGAAGTTTGTAACATTAAATGAAGTTTGTAACATTATACATGTGTAACTGACCTATCAGCAATCTCTGTGTATGAGTCATAGTTCAACTGGTATTATCTACAGGCAACTGCCTCTCTGATAACTCTATGTTAAGACTTCACAGTAGTCACTTGTATATATTAAAGCTATTGATAGAACACGGCGTCTCATATTATGTTTTAACACAATAACACAACATGGTGTCAGAAGTGAGATATCATGGTTGAAATAGGATATCATGGTTGGAACAGCACATGGATCGTAAATGGATATCTTGAAACAATAACTTTACAATCCACGAAAGATTTTGCACGAATTTACAACCATAAAAACGTTGAAATTTCTGCATACGAATTTAATACCACCGAAATAGAATTTTCCGGCGTGCCAACCCCTACCATGGACTGGGACAATTCTAACCTTACCACATCATGAGCTAAATTCCAACAACACTGTGAAATAATATTTAACGGACCGATGAGTAGAAGAAGTGATGCGGTCAAAGCCAACTACATTCTACTTTGGGTAGGCGACAAAGGTAGAGATATACGAGAAAAACTGATCAACGAAGGTGAAAAGTTGACCTTGGAAAGGGTTATTAACATTGGTCAAAGCCATAAATATACCCAGGAGCAGTTACTGATCATGTCTGCATCAGCCAGACCAGAAGTACATGCGGCAATTCAAAGGTAGGCCAATACAAAAGAACTACCGCCGAAGAAGAAATGGACCACGTCTTCCAGACGAAGCGTGAACGCGACCTGTGGACCCTGCGGATACAAAACACATTCAAGCCAGGATAAGTGCCCTGCGAAAGGAAAGACTTGCAATAAATGTCATAAACTCAATCACTTTGAGAAAATCTGTAGATCAAAAACGGTCAGTGTGATTAACAATGAATCTCAAAACCAGGATTTATTTATTGACAGTGTAAAAAAGGGTATAGTTGCCAATGGACGGGCGTATGCGGTGATAGAGGTAGGGCCTAATTTATTTTCTATTGATTTTAAATTGGATACTGGCTCCCAAGTTAATATCATACCCTCGCATATATTTCAAAAGCTAGGCATAAAACGACCTCTTAAATCTACATTAAACACTATCTGCATATAACGGCAAATTATTGAACACAATGGATACAGTCAATATCACATGTAAACGCACTGAACATACACATGAACTCGAGTTCTACATTGTTAAAACGAGAGCACCACCTATACTTGGCTTACAGTCTTGTATGGAGTTAGGCTTAGTTAAATTTACATACTCTGTTCAGACACAGATGCCAGATTTACATTGTAACAAGAGTACACCCATTACTAAGGCGGTTGTTCTCAATGAATATGCCGAAGTATTCAACGGTATATGTCTTTTCCCAGGGGAATGTACCATACACATCGACCCCAAAGCCATACCTGTAGTGCACCCTCCGCGGCGAGTACCTGTTGCACTTCAAGACAGACTCAAAACTGAACTTGATCGCATGGAAAATGAAAATATTATTGCCCCAGTTACATCACCTACAGCATGGGTAAATTCTATGGTTGTCGTCGAAAAGCAACCAGGTAAACTAAGGGTATGTCTCGACCCACAAGACCTTAAAAGGGCAATTTTGCGTCCACATTACCCTATGCGCACATTAGATGATATCCTACCCCAATTATCAGGTGCAAAATACTTCACCAAATTGGATGCACGGTCAGGATATTGGGCAATAAAACTGTCACGTGACTCTTCATACCTCACAACTTTCAACACCCCTTACGGCCGTTACCGTTTCTTGCGTCTCCCATTTGGTTTGAAATCATCTCAAGATGAATTCCAAAGGCAGATCGATGAGAGTTTTGAAGGTTTAAGTGGTATTGTTTCGATTTGTGACGATATACTAGTATTTGGACGCACACGCGACGAACATGATACAAACTTGAGAAATATTCTCAAACGTTCCCTCGAAAAAGGAATCTGGCTAAATGAAGAAAAACTAGAAGTAGGCGTCACAGAAGTTCAGTACTTCGGGCACATTCTGTCAGCAGAAGGTCTCAAACCTGACCCCGCCAAAGTAGCAGCGGTAAGAGAAATGGAACCCCTTCGTGACCGCGCGGAGTTAAAAACCATTTTTGGCATGGTTAACTACTTGTCCAAATTTGCCCCAAAATTGGCAGAGGTCACAAGTCCACTAAGAGAACTGTTAGCGAAAGACGTATAGTTTTCATGGGACTCTCCTCAAATAGACGCATTTCAAAATTTCAAAGACATAATTACTATAAGCCCTGGACCTGTTCTGTCCTATTTTGAGCCTAAGAAACCCTGACTTTGCAAGTTGACGCATCAAAATATGGGCTGGGTGCCGCCCTAATGCAAGATGATAAGCCCATGGCTTATGCATCAAAATCCTTGACCACAACTGAGATTAATTACACCCAGATAGATTAAGAAATGTTTGCTCTACTGTTAGGATGCAAACGGTTTCATCAATATGTATACGCGAGAAAGGTACACGTTCAAACTGACCACCTTCCACTTGTTTCTATAATGAAAAAAACCCTCTATGCAGCCCCACCGCGACTACAACGCATGCTTTTGCAACTACAGCGTTATGACCTTGAGGTAAAACATTACCAAGGTAAGAACATACCCGTAGCAGATACACTTTCCCGTAAGTTCTCATCGGATACATACCCTATCTTATCTGACGGTATATATATGCAGGTTCATATGGCGTTATCAGCATTACCTGTATCTGATCGTAAGAAGGAAGAAATTCAATCTCTCACTGAACAAGACCCCCAGATGGTCATACTGAAAACAGGTCATAAGTGAAGGTTGGCCTGAAAAGAGGTCAAGCAGTCAATCAGAGATAATCGACTATTGGAATTATAGAGATACACTTTCAGTTGTAGATGGGTTAATCTTGAAAGGCCACAAAATAGTCATACCACAAGCCCTGAGGCAGAAAATGCTAGAAACTGTACATTCAGGACATTTAGGTATTGAAAAGTGTCTGAAACGAGCCAGAGATGTTTTGTTTTGGCCAAGAATCTCAGCCGACATTTCCGATTTAGTGTCAAAATGCTCTATCTGCTTAGAGGGCAGAAGTTCTAACCAAAAGGAACCTCTCATTAATCATGACGTCCCTGAATACCCATGGCAAAAAGTCGCCACAGACCTATTTACATGGGATAATAAAGAGTACATTGTTGCATTGTTGTAGTAGATTATTTCAGTCGCTACTTCGAAGTTAAGGCACTCGTTAGCTCAGAAAGTTGCACTGTTATCAATCCCATGAAAAGCATTTTCACGCGCTTTGGAATACCGGAAGTCGTTGTCAGCGACAATCAAACATGCTATTCTTCCCGCGAGTTCGCAAGCTTCGCGAAAGAATGGGACTTTAAACACGTGACATCGAGTCCCACATACCCTCAGTCAAACGGCCTAGCAGAGAAAACAGTTCAAACTGTAAAGAGAATTTTCTCAAAAGTAAAGGCCGACGGCAGAGAACCACTTATAGGCATATTAAAGTACCGAGCCACTGCTCTTGATATCGGGTTCTCACCAGCAGAATTGTTGATGGAGAGACAGCTTAGATCAATTCTCCCAACAACCAGCGAAAAATTAATTCCAAAAACACCTATCACCGCTGAGGTCAAAAAGAAAATTACATTTTGTAAGAGGAAAACTAAGAATTATTAGGACAAAAACGCAAAACCATTAAAACCACTTAAGGAAGGGGAATCAGCCCGAGTTCAATTGAAAGGTCAAAAATGGGAACCTGCCGTAGTAGTAAGAAAACACAGCGAAAGGTCATATACAGTTCACACCAAAGATGGTACCATTTATCGTCGCAATAGACGATTACTCATGAAAACTAATGAAACACCACCACCGCCTTCCGCTCAGATTGAAAACACATCTTGTACAGTTGTATCACCACTCCCCGCAAATGTCAGTAAATCAATTTCAAAGTCAATGGAATCTAAATGTTTCAGCCAAAGTACGCCTGAGCCTGACGCAACGGTCTTATGGGTTCGTCCGCAAGGCGGATGTTACACACGTTCTGGGAGGCTAGTGAAACCAAAGATAAGAGTGCCAGTATAATATCAGTTCCAAAAACCTTGACATAACCTGGATATGAAACAACTGTGAAATCCGGCACTCACAGATAATAGAGACTCAGCTAATAGAACACTCATTGGTGTAGCACGTTGTATGGTTTTGTTGATAAACACTGACAGTGATTCAAGATAAGGACCATCAGTTTACATTAAATATCTATCAAACAAGCAATACGATTTCTTAAAGATGTATAATGCATTCTCAGTCTGTTTCAGACATGTGTACGTAGTTAATTATAATCATTGATATCAAAGACGCGCTTAATTCTGGTGTGTTAATTATAATGGCTTATGATTCATTTAGTTTGTTAAAATTTTATTTAAAACTTTTTCTTTGTAAGAAGAGAGATGTAACATTATACATGTTTAACTGACCAATCAGCACTCTCTGTGTATGAGTCATAGTTCCACTGGTATTATCTACATGCAACTGCCTCTCTGATAACTCTATGTTAAGACTTCACAGTAGTCACTTGTATATATTAAAGCTATTGATAGTTAAAACACTGCGTCTCATATTATGTTTTAACACAATAACACAACAAAGTTTTAAACGAAAAAAGAAAATTTCACTATGTATTATCAGGAGTCAGGAAGTCCTTAAGATAGTTGCTAATACATTAAAAGAGCTTCTGAAATGGTTGGTTTTCAACCAAAGAATATGGAATTCATTGTTAATCGTTGATAGGAAATTGTGCTCATTATTTGAAGATCTAGTTTTATTTATGTTCGAGACACGATCTGAAGAAAGACCGTTTAAAGATTTACATCACTGTTCCTATAAAATAAAAAATACCATTTTGTATAGGTAGCCATTGTAGACGTAAAAACAAAACATTGCAGGGAGTCGTAATACGTAGTTTCATATTTATTCACACGCCTCTATTCTAGATTTTATTAAATCTGGATAGATTATTATTTGATTTGTTTCCCTATATGGAATAACCATAGTTATCAGTAGTTATCCTGATGATAAAGTTCAAGCAGAAAGTTTAGGAATTATTCTTTTGTTGACCGTAGTACATGATAGATCGATGCATGTATTCCAGCTGGGATATTGATCAGTGTAGACACCAAGATGTTTCTTTTGACTGAAACAATAGAATCAGCAAAGTCTATTTAAATGAGAAATGATCCATGTTAGTATGTGCCTAGGTCCGTGTCCGTTAACACCAAACTGATACATTGTTGAAGTCGATTTTGAAGTTCATTTAGAATAGACAAAACAGAGAGAGAGAGAGAGAGAGAGAGAGAGAGAGAGAGAGAGAGAGAGAGAGAGAGAGAGAGAGAGAGAGAGAGAGAGGGGGGGGCGGTTTTCTCATTTTTTGCAAGTGTTAGTAATTTGCATAAAGTTAAATGATACGCTATGAATTCAGAGAAACAAAATAGCATACGGTAATTGTAACGAAAATAAGCAAAATACATTTCATCATTCAACAGATATAACACCACCCTTTTCGTTCCATTTTATTGTTTTTATTATATTTTTTTCGCTGTCCAGAATTAGAAGTATGTTATTGTATTTGAGAAAAACAAAGTTAATGAGAATCCAGTTTCATTTTGATTAAAGGTTGTTATATCGACTTCTGTCAGCTTTGGAAAATGGGAATCCAGGAATCCTGCTTAATGTAGCGAATCGGAAGAGAAACCCTTATCCATGTAGAAAGTCACGCTCAACGCACAGCAGGGTAACGCTAGTAACCGTAACCCAGAAGCAACTGAAATTCTTAGAATATTCCATTCTACATTCGAAAGGCATAACGTATCCATATGTAGTTGCAGACGGCATCTGTTTTATTGAGCAGTAAGCCTACCCTTTTTGGCTCAGAAGAATTTCACGGACTATTGAAGTTGATGACTACTGTTGAAATGATTTTAAACAAACGATTTACGGTGAAAACAGCGACTATAGTTTACATGACTTGTCTTCAGATAACGGAAGTAGTAAATTTAAATAATTCTAACAAAGAAGTTGTTCATATTTATCTTCAGAAAATTGCGTAGACAAAATCCCACGGTGCCAAAACCAAAACGCACACTTTAGTATTAACAGTGGATCCAATATAAATCTCAGCTAGAAATCAAAAGTATCATTTGTGATGATTGTGGCACGTTTATCACGACTACCGATTCATCACAGAATGTGTGCAAATGGTGATCTCAAGAAAGCAATTCGGGTGCTGCACGACGACAAACAGATAACTGACAAAGAAAATGTGCTTCACAGAACAGACTGTTCTAGGATTTGATAGGTCATTTAGTCTGCGACTGACTTCTTACAAGCACTTTCCGTAAATAGACAGGGTACGAGACAATCATCAGTTTTATTTTAAAAGGCCGGTTTTCATGCACAACACTAGCGTCTTTGTGAGTTATTTCGAATTTGTTATCGTCTGAATATGAAACTAGCAGACAAAACATTAAGCAAAGTAGGTGACTGAGACAGACGACGAAAGAGAAATTATCTAAGCCATAACTACCGCATTTCCAGAATCGTCTCGGATCTAATGTACCTGACATCGACGAAAACACTAAACGAAAACTCGAAGACTACACTGTTGGGTGTCACACACTAATAAACAAAGACAAAGAATGTTGTTGTTGTTGTTGTTGTTGCATGGCTTAACACCATTTTTCAGCACAAGATAGGCTATACATGGCGGTCAGTATTAATGGTGAAATAAAAACCCGGGAAAACACCGGAAAGAACCAACGACCCACGAGAAGGTACTGGCAAGCTTTCTCACATACCACAAATACTGATAAAGAAATCATTAGTTTCAGACAAAATACACGACATCGACAGACTGATAGCCAGAAATCGTGACACTGAGACATCCGGAAAGAAATCAGGACAAAGAAAACAGACAATAAACGAACAAACAAAAAGACCAATACAAATAACAGAATTTTAGAAAGGTATTTTGCAATGGACACACCTCTTGTCAAATAATTATTTCTGCAATACAGTGTATAAACCTGTACGTGCTATAAATCAATCCTAATAATATATTAAAACAACAGAGACAGATTTCGACCATTTAAATTGAAGGGAGAAAAGAGAACAATGATACTCCTTAGCCAGGTAAAAGCTTTTGACGATTTTCATACAGCTAAGTAGGATACATTCGGCAAAATTATGGATTTGGAAACAACTTTTGCCAATGGACCAAATTCCGGTACGCAAACGTATTTTCATGTGCACAGGTAAATGGGGTCAGACTAAAACATTAATGTAGAAAGACCAGTTCGACAAGATTGCCCCAATCTATGCTTTTTTACGTCAGAACAATTCTGATTTTATTCTCAAAAATGAAAAAGCAATGTTAACATTAGAGGAGTTGGGAAACCCAGTCTAAAAGATGAAAACTGTTGCATTACCAATTGTACAAAACTTCACAACTAACCAGTTTTCTCTCACAAACCTTGAGAAGGAATTTGACGACTTTGAAGAAAAGGAAACTAATATCCACCAGTATATGCAATATTCTTCATGTCATCCCATGTCATGTAAAAAGGGTATGCCAAATAGCCAGGCCAAAAGATACCGACGCATTTTTTTCAGATGATTGTCGATTACAAAATTCGTTGAATGATTTAAAAACATATTTCCAAAACAGAAATTATCTTAAACATATAATTGATTCTGCGCACAACAAAACCCGTAATCTTACTCAACATGAGGCTTTAAACACAGCAAATTGTACAACAGAGAAAAATATATTTCTTTTCACAATACAATATAATCCTTCATTACCTAGTATAGGCCTTATAATAATAAATATTGGAGTCTCCTCACTTTATCAAATAAATACAGCGTCAAATCCCTTTACAACAATAAACCAATTTTTGCTTATAGAAGACACGAGAATTTGCAAGATTTTCTAATTAGAACTAAACATACAGAAAATTTAAAAAAACTTATTGTCATCTGAATGTAATAGACACCGGTGCTCTCAGTGTACAAACATAAGAAAGTATCTTTTTCAGTAGCGCTAATAAAAGAGATATTTTATCTACGTTATAACACTAACTGCGTATCAACTGATGTGATTTATTTGATAACCTGTAAAAAAGTTAATATGCACTATGATGGACAAACACATCAACAAGTGTCAAAGAGAATGAAAAACCATCGCTTTCATATAAAAAAATTATAGAAATCCACAGTTTTCCGCTAATATTTCTACATATTTTAATACCAATAATCAAGACATTTAACGTCTGGGGACCCAAGTGTTTCTTAACCTTTTAGCTTAGATTATTTGCTTTTCTACTTTTCATTTATTTTGCTTTGCATTGACTAAGCACTCCGCATTGGCTTGGGCACAATGTTTTATTTAGCTGATCATTTATTTTGTGATTTTGTTCTCTCAGTTATTTGGTTTTTGGAAGATAGAGCTACGCCTTAGCGCCTCTTCTTTAATCGTTCTTATCTTGTGCAAATTTCAGAGCTTTTGTTTGCGATGGCTTATGCAAATAGTGAACTCTTGTAAATTTTTCTGTTTTATTTTGCTTATACTGTAACCTAATTATTACTGCATTTCTCTTACGAGGAGCACCACACCAAAACGAAAATGCCAACAATGTCAGAACTTCAAAACTACGTCCGGACGGAATACGAGAGATACGGAATATGAAGGTGCTTTTAGCACACCACACGCTGGGACATCATCAGTTAGATTATACACACTTATGTGTGGAGCAAATCCCCATGACAAGATGAGATTCTGACAGCCTTGACAGTTTATGAGTTAAACGTAGAAGACATTGTCGCCCTGCAAAACTATGAATGACAGAAATTTGTACTCTATCCCAAAGGAAACACCCACTTATTGACTTTAATATTTTTGGAAGTGAATGTGGAAAAGGTCCTGATAAGAAACGACCTAGTTATAGAGAGAAAATTGAGGTTAAAAGTACTGAATTACACGTTTCAGGGTTACCCAACGAGATCTCTTCAGAAGAGATAAGATAGAAATTAGAACAAAAGTTCGGAATACTTTACCATCTCACAAATCTGCTACAGTGTGGGGCTTTACCACAATAAAATCGGGAATCAGTCTTTACTATCCATAAAGAATACGCGAAAGAGCAATAAATTTTTTCTATATTATGGACTTTCTCCTCAAATTTTAGTATTGGGGCTCTGTATGGGACCGGATATGACGGAGATGCCTCCTAAAATGTTCATACTCCTGGGGACTGTAAGAACCAACTGAAACTAAGACAAGAAGTACATATGCTGAAACGACCGTAAATTTACCAAATGAAGCTCAAATGCCCATATATCCGGCAGAAATAGTAAGGAAAAAGGGACTTTAAAAAAAGTAGCTGAAGAAAAGATTTAAAGAAACAAACATTTGATAACGAGGCAAACACAAACCATAATGAAACAAACGCGCACTCATATTACACAACTGAAAGTACACAGGGCATTGAGTGTGAAAACTTCGGCCAAGAGTGGCAGGGAGGCAAATTTTACAAAAGGAGAAGAAAAAAAAATAACTCTAAGAAAATGAGCGGTGGAATGAGGAGCACCAACTCTCAGGAGGAAACCATAACCCCGCAGATTAGGAATCTGACAAGAAAGGGAAACTGGAGAAAAGGGAGGACGTCATGGCCGCATAACATCAGGGAAAAAAATATGCTTGTACATGATGACCGTACAGTCACCAATTCTGACAATTCCGATGTGTTTCAATAAATTCCTTGGTTTGGTAGAATTTACTAATATATTTTTAAAGCACCTTTTTACTAGTTTTCGGTTGGATTTCCCACGCCAAATGAATAAGGAAAATGTAATCCCTTTCCGATTTCTGACGCAGGCATCCCTATATCAACCTTGTTATATTGGACTTTGGTGGGGATCCAGAGATGGGATTGAGGGGAGAGGGAGAATAGACGTGCCGCTCTTTGTTACACCCTGGAAGGGGGGGGGGCCTAATACTAGCGTCTGTCTTGACGAAGACTTCACGGGTGTTCACTGGGTGGTCTTGGAGGTTGTCTCCTTCTTGGGACTTGTCTCCATTTCCTTCTTGGGGGTTATTTGGGTCTTTTTTTGTTTCTCCTTTGTTTGTCTTCACTAGTACCTACAACAATTTACGGTGTTTCCTAATTAACATAACATTTAAGCGAAAAGACATTAAATTGCGCGTTAACGTAATTTAAATAAGATAAAACGCACTAAAAAATAGAAATATGAATAAATAAAATAAACACAAGGTAAACGTGCACTTTTTGAACAATATTCAAATGTATAGTTAGGATACACGCATGATTATATTCGTAAAATCATATATAAACTCAAAAGTAAACTTTAATATAGCCAGATTTAACGGTAAATTAACTAACATTCAGAATTTCGTTTCACTGAACAAAATTATGAAATGTACTGATAATATGTACCTGCACGGGGACACATCCTTTACGGGTTTTCACAACTACTGTGACGTTGATAGAGAAGCAGGGGTCAATTTTAGGGTGTTCATTAAATAACAGTTGAACCCATGGACGTGGGTTTCTTTTAGTACGAGTTTTCTCATAAGCTGAGCCTTGTCGTTGATGGAGGACTTCGTGGATACTTTTGACCGAGTTTGTTTATCCATTTTAACTGGTCAACAAATAAAATAAAATAAACATTCTAAATTTGGGACTTGCATCGATTACACGTACATGCGCGTACATACACACGTACACATATATACATACATACATACATACATACATACATACATACATACATACATACATACATACATACATACATACATACATACATACATACATACATACATACATACATACATACATACATACATACATACATACATACATACATACATACATACATACATACATACATACATACATACATACATACATACATACACTTGGCATATTGAAAATTATAGGAGATTAAAATAGTCTTGAAACGTTTTACAATTATAATAAAACAGACATGACCTACATCGCTGAAGGTACAAGATTTCGGTGGCTTTATTCAATATGCGAAATTAGAGTGAGTAAGTGAGCATATAGACATAAAAACTTATTTAGATACACAATGTTTATACAGCTGGATAGGTTTAATTATTTGTTTCAAACTGTAGTATTATCATAAACATATCGAAACAGGGCAAAATAGACTTGAAGTCGTACATAAATGCAAATGTGACTTAACACAGATGTCCAAAATAAAAAAAAAATGTTCATTTACGTTTAATTTTTCCCCATAAATTTACTGTCACAGATTTAGAAGCAGGAAAGGCCTACATTTGGAAACATTGGCAAGTTTATTTATTCACTTAACGAGTTTTTGCCAAAAAGGAGACGTAAAGCAATATGTATTTTTTATTTTACATCTAATATACTAAATATCATGATTTGTGATGCGGCAATACTACTGCTGCTACCACTCTTTTTTAATGACCATACCTTCTCGTTAGATCATTATTATTGCAATACGAGTGTTACGACCCTGTAGTTTAATTGTTTGTGTTAAGGAATCAATTCTGTATAAATCTTTTATTTCATTTTTATTTCATTAAATGTAATTATTGATTTGATTATATTAATATCAGTATAATATGTTGTTGAAAAACATCGTGTTTACTTGAGTCGTAAATGTGACTCATGTGAGCACGTGCTGTGTGTGATGACAAATTTATTACAAGTAAACCTTCAGGAATAGCTATGAAAACGATGGGCTGATACTTGGTCAGACTTTCTTAATGTCAAAAAGTATTACGAAATTGCATGTTTCATCCGTGCGCGTGTAATTCGAACAACGTATTATCTTTGTTTATATGCTAATGTATTTTATAAGACGTTCAGAGTCATACACAGTCGTAGAGTCGTAAAGTCAGAGTTGGAGTTTATTGTAACATCTTAGAGTTATACCACTTCTATTACCTTAAAAAAGATATTGCATGATAGAAGAAGTTGTCTGTTCGTATGTCTACGTAAAACAACATGTTTTGTTAGAGGAGCTAATTTTACTACGCTTTTCTGAATAATTGTTTTTCTGGAGAACAACATTACTGATTTGGACAAAGACATTTTCCTGTAAATATTCTAAATTGGAACGGAACAAAACAAACTGTGCTTTATTGTGTAAATTCTGGAATTTTCTTTTAGCATTCGTCTGACGTAGTCATCCGCAATTTTGGACTGGAACTGAATTTCAGACTGTGTTTAGAACTTTTTACAGGACTTGTGTTTATCTTTTGAATAAACAATTTGGATCGTCCATGTAAACCGTAAGTCTTGCTTAACATATTTACATTATTTCATGTTTTCTAGGAAAATAAATTATTTTTGTTAAAATTTACAAAGCTTGTTGTCTTCATTCTTTGTTACTTTGAACGAGCCGATACGTAATACGAGTTTCAATACTTTCTATAATGATAATCTAGTATTATGACTCAAAATTTTTTGTATTTCCTAACTGCTATCCAAATTGCTATTATTTCTTGTTTTTAACGAGGCGATGGTGTCATATAAAACATACTTAGTTTTCAATTGTGTATAAAAATGCCGTTTTATTTTAGGTATATAAAGATACATATATTAAAAGATTAGGAAAGTGAAATGACACTTAATTTCATGTGTGAGCCCTAAAAGATGTTGAGCAAAGGTAAACATTTTGTAATTTATTACCTATATTTTTCTATATTTTTGTATTAAAATGTATTTGTACAAAGTTGCATAGTTCTAGATGCAATATAGACAAGATTGTACAAACCTTGTAAATTAGGTCGATCCATAAAGCTTTCATTTATATTTGAAAGACATCATTAACAACTTATGTAAGTACATAACATAAGTTTAATTTATGATTAGAGATTTTGTAGTCAAAACACGAAACGGTTGAGCGCCACTTTAAAACAAATATAAAAATTTCTGCATTTATTTTTCTCATTTTCAAAACATTGTGTATGATGTTCTGAATAAAATGGTACACTAACATTGATTTTATTCATGAAAATAAGCTAAATCTGCTTATTTTGCTCCTGCTTACATTATTTGTCATAAGGAATGTTTGTGTGATTAGTGACCTTAATTATGGGGAAAATAGAAATCTCGAAATAAAGTCGACTTCAATTTTTTTTTTGCATTAAGTGAAAGAAATATAGTTACAATGTATATTTTCATTTATTTGCAATGAAATTAAAAATTAAGATGACAAAGCAAATTTGCTTTCTCCCATATTAAACAATTAGTAAATACTTCCGTTTTGACCTTTGACCTTAATTAACCTAGTCTATTCCATCCCCTTTCAAACTGTGAAATTTATTGCTGACATCTCAGAAATAATTATGGCTTGTTTCATGTTCCTGTCTTTCAAAATAACACTGATTGTTATGCTGAAAAAATGCAATGAGCATGTTTAAAATAGCTAATTTATTAACATAAAAGGAGAGGACTATCTGTTTGAGACTGACACTGACAAAGACGGTTCTGTGGCGGCGGGGGGGGGAATGAAGGAGAATTATTCAAAAGGACTGTTTTGATGCATGCGACTTAAATATTTCAGCCATATAATCAAACTTTAATCATACAATAATAACCTGTGCTCGTTAAGGCGTTCACCAGTTATTCTGTACTTCTGAGAGAGTGAAGTATGTAATGTGAAGTTGTTTGCATTTAAAAACATGCACTATGGAGAGAATATTGGCCTACCTCTGTTACTTTGATGGAATGTGGTTGACATTTCTCGGATATTGTACGTTTGGAAATTGTAGATGATCTTAGCACACTGCTTACTAAAATGACTGCTGCTATGTACTCCGAAAAACAAAGTTGTCTAAAGTACACTATCCTTGGCAGCTATTAAAATAGGAGAAATGAATTTTGCCAGGCTAGAAAATACAAGCTTTTGAAAGTGTAATAAATTACTATATATATAGTAAAATGGTAAAATTGCTTTTAATACAATATAGTAAAGTTCAATCCTAATAATTTAACTGAAAAATTGAAGTTATTTGTTGATGATTCCATACAAAGGTCATACTTATTCATAATCCCATACTTTGGTCATATATATTGATATAACTATATATTGATCGCATCGTTTGATAAGTGTCATACATTGATTGCATCCGTTGTTATACGAGATCATGGTTGATAAATTATTTTTTGAAACCCCATGCTTGAGTCGATTTCAAGGAGGAAAGACACCATTTTGTTTCATCCCTTTTGGAACATTGTACGCAGGAGTAGTGTGGAGTTTTCCTTAGTTATACTTTAATGTATGATAGGATGAAACCACGTTATAATTATAATATATAATTATAGAGTTATAATTAATCTGCATTATACATAAATAACGCATTCATATGATTGCATTGTGGTTTGTTTTTGTGTGTTTTTTTTTTCTAGATCCAGTCATATGCAGGCAATGATGGAGAAGATGGTATCGGCACAAATTCCCGCCAAACAAACCAATCCAAAGTCATAGCCATTCTATTTAATTCGCTGCTATAGTCGTATTATTACTCCCCGGATGTGGGGCCCCGAGTGGCCGAGTGGTCTAAAGCGCTGTCCGTTACGGATCACTGCCATCTCACCTCTGTCTGCGTGGGTTCGAGTCTAGGATTCGGCGAATGTGGATATGTGAGAAAGCTTGCCAGTAGCTTCTCGTGGGTCGGTGGTTCTTTCTGGTGATTTCCCGGTTTCTTCCTCCACCATTAATACTGGTCGCCATGAATAGCCTATCGTGTGCTGAAAAATGGCGTTAAGCCCAACAACAACAACAACAACAACTCCCCGGATGAAACGTTTCCCTCCAGTTACACACCAACTAAATGTCTTCGCTTTCGCCATATTTTTATACTGTACTAATTTCGAAAATATCGTAACACGTCCATTAATTGGAAGATGGAAAATACAACCTGACTGAAGCGTATCACCAGCGTTTTGATTGTTGGAATCTCCAACTCAGTTTCAATTGGCCTATAAAATGTTTGTCTTTTGCATTCCCATCGAGGCGTGTTCGCCCATTGCATCATCCATTCTCAAGAGAAGTCGGGATGTGAATCAGCATAAGGATATCTATCTTTTCAAGCACGAGGTCTGATGGAGACTCTTACGAGTCTAAAATCATCATGGGCTATCACAAAACTAGTAGAAACTGCTATCTGGAAGTGAAGGCTGTACATTGGTAGGCAAGGGTGCATACTCAGTGGACTTGCAGTGAGAAGCTGGAAAGGACGATCAGCGCATCGGCGTTTATCAAGTCATCATGGGCTATCACTAAAATCACAGACACTGCTATCTAGAAGTGAAGAGTGTACATTGATAGGCAAGGGTGCCCACTCTACGGACTTAGTGAGGAGACTCTTGCAAGGACGATCAGCGCATCGGCGTTTATCAAGTCATCATGGGCTATCACTAACATCACAGACACTGCTATCTAGAAGTGAAGAGTGTACATTGGTAGGCAAGGGTGCCCACTCTACGGACGACTTGCAGTGAGGAGACGCTTGCAAGGACGATCAGCGCATCGACGTATTTTAAGTTATAATGGGCTATCACCAAGATCAGAGAGTGGAACGGCTAGAGTGTTGCTCTATTAACCTGCAGTAAGGAGAAGCTTGGGAGGAAGAAAATAACATCGGTGTTGTGAAGTTTGACTTAACGACGCAAACGGTCCTTTTCAGGACCATCCACTTGTCGCAGAAACAAAGGTATTATTCAGTCATTGTCAGCATTTTTGTGTGAATATTTTGTATTTCTTTTATATCCATAACTTAATCCCCCAACGATGTTTTCATGTATGCGTGAGCACAGCACCACTACTCTTTATCTTCTTTTACTTTCGTATGATGAAATATAATATAATACATTTAGAGCATGCGCATTTTGTTATAGCGCCCAGTTTAAAGAAATACTCAAGATTTTTGTGATTATTGGTTCGATTATTGGAATTCGGAACAATGGAAATATTCATACACCCCCCCCAAAAAAAAATAGCCAATAACCAGGAGCAGACGTCACTAGTGAAGTGTTAATGAATTTCCATGATGCCATGGTTGACTTTCAGAGAATTCAGGTCAAAACCGCATGAGTATCCCTGTCGCACAAAACCTAGTGGTGTAAATTGGTGGCGTGACTGCAGTGGCAGTATTTCAGTGGTAGACCGATAAATTACACAAAGGAATAAACAAGAAGGAATTTGGCAAATACCGTTTATGTCGCCAAGGTGGCAAATGTGATGCAGTTGTACTGGCGAAATATGCCTTGAAACCAATACAAGCAACATCTCGTGGAAAGCGAGCAGAAAAGCCAAATTTTAAAAAACATACATCAATATCTGAGCTAAGCCGATTACAAACAACGGTTCATGTAAGAATAAAAGCCGATTGATAAGGGTCATAACTGTCCAGAATACCGAAGATCAGGGTAAGATATCTAGTTCTTAAAGATGTTGTTTTTACAAAGTTGCAATAGAGTATGTCGATGCTTCCAGAGTTGTGCCAGTTACTACTAATATCCCGTATCAGGAATCGGTATACAATTAATAAAATCCGGTTCAGTACCTACGAATGTAGTCCCAGTCTATTTTTAGATCACTTTTTCCGGTCTAAATTTGGTGGTGATACTAGAGTTAGATTTTGGCATTCTTGGTAAGGATTTAAAGGCAATTGATTATTCTTTAAAATGTGAGCTTATGGTGTGGTTGTCTGTGTGTATTTCGGCGACAGTGCACATTGAGTAATAAGGTCATGGTGATGATCCGGAAGTGAAATCTGTGTTCCGTTGCCTGGTGTTTTGTTTACAATTCAGCCTCTCAAAAAAATGCAGGTCAACCCTTGACAAGAATTAAACCGTAAAGTCATCTTTGAAGGTATTTTAGATTAACATATGATTTGTATTGATTGTCACACAGTGGAAAGTTCAGTACTGAGGAACAAATGTAGAGAACATATAGTAAAATTAATTGTGTACTATGGCCTGTCAGTAAAAACTTGAAAATGATATAAATTTTTTATTATTAATGACATATACATGAAATTTTAATATGTTATGTATAATGACTTTAAAAATATAAAAATGAAATTAGAAGTAAAAAAATAATTTTAATTTTAAAAATTTAAATGAAATTTAAAAAAACAATTAAAAAATAAAAAATTTCCACCAAGTATTCACATATATAATATTTTTTGGGAATGATATTAAATGATATCAGCATATATATACACCTACACCATATACAAGCTCAAATGATAGATATTTGTCAAATTTGATCTAAGAAAATATCTTTATTAGTCAAAATGAGACCCTCATTTAAAATACATGAAGACAAAATTCTACTTTGCTTTGTACCTTTAGGTCATTGAAACTATTTATTTGGGGTTCAAACAGTTAATTTATGTGTTTATGATGGGGTGACTTCCTGAGTAACACATATCTGCTTGTATAGCTATCAGTAATTGTTTATAACCATAGTTATAGGGTATTTAGTGAGAGGACAGAGATGAAGACTTTATACTAGAACCTGTTCAAGTTCTCTACAAAATCATATTAAGCTGTCAGAGAATGAAATACAGGTCAGAGGGGTAAAATATACTTTACCCAGGTATATTTACCATTGCATGTAAGAAAACAGCAAAATGATGTAAGTTGAACACAGAATGCATTCCATTTTATTGTTTAGTTTCTTTAAGATGTTGATTGATGTAGTGCGACATTGTAGCCCAGATGATATTATGGGAATTCTCATGATCCATTTTGCTTTATGCATTATTAATGACTAATAATATTTGTTATCTGACACTTTAAAGATTACATAAGTAATATTCAAACAGATTATTTGAATTTAACTTTCTACAACTGATCCCAACATGGTTACATAGCTGACATGAACAAATATGCATATATTTTGTAATGTTTGGAATCAAAAGTTGACATTGTTAGGTTGACATGGTACCTATAGTGAATCTGTAAGGCTCAGTTTTGACTGTGTGCACTTAAAATATCCCAAGATGTTATTTTCATCATGAATATGCCTCTGTATGGTAACACATTTCAATTTAGTACTTTGACAGAGGGCAGTATTGCAGCATCAGCTGATATTTGATTCCATTGAATCATTGAATCATTGAACTTAATAACTTGGTAGCCAAGACTCTTAAAAATAGACTAAAAATGTTCAAACAGATTATTTGAATCATGTTTGCACATGTGATTTTAACAAGTACATTGCATATGTCCCACACATGCAAATATCCATCCTTGTTTACAAGTTTTCGGGATGAAAATTTCACATTTAGTTGATGATATAGGATCTATTGGTACCTATAGTTGATCTGTGTGGCTACATTTTGCTATATTCACTCACAATATCTAAAATTGTTTTTCCTTCATGAATAGGATTGCATATAGTAATAAATTTTAATTTGGTACATTGTCATTTGACTTTCCACTATACTGGTATGTATCAATGTTTGCACCCATGATCAAACCTCACCGCTCCAACATTGCCTTAAACTTTATGATACATACTCTACCTGATTAGTTATTTAACCTGTAAATGGCTAAATATGCTTGTAGAAACTTCATCTACTTTTAGGATGCATTTGTCACTTTAATACATGCCCATTGCTTCACATCTTTGAGTGTCACTCTATCAAGTTTACCTTTTTTAACCATATTTGCAACCTGAATGTTATTTTGAAATCACCATATCTAACACATTTTAACTTCATTTGCCTACATCTTCCTTTTTTTAGAATTAAGTGAAACATGTTATATATTTTCAGGTCTAGTCTGGTTTTTGGAACAAAGTATTAGAGTTGGATCAATTTGGAAGCTCTCCAGTAGTCCAATGGTGATAGCAAGGTCTCATAAGGACATGTGCAGTATGCTGCTATAAGTGACCAAGATGAGTTCATATCAGTACACTGATATACAGCATCTCAAAGACATGGCTTAGATCTTCATGAGAGAGATTCACATCTTTTTTCAGTAAGGTGAAACTGTATTTTCATATTGCATTGTTGACTTTTGTAGTTATCGGCATTAAAATGGAATGCATATTTGCTATAAAACATGGTAGTGGTTCCATCAAAACTTTAAATTTGAGTGGGATATTAGTTATACAAACAACTGTCCAAGTACCTGAAACAATAAATGTGGAACATAGTACCTGTCATTGTTTCTTTAGTATGTACACCTATATGCATCTGGATAGGCATATTGCAAATTTGCTGTCAAAATCACTGTGAGCTATCATGCTTCAGTACCCCTGGGATTAATATTATCAGTTGTACAGACCTAAACTACCATTTGTTTTAAAGACCATTCATTAATCAACATTGCTGCCTTAAATTTGTCAAACTGAATGTCATAACTTGTATGAAAATTTATTTTTTGTAAAATAAAAAGTTTTTAAAATTTATATATTTTTTAAAATTTTCATTAAAATTTAATATATCAATATTTTTTAATTTCAAGACTATTTTCAGACAGGCCTTATCAAGTATTACAATTCGGTTTTTACTGCATTGAAAAATTCCTATAATTAAGGAAGATATAGCAAATTTAGTTTTGGTTTCTTAAGAACAATTGGACCTCAAATTGCACCCTATAGAACACCAGCACTACACACTTTCTGACAGCTGTCAAATGTCTTGCTTGCAAGGAAATTTCAAAAGACTTTATGTATGAAGTTGAAACAGTAGTGGCATGCAAAATAAAATGCAAATATAAAAGTTTGACAAAAACATTGACCCTTTCAGGAATCGGTACACAATTAATAAAATCCGGTTCAGTACCTACGAATGTAGTCCCAGTCTATTTTTAGATCACTTTTTCCGGTCTAAATTTGGTGGTGATACTAGAGTTAGATTTTGGCATTCTTGGTAAGGATTTAAAGGCAATTGATTATTCTTTAAAATGTGAGCTTATGGTGTGGTTGTCTGTGTGTATTTCGGCGACAGTGCACATTGAGTAATAAGGTCATGGTGATGATCCGGAAGTGAAATCTGTGTTCCGTTGCCTGGTGTTTTGTTTACAATTCAGCCTCTCAAAAAAATGCAGGTCAACCCTTGACAAGAATTAAACCGTAAAGTCATCTTTGAAGGTATTTTAGATTAACATATGATTTGTATTGATTGTCACACAGTGGAAAGTTCAGTACTGAGGAACAAATGTAGAGAACATATAGTAAAATTAATTGTGTACTATGGCCATCAAGAGGAAGTTAACTGTCAAGGGACATAACTCTGCGAACAATAGATTTGATGAGACAAAAACCAATAAAAGGCTTTACTATGCCTATAAACCGATGGAACACCATAATTCACCTGAAAATATTCAATAGTTCTTGAGCATTGCTTTCTACAAGAATCCGCTATAGCGGAGATTTAAAACATGCAAAAAGGACAATAACTCCGCATAACTTAAACACGAAAAGTAACATTTAAAAGGCGCATCTTTATGTAATAAGCAATTCAGTTAGCAAACACAATCCATTTAAAGGGTTACAGAGATGTGGTGGTAACAAGAATGGAATGTCAGCGCACTGACAGACAGACGGACGGAAAGGTAAAGATTCTGGATACTGATGCTGTGCCCTAATTAAACAAAATCATTTTCAAAATAAAAATATACTCGTGTGATTTACAAAACTTTTTACAAAAATAATTCATATATTTTAATAAATAATTGTCATATCTTTTTCTTTAAAAAAACGACCAGTCTTGAATCATTAATGAAAGGAAATAGAGACTACACAACATATTAGTGAATGAAATCTTTTTTCATCATTTTTGTTTCAAGACAGTGATATGCATCCGCACAGCGTCTATATGGCAGCCTTAGAAACGACCCTGAACCTGACTGTGCCACTGTTGAATTTAGTTGTTCTGAACCAATTCTCGCATCATAGCCTGAATGATTTTCTCGTCATGGAATCTTAATCCATACGCCCTGCCGTAACAGCAAAATAAGACTGATGACCCAACAATGCATGCTATGGCCAGTATCAGACCAATTACCATGCCAAAGATGACCATGACAATGTTTCCATAGTAGTTTGGGAAACAGTATTCATGCCACCGGTTCCTAGCGTCATCATTAACGCAATCCAACAAACTCCAGACAGCGAACCCGGTACTCAGGATGTAGAGGCTGATGCACGTGATGCACAGAGTGTAATGAGTAATTATCTGAAATAATATGAAAAAAAGCAAATAGATTAACATAAAGGAAGTTGCCTAATGAGCAATAATCTGAAAATCGGACATCATATAATGTGAGAAAGAGATATCCAACAAATTAGTTCTTGCATGTAGTCAACGATGATTTATAAAGACTGTGTGTGTGTGTGTGTGTGTGTGTGTGTGTGTGTGTGTATGTGAGAGAGAGAGAGAGAGAGAGAGAACAAATTAGTAGTTCTGTATGTAATCAATAATTATCTATAAAGACCCATCTCCCCGCTACTCACATACACCTCCACACTAGCCCTGAACCAGGGATTTTCCTTTCTTTTTTCAGTAATATTAAAATCGTGGTACTATATTGTACAGCTCTATACAATCAAATTCTGGGGCAAAATACATCAATCTCGAATGCTGCAGAAGTCTTGAAATTTTAACAATAATGCAGACACTGTAATATCGCTTAGTCCTCTCACCTTTGAGGTTTATTTCTAGTTTTAAGGCATGATATCATTATATTCTCCTTTAGCCCACTCATCCCCACCACATATTATGTCCATTTTTTCCTTGGAATATCTTTATTTTTACTTTTCCTGGAAAATTTAATATCATATCTTTCAATTTTACAGCTCGACTCTCTTTACTATTAAATAAAAAGTTCATAAAGGACAGTGTGCCTGTTGAAAGCTTAATCACTTTGCATTTTGAAACTTATTGATTACCCCGCAAATCATGTACTTAGTCCTGGTGAAATGATCAAACTATTTTCTTTATTTAAGAAATAAAAAAGAAAACTAGCAGTCAATCAAATTAGCAAACAAAACTAGATGTCAGAGATATATTTAGTTTTAGATATAAATATAAGAATCTTCACTAGCATGAAAATGGGATAGAAACGTTTTTATAGTCACCATTACACCTAATCGATATGGTTTCCATATATACTTTTAACAGAATACTTTTTACAAGCAATTACCTGACAAAAATTTGAATTGGAAATGACTGTAATGGCATATTCTGGAAAAATCATAGAACCATTAACTTACCTGTTTTTCATTGATATCATCAAACATTTTTCGAAAATGCAAGGACGAAGTTACATAAGAAATGCCTTCGTATTTTAATATGCAATCCATTTACTCTACCGATAATGTATAGTTTGGGATTTATTGTACAAAGTAGAGGATGGTTAGGTGATAAACTGCATTTGACTTAAAGGAAATGTAAAATGATATTAATGCGAAGTATCGTCTCTCTCTCTCTCTCTCTCTCTCTCTCTCTCTCTCTCTCTCTCTCTCTCTCTCTCTCTCTCTCTCTCTCTCTCTCTCTCTCTCTCTCTCTCTCTCTCTCTCTCTCCCTCTCTCTCTCTCTCAGGATACATTGGTTTTCTACCACTGGGATATGATAGATGTCAAATCTATGGGGGAAAGGTGAAGAAGGAAAAACAAAACGAAGTTAAAGAGAAGCACATTGTAGCTAAAAAATGGAAAGGATTTTAAGTATAAGAAAAATCCTACTTATGTAGAACACAAGATGACAATTCTTATGCTACAAGAAAACAAAATAGACAGTAAGAGAAGAATTTTACCCAGCATCTATTCTTCCTGGTAAAATACGATTCAGTCATCCTTTGGAGACATTCGCTACTGTCCCAATAACCCAGCAAAGCACCAATAAAAACCTGTATTAAGAAGATCGTAAAACTACAAATACGAACAAACGAACGAACGAATGAACAGCATCATTACATGCTTTTCTGACTGGACTTCGCTCGAAATGCTTAAAATTACTATTCCATATTATAGATTGCTTTAATGCTTTTTATTATTTCAAAAGAGGACTCAATTTCAAATTCTCGCGTGTATGTGGACTAAAAAGGACTCTAAGGATATTCGACACCCTCCAATGGATTTTAATTATTTTACAATAGCTTAGCCTCTTTCCAATTTCTTTTAAAGCGCTGCCATGCATGTCTACAATCGTTTAATTTATTATGACAGCTTGATCATTAAAGTCAAGTTGCTAAGCTTATCGTACATTTCCACCTGAATAGATGCTGAAAGCCGAGTAGTTGAGGTTTCATCCGTTACAAGTCCAACCAACGAGACGCTTGTGCGTTCGAATACGTCATTTTTAATGTAAATTGTTATTCTCTCTTTTAAGTGGCAAGTATACGGCATACACTTACTTCGTCTGTCTATCCGTGAGCTTATTTGTTTCCCCGTCTGTCATATTACATATTTAAGGTGTTTCCAGGGTGGCCCTTGGGTACTGCCGAGTTACTGAGGTGATGCAATCATAACCAAATTCTCGGTACAATGTGAATAAATCTCTAATTATATATCCAGAATCTGATCTCACCTACCACCTCCCACAACCTAGATGATCAAATTGAGATCTAGTTACAATAACGCGATATAACAGGCACCGATATTCATGTTTCCGTAGTCTTTCGAATCCCCAGTCCACTTTCTGCAAGTAATTGATCAATACAATGCGTTATATTTCTTGTCAGGAATATCAGCGTGAAAACTATAACTTGACTGTTAGTTAGGTCATACTCACTAGAACACCGGAAAATATTGCCCCACCCCCGAAACATATGGAAAAGCTCTGTTTGGCTAGGCAACAACTAGAGGGCCGATACCGATATCGAACGATAAGAAGGAAAGGATCAGCTGGACAACAGAGTCCGGAGTCGTCGTAGACCAGTCTTCCTGAGTTCTGGTAGGACCACATTGGGTAAAAGAAAGTTTTCGTAATAGGTGTCGTTCGTTTCTACATACACACATGCATAAATAGTAGGTCCAAGGGAAGTTTCTGGCTCTGAGACACCTCCTCACCCCAAAAAAGCTTCAAACAAATACAAGGTCGACCTTCTGTCTACCCATCACAGTCACCATCTTGTGATATATCTAAAATAAAAATCTGGTAACAATACTTGACGACATGTATTTGTAGGGGGTCGCTGATCCAAAAAGAACCCGGTATTTGCATACTACTGATAATTTTTCGTTAGAAATTAACGCCTGAAAATTATCAGTTATTATTATTATTGTTAGATAAAATTTATACTTGTTGCCTGATAATAGGATTATTTATACTCACATTTATTAGTTTATAAAAACTGTTGAAATTAATTACACTGGTAAACCAGTAATCTTTATCTAATGGAATATATAAGTTTAATCCCATATAAGTTGAATCTACGTCAAATATAATAATCTTTTAGTCGTTTCTAAAATCACCTTGATAAAATTTTAGGACTAATCTTCATTCCACATCTCCAAAAACTCATCGGTAATTTTATTGTTTATACTTAAATTATCAATTTCCACTTTTTGAATCAACTTTTTCAAATTTTTCAAACTATTGCTTCGCTTAACTCTTTTACGTGAATTATTTATTTTGTTTTGTTGTGTTTTTTTTTTTCAGATTTACAAACGATTCATATCTATGAGCGCTCAATGTACTGATAATCTGCATATTATTATTGTTAAACAAAATTATGCATCTTGACAATCAAAATATTTTTCAAATCATTTGTTTTGTTTTCGTTCCTGCTAACTCTCATTGAGAGAATATCTGTTAACATACTATCAATAATACGAAACTTATGTATTAAATCGTCCATATCGTATTTTAAACCACAGAGATAGATTGTACATTACGCTTGCTATTTTACAAGCATTTTTTTTTTGTCTTAAGTCGAGGCTCGATTCTTTATACATGCAGTTGCAATAGAAACACCAGCGCCAGATATTATCAACAAAAGTGGGTTTAATGATGCTCCGCTTGAAATTATACTAGAGCCAGTCAATAACAGTGGTAAATATATTACCTGAAATATTTTACTCTAGTATTGCTAACATTGTTTTATGCACGAATGTTTTTTGTAATAAACTTGTAATATTGCATTAGTGCGCCAACATCTGATTTTGAAATCTCTACTGCCACATGATGAAAATCGATGATCTGTTTTTTATCATTTTTTTTTTACAAATTTTTAAACAACAGTAAAAATTATATGTACCAATAATTAAATGAAGAAACTCACAAAATTTATCATTGTCAGGATCAGCCAGAAAATATCTATACTTGTCATAGACATCCAACGAAGCATCTTCATATTTTTTATCGATGAATACTTTATTTTTCTTAAACCACCTGTAAGAATCAAACGCGTTCCCTAAGTCACGCTGATACAAATCTGTTTCATTTACCAAATTGCCGTATTCTATTTTTGTTTCATCGATAAACCCGAGTACCAGGCCTCTTTGATCCACCGTAACATTCTTAAGAACAAGATGTTGCCTGATAATTGTTTAGCATTACATGTCAGAGACAGACTTTTTTTATAAGAGAAAATACCAACATAAAAATCTATCATTGTCAATAATTTTTCATATGGTTGCTTGAATATTTCCTTATTTTCAGTGTAATAATTCCGTATTCACAATTCTCTAGAGCGTTGGAGAGATTAAAGTGCAACAACATTTTCTTAACTAATGTCGTAGTAAAAATCAATCTTTACATCCAAACTTGTTGATTCGATTTCTTTATTTAAAAAAGACCTAATCGCTCAACATCGTTATAATTATCTGCTTCTGCGTTTGTGTCTTCTATTATCTCTAGATTTGTTGACATTAATTTGATCGAATTCAGGTTTTTCAAGTATCATTGGTAAAATTGCGTTTAAGTAAGCTTTGATCATCAACTTTGCATCCGCTGATATATTAACAATTTTAGTAGGGTTTGTTGTGTTTGTAAAAAATACCCATATGCTTAAAAATTTCACGTTTTGAAAACCTATTGCTCAAGTATTTGTTTTTGACTAATTTTCGATTTTGATTTTCCGCTAGTTTGTTAAGACGACCATGATTTTCCTTTTTCGGTATTCTTCATGCTTTATTTCCCCATTTACGGGTGATTTTATTAGGTCTGATTTAATTATCAAATCTATAATTTCCTTGTCAAGCTCAAGCAATATCTTTTTAGCAGGATTTCAACTTCCTGTTGTTCTTCAAGACAATCATCGGGATGACAATTACTACATATTGTTTCATGACACGAGCAAAAATAAGATCGCTTTTTGGCACTGTTTGGTAAATTATTGAAGTAACTTCAACACTTCTTTTCTATTTCTTCGATGGTGTTTGCCGCAAATATTTTGTCACTAATTCCTGTTGAGCTAGCATTGTTGTTTTTTCTTAAAGATATTATCGTAAAATTCTTTTGCAAAGGTTATAATTGCTGGGTCTGACATTATTTTACAATATCAGAGTAAAATTGGTAGTCAAGCGCATATATTTGAATCGCGTTCAGACCAGGAAACGGACATTCTGCGTTGTTGACGTATATTCGAAAATACAAGTACTTGCTGACGTTATTTACTGTTCTGGTTTGAAAATACTGAGTTGCTGAATCATACGTGTTTGATGTACTGTACAACGTTGTCCAGGATGTATCATCGTTTGATCCTTCCAAACGCCAGTCAAAAATTCGACCAACACTAGGGTTTAATCGACCTTGCAAACGAAATTGCCAAATAACAACTACAACAAGACATTTATCTTGAGCCAAAATTTTGCGGTTTCTCCCTTAGTCGTCCATTTTTGACCGTCAACAGAGATAAAGAGAAAAGCGTGGTTTAGATTATTGTGGCTATTGTATGGACGCTGTTACAACAAACACAACTCGATTATCAGATGCCTATACCAGTTTTGGAATATATCCGATATTGGTTTTGATTCGTTTTACACCGCCGCTACCAGAGACACTATCAAAGTAAGCTATGTATGTTAGCCCCCATATCTACCGTTCTAGACATTGTATAGCCGTTTATTTTAACGAAATTGCTTTTGATAAATCTAACATTTGCCAACCAATCATCGATGGCTAATGGTGTGTTGTCAAGTTGATTATTGCATATCAACTTGCCGCCCATACCAATCGAACTTGTCATTGATCTGCCAGCTAATTTCAAATACGAAGTAAGTGCGCCTTTAAACTGAACTTAATTTACTGCGTCTTTGTCATCAGCCAGTGACGAATTTATTGAAAGTCCAGTTACTCAGTTACTTTTGCATTGTTCGTCAAAGTTAAATTGCCAGCCAATATATCTCCAGTTTTCTTTACTGTAGCATCATAAACAGATTTTACTTGATTGTAACTTGCTGCTTGACTAGTATTTGGCAAAGCGAGTGGAAAATCTTGTTTTAGTCCAATAATCGTGTTACCAGACATGTCAATGTTTCCAATCATCATACCGCCTGGCTTATCAAGCTTGTTGCCATCTACGTATTTCAACAGCAGATAACTTACTGCTTAACATTGATTCAAATTTGCTGGCGGATATGCATTTCCAACTGGTTAATCTTTTTACTTGGCATATCAAGTTACTATTCCGCCGATTTTATCTAGCTTGCTGTCATCTACAACTTTTAGCTTAGCATAACTTGTATCCTGCGGATTATTCATGTTTACTGGAGGATATGTTTCAAGATCAATCACTTGTTGACTTGACATAAACATGTTTCCTGTCATTGTATCGCCTAATTTTTTTTTAACAAACGCGGATAGATCAACTTTACCATTTTATTATTACAGTTTTGTTGGCAGAAACCGATCCGACAAGTGTTGCTCTGAACTTTGTGTAATAACTCCTGCTTACTTTTTATTTCCTGACAAAATTTATCTGACCAAAGATATAACATTATCAATGCTAAATTTTGATACCGAAACCATTAGTCAAACACAAACAGCAAACGTTTATTAAGCTGTATCATCAAACAACTAATGACAAATACAACTTTTTCTTGTTTGATAAACTATAGAGTGATCCAGTGAAGATGTTCAGTTGTTGTATTAATCATTTTCTTTGACATTGCAATTTTTTAATCATACTGAATAAACAATGGACAAACAAAAAAAAAATTGATTCGCTAAAGACATTTGCTGCGACGCGAGCACCTTTCAAGAAGAAAGTACAGGATGAACGTCAAGGTCAACTAGCTACGGAAGAAGAAACCGCCAAAGTTTTTAAGCTGGTAACCGATCTGTACTTTGCAAACAACCAGATTCTGCTGCTTTAACCACATTCGAGCTAAAGAAAGAGAAAGGTTTGCTAGCTTTACTTGGAGAAAAACAGAAAGTGGAAACAGAAACTGCTGTTAAAAAAACGTGAAACAAGCTGAGCCATATAAAACTTATTTTAATAATTGAAGAAAGAAATGAACAAATATAGCAAGAAGAAGAAATTAAAAGCAGAAGAATAATATATGTTTAGCTTAGTAAATTATACGATAAAATAAAAGATCACGAGTACGACATGTTTGAAAAAAAAAGCAAACATCATAAATGCTTCAACAAAAGATATTAATAAACTAAAAAAACGTTTAGGAAAAATACGAACTGTTAATATAGATAATGCTGGGAAATTAAAGATCCAATAAATCAAGATAGGATTACTAGTTTGGTTAATGGGCATCGAAACGATATTATTCATGGGCTTTACTTTAACGTTATCTCAAATATATTGGCTAATGAAGAGCATTTGAACAATCACAGAAATAAATAAGGTACATTAGCAAAACTTTTTGACAAAGATTAAATAGAAGAAAGAAGTGGCTATGGCGTTTGTCCGTTCGAATATTTGGATCAACCGCAGAAATGATTGACAGACTGAAGTTACTGATATCATCAATATAAGCTGGTAACGTACGTTTAGAGATCGATAACCAAATAACTGATATACTAGATCATCTTCGATCAAACGGATTACTAAAATTCTCTGATTATCAAATGTTAAACAGTGACTTGGTTGGGTCAGGCAATCTTCAATTTTACCTGATTTTATATTACCATCAAATAATATTAACAACGGTATTGCTTGATTCTTCACAAACGACAAACGACAGCGCAAACTTTTCTCTCAATTATAATCCGTCATTCCAACTTGACCCAATGGATAATACGAAATTGGATTAATTTCTGCTCCAGCATGACATTCAAATGGCTAAAGTAAAAACAGGTATAAGCGATGATTTTACACGTAATCCGAGCGCTTGAACATCGTTTAAAATACCGCAAGGCGCTTATAACGTAACAAACCTTAATAAAACTATCAGAGAACTAATAACAAAAAAAAATGGATAAGTAGCAGACATTTTTTACTTGACTACAAACTATAATACGTTAATTGCTAGGATCACGTTAAATAACAATCTGTTAATTGATTGTTCACCAGCAATTAGTATTGCGTCGATATTAATCTTTAAAAATCAATAATATGGGTCAGTGGTAGAACAAACTATAACCTACGATGGAGACACCCCAGTTAACATAACACAAGTAAACACAATTTTAATCAATTGCTCCGTTTCATCAGGATCTTATTCAGCTAAGGGCAGCCAGGACAGACGATCTATAGCTTTTCTCTAGGATCGCTTATGCAAGTTAATCCTCGTCAAATAATATATAATAATAATATATTATTCTTTTATGAATAGGAAAACAACGTCCGCTCTTATCTATAAGATTAGTCGAGACAGACACACAATGATGATATAGTCCTCGATCCAACTTAGATCTAGAATTAACTTACCATTCACAAATAATAAGATATATTTGAAATAAATTGCAATTACAATAGCGGATTTTCCACTCGAAATCGTACTACAGAAACTAGACCTGCAGCTAGGTCGATCAGTACCAAATTCCCTCTTTGTGGGACACTTATTTTTGTCAAATGTCCTTTGTATTACGTCATCTTTATCTGCACTATAGTGAACAAATGCTCATGTGATGATGAAGACCAGGGAATTTGCTAGAATTTGTGCACTATGCACGCGGTAGAAAGTCAAAATAGTCTTCAAGTCAGGATACAGGTCAAGGAGACACTCCGAATTTAGAATCCATTCTAATAAGGAATATGATGACATTTGGTGCTTGGTCCGAAAACAATATGGAGGCAGAGAGGTTTAGTGACATCATGATTTATTTTTAGGTAATGGTTGATTTCAGTACAAGCGATTATACGAAAACAATTGAATGGTCTTAATTCATAGTTGTACAAGACTGGAGTAACAAGAGAAAAAATCTGCTCTTCACATTTTCATTCGGTAAAGTGGGAGTGGTCTTAGCATTAAAGTATTTTGTAATGAATAAATACGTTTATGAGGTTTCTGGAAAATGTTTGGCTTGTTTGGGTTACTATACTTTCATATGTGACCGTCACACTTAACAGCGTTTTGCTAGCTGTTATAAAAATGCAAAAGTCTAACTTGTATAGGTTTGATTTTTAACTAAAATCGGTTCCTTTACTGCTCGCAGTGACTTCAGGAATAGTTTACACAATCTGTTACAACAATGTCAACAATGCACGAAAATACTCTAAAATTGAAACATTCTTCTATTGTTCCTTTTACTGCCTAATTTGTGATTATGGTTTTAACGTAGCTTTAACAATTTTTCAGTCATATTGCAACGATGTATGCAGTGTGGCAGTTTATAGTGATGTTTAGCACTGAGACATAATGCCACAGACATGTAGCACGATGTCCCACCCAGTCACATTATCCTGACACCTGGACGACCAGTCCTAACACTAATCTCTTAATGCTGAGAGTCAAGCGAGGCAGCGGTTAGTACCATTTTTGTAAGTTTTTGGTATGACTCGGACAGGTTTCGCACCCACGACCTTCCTCATCCGAGGAGGAACCTCTAACCACTAAGCAATCTTTTTTTTATTGAAGTTACTGCATCCTTTTATTGAAGTTACCGCATCTATATCATAGAGTGAACTACTAGGATGGAAACATTGGTTAAAATGTCAGTGTTCTAAGTCCTGACTGTTAGTTATACGTTCGAAAATTCTCCGTAATGAAGGCGAATTTTTTTTTTAAATCTTGTAAAAGGACGCTGGTTGAAAATCATCATTAATACTTATCCATCTTAACAACAGAGACACTTTATTGTACAGACGTTCAATTGACCCCGAAGAATCTACAGGCATACGCGAAAACGTCGTTTCCGCCTTAATTTTATATTTATTTTTATAATTGCTGAGTATGAAATCACTCCACACAGTTTTAGCTGTTTCTCAAAACATTAGTGGTTAATAATCCCATGATTTTGTAAGGAATTATTAAAACTGTCCTTCATTTACTAACTCAAGCAAAATGTTGGCACTAATCTCTCTCTCTCTCTCTCTCTCTCTCTCTCTCTCTCTCTCTCTCTCTCTCTCTCTCTCTCTCTCTCTCTCTCTCTCTCTCTCTCTTTATATATATATATATATATATATATATATATATATATATATATATATATATATATATATATATATATATATATATATATATATATATATATATATATATATATATATATATATATATATATATATATAAACACTAGATATCACTTTAAACTCTTCCTTTGCATATTAGGAATTTCATACTCTGGTCTTGGACTTTCAGTGTTGTTCATCATTGGGACCCCTCATGAACATACATAGGAATCGGTTTTCTACCTTTGTGAATAATGTTGGCACATACGTGTATTATCTAGTAAAAGTATACAAACAAATGCCTTTATTTGCACGGAAGGACTATATATTAAATAGACAGGAGTATATTCAAGGAAGAACTTCAAAATTCAACTAGATACTGTAATGATAACAAGAGTCCATAAGACATATTGTGCTTTATTGGCTTTCACTGACGCTTTCTGCACATAGTTTACAATTCCTATTGTTTTCACTAAGATGTCAGTTACAAATCTACTTTTTGGAGACCAAATATCGAAGCCCTTAAATTCTTTGCTCTTTAATAGTACAAATTTCAGACCGACTTCAAATTCAACAATCGTAATCATGTGCAATTATAGCTGTACAATCTGCAAGAACCCTAAAAAGAAACAAACTACAAAAACCCTGGTCTTGAATCCGTAAAACATTTTAAGAAAGAATTGAAGATTTTTTTTTTATTGGAAACTAATCTGTAACTACCATAGTACAACCGTGGGAAATGATTCCCAAATTTATAACGATACTGTAAGTGTAAAGTCTCTGAAATGGGAAATTTCGTCCACTTATCATAAACAGAATCAAATACATCTGTTTCTCAAAGTTAAGAGTAATTTCTCTTAATAAGGGTGGAAAGTTTATAAATTCAATGTAATTATCATTAAGATTCATGCTTTTTTTCATTTTTAAACTTCAAAATTAAACGAATTCAACAATGAAACATTGAAAACAAGGACTTACAGTGTCACGGAATTATACAGAGCTTTAAAACAAAGACTTTTGTGTTATGTTATGGATCAGTTTGTACATTGTTGAAAAGTTATTGTTATTTTATACATGATATATTGAATATATAGGCATGTAAACGAAAATTAAATACATATGCAAAATCTATTAATATTTTAGCTATTGCAACTTAGACCGAGAGCTACTGCTTTCATTGTCAGTTTCCTCTGACTTTCTAAGGCCGTGTTACGTGTATGGACATTTATGCTGTCACACCAACATAAATGTTCAAATATCTAAAAACGGAATGAAAAGATCTGAGGAAACTCTGTACTGATTCCGAAATCATTATATGTCATATCTGGTAAATAATTTGAATTGCTGTGAATAGATTACATTGCAATTAGGTACGTATTATGCTTCTCGGAGCCCGAGAAAGGACTACACCAAGCTTGGTGTCAGTATCTTAAAGGCCAAGGTCACTTCTTAAAAATAGATTTTGTGAAGTAACAAGATCTCTCGCTAGTCAATTAAGGTTGCTTGATATAGACAGTAACCTTTCATTCGCACGAGGACAAATGTTCAAAACTTGATTTGCGTTCATCTCGAACATGCAGAATCACAAAAGCTTGATAATATATTTTCCTAAGTTCTGATTTAGCACAAAGGTCTATTATGCACCAATTTAAAACAAAAACAAAAAAAAAACTTTTGACCAACGTCCCTCTTTCCATTCAAGCTTGCAATTTTAGTCCTCTACATCGGTCACCCATGCTAGCTTGACAGGAAAGTTACACGATATACTTTGGTGACCGAATACAAATGCATACTTTTCATGATTTCTTTGAGAAAAGTAAAGTTACTTGTGAATAATTACTGTTAAGTTACGAATTCACTACTAAATGGAGAGACTTTATCCCTGAATCCAACAGGAACACATGTAATAATATGAAGTAGAGTCTCTCTCTCTCTCTCTCTCTCTCTCTCTCTCTCTCTCTCTCTCTCTCTCTCTCTCTCTCTCTCTCTCTCATATGCAAAAACTCCTCTATTTAAATTCGTTATGATTGATTTGACACGGGTGTCAAGATAACGATTTCATATTATATTATTATATGTGACTCAGAGAATCCCCCTTCTGAATATTCTCGTATTTTGCCTGTATTTACCCATTTGTGTTCACGTAGGCATACATACTATGTAATATTTGCGGGGGTTTTTTGTACGCATAAGATGATTTCTAACCGACAAAAAATATATGAAACGAGAAACAGGTCATATGGTGGAAATAAGGACTAAAAACGGTATTTTCGATAAGATCTTCAATTGTGATAGGGTCAAATAATGAAATGCATTAAAGAAAATCGTTGACTGTGAAATTAAACTCGTAAATGTACAATGGACAGTTATGTAGATACATTCAATTTTATCAGCTGTTGGTGTTGCAAAAGAATGTATAATGTGAACTGAGCGAACCATATGGAGATTAGACACCTAATTGATTTCCCATAGAAAATAATGTTAATATAATCATATCTAAAAATAATGTATGCGTACAAACCACGCATGCTTCCATTTATTAGAATTAGAAATACAATTGTTTTCTGCAGTTGTTCGGCGCATTTTTTGTTAGCCTTGTGCTTTTAAACAGAGGGACCCATGGCCTGTACAAAATAAAACATTCTAGCACCAAGTGTTCATGTGCTATTTTTTCAGTGTCAAAATAAATACTGTATAATCAAAGTAAAAATGTTTTGTTGTCAGTTATAATACATAGATTGATGTTCATGAAATTAAATGACATAAACAAGTTAAATACATTTACTAATCACGTGGTGTATCTGAAAATATTAAGGACTTTATCTTTTATTCACCCATTAGTAGACTGGTTCTCTGTAAAATAATTAGTGGTCCGACGCCTATAATGACCTACCATGTATCAAAGTTTGCAAAATCCGTTTAAATATATTCCAATGGAAACAAAATTAGTTATATTCATTATTTCGTATTTGTATGTAATTACTATTACATTTATATTCAACGATTTATATTTATATTGAAATGGTTTCGTTATTTATATGAAAAGAAAATCATTAATATTCAACCTACTTTGCATCTTTTGAGTCACATTCTTTATTAATGGTGTACGCGTATACTCTGTAAATTCATGTGTAATGTATGCTATAACATTTGACACGGCACACTGACTACTTGGGTACAACTAAACATTTGACACGGCACATTGACTACATGGGTACAACTAAACATTGGAGGTCTTAAATCACACGGAAAAAGACAATCACTGTTTTCAGGAGTCTGCATTATACAACAGATGCCTAAGGACAGGATGGTATACTTGAAGATGGCTCTCTAAAGTAATATACCGAATCTAAGATTGGTTGTCCAACTGATACATTCGTTAGCTTCAATTCACTGACTGACCGCCAATCTGTCACGTAAAGATGTTAGGTCAAAGGTCGAACAAACAATCTAGATTTGTGTATAAATACTATTATATCGATTTCATCAACAGAAATCAGATCTAATAATTGAACATCAATAGCGACATGTAGACCTGTTAACGAGGTATTTGTTAGACCTGTGTACAAAGATTATTATGAGTACAACCTGGAAGTGGTCTTTATCAGCAGGTCATCTTTATATACATGCTTTAATTTACGTATAAACGGAAACTATGGACCGTTGCCTTTAAATGGTTCTCATATACGTGCCATTTGTGATGTGATTTGGATTTTAAGGTAGCTTCAACAATTTTTCAGTCAATCACAACGATGTCTGCAGTGTGGCAGTTTATAGTGATGTCTAGCACTGGGTCATCATGTCGCAGACATGTAACATGATGTCCCACCCAGTTACATTATCCAGACACCAAGCCCACCAGTCCTAACACTAACCTCTTAATGCTGAGCGCCTAGCGAGGCAGCTGTTAGTACCACTTTTAAAAGTCTTTGGTATGACTCTGCTGGGTTCGAACCCGCGAGCTTCCACATTCGAGGATGACGCTCTAACCACTAGGCCACCGGAGCGGCCTTATCCTCATACACACTCCTTATGGTTGTTATAAAAATTCTCTAGTTAACTTACTTATTTTATTGACGTTAATTCTTATATAAATTATTGTGTTATGGAAAGCAAAATGTCACAATTCCTTTCGATTGCTAACATATTAAACTATGACTATATTATGATTTGAATCTTATCATAATCTTCTCATTTCTTACTATGAGAAGGAATTACAAATCTCTTAAGAATTGTCTCGCTTTTGGGGAACACTTTGCTAATTCGAAGGTACAGGGGATCTGTAATAAAATAAAGAGATGAATCACTTTTAGCATGGAACCGGAGTTTTTTTTTTTATTTATATAACTGACACAGAAAGAAATATAATGCTACATTCTAAAGATACACTTTCTAAAGCATTTATATTGAAAAATACACAAAAATGCATATCATACTTTTCATCCGTGCCTACCAACTCCATATATTTGTGTAGTTTCTGCATTTTAGAATATTGTATAGACAATTAGATGTCGACTGAATCAAAGAGTGCAATGTAAAATTTTTAGCATTAATGCAACAATCGTTATGAAGAAATAGATTTTACTCAATTTAGGATAAAATACAAATTTGAAATAGATTACTAAACATTATTCTTTATTCCTTAAAGGATATTTAAATTTACAAATTAAATCTAAACATGAAGTCAATAGGAAATTAATCTCTTTGCCATAATAGAAATAGAAATACAAAAGAATATAAATTCTTAAAAACAATTAAACATTCCATTATGTTATAATATTAAAATAAAAAGAAAATTTACACGAACATTGCAACAAGAAAGGGTACCAATAAAAGCTTTAATGTTCAAAAGTACTTATTCTTTAAGAAATTTATGAACATAAACGATTATTACCTGTAATAAAATACCAAGATGGATCTGTTCCAGCTTGGAACCGCAGTTTTAAGGTGCTAGCGACTTGTCGCTTATATATACTAGTTCAATATACACCTAACCATTTTGGTAATGACATGGGTAGAAGAGTGCCATGCTAGCATCGTGCCTGTACTGCGTGGTCAAAACCGGAGAGATCCAATTTATCCTAACGGAATCGTACATGTTCGTTTCGTAATGACCACTAAATCAGCATTAACTCCGAGTGGAGAACAATTCAACCTTAGCTTACAAAGTCTAAAATAATGTTAAGAATTTTTGCCACCGAGTGTTGTTTCTGCTGAGGTAATAGTACATCTATAATACAGAGGAAATTTGTTCTTGTTGTAAAGAGTTATTTACTGAGTTAGCAATCTTTATCAAAACAAAACATAGCTCTAAAAAATAAAGTCAATCTGGATATATTTTAATGAAAACTACTCCCAGTATAATTTAATGAGAATATAATCCAATTAAAAATTAGTTTTAATACAATTTAAAGGAAATTCCAATGTTATTTTTATTTAAAATTTCTCTCCTAATATTTACATTCAGTTTTAACTTTATTTCTATTACTAATTTCATACTGTGATCAAGATATAATGATACATAGAAACATGTACAATTTGAATAAAGTTATGCAGCGAAATGTTAAGCGAACCGTTGTTTTTATAATTATGTAAATAGAAAACATTACGTAACGTAGCAAAAAAGGGTTTAATACATTAAACACCATACCTGGTAAATTTGTCATCTCTAGTTACACATCGCCTTAATTTACACCTAAATTATTTCAGTCGACCTTGCAAAGGTAATAACGGGTTCTGAAACATTTATAAAATTTTCTAAAAACATTTTATAAACCATCCGCAATATTAAAATATCAACCTACGATGTCCCAAAACGTAACGTTACACTTTTTTTTAAAAGTATTTTGTACCTCAAAATAGTACATATCTTCCAAATGCTGATTTTGTAGACAGTATTGTAATTTCTGGGCAAGTATGAGAAAAATAAACTTGCCTTAACCAAAGATATTTCAGTTCCAAAATAAAAATTCACATCTCTCAGTTTATACACCAATGAAATGAAACCTACTTTGCAAATAATGTGTCTCAACCTTACTGAGGCGTCATCCTCACTACCTGTGTAAAATAAGTCTCCTGGAAAAAAAAACTCGTCAACATGCCTTGGATGATATAAATAATCTTCAAATTGGCGAGGTCTATCATGTGATATATTTACACGTTAATTTTGAGAAGACCAATTATGTTACTTGTTGACAGCAACATTGAGAGGTTTATGTGATTTACTTAAATATACATTTCCTACATTTGGAGAAAACCTCGTGCTTACATACCAACATTAAAATAACATCTGACCTTATGCATTTCTTCTTTTCCTAAGAGTTTATTGAGGCTAACTGCTTTATAAATGAGAAAATATATACCTATTTACTACTATCATTTCAATGTTGCTGTGTACTCTAGTCACACAAGACCTTACAATATCAATGTTTAAACAAACAAACACACATCTGAGCATAATGACGAAATATCCAATCACTTTTATCCCTATTTTTACCCTTACAATGGTTATGCCTCTTTCACTCTTCACACATACGCGCGTGCGCACAAGATAAAACGATGCAATAATTTATTCTCTCTCTCTCTCCCCACACACACGAACGCACATATACACACACATGCACACGCACAAGAGGCTTGCGGAAGCATACATGTATGAAATCACATACAGATTGCACGTCAATATTTTTCATGTTATCAACTCATCGAAGCGGCATCACTCGAAACGATTAATTCACGGATTGAAACATCTCAAATAATAATAATAATAATAATAATAATAATAATAATAATAATAATAATAATAATAATAAATACTATCATTATCACCTAAGGATGATGATTTAATATCATAGCTTTTAGTTATTAGTCACAATTGTAAACTATAATGAAATATTTATACACTGGGATTAAACTTGGATGTATTTTTCCACATGATTCAATATGTCTTGAAAGTTTCATACAATTTCATGCGTCAGAATAGATTTTCTTGTGCTAATCAGCATATGTGAAGGTAACAGAATATTTATGGAACTCAGAATCAACCGCAATATTTTCTCTTCTATATTTAGATGCAAGCACGTAAAGTAACAAATCCCATTGCACGTTTAAGTCACTCACACGAGACCAAGCGATTACTTTCGGAGAATTCTGACATGAAAATAAGGACCAAAGGAGAAAGAATGAAGCAAAAGTCATTATTCGGTACTAAGTTTTGTCATGGCCGCGAAAGCATGGGATTAATTCAAATGCGTAATGTATGAATGAGCATATACATAAATTCATACATAATTTCTAAAGATCGAACGGGCAAAATAATGATTGTTCTGGTGATCGCCTCGTAACTTTTGCCATATTCAGATTGATTCTGAGAGAAGAATGGATCCGTTTAGGTGAGATTTCGTGCATGACACGTAGACTAGGATGCGAAGTTTGCTCTGTATGCATGTATCCCATGCATACACAGTCTCTGCATACTGGCAGGAGATATGGAAAATGTTGCAGTGTCATTGGTACTGTGGTATTGATTGTTCCACTTGATACTGGAGAAGAATGGATCCGTGTTGGTGGGATTTCCTGCATGACACGTAGACTTGGATGCGAAATTTGCTCTGTATAAATGTGTCCCATGCATCCAGCAGTGTGATTGATACTGTGAGATTTATTGTTGCACTTGATACTGGAGAAGGATGGATCCGTGTTGGTGGGATTTCTTGCATGACACATAGACTTGGATGCGAAATTTGCTCTGTATACATGTGCCCCATGCATCCACAATCACTGCATACTGGCAGGAGATATGGGAAATATTGCAGCAGTGTCAATGGTACTGTGGGATTGATTGTTCCACTTGATACTGAAGGATGGATCCGTCTTGGTGGGATTTCCTGCATGACACATAGACTTGGATGCGAAATTTGCTCTGTATACATGTTCCCCATGCATCCGCAATCACTGCATACTGGCAGAAGATATGGGAAATATTGCAGCAGTGTCAATGGTACTGTGGGATTGATTGTTCCACTTGATACTGGAGAAGGATGGATCCGTGTTTGTGGGATTTCTTGCAAGACAAATAGACTAGGATGCGAAATTTGCTCTGTATACATGTGTCCCATGCATCAACAATCTCTGCATAATGGCAGGAGATATGGGAAATGTTACAGTGTCATTGGTACTGGTGTATTGATTGTTGCACTTAATACTGAAGGATGGATCCGTGTTGGTGGGATTTCTTGCATGACACTGATGAGAAATTTGCATACATGTGTCCCATGCATCCAGTCTCTGCATACTGGCAGGAGATATGGGAAATGTTGCAGTGTCGTTGCTACTGTGGGATTGATTGTTGCACTTCATACTGAGAAGGTTGGATCCATGTTGGTGGGATTTCTTGCATGACAAATAGACTAGGATGTGAAATTTGCTCTGTATACATGTGTCCCATGCATCCACAGTCTCTGCATACTGGCAGGAGATATGTGAAATGTTGCAGTGTTGTTACTACTGTGGGATTGATTGTTGCACTTCATATTGGAGAAGGATGGATCCGTGTTGGTGGGATTTCTTGCATGATAAATAGGCTGGGATGTGAAATTTGCTCTTTATAAATGTGTCCCATGCATCCACACTCACTGCATACTGGCAGGAGATATGGAAAATGTTGCAGTGTCATTGGTACTGGTGTATTGATTGTTCCACTTGATACTAGAGAAGGATGGATCCACGTTGCTCGGATTTCGTGCATGACACGTAGACTTGGATGCGAAATTTGCTCTGTCCCATGCATCCGCACTCACTGCATATTGGCACGAGATATGGAAAATGTTGCAGTTTCATTGGTACTGTGGGATTGATTGTTGAACTTGATACTGAAAAAGGATGAATCCATGTTAGTAGGATTTCGTGCATGTCACTTATGCTTTGATGCGAAAATTTGCTCTGTATACATGTGTCCCATGCATCAACAGTCTCTGCATACTAGCAGTAGATATCGGAAATGTTGCACTGTCATTGGTACTGTGGTATTGATTGTTGCACTTGATAATGGAGAAGGATGGCGGATGGATCCGTGTTGGTGCGATTTTTTCTTGACACGTAGACTTGCATGAGAAATTTGCTCTGTATACATGTGTCCCATTTATCCACAATCTCTGCATACTGGCAGGAGATATATGGAAATGTTGCATTGTCATTGGTACTGTGGGATTGATTGTTCCACTTGATACTGGAGAAGGATGGATCCGTGTTGGTGGGATTTCTTCCATGACACGTTGACTTGGATGCAAAATTTGCTCAGTATACATGGGTCCCATGCATCCAAAGTCTCTGCATACTGGCAGGAAATATGGGATATATTGCAGTGTCATTGGTACTATGGGATTGATTGTTCCACTTGATACTGGAGAAGGATGGATCCGTGTTGGTGGGATTTCTTACATGACAAATAGACTAGGATGCGAAGTTTGCTCTGTATGCATGTGTTCCATGCATCCACAGTCTCTGCATACTGGCAGGAGATATGGAAAATGTTGCAGTGTCATTGGTACTGTGGAATTGATTGTTCCACTTGATACTGGAGAAGAATGGATCCGTTTAGGTTGGATTTCGTGAATGACACGTAGACTTGGATGCGAAATTTACTCTGTATACATGTGTCCCATGCGTCCAGACTCACTGCATACTGGCAAGTGATATGGGAAATGTTGCAGTGTCGTTGCTACTGTGGGATTGATTGTTGCACTTCATACTGAGAAGGTTGGATGCGTGTTGGTGGGATTTCTTGCATGACAAATAGACTAGGATGTGAAATTTGCTCTGTATACATGTGTCCCATGCATCCACAGTCTCTGCATACTGGCAGGAGATATGGGAAATATTGCAGCGTTGTTACTACTGTGGGATTGATTGTTGCACTTCATATTGGAGAAGGATGGATCCGTGTTGGTGGGATTTGAATTCTTGCATGATAAATAGGCTGGGATGTGAAATTTGCTCTGCATAAATGTGTCCCATGCATCCACACTCACTGCATACTGGCAGGAGATATGGAAAATGTTGCAGTGTCATTGGTACTGTGGTATTGAATGTTGCACTTGATAATGGAGAAGGATGGAGGATAGATCCGTGTTGGTGAGATTTTTTCTTGACACGTAGACTTGCATGAGAAATTTGCTCTGTATACATGTGTCCCATTTATCCACAATCTCTGCATACTGGCAGGAGATATATGGAAATGTTGCATTGTCATTGGTACTGTGGGATTGATTGTTCAACTTTATACTGGAGAAGGATGGATCCGTGTTGGTGGGATTTCTTGCATGACACGTAGACTTGGATGCGAAATTTGCTCAGTATGCATGGGTTCCATGCATCCACAGTCTCTGCATACTGGCAGGAAATATGAGATATATTGCAGTGTCATTGGGAAATATGGGATATATTGCAGTGTCATTGGTACTATGGGATTGATTGTTCCACTTGATACTGGAGAAGGATGGATCCGTGTTGGTGGGATTTCTTACATGACAAATAGACTAGGATGCGAAGTTTGCTCTGTATGCACGTGTTCCATGCATCCACAGTCTCTGCATACTGGCAGGAGATATGGAAAATGTTGCAGTGCCATTGGTACTGTGGAACTGATTGTTCCACTTGATGCTGGAGAAGAATGGATCCTTTTAGGTGGGATTTCGTGCATGACACGTAGACTTGGATGCGAAATTTGCTCTGTATACATGTGTCCCATGCGTCCACACTCACTGCATATTGGCAAGTGATATGGGAAATGTTGCAGTGTCATTGGTACTGTGGGATTGATTGTTGCACTTGATACTGAAGGATGGATCCATGTTATTAGGATTTCTTGCATGTCACTTATACTTGGATTGCTAAAAAATGCTCTGTATACATGTGTCCCATTCATCCACAATCTCTGCATACTGGCAGGAAATATGCGAAATGTTGCAGTGTCATTGTTACTGTGGGATTGACTGTTGCACTTCATACTGGAGAAGGATGGATACTGGACAAGGATGGATCAGTGTTGGTGGGATTTCTTGCATGACATGTAGACTTGGATGCGAAATTTGCTCTGTATACATGTGTCCCATGCATCCACAGTCTCTGCATACTGGCAGGAGATATGGGAAATGTTGCAGTGTCATTGGTACTGTGGGATTGATTGTTCCACTTGATACTGTTGGATCCATGATACTGTCTGGCAGTGTAAATGTCTTGTCCCTGAAAAGAAACATGTATCACCTTTGATTTGTAAAACAAAACATTTGCTTATTTTCAGCTGAAATGATCTTAGAAGTGATAGTGATACATTTCTAGACAAATAAAAATATATAAATATAGGCCCCTTTACCTTCAATTGTTATTCACTAAATTCTATACTCCTACATTGAAGAACTATTCTGTTTCTATAAACAAGTGTTTCTTGTTTTTTCAGTACAATCGTAGTAAAGAACCCTTTCTATCTACTGCTATCAATACATGGATTTGTGAGATCTGGTGATGACTTGAAGCAGATACCGCTGTATTTTTGCTTCATGTCAGGAAAGAAGAAAATATATTATAAAAATGTGCATGTACACTTAGGATGAAAGAAGATTTTAAAAATTACTTTAATAACATAATGTGTAAAATAATAACAGTATTTTAGCACAGAAAATACATTTGCAGTGTATTTAGCCAATTGCGATTATGCGAGAATCATTAATTAAATTTATTTTTGTGCTTTTAACATGCGATTTTATATCAGCAAGTATTCTTGTATTATTTGTGAAATATATTGGCAAACTTTGAAAACATACGAGCAAAAAAAAAAAAGATACTAAACAGAACTAAATAATCATTGTCAATGTAGAGTTTTACTTTCTTTTTTTATAGCTTTTTCAGTTAATCAAAGACCTATTGCCTGAAACGAAAGTCAAGTACATTGTTGTTGACTTTAAAAAAAGGGTCTATGGCAAGGGCTAAGAGCAGCTTTTGGAACCCCACAAATACATGGTTGTGCATTTCATTTTGGACAGGCCCTTCGGAGAAAGTTTCAGGAATTGGGATTACAGGTAAACAACTTTCAGTCACTCCTTTGCGCTGCGATTTTAATATTCATTAGTCTAGATCCGATTTCTTTATAATTTGGATAGCTAGTTCAAAACAATTATCGAAATGTTGAAAATCACTTATAAATCATACATTTTTAGGAAGTTCAATATCTTGAGAAGTCAAAATATGTATAATTCTTTCAAGTTCTAACGGGGCAAAAATGTCGCCTCTGTTCATCCTAATTTTTTAAAATTTCCTCCACAAATAATTGTATTTTTTTATTTAAATTTTAGCGGGTCTATCAAGAAAACAAAAGTATGTATAAACTGTTACGAAAGGTTTTCGCGCTCCCTTATCTCCATTAGACGACATACTACCTTCATTAGCAGAGTTAAAAAGAAGAGTTTATCCAGATGCAGTGAATGTGCTGTCATTCCTGAGATATGTGAAAGAAAACTGGATTAATAATGACATATGGACTGTTGACTCCTGTTCAGTTTATTGGAGAAGCATCAGAACCAATAATGATGTGGAATTGTGGCATAGTCATCTGAACAGGAGAGCAAGAAAGGGAAATTTGCCTTTCTATCTCCTCATAACTTTACTTTATAAGGAAGACAGAAACTGGATCCGTAGTTTGACTGTTGTAAGTGGGGAAGATAAGACGACATCAAAATAAACAAACAACAAAAGTTCAGTGTCGCCTTATTAAGTTATGGGAAAAATATGGAAACCACCAAATCAGCACAAACATCTTGCTTAAATGCTGTGCCAGATTGTATGGCCCATGTTAGACTGAGCAAAAGTAAAAGATGGACCAGTAAACATAAACTCCTTTATTGCAAATGACCATCACCGAAATTAATTTTTAAAAATTTAGAAACTCATAGAAGTGTTACTCTTTAGAATTTTACTGTTGCACATCATTTGACACTGTATCATGAGATGTAATTTTTATTATTCATGTGTGTTGATTTAAATATGAAAAAACATACTTAATATTTCGAAAATAAATATTTGAAAATAGTTTTAATATCTCTTTATTGTTAATTACAATTTTCATTCCTCGTCCCTCGTTCATTTCGATGACTAAAAGTAAAAAGTCACTAGAACGTGTAAAAGATCGAGAGAATGAAACACTATTTTGTAAATTTTCAAAATAGAAATGAAATTTATCCCGAATTCGACCGATGCTTCTTACTATTTGAAAAAAGGCAATTAATTGAAGAACGATCATTCTTTCTTGATACAAAATGGATTTTTTTTAACCCAAAATAATACTTGAACCAATGTTTATAGAAATGACTTATCGTTGCGTAGAATTACCCGATGCACAGAACTGATTGACATGGTATTCTAGTCACGTTCAATTTGTAAATATTTTTTCAATTTTGTTTTCCTCCAAAAAATCAACGGGGCATGCTTTTCGCATACTTTTGTGCAAAGAAATATTTGATAATTGCCATCATCAATTGTGTCCATGTTTAGCTGATGTGCAGGGAACGAACAAGTCTTTAACCATCCTAGTTTTAACAGGTTTTGAAAAAGGAATGAATTAAATTCCTCAATATACACGATCTTGATATTGAATTTAAGAAATTACAAACCCCTCTATTTACGCCATTCACCATTATCGATCCAAAAATCTATAAAACATGTCAATTCCTAAATATTTACAATAACCAAAGTAAAATCAAGACAATGGTGTAATGCTGATGAATTTCTATAAATGTCCAATATTTCCATTGATGTGGGGCGAAATGCGGCCGCACGATTCACCCAAAACCTCCCCAAATCCACCTAAAGCCTGCCCCAAACTACCACAAGCATTATGTAAATCAAATGAAACATACCCGAAACCACAATAAAACATTGGAAAGAGTACTATATTGTTGAAACAGACGTTAAATTATGCCTCATTTAGTATTTACTTAGGATGGAAGTGACAAAATGGAGACAAATGTTACTGTATTGATTCCCTACTCTGGTTATGAAGTCAAAGGCGGACCCAGTCAATACGTTACAGGTATAAACGGCCTCATTGTGAAGTAAATAACGAACCATCAGTGTTCCAAATATATTAACGTTGATGACAACAATAACATATTATAAATATTTTTTTACATATATTTGTTGTCTTTGTTAAGAATTTGTTGTCGCAAAGGCCTATAGCAATATATTACTTTTCTTTTTGACGTTTTAAATACAAAAAATTAAATAATGTAAAGGTACTTTTTTATTTTTATAATGCAGTGAAAATTAATGCTGATCCATGTTTTTCTTTATACTTCAAGTTACTATATTTTATTTTATCGTCATTGCTTGAAATTTAATGATATTGATACTTTGTTATCTGATTCTCTGCCACTGAAAAGTTATTCCATGAAAATTTAGCTCACCTTTGTAGGGCAAATATTTTTCAACTCGATCACAGTTACAATCAACTATATCACAGTTACAACTTTCAGGATGTCTAGCAGATAAAATTGCCCAACGATAACATTCTTTGTCATAGTTTTTTTTACATCTATGCAGCAGTTTTTGTTTTTAATTTTTTAGTGAGATCAACTAAAGAACTACCGCGGAGTACGCTATATTTCCTTGTTTGAAATAAATATCATTTCATATTTCCATCCTGATCCCGATGTAGTAAATTCCTCCATTTTTTATTTCCTGATGTTTTTCATCTGCGACTGAGGACATATTTTTCGTGACTTAGTCGTTAAATATGGTTCGGCAATTTCGTTGTCGAAATTTGCATTATAAAAGATGAAATAAATTTGGAGTTAAAATTTTCAAAAATGTTTTAATTATCTAATTTATATAACTGTTTGCATAACCAGAGAATGCAGTAGCAGTTTTTTCTGCTTTTATACGGCTCTTCTTTGCAATGTCTTGTAATTTTAACATTATATTTATGTAATATTTTATTTATTTAACTGGCTTATTTAAATTGTTCAATTAGAGTTATAAAATGCTATATTAAATGACAGAAATTTTAAAACACATCCGACTAACTGCAGAAGAACAAATTCAGTATCATGTTCATCCAATCTATAATAACCATTATGCTGGGAAATGCATTTGGATATGTTACCCATATGAAATATAAATAACCGTTTGATATACCAACGCCAGCTGGAATCAAAAGTGTGTGTGTGTGTGTGTGTGTGTGTGTGTGTGTGTGTGTGTGTGTGTGTGTGTGTGTGAGATTTGGATTTTTAACGTAGCTTTAACAACTTTTCAGTCATATCGCTGCGATGTCTGTAGTGTGGCAGTTGTTTTTGTGCGCCAAATGGTTTCATCAGTTACATATAAAGAGGAAGGGCCAAATAATTTACAATTACCAGAGCCATATAGTGCACGATGCAAATCTATAAACTGAGCTTGAGCTACGCTATATAACCTGTTAATTCGGGTATATTGTATTGTTTCCAATCAGTTTATTATTTATAGATTCCGAGTCGTTGTTGGTCCAAAGACTTGTGATAGTTTTTTTTTCCTAATGGTTTGTACACAAACAATATAATTTTTTAATCATGAACTGTTTGAAGTACTGTGCGAAATTGGGATATTGTTTTAAATACATTGCCAGATTGTCCTCTCGTTTTGCAAATTCAGAATTATCTTGACTGAATATTAGGCCACCGTCTTCTTTGAAGAGCATTTGAAGTTTAAAGTTTGTGACAATTTTTTTGCGAATATGCGAAAAGAACTTGTAATATGTTTTCGTCTGACTCACAATGAAGACACAGCGGACCTAAGAAAATGGGGTAATGGTCATTTTTTCTGTTTACAAAGCTTCTATTTTTGCATGACATTGCAGTTATAAAAACCTTACCCAAATTAAACGTTCGGTCTATTCCAATAATGATTTTATCCTGTCCTGAACAATTTTTGAGCAAGTCTAAAATTTGTTCGGTGGTATACAGTACAATAACCGGGTTTTTTCTTTTTGTCAGAATAACTTCCTGTACATTGTCATTTGTGTGAAGTTCACCTAAAATTTCTAAAATTTCATCAGCTAGATTATTATTTCCTTTATATATATATATATATATATATATATATATATATATATATATATATATATATATGGGTTTGCGATGGGAGTTGAATTATAGTATCTGCAGTCCTATAGAGAACAGCAGCCCTACAGTATTTCCATACATCAATAAGGAATTAACTTTATATAAATGCAAAATAATAGTTCTATCTGTGGATAACAAACAAAACGAATACAGTTTGTATACCTATCAGTGACTTTCATTGGGGTATTACACATACTTTCAGATATTACAATTACTGGCATGAAAAATAGCAGAGGTCGCTCTGAATGAGTGGGTATTTTTATCTGCTAGTTGGGGTGTTTTGCACACTGGTTAATATCTATTCACTCAGAGATATAGGGTTTATATAATTATATAATTTACCATTTAGAGTGTAATTATTGTAAGCAAATCCACCTGAGTTACATACTGCAATGTACCCTTGCCTTACTCAAATTCCCTCAATAATCAGAAACCATCTTGTATTGATGTACCATAAAAAATCCCAGTCCATATTTATTTTACCTAATTTGCTAAATCAAGACAAAAATATTTCTCGACATAAAGCAGGACTAATATGTAAAGGTCTCGCATGTAACTGTTCCATGCTTTTAATGATATGAACCTACTTATCAAATGTTTATCAAATTAACATGTAAATCTATTTCTTATTCAGTATCAAATACATTCAATGTTTTGATCATATAGGCATTTCTGCTACATTAGATCAAAATAATCTTTTTGTCAAAAATAGTCACTATAGCATTTGCTAGGTCAGCAGAATTTGAGTATTAATATACATGAATATTATTCACAAAACCATTACATTAGATCAAAAGAATCTTTTTTGTCAAAAATAGAGTGTCTATAGAATTTGAGTATTAATATTCATGAATATTAATCACAAAATTGTTCTTGTGCCATATCTTGATCAGGTAAATCAAATTCATGAAAAATAGTTTCAAGAGTAGTAGAAAGCATGGCTAGTGAGATAAAGGACCATCACATTATATGCATAGGTTTATGGTTTAAGCATATACTTAAACAAGTCAGATCTAAACTGGACCATAAATACCATTGTGCAAGTCATAAGAAACTCAGCCAATCAGATGCAAAATCATTTCATTACCATATCTTTATCTTAGTCACAATAAGCACCCTTGTGAAGCTTGATTATATAACCCTTTGGCCTGGTTTGATCAAAATTCAATCAGCAAGATAGTTTTATACAGTTAAAACCTCAAGCATATTCACTTCTATCAAGATATTGTTGATATAAGCCTATAGTATAAGTTTATTAAAAACTGCACATTTATAAATATTGCATATGGGGTGGTAACATACACATACAAATGAAAGATCACCTTATTATTATTAATGGATAACACTCATCAAACATTTAGGAAAACTTAACGATTTCAGTCTATATTGTGGAAGGATAGCTATTAGGCTGGTTAATAAACTTCCTTAATTTGATGCAGGATCGCCTCATGTATATGCTTGAATTAGTCTCATTATTAGATTTGTACAAGTTGTTGAAATAAAAACGCTTAGAACTATGGACTCCAAAGTATCAAATTTCTGACGGTTGAAAGACAGAAAGGGATGTGAAATAAATAACACATCCTGGACCATTACATAAACCCACATAGCCTATAAGGTAGAAATTATGTAATTTCACATTACCTCAAGCCCTTTAGAACCGAGATGGCATTTTTCTCCCACACAAGTCAGCTCATAATTAGAGGTCATTCCCCTGATGAATTTTGTAGGTGAAACTCTCAGAATTAGGCTAATGAATTCATATCTGTATATAAAAATACCTCTTTATTAGTCCCCATATATCAATGTCACCTATTTCTGTGTTAAACTAAAAGACACCATATAGTAGTATTAGTATTATATATATATATATATATATATATATATATATATATATATATATATATATATATATATATATATATATATATATATATATATATATATATATATATAACAGGGGTCACGCTACCAGGCAAAGTGGGCCGAAAAAGGAAAAAGTCGCCTGAGAAGCTAAACTTCGCCTTCTTCTGTTGGCACTGCTGTAAACCCAAAGCCAAATGTATTTAGGTGGTGTTGATACCAATCAGCTTATGGTGACAAAGAAATTCTTGAACATTAACATGGAAGTTTTAATAGCTAACTGACCATTAACCCTTTTCCGGAGCAAGATATCACTGCTTGATGTCATGAAGTTGGGTCTACTGTGATATGATGAAAATATGCCAAATTCAGTTTCGAAATTTAAACATCAATATGCAAATAGTAATTTACTTTTAAACATATGATCAGTGAAGAGCGTTTTCTAATTTATATCCTATTTATAATAAATGAAGATTTTAACAGCCGTTTTGCGTATTTTCTGTATAAAATCAGTTTGAAACCGTAAATGAAATTTTAATGGCGGACAACGCTGCGTATTTGATATACCACTTCATTTAACTGTGAAAATACGAAAAATATATATATAGTAATGACGCAAATAATATTTAACCAATCCATGTTATTATTACCAGTAGGTAGACAAACCATACATATGCAGTTTTTTGGGATAAAAAAAATAGGGTCCAATTTAGTTATCTATCGACTTTAGTGCTTCAGTGTGTTGTTTATGATTAGTTACATTAAAATTTTATCCGGAACAATGAAATCAGGACGATCAGGGTGGTTCGAAGGCACCTGTGCATTTATTCCTATGTACATGTATTAGGGGCTGTTTCAAAAAATGCTAGAAATCTTTTTGACTGCAATTGCACACAAAATTTAAGAAAAATAAAATTAAGTGGTAGTATATTAAGCATTTTTACCAACTTGCATTTACAAGGCTCTAATCTTGTTACTTCTATCAGTGAAAATTAATTGCAATGTATAGCTACATATGTGATTTCAAAGTCATACAGCCAAAATAAACTGCATTTACTTCAATTCAAAAACACATATACTAAGTATGAATAGAATGGGTATGAATATAATTTTTATACACATACAAAATATATTGATACTCACAAATAACACATATTTTTCAACTTGAAAATAAGGCATTGCTTAAAACTGTTAAAAGCATACCAAGAAATACAGCTCATCATTAAAATATGATAATGATAATGCATTTCTCTCTCAGTGTGTGTGTGTGTCTGTGTGTGTGTATATATATATATATATATATATATATATATATATATATATATATATATATATATATATATATATATATATATTTATATATGTATATATATATATATAGTGTTTATTGTTTCGCCTCACTTCTCCCTGATTCACTCCCACTTCTCCCTGTTCTGACCGAAAGGAGAAGTCACTTCTCCCTAAAATTTGAGTCTAGCTTGAACCCTGAATATATATATATATATATATATATATATATATATATATATATATATATATATATATATTCATTTTAGAACTGAAGCATTTTACTCCATATGCTTATTTTACAATTGATGATGGGGACCCTGAGTGGCCAAGTGGTCTAAAGTGCTGTCCATTACAGATCACTGCCATCTCACTTCTGTCTGTGTAGGATTCAGTCTAGGATTCAGTCAGCGAATGTGGATATGTGAGAAAGCTTACCAAAAAGAATTTAAAGTGTCCTTTCTTGAGAACATAAATAAATATTATACATGTAGACTTAGTGAATCCTTCATAAAGAAAAAAACAGTAAAACAGTAAAGAGACTGATTAAAGAAGGATGTTATTTAATCTAAATACATGTATCTAAATAGTCTTTTATGAACAATGAATCATTGCATTCATTGGCACTTTTCTTGATATGATTATACTTTTGTTAGATTCAGTGAAATCACCCATCAGACCACTAAGAAGTTTATCTTGTTTGTGTATATATTATGCAAATACAGATGTTAACATTTCCCTGTATGTAATTATTGTGTTACTTTGCCAAAATAACTATTATTTATTGTGAATATAAATTTCTCACCACATCAGCGTGTTTCATATATGTTATATTTCAGTTTAATTTTTACTCATATTATATACCCTTAAAGTTATTTGTTAGGCATACAAATAAACACTTTAGGGCTATTAAGACTAGGCTCCATGCATACAATTAGCCAATATTGTTTTTACTGCCTATGAGCCATACATGTATGATAAGAATATGTACATTACAGTTGCTAGCCAAATTTGGCTAAAATATACATTTAGGCAAGTTTTGGTTTCTTGGAATCATATCCTGTAGGTTATAGTAAAGGGTATTGCAGACACTAGCCAAACTTGGCAAAGCATACAATTATCAGATACATTACATTATGGAAAGGGACAATGTTGCAGTTAGCCAAATTGGGCTAATCATAGTTGCCTATATTTTGGTCTTTTGCAACCATACATGTAAGTTATACTAAAAGACACTAGCCAAATTTGGCTAAGAATACATTTATCATACAGTACATTATGGAAAGGGACACTGAGTTAACCTATTGGGCTAATCATAGTTACATGTATCTAGATTTTGGTCTTTTGTAACCATATATATGTGTTATACTAAAAGACACTAGCCAAGTTTGGCTAAGTATACATTTATCATGTGCCTTTACTACTTTGAGTTAAGAGATTTTAGCCTACAGCAGAGGTCTGATTTGATTAAATGGAAAAACTCAAGAGAAATCCGAAGCTGTTAATACCAAAACAAGTTTCCAAACCAAATGAAAACTTCACCAAAGTAAAATTTCTTTACAAATTACTTATGACAGCACTGTTCTGTTAAAAAATCTACTTGCAAATGTAATATATTTTTCTGTGTGTTTACATTTGGAAATTATTTGTGGGGGTGCCAAACAGGGCTCAAATTTAACACAAATTTCTTTGTAGCCAAAAGGACTAGTATGCTGAGAAATTTACTAGTCCTGCCAAATCTTTACTAGTCCTGTCCAAAAACAATATCACATACTTGTATTGAAATTAACAACAATATTATTCATAAATAGCATTATCATATAAACATAGAAATACAGAATTATAAACCAAATCCTGCTTCAAATCATCAGTCAGTCAAGTCACATTTCTTGTTTCTCAAGAATATCTGGATCCAATTCCAGAAAAGGATTCAGGTGTCCTTTCTTATCCTCCACATGCACTCTGAGTCTATATGGGGTTTGTTCAGGTCTCCTTACCTATCTCCCTGAAACATTCCACAAATGTACTGCTGGTGATGGACCAAAACGAAAATATTGGATAAGAAAGGTAAACAAGATTTTACCACTATTTCTACAATGATTTTGTGAGAGGACTACTCAATTTATTTCATAATATATAAAAAAAACATGTTCAAAATTTTTCATATTAGGCTAAAATAGAGCCGGGTGTGTCACACCCGGCTGCTCCAGTAACACACATATTCATATTAGTACAATGTCCACAAAAGGACTAAGGTACTAATATTAGTACTAGTCACCTCCCAGGGAATCTAAGAGGGGCCCATAGTTAAATACACATAAATGGCAATTACAGTAACAGTTGCTCATCTTAACTGTAAAGGTGGAAGAAGTGTATCGCCCCTGGGTCATATTGTGGGTTGATGGGTGGGGACGTCACTATGGATTTTCTTTAGGTTTAGTTAACTGCTACCGTTAGGTAATATGTGTTTCGTCCCTTACTTGCATATATTTTCATTTTAACACACACAAGAACAAATTAAAGTCGGTTATGCACTTAGTGCCTCTACGCCTGATTTCAACCCTGGGCTGCGCCATTTGCCCTGGGCTGGGCTATAGCTCACTTGTGTGCCTTACCACCAGAACCAGATCTCACTCATTGACATTGCTTCCAAAGAGGCACATAACCCTAGTGCTGGGCCTTTAGCTATCGTTCGACCTTTGATGATAGACAGGTTATGCGAACACATATTCATATAATGTTATTTTATTCGTTAAAATCTTTCTATACGTTTTAAATTTTTTTCATTGCCCCCATCGAAGCCCCAGTATTGAGTCGTTATAAAGAATTGAATATAATAGGGCTACATGTGTATGAGAGAGAGAGAGAGAGAGAGAGAGAGAGAGAGAGAGAGAGAGAGAGAGAGAGAGAGAGAGAGAGAGAGAGAGAGAGAGAGAGAGAGAGAGGTGGAAAATACCTACCTTGACTCATTTTTTTTTTATCCAAGCCTATATGCAAACTTGTCCCCAAATATTCCTTGAAAGCTGCATTTATTCTGTAAATCCCCAAATCTTGCACGATGTAAATCTCCATCTTTGCAGCCTCTGAAATGTGTTTAATGAGTGCATTAGCATTTGCAAAACGAACAATAAAATGATTGTGCTTCCATTTATTCATTATAGGTATTCGTTCGGTTGGCTTCCGTTAGTCTCGAGAGACGATAGAAATGCGCCCATGAAAGGTGTCCTAGTTTGTAGTTGTGCAGCGTCTTCTGTGACTATAAAGCCCCACACGGGAGTGGCAATCCTTGCTACAGTTGCTACACTTGAAGTATGAGTCAGGTCTTGGTTGGAACTGCATCCTCTTCCTCTGAGATCTTTTCTCATCGGCGAGCTGTCGTGACCTTTCCTCGCTGGCTTTCAGACCTGTGTACAGAGCATGTCGCCAGCTGGACTTGTCGAGGGCAAGCTCTTTCCAGGTGTTGACCTCGATTCCAAAAGCTTTCATATCCTGCTTGCAGACATTCTTGAAGCGAAGATGTGGCCGTCCTACTGATCTTCTGCCTGAGGCAAGCTTAGAGTAATATGGGTATACGTTCTTTATAAACGTCTACATCGTCTCTGCGCAGTCAGTGTAAAGCAGTATTCCTGCACTGGTTTAAAGATAGACGCAAAAGGTTTAAAGGCCACGCGGTACAAATTGTATTGAAAATGGGAACCATCCTAGAAACGGGTGATAGAGTAGATACGGATTTGGCTGACCAGGATTGGTTAATAATGTAAGTTATGTTGTATGAAAAAGAATCTTTTGAGACCTTATCCTAGTTGAAAGTGATTAAAAATAGAGACTTTGTTTTATTAATGGAATTTCAGTTCTTTAATAGTCTTGAGTTTGGAACACTCATTACTAAAATTAGCGCCTGACTCTTTGATGCGGAATTGAAAGCACATGATTCAAACATATGCAGCTCCAAAAATTGCCTTGGCTCATATACTTTCCTCTGCACAGAAGCTGGCTTCCAGGTTTCATCTATTCTGATAAATATAAGTTTGGTCATGAGCACTCCAAAATTTTAAGTTATTGAATTTTTGATATAATGGTGTTTGCATAGGTTTACTATGGGAACTGAATTAGTACCGTGATTCCTAGAGTACAATACCTATAGTCTGTTCCATTCTTTTTTCCAAAGCCATTACTTCTAGAACATATTTCACATTTTTGAGAAGTTCATTAAAAGTGCCAAACCAGTATTATTTTTTTTTTCGTATTAATGTTTATTTTTCTTTTTTTATTTATTTATGTCCATATTATATCTTTACAGATGAACAGATAGTTTATAAATAGATTACTGTACATTTTGACTATGGGCTTCCTGAAATGGTGTGAAAGACTTTTTTTTCCTTCTAAAAATAGAAACACAGTAGTGTGTGTGTTAGAAACGAAAATAGAAGGATAAAAGTACATCAATACATAAAGAACATTTGTCATTTCCCGTGAAGGTAATAAACCCATGCATTTCGCGAAGAAGCAAACGTACAGGCATCCTAAACGCAACCTTTTCAGTCATATTTAATAATATCAAACAATCTTTTAAATAATTCAATAATATTAAACATCATTCAATAATATTAAACAATATTTTATTGAGGAACAGTTTTTGTTTTTATGATTAAGTACCATTTTGTCAACGTATTCTATATACAGTTTTCAGTTGATATACGATGCTGTCGGGCATTTCTGTGCACGTAAGATTTTCGTCTTCAATATTGAATCAAAACACATACCGAATTCAACCGATTGACGAAAATAAAATACTGCAATGCTTACTTTGAAACGAGCCAATTGTCACCAGAATATTCGGTTCAAAATAATATTTAGTTTGGACACAGGGGATACCACCCCTGTGTTTTCATGACTCGCGATATGTCGGCCTATTCTGCGCACAGCTTTGTAAAGATGTACTGTTTATCCATCGGGCAAAGGACATGAAATACATTACTTTTGACTGTTTCTGTCAGCAGTTCAGTTGAGTAATTAGGTCGGGTTTATATCTAGTTTTACAACATTTAACATAAAGATGCCAATAAAAGCAAGAGATATTAAGCAAAGTAAACCAATCTTGTAAAAAAATTAGTGAAGTTCAACATTTTATAAAAATTAAGCTCTTATGTGGAAGGGAAACAACAATGAATAAAATGTAATATGTTTACAATGTCTTGTTTATGGGGTGAAGGGTGGGGTGGGATCTGGCTCACTGAAGAAATTAGAAACAGACTATACGCCGGGAATTGCTTGAGAATGTTGTTCTAGCGACAATTTGACACGCTGGGTAGCAGACGATTTTGTTCGTGTAGGACAACTTACAAAATTAAAAACTTGTGTTAAGATGCAGAAAATTTTAATGTATATACATTTTCATCTTTTATAAAGTGTATTTAAATGTATGATTCTAAAAGATACATAGTCGAATTTTCTGGGTTACAGGTTCAAAAAGGTCATGGAGTGGGTCTTCATGTTGACATTTAGAAATCACATTTTCATATGCATTTCAAGTCGAAATGTGGGATATATTTTATGATATCATTTTTCTTTATTAAAGTACGATCGTTCCTTCTTGTTACAAAATGGAATTTTGACCCCAAATAGCACGTGATCCAATGCTTAACGAAATGACGTATCGGTTGCGCAGAAATACCCGGCTCGTAGAATTTGACGACATAGCGGCACAAGTTTGATATTCAATTTTTGTCTGTGATGGACCGTTTTGTAAGATAACCTAAACTTTATTTCTTTATATCTTTATAACCCCGAACATTATTAAAAATGCATATTGCAAATTTCAAATAGAGTGATAAAGTAGTTATGTATGAGAAGTAAATGGAAAAGATGGCTACTTTTCAGGTCTTTTTTTTTTATAGTGTTTTGACACCCTATAACAATGTCAACAGACACGTGAACATAAAACTGATGTCAGAAATAAATTTTGACCACCTCATGTGTACAGTATGTTCATATAAAAACATTTCGAGAGGTGGTAGAAAATGGTCCTTACTCAGTATAGTCCTATCAAATATTTTTTTTATTAAATACGGATTTTCAATAATGGAGGGGTGTTAATATGACCTGTTAAGTATTTTGACAAATTTAACCAGATTATTGCCCTGTTTGATTTTGTATGTTGCAAAAAGAGCTGATTTTCAGGGCATGCTTGCCATGCATGTTGCAAGACTGCAATACATATCCTTATCATTCTCAACTGACGTTTTTTAAAAATGACTATCATCTGTTTCGACATTTCACATTGATTCATAAAGTGATTTAGGCTAACTCCAGTGTCCCTTGATTGACTGGTTAATGGTCAAGGGTAGTTCTGGGTTTTAGATATATTTCCTTATTTAACAAAAGTCTAAGTACTTGTATAATTTCAGATCAAGGAACATGAACAAAACTCCCAAGAGAAACACCATGAAGTAAGAAATCTTTATTCTCAGTGTGCACATTATTTTTGCATTGTCTGTAATGAAATTTTAGTGTGATTGTGACTTCATATCTTGCAGGCCTGTGATCATTCACCAAAATTTCTGTCAGTATGATTTTGTTTCCAAGCTTCTATATGATATCATGCTTTACTGTTGTTTATGCCACATTTTGCCAACCTGTATAACTATTATCATGAGACATTATTTTGCAGTAATGTAATCATTTTTCATACTTGTAGACAAATAATAAATGTAATAACGAATCCTCCTATTTGTTGTGAAGATTTTGTGCAGTCTGTATGTGTTTCTGTTGTCTACTGTGTCGTATAGAAGACTTCCCATTAAATTCAAGAGAAAGATCACATTTGGATCTTGCCAGCATTGCATGTTACATTAAATAATACCATGCCTGCTTACCCCATTAATTTGGGGTCAAGGTCAACGAAAATTTACAATTAAGTATTGGTGAAATTTTTGTCATCTGCTTTTATTTCCTATAACCTTTAGGATTTTCTTCATAGAAAAAGCATTTGAAAAGTTCTGAATACTTTGTTACCACTTTTTTGTTTCCTTGAACCTGTCAATAAATGTAATGCTTTTTGGTAAATGAAGCAAGCCAGACACCTGCAGAGACAGGTATGTGATGCAACATAGGTTGGTGACCATGACATAACTGTCAGAGAACATTGCCATATGGTGCATCCTTGTACCGATGCCTGAATCTGCTCATGACTAGATATTTTTATGACTACAAGATCTTACTAAAAGTTCTGGACAATACTAAGCCACCTGTCTTTGCACAAATACACCAGGTATTCATCTATTCCTAACAATCACTGGCACATCCATTACAGATCTCTGCTTTAGGTGTGATTTTAGGTAGTTTCCAATTATCAAAAATTAATTGAGGTGCAGACAATTTGAAAACTGCCATGTGGTTGGAAATGCTGTTTTCCAGTGTATAAACTAGATAGCAAAAGTGAGTACAAAATGGCATCTAACAATTGTATGATCAGACTGAGAAAGTGTGTAAATGTGTCCGGGGAGTACTTTGAAGGTTGAAGGTCTCCACTGGCGTACTGTTTACTAATAAAGAACTTTGTTGTACAATGCACTGAGATTCAGAACGTTTTAAATACTCTTCACACATTCAGTGAATCATTATGAAGAGAAGACCATTCATTCTACGACATGCATGCTCAACCTTTTTACCTTCAGGTCAAGATTTCTTATTTTACTATAATAAATTGATAACAGGCTAGAGATGCAGATCTTGGCCTTCTTCCATTCTTTGACACTTCTTGTAATTATCTCACTTTCTTTTGAGGGCACATACACTAACACATAATTCATTTATTGTATTGAACCAATTTTTAATAATGATTCTAATTTAGACAGTCATCTATCTTTTGCTTAAATAAAAAGAAGCATTGTTGCATGTATTTAATTGGATGCTTGTTTGTGTCACAGAAGGCATCATAGAATGATAGAATTTAAAACATTGTTACAGTCAAATCCAGAAATTTTCATTACAGAAATGAGCAGTAGGAAAGGTTGAGTTGGTGAATATTTTGCAATGAAGTAAGTTAATAAATAATAAAGGCATTTCATGTGGTTTTCATGTGGTTTTCCCTGCAGATTGGGGGTGAGGAAACAGTGCATATAGTTACTGTATTTTATGTTTTCCTGCAAAGCATTGGCAAGATTAAGTATCACTTTAGCAACAGTATTGTCCTTTTTGGTTTTGGCATCAAGATTAAGTTCTGCATTTAGCTCAGTTTTTGTGATACCTTTGTGTGTACTTTTATGAAACTTGATATGTGTATTCATTATGGAGATTACTGCTTTTCACATATTAAAGAAGGTTACAACAGTTACCAAAGTTTAAATTTTCTGAGATATGTTAAATTATCCTTTCTGGGATTGTTACATTGGCAGTTATGAAACTTCATCCTGAGGGATACTTTTTGCACAGGCAAAAGTAGATTACAGTAACTGTATAATTTTTGCTGTAGCGACTTTGCAATATTTGTGGATAATTCCTGTTGGAGTAGATGAGGCATAGTTTTCTGCAGAATTCTTGTTGTTATAGGACTACCCACCACTACCACCACCCAAAAAATACTTAATCTCAATAAAAACAAAGTAAGTAAATTAAATGTAAATTATGCTTGCTCACATTTCAAGAGTACTTTCAATGACTTACCTTATCAATTGTTTTTATACATTTCAAAAATAATGTCTGACATGCCTGATATTTGTTATTATTTTTTTTCCAGTGTGACCACGGGAACTCTATCTCTGAGATAGACAGGATTAAAGAAATGATGCGGCAGTCCACCAGTGACTTTGATCCATCAGAGTTAGTATATTGATATGTTAAAAATTAAAAACCAAGAAAGGAATAATACAATAATGTAACAATGATTGGGTTCATAATATTAAGTGGAACTTGTCTATAAAGACATAATAAAATATAAAAGAAAAGAGGTTTTTAAATGCTCTCCTGTAGGAATAGGTGTTCTTTAAATGGAATAATTTGCCAAGACCAGTTTTTCTGTATATCATTGGCTGAAATTATCATTATGATAATTAATTTGAGTTGATACCATATCAGATTCAGTCATATTTATGACCCATTGCTTTCATATCAGAATCTTGATTTGATTCTGTCTGCGTCATGGGATTGATACCAGTCTGGGCCAGCTGCCTACATGTGTCTTTTGGAAAGACACATAGCTTCCATTTCTTCATGTCACTTATATGTTAAAGGTGCAGTTAAAACCAAACAAACACTAAAGTCCCATGAAACTTGTTATCAATGACAGCAAAAATGAAACTTGTGTGAATGAATATAATAGCAGTTTAGACCTAATATTGTTGGCACAGTTAAACAAAAACCATATGATAGACAAACATTATTTGTTTTAAATATTTGTATTTATGTTTTGATTACCTTGTTAGATTTTCAGGACAAAAATCAGAAATTTGTCATTTTGTTATTACACATTCTTTAATCTTTTAGTTCTTGGACTAAATTGTCATAAACCTTGATGGCATGACCAGGCAAACTGAATTGGTTGTCTTCTTTTCTCCAAATGATTCAACTTTCTAGACAAATGCAAACTCTAGTTTTTGAATCTTTTGACATCTCTATCACCATATCATTGATAACTATGCTCACTTCTTAACATAATACTTTCTTTTAAAAATTGTATTCATTGGAGATATATTTTTTATTGGTAGTGAAAACTTAACACAGCATGGTTGCCATTTAATGAAGTTATGTAACATTTCTTTTTACTCAGTGTTTCCCTTTATGCACAGTTGTGCGTCAGGGATGCACACTAGAGAAAATTGACTCACACAATTTTTAGCCATGCATTTTTTGATGCAAAGGATTTGCAAAACACAATCAGGATTTATTTAATATCCAATGTGTTGGATTGGGGATGGCATCGTGTATACTTCAACCATTGGCATATTCTGCTTTCCTGTTTCATATGCTCTCTGCGTTGCACTCTGCTATACTGAGCATACAAAGCAGAGAAGCAGACTACCATAGGCAATGTTATGATAGAGTAGCTTTCCCTAAAACCATGAGCTCTCATGTGATTCTATCAAGCTCAGCAAGATGTCGTCCAGATGTTTAACGTCAATGCTTGTTGCACTAAAATGTGATTTCAAGATTAAAACGATGTGCACTAAGAATCATTAGTAAAGAAAGTGAAAGAAGTAGAAAACAAAAGTATAATTGTGGATCTGACTTCAATGAAAAATGGAGAAAATATTCCCTTGACTGGAATATGGCACATCCATTGGGATTAACAGTGTGACTTCTGATCTCGTGATTGTGAAGACAGCACAAGTGAATAATCCTTTTGTGATAGCGTTTAAGAATTTTTAAAAATTTGTTCTTGATCACTACAAGATATCTTTTGAACACATTATTACCTAAGACATTCTTTCAGAACAAAGAAATAAGTAAACTTGCAGAGATAAATCCATTATTTGGATTACAAATTCTGGGGGTTGTTGCAGATTTTGTTAACTTTACTGCAATTAAAGAAAGATCAAAAAGTTCAAGTGTAACTTGTTAAAGAGAAGATGAATCATTAGCCTTTTTGATTTTTCGGATAAATGCATTTTAGGATGAAGTACAATGAATTTGATGATAGTACACATTTTATGACAGTCAGTAAATTAACTGTCATTTGGTTAAAAAGATTTATATGGATTTTTGAATTGGCTTATATGTAATGTGTTGGTCTGTAAAATTGCTACAAAAAGATTATAAAAAGACTTAAAAGTACAACTTTAAACTAAAAGGAAAATGAACTAATAAAATTATTCTTTGAATGGACAATGCATTTGTGTGTTAATTGTGCATGTTTATGTGTATTTTAGAGAGAGAGAATTTTGTGCAAGTTGCAATATCCTATTTCAGCTGAAAAAGTATCGATCAGATGAAAATTTGTCAGTACATTTTTGAACCCCACATTTTTTAATTGACCATCAGTTCTAACACCAAGGTTTTATTTTTTACCCTCAGTTTTACACCCCTGGGGGATACACTTTTGCTGTAGTCATGTGCAGCTCAATCATAGGCAATACAGTTTGAAAATTCTCCCAAAATTCTACAGCTTAAATGTTCTTTTGCAGTATAGAAAATGTTAGAAACTTCTAGAATGAAGTGAATGTCATTTGTCTCTTTACAATTTGTAATATATTTTTTCACCCATTCTACACTTATTTGTTTGAAATGACTATTAACCAATGCTATAATAATATTTATTGTAGATATGACAAGAACTACTCTACAGGCCTAGAGTCTTCCACCTATGTCTGCTTTAGGTGTGAATGCAATGGACAGCATTGCATCTACATGTGTCCTTTTAAAGGGGTAGGTGATGGCATTATGAGACAGCTCAATGGTCAGAACTATTACTTATTCTTAAGCTATTTTGGAAAGATATATGTAATTTAAATAAAAAATCAGATATTAGACTCATAGATTTATGTGAAATAAATAAATATGGGAAGAAAAAAAAGATTTATCCCATTGCAAATGAAGTGAGATAGTATTTGCCTAATTGTTTGCTTCTTTGTACATTTGCTCATTTTTTTCTTACACCCTCAATATCTTGAATAATACTTCAATTGCTCACATAAAAATTGCTGTGTTGATGCATTGTGTCATGCAGGTTTCAAATGATTGTAGTTAAGAACTGAGAACACTAACTCATATGTAGAAGTGTAATTGAAATGAATATTGAATTAGTCCTAGTCATAATGATGAAGATTCAGTCTAGGATTTAAAGTTTGTATTATTCAGAAGTCCATAAGTCTTAATTCACAGAAAGACTTGAACAATGATCTTTAGCTATGTTGTAAGTATGTACCTTGTTTAAAATTTACTTTGAAGTACAGTACTGACCTAAACATACAGGTCATTTTTTTATTAAAATGACCAATACATAATGATTAATGTATTGCCATACTCTTTAATGTTATGTTAGTTAGAGATGAAGGTATTAGCAACCATTTTGTCTGTATTTTTTCATAGATATTACATTATAATATAAATTTGCAATCTAGGGCACAACTTCACAGGACAACCAGATAAAGAGGAGCACAGGCATTCCTCAAAGTTTCATGATTAAAGTTGATGATCCAAATATGCCTGGAGCCTACAAAACTAATACAGGATATGCTGTACCTGCCATTGATGCGTAAGTAATCCCATAAAATAAAGTTGCTCTATATTATCAGAAATGGGACTTCTTGTCTGTATTGAAAACTTGCACATTAAATATAGTAGCAATCTTTTTAAGATGAGGTTTAGAATAGAATTATCAGGTTTGTAAAAAATTTATTATGTTGAATACAAGCTTAGAATAAAAAATACATGTAGTTATGTCAGTTCCAGAGCTTAAAAAGACTTTCAGAACTGCTTTAGTACTATAAAGTAATCATTGAAACCAATAGCATATTTATTTTAAACAGTTGTTAGTCTGCACTGAAAATTAACAAGTTTGTACTACTGGGTAAATCCAGTGTAATAGAATACAAAAATCTTTTGGCCTTGGTTTTGACATGGTTAAAAAAAGAAATATTTTCACTAGATTTGTACAGGGAAACCATCCAGACTTGTGAATGACTTGCTTATGCTTAGTATTTAATGAGATGTAAACATCTTTTGATGCAGCTGTAGGATAATGTTGCCTAAGAAAAATATTTTTAAAACATGCAATGGTAATCGCAAGGTCCTGATTATCTCTCTCCTATATACAAAAAAATAATTTTACTGCAGTAAATGTGGACAAAAATAGTAAATATGCTTGATTATATTAAATGTATGCAATTTTTATTTATTTAGGAACTAGTGGCAACAATACATGTATAGGGTTTTGTGATTCATTTAATATTTTTTTTTTACTGATGAAACAGATACAACAAACATTTTTAAAAAATACAGTCAGGGTTCTTGTCATGCATTATCGTTATATCCTTTATATCTATTGTTTAATCCATCAATTCGGGACAGCCTAGTTGCATATGCCTATCAATCCAACAGTCAAAGACTTTCAGGTACAGATCAAAGGACATCCAAAATTTCAAACCCAGCAAGACCTTGACTCCCAGTTTTAAAAATGTAGGTAAACCTTGAATCACAATGAATGAAACTAATATACACCTGTATATCTTTACTCTTCATAATTCCAGAGTCGCATATGCTCAAGGTAAGAAAGAGCGTCCACCCTTTCTGCCAAATGAGACACGGGAGGAACAGGAGCCAGCAAAACCAGAAGACTTCCTGTGCCTGCTTTGCTCTAACATCATGACTGATGCAGTGGTCATACCCTGCTGTGGCAACAGCTACTGTGATGAATGTAAGGCCTCTCTTGTCCTGCTTAGTTAGAATTTTATAGCCATTATTTTAATTCAGTACAATCTGATTAAATAAAAATGATATTCATCTGATTATTACTTTGATATGATGCCATAAATGGCATAATTAAAGTTATTTCAAATTTTTCTAAACCTATTTATCCAAAAGTAAGAAGTATTCAGGATACTTGATGGCTGTGGTTTGCATAATGTTAACTGGAAACGATCTTGCATTCTCAACTTACAATATTCAGTATAATTTTCTTATATACTATAACTAGGTACACAAGCAATCACAAACATGCATATCTCCACAATTAAGGCACATTCTTTGAACAGGTTTATGGTTTATAAAAACTGCATACATTCCCATCCACCCTGATTTTCTGCACATCTAATATTGCATAGGGTTGTGTAGCACACACAAACCCAATTATCTGATATCTTCGTGTAACTGAGGCATCTAGTAATGAAAAAGAAATAAAGAACTACTGGTAAAGAAATATTCACCAATTATAAGTGTGTAGAAAGCCCTTTGCTCAGCTTACTTGGAAAGGGTGACTGTTTTGTTAACTGAGAATCTATTCATATTCATCATATTGCCTTTCTTCGTCTTTTGTATCAGTGAGAAAACATAATGATTGATGTTTTTGTTCTGTTGTTGTCATTACAAATTTATGCTATTCAAAAACAGGTGGACAACAGCGTTAATGAGCGCTCTTTATTATGTCAGTCTGTAGCCAAGAAACATGCGCATTTGAAAATGAGTTCTGAAGCCATTTGAGTTTATTTATCCAGTAAAAATAATATAGCAGTAAAGGATTAAATGAAGACCACAGACCACTGGGCATTTATCTTGTTAATTTGATATAATAATGCAGTAAAAATTGTATAATCCCAGTTTTAATCAAAAATGCAAAAGTCAATGACTACGTAAATTTAATTTAAATATAGGTAATATCCAATGTGGGATGACAAATTGTATCATTGAAAATAACTTGTTTATAATATAAAAATATAATTTTCATATATGTTGCTTTGTTCTCTCTCTCTCTCTTAAATTCATTTGCCATTTTTCAATGGCTTCAGCAGAAGTATCAGTAGATTAATAATGGGCTAGTCATAGACATTTCCCATGGGTAGCCTCATTTCTCTATGCAGAGCCTTCTTAATTTAAGGTGTTGAGGTGAATCAGGTCTTCAATCCAATATTTACTGGAAAAGACCAAGCTAAAGGACATCAAGTGTTTAATTAGCATGTATATTATGTCTGCATAGCCATGTGACCTGCTGACAATGGATCAAATAATTACCAGTACAACAAAAATGATTTATTTATTCAGGTTTTAATTATGAATGGAAAATAATAGTGTTCTTGTAGAATTTATGTAAGGAATAACACAATTGATGGGTAACTGATTCCTGAACAATGTAGATTATTCTCTCTCTCTCTCTCTCTCTCTCTCTCTCTCTCTCTCTCTCTCTCTCTCTCTCTCTCTCTCTCTCTCTCTCTCTCTCTCTCTCTCTCTCTCTCATAACAAAAATCAGATTCTTCAGTTGAGAGCAGAATGAAATAAATTTGTACATTTGTTTTATGTGTATAGTTCTTGAGTGTTGTGTGTTCCATCGACCTTGTTTGGGTATGATCCCGTTAATTTCCGTACATGGTCATTACCACAAAATGATAATTATTTACATATAAATTTTCATACACCAAAATTAATAATTATTTTTTAGTGTACAAAAAAAACCATTAAATATGGTATATCGCTTTTGTACAAATGATGATAATCTCTATTTGCTGTTTTTTGATTCTCAGAAACTGCTGGAGCAGTTTTTTACCAAATTTTCCAGGAAGCATCCTTGTAACCAGGTCCTTTGCACATTTTTATACAAATGATGTCTCTTTTCTGTGGCCACTGTTACCAAAATGCTTAACATTTTTAAAGATGGTTTTACAAAATATTAAAACATCCTTTCATAAAAGCCATTCATGTTTATTCAAACGATGTCCATATGTCTTATCGAATAACACTTTAAACAACATTTTCTAAAAATAACACAGAATGTACTCAAATCTGAGAGCATCCTTGCATAACAGCTTTTTGATCCAATTTTAATCAACCTTTCTCAAGAAAAATCCTGGCATCAATGCATTACAAGTTTGTAAATATAATGTGTACTTTATATTATGGCTTCCATTACTGAAAAATAAACAACTTTTAACTGCTCAATCTCAAAAGTGCACTTGAACAAATATTTCAGGGCTCTGAGGCTTGGCTGGTGGGGGTATGTGAGACAGCTTGCTAGTAGATTCTCATAGGTCGGTGGTTCTTTCTAGTGTTTTCCCTGAGTTCTTCCTCCACCATTTATAGCCTGTCCTGTTTTGAAAATGGCATTAAACCCAATAACAGCAACAACAACCAAATATTTCCATATTTCAGAGAAAGTATTTTGGAATAAGGGGCTCTCAGATCTGTGCACATAATTCCAGTCTGCTATATAATATTGCCATTACTAAAATTAGAAAAGTTTTTGATGATGTACAAACTGCTCAACAGAATTTTACCAGATTTTACACAATGCTTCCTTTCTTGTAGGCCATTCCAATTTGTTCAGAAGATATTGGTCCACAATCTAACATGGATACAGTTAATATAATTAGAAAAACCTTTAATGACTTGGTCTTAAAACAATGGAACAAAGTTAGGTGAATGCTAATGGTGCCTTTTGGTCTCAAATATGGATTCCACAATGACCACTTTAAAAATGGTGTCACTAATCCTCTTGAATAGTCATATCAAAATAGGGTTTTTGCCAGAAGTTTTTTAATGGTAACCAGTCTGTCTTCAGTGTTCTAATGGTAACCAGTCTGTCCTCAGTGTTCTAATGGTAACCAGTCTGTCCTCAGTGTTATAATGGTAACCTGTTTGTCATCAGTGTTCTAATGGTAACCATTCTGTCCTCAGTGAAAATGGAGCTAATCTTGCATCAAGTATGGTTGACACAGTGGCTGATTTGAAAGTCGTCTTGTTGAAAAATATTGAAGATGGTTTCATCACTGTAATTTTAAAGTGGAAATGATCTTATCTAAAATCCCTGAAAGTTGTTTTTGGCCCATAGTTCATCAGAACTTTCAAGGGAATTTTGTTTATCATTTGCCAAGAGAGATTTATTTAGAATCAAAAGCCTGAAATCCTGCATTATGTTATCATATAGTTTATTATATTATAATCCTGATATGACAGTTGTTATGACTTAATATTCTGAAAATTAAAAAAAGCTTAAACAATTTAACCAAGCTAAAGAATTCAAAGAAATACTTTCACAAAAGGCACCCAGCTAACCTAGTTAGATTGGCTGAGTTATCTTGCATTGCCTTCAAGGCATCCGTCTGACAGGAGAGTGATTATCAGATCTACTTTAGTTGCAAATGCAATCTTTAAAAAAAACTTGTCTTATGAAGGTGCTTATGTCAATTCTATGATAATTGAATGGTTTGAGATCCTATTCAAATGAAAACTTGCTGTCTTATTTACAGGTATTAGAAATGCTCTCCTGGAATCAGAAGAACACATTTGTCCAACATGTGGAGAGTCAGAGATCTCACCGGACCGTTTGATTCCAAACCGTTTCCTGCGTACAGCAATCAGCAACTTCTACAATGAAACAGGAACTATAGTGGAAACTACACGTGTTATAGCTCCACCAGTGATTCATGCCCAGCATAATGGTCCAGGCCCACAACAGCCAGGAGTTGCACCACGAGCACAGAATTGCCCCCCCATCACACAAATACCATACATGCCACCACCAAGGCCAACTGGGGCACCAGTTGGGGCTAATGCATTACCTCAACTGCAGATGCCTCCTCCAAGCAGCCAAGGGTATGTTGTATAAGGGTTCAATGTAAAGCATTACTCAATTGTGATCACTTCTGTAAAATGTGTCTCGTGAAACTTTTGCTTTAAGCAGCAGTGTTACTTATGATCACAGCTGTCATGCATTGGTAGATTTTATTATATATTTAACCGTCTTCACTGACCACCTGTTGAATATGACCAGTGACCAAAAATTTTAGCAAAATATGCATTTTGACAGTGCTGTGAATGACCACATCACCAAAACAGATATAAATGCCATTGACCTTTACTTGATTATTTGTAATCACAACTTTGAAGTTTTGCTGTCATTATGCAAATTATTCCAAACCAAACAAAGTTTAAGCCTAATTACTGGAATTTTTAAAGTCAACTACACTTTACTGGTTTCCTTGCATTGAAGCTTGAAATGCATATGCAATGGCACCAGTAGACTACATTTGAGCTTCAGTTATAAAATGAAATGTTTATGATCATTTTATTATTAGTTGTATATACCTTTCTGTGAATAATTTCGTATTTTGGTGATAACTATGAATTAAAAACAATATATTTGTACAAAAATTAAAGGTTTTTTTTTTTTAAATTACTGCTTTATATAGAAGTTCCTTACAAATTTCTGCTTACACCCCTCCAGGAAAATTCAAGCCACATACATGAGGGGAAATGTATTTGTTTCTGCTTGGAACAAATATAAAGATGCAGTGAGCAACTGCAGTTTTTTGTGGGGGGTGGTTTACACATAGTGGTTCTCAAATTCAAATGTGAGTATGATACAGGAGCCACAAAATACCAGATGTGCAGTACATTTTTAAGATTTTAAGTTTTAGACCAGTGCTTTGCATCACAGCAATATACTGAATATGTTTTAGAATCATTGAAATGTCTTCATTTTTGCAAGCTTTTTACATTTTTCATCTTGAGTTTAAAATTGATTTCCAATATACCAGCCCATGTTCAATTTATTTCTTTTTTTTATAAAATAGAATTCAGTGAACAAAATTAGAGTGAAGAAATTTGATTTGCACAGTGATTGATCATGAAGTGTTTTCATAGTAATTTATTTTATAAAAATGAGGGCAAAAAATGCCTACATTCAAATAGTTCATTATTGTTACTTTTGCAGGCCAGCACCCCCACAGCACCTGACTATCAACACCACAACTCAGGATAAAGCTGCTCCACATGTTCCACAGACAACTGTCACAGATGAAGAATTAGCCAAGGTATTCTCAATACTAAATTAACCTGCAGTCATTCACATTAACTGTATTTTTCACTTTTCATAAAAATCCAATATACATATTTTCATGTTCTTTTAATCAGTACCATGTGGCCAGTATCATGCTTAAGTGGTGTTCAATCGTTCAAACACAACTGCCACCATGTTTTTAATTACCTTTTGTCCACTTGCATTAAAACTTTATTTTTGTTTATCTATAATGGGAGTCAACCTGAACATTGCTAAGTAATCTCGAGACAAAGATTTGTTTGACATTTTGAAGTGAAGTTGAGACCAAGATCTGTAATGATTCCAGTACTTTGAAAAGTATCAATTGTCTTGAAAACTAATTGAGTTTTTAAATTGTATATTTTATTGTTGAATTTATTGAAATCTTCAGTTTGCCAAGAACTTCTTTTTTTATTTGAGGAAATACAGAATTTTTAACTGAATTAAATTTATCATATTTTAAATTCAGAATCCTTGTAATTTATATATTTTTAGGGAAAAAAATTAAAAAAGGGGAAAATGGGTCAGTGAAGATTGAGTAATATCTCTTTCTTGTTGTGATGTGCTAGTCACATTTTTATAATGCATTCCAAATGTTCATGTTTCTTTCTTATGAGAGTGGCTCCGAGTGGTCTAAAGCGCTGTCCATTACGGATCACTACCATTTCACCTCTGTCATGTGAGTTCGAGTCTGGGATTCTGTGAATGTGGATATGTGAGAAAAATTGCCAGTAGCTTTTCGTGGGTCAGTGGTTCTTTCCGGGGATTTCCCAGTTTCTTCCTCCACTATTAATACTGGCCGCCATGTATAGCCTGTCATGTGCTGAAAGATGGCGTTAAGCCCCACAACAACACCAACAACTTATGAGAGAAATATGTCCCTTGAAAACTTTTGAAAGTCCTTGAAAATGTGCAAATTCCTCAGAAAATTATAAGATTAATAATCCAAGTCTTTACAAACAATGCCTTATTATGTTCTGTGATTAAGTTTTTAGATTAGGTTATGTATTTAAGTTATTTACATTTCTAGTTAATTAAATGCTGACTTTGGCAAAATTGGAGACTTTTTAAGCATTAGTGGAGTTGCATGACATTGTGCACCCATAATCCCAGTTTTTACAACAACAATCATGGACTTAGAGATGAACGTCAATATTGATTGAAAATTCAGCATTCTGAATTGTATAGATAAAATTATGATACATCATGAATATTAGGAATACAGTTTTGTGAGAAGGTTTTATATGGACAAGGTAGTGTAAAAAGTGTGCACCATTAGGATAGACTTGTACATATAAAATAGTTTATCAGTGTCAAAGCCAAATAGAACTTGCAAGAAACCACTCAGCAGGAATTTATAGGAGCTTAAAAAGGTTACAGAAGTGAACAGAAAAATGCTTCAAAATTGTGACAAAAACTAATATAGTTGTAGGTTTTGGCTTATGGTTTTGGAGGTATTCAAGCTTCTGGAATTGTAGCAATGAATAAGTCTTTTTTCTTGATGAAAAATCATTGTCATTTTTATTTATTTTTTTTATATTTCAAATCGACTGACTACATTCTGAACAACTGATAATAAAATTCCTGAAAAGCATATGTAATTACTAATGTACAAAAATGTTTAAAAGTTCATTTTTATTTTATTTCAATAATTATTGCTCTGAAACTGATTTCCAGAGGTGTTGTTTAAGGCTTTTCATGTTAGCACTTCTTGTAATAAACTTCTTTTTAGCACTACCAAAGCAAATATATATTTTTGCATGAAAATTTCATATGTTATAGTTTGATATCACTTCCCAGGATATTGAGTTGTGTAACAATAATAATTATTGCCTAATTCATCTTGAATAATTGTTTCCTCAAAACCTTGTATTAATGTTTTGCTGTTATGTTGCTTCTTGTACTAGGGGATGACAATTAAGACAACTATTGGTTTCAGGAGACCAACGAGGCTTGAATCACAGGACCTTCCTAAACCCAGGTAGGAATAGAGATATGGGAATGTGGAAAATGTCATTTTTTAATGCATTTTCCAGCATAATGGCTATTGTTGTTGATGATGTACATGTTTGTGCAATGACTGAAACTGAATTATACTTATGCACTATTGAGGGAGACATTTTGGTTTTGTACTGTCCATCCATCTGTCAGTTATTATCTGTCCATCAGTCAGAGAATACAACATGTTTATATTAATAATGTTCTTTCTGAACCTGAAACAAATAGATATGGAGTACCACAAGGCTCAATTCTGGGTCCATTACTGTTTTTTTTATTTATTAATGACCTACCACTTGTACTAAAGGACTCAGTTTCATCTACAGATCTCTATGCAGATGACACAACATTGTCAGACATCCAAAACACAAAACAAGAACTCAAAACTTCTTTACAGAATGCCCTAAACAAACTAGAAAACTGGTGCACATGCAATGGCATGGTGGTTAATACTGATAAAACTAAAATATTACTTATCTCAACACGGAAAAAAAGAACAAAACTTGATAGTGATGAACTATGTCTGACATGGAAGGATAAAAGGTTGCAAATGGTCTGTCATGATAGTCTACTTGGTGTTTTGGTAGATAATAACCTATCATGGACTGAACATATCAAACATATCAGTAAAAAAAAGTCAATTTCAAGTTTATGGCTTCTCAGTAGGATAAGACACTTTCTCCCGGAAAAACACAGAAAACTTTTTTATAACAGTTACATACAACCCTATTTAGACTACTGTGATACAGTATGGGGTAATTCAGATGATAAAAACTTAGCAAAGCTGGCACATCTCCAGAAAAGAGCTTTTGAGTTAATATCAATCCAAAAAGAAAGCAAATAAAATTTAGCTGGTAAGTTAAAAATACTACCTATTAAAGACCGAATCTGTTTTAAAAAAAGCCAAATTAATGTACAGGATAGCCAATAATAGTGCTCCTGAATATTTACAATCACTATTCAAGTATAGGCGATCTGGAAATACTCCCCACCTGCGATCAATGTCTACCAAACATTACAAAATTCCCAAACCAAATAAGGAATTATTTAGAAAAAGTTTCCAATACTCTGGAACTGTGCACTGGAATAGTATTCCAGTTGAGATTAGAAATGCCCACTCTATTTCCTCTTTCCAAACCCAGTATATACAATGGCTTCAGAGATGCAGCAAAAATAAATAAATTCCTTTGAATGAAAGCCTCAAGGTAGATTATTTTTTAGCTAATTGAGTTACCCTCTTTAAATAAAGTAATAATAATAATAATAATAAAGTTACACCTACTTGTCAGGAAGATATATAAAAAATAGATCCAAATCAGACAATATTGGATATTTAAACACTTTGTTGTTTTGGATTCAGCGTCACTTTTTCAGTGTATGATAGGCTAAAAATCACTTCCAATATAACAGGTGTTAGGAAGAACCCGGAAAAACCAGGTAAGAAATACTTACTCAAAAAAAAACTACTAAAAAGCTTTTTCTAATTCCCACATTGGCAGAGGTCAAGACTTGGTCACCTGGGACCCCTTAGATACCATGAGTAGCTACCAAGGTCATTAGCAAGATTATCACTAGTGTGATTGATCAAACTGGACCAGGTGTTTTAAGCAGTAACCTATGCTATTTTTGCTTTTGGTCACCATGACCCATCTTTTTGACAACTGACACTTTGCTCAGCAAACTTGTATACTTAGACTTGGAAACTGCTGATCAGACCTCAGACAATCTCTGGATTAACCAGTTGCTCTACTCACCTAGAGCAAACTACATCTAGCTTATATCGGAGGCCTTTGATGAATGGGGGGAAAAAAAATAAACGGATTAATGTTAATAAAAAAAGAATTGGTCTAAAGCGCTGTCCGTTACGGATCACTGCCATCTCACCTCTATCTGCATGGGTTCGTGGGTTCGAGTCTAAGATTCCTCGAATGTGAATATGTGAGAGAGCATGCCAGTAGCTTCTCATGGGTCGGTGGTTCTTTCCGGTGATTTCCCGGTTTCTTCCTCCATCATTAATACTGGCCGCCATGTATAGCCTTTCCCGTGCTGAAAAATGGCGTTAAACCCCACAACAACAGCAACAACAAATGAACTGAAAATTTGATTTCCATTACAGGTAGGTTTTGTAAAGATTGAATGATTCCTGACCCAAATGAAAAGTGATGTAACTTTGTCTCCTCAAAAATGAGCTTTTCATCAGGAAAAGCATTAATTTATATACAAATGAAATAGATGAAGATACCAAACTATATTTGTCACACTGACACTACTTTTGGTTACCATTTCTTGAGTGACTAAGCAATTCCCATTTTCACCTTCCAGCATACAAATTTATGCTTTCAACTAATGGAGCAACCATTTAATTTTCAGAGGGGAATTGGCTTGGATTATGTTTAGTCAGGTTCAGGGGAAATCACATCCCAAGATTTAATGGAAAGCTCTTTTTCTTTCTACAAAAAGGAATTAGATTTTGTATAAATTAAATGGCCATCCCCTCAATTTCAAATTTGACCGATTGACACCTTCGAGTTACGCAGTCAGTGTGACCAGAGTACAGTGAATTCAAGCAGGATTAACAAAATGCTTACACATCTATTGATATATATTCTTATATCTTTACAGTGCCTTGCTCATGAAACAAAAATGTAATTTTGCATGCTTAGATTAGTCATTCTTTATATGCTTCAGCAATTATTTAAAGCAAGAAAACAACCATTATATGGTTATAAAAATAAAAAAAACACCTGACTTTTCTTTGAGTAGTTCAAAGGAGAGGGAGAACTAGAATGGCTATTGTGACAAGGTGACTGCTGTGTAAAGGTGACAGTGCAAGTCTGACTTCATTAAGGTAGTGGACACAACTGATTATTGTAAACATACTACTGTGTATTAGTGCAGTGAACTTAAAATAGACCCATATTTAGTGCTGATACCTTCGTATAGAATCTGACGATAGTACATTGTGATGACAATATATATCGACATTGCTCTTACACGTTTATGTTACTTTTTCTATATGGCATGAAGCACATAGAATTTATGAGTGAAAAAAGATTCAACCTATTATCTTAAAAATTGCAAAATTATATATTGAATATTATGGCATATCACAAATATATGGTTAAACGGATTTGTTTATAAAAAAATAAGAGCCTAAATGGTTGCACACTGTTGAATTATTCCATTTTTTCTTCATTCTTTTTTAATTTTTTTTTTTTTTTGCTTTCCATTTACAGGGGTCCTTCTCCCCATAGTTGGTCTTTGCCACCAATGCCCCCCATGACAACACCAAGACCACCACCACCAAGGTTTCCACATCCCAACATGCCACCACCTTGGGCAATGCATTCTATGAGCCCTAGAATTACTCTTCACCAAATGTTGCCAGAACATCCACATGCAGGTTATAATCTCATTATCTCTTTTACTGTTGCATTCGTTCATGGTGAGCCAAAGTTAATCAGTTTTGGATTGTGGCAACAATGTTATGATTTTGTTTAAGTTTTTTTTTTCATGTATGGATTGAATAACTACATTTTAGCCTAGTTAGTAGATGAAATGTAGTGTTGGGCAGAACCTTTGTCATTAATAGTATGGCTGTCTGTCATAAATATCTAGTTCAGTCAGATTCCTTTTATTTGCTTTTACTACATGAGTATATTTTGTAACTTTGTATTTAAAATAACTGTCTTGATAAGATTTGAAATGAGATAATGGGGTAACATGAACTTTGAAGCTTTATCAGTCATGTTAGATTTACTTCCTCTTACAATTTTTTGCTTAGGCATTGGTATTATTTTTATCCTCCTCCTTAATACATTGTGGCCATATACTTGACTCAGTAAACCATGCTGGAAGTTTAAAAATTTATAATTTATTCTTTATGTTTCTTTATGTTTAGTTTTATCTGCCATAAAATGTTCCTGAACTTCAAATTTCAGTCAGCTCTATTTAACTGTAAAGCCACATGTTTACTTTATAAAGAATTTTCATCCCAGAGTGACTAATATCATTTATAATGCTGGGTCAAAGTTTATTATAAAGAGACCAATTTCCACTTTAAGAATATTAACAGGTGATACAGACTAAAAGTATATTTATTTCTTCTATGTTCTTTAGTAATGCTTGGAAAACTTCCTTCTGTTCTCCTGCCTCCTTCCCCAAGACCCATACCTGTATTCCCATCACCCCCAGGGCCTTTCCTGTCCCCAGGAGTCTATGCAGAAAAAACACTGACCAGGGTGGAATTTTCCAGAACCAATAAAATGCTAAATCAAGCTAAAGAAAAGTAAGTTATTGTCACTAGAAATAGTTTTTTGTATTGAACCCAGCATGGCAGATGCTTGACATTAATGATCAATTTTGTCATCTGTTGCATGTTAGTCCATATGTTCACACCCATATGGCATGTAAGCTTATTGTTGTATGACCCTGTGTTCATCATGTATCTGTTAATAATTGTTATTTTAAATTTATTTACACTTCTTCCCAAAACTTTATTTTGGTAACATTTAGCAGAGAGCACCTTGCTACAAAAGCCTCTAAGATTGATGCCATACATCATAAAAATAGCTGCCATTACTAAAACAAAAACCTTGAAATAACTTCTCAGAAGCTGCTCACCAACATTTTACAGAAGCATACTGGTAAGAAGGCCATCTTTGAAAAAAGTCCACAACAGAATTCGACCAAATTTTAAGGAAGGTATTTAGGCATTGAAGGTTTCAAAATTTGTACAGAGTGATGCTCAACTGCCATTCAATAATGCTACAATTACTAAAAACTAGAAAGACCTTTAAATGACCTGCTCAAAAACCGCTGAGTAAAATTTGACCATATTTAACAGAACTATCTGGAAAAACAACTGCTCAACAAAATTTAACCAGAATTTACAGACAGCATCCTGGCAGAAAGGTCTTTGTGGTTGATACAAATACATAGCAATATGTCATCAGGTATAGCAATACATAGCAATTAGTTATCAGGTATAGCCACTATTACAAAGAAGTTAGAGATTACTTCAATGGCTTTTAATTAGCAACTGCAAAGCAGAATTATTTAAATAACTTCTCCAAAATCACTTTAAAATATTAGACCAATGTTTTCGGAAGGCATTCTGATGTTAAAGTAATTTAAATTTGTATAAAATGATTCAAATCCTCTAATGAATATGGCTGCTGTAACTAAAGATATAAAAAATTACAAATGCTTAGCAGTATTTGACAGAATAACAACAATCCTTCTACTTCAAAACCTTATACAAATGATGTTGTTCCACTGTCAAATACAGCTTCTGTAACTAAAGGTAGAAACATCTGGACACACCTTTATCTAAAAATAACACTGGACACCAAACAGAATTTGTGATAAAGCATTCAACCTTTAATTGGCCTTTCACTTTTGGACGAAATTCCATGTATATTAATGAGGTTATACATCTAAATTTTTTACCACTGTAGAGATAATATATTCAATGTGATTTTATTCAGGCTTGAAGTATTGGCTTTTATCATCAAGATCTTAGGAATGTTGCAATAAAATGAGCAAGATTTATGAATGTTATTTAGGTAAGTTTGCATCTGATTGGTGGAGCTTGTTATTTCTGTGGAAGTTGTATATCCAATCAAAATGTGATATAGACTTAGGTTATTAAGATCTGTGTTATATTCTCTATGAAGCAAGATCCATGCATATTAATGATGTAATATTGCATCTGATTGGTTGAGTTATGCTTTCCATCACCTTACATTTATGCATGATATCTAAAATTCTTCAGCACCAACATTTACCAAATGTTACAGGTAATGACTTGAAAGAAAGAAGAATGATGATTTTAAGTTCAAAAGATTAAAAGTCTTGGTCACATTGACAGAAATAAAAATATGGTTTATGCACAGTGACATTTCTGCATCATAGACCTGGACTAATCTTTACAGATGGGTAGCATTTGGGTGAATGAAGACGGCCATTGATTTTGGGTCAAATGGTCTTTTGTCATGGTCACTGACAAAACCAAGAAAGAAATGTTCTGCTCAAAATTTCCATTCTTGACCATGTACTTTTACCGAAGTTTGGGGATGACTCATTTTAGGTAAGAAAAACTTATTGATTTGAGGAATTAAATGTCACCTGATACTGTGACTGAAAAAAAAGAACTGGTTTCTGCACTAAAATTTCACTTCTTAACCAAATATCTTCACCACAGTAAGTGAATAAATAGTTATTGGATAAGACAGAAGTTATTATGAAAATCATGTACTGCTGCTTTTAGCATTAATGTAAGTTAAATTACAACTTTTTATGGCAATGCATGATTTTACGTCTAGTGGATAGTGAGGCAAAGGTATCTCATTCTTGAGTTAATGGCTGCAGTATCAGCACCAAGATCATGTTTTACTATTTTGTATTGAGTTATTTATTCAATTCATACAGTCTTGTTACATCATGTGTGATATCAGGTTTCACAGAACCTTTGTTATTATTTTGACTTTTGTTTCTTCTTAATTCAGAAAAAGAGATCTGATTGATGATTTTGCCAAAGAGCTTCTAGGCTCTAAACGAGATAATACCAAGAGAAAGTCATTGTCAAGATCTAGATCAAGGTCAAGGTAAAAGCTTTCTTTCTAATACAAAGTATATTATTAGCTTTTGTAAGATAAATAGCATATATTTTCTTGTTGAGGTGTATTATTAAGCACCCCCTGGGTATATAATTCTTGTATGTATAACAATTATCAAAACATTACATGGTTGCATTTAGACCATTAAGACTGGTAATGCATTTGAAGAATAAAACAAGTTTTTGGAATTAAAAAAATGTTTTTCCTGATGTAATACAAGTAAAGAAATACCCCCCCCCAGTTAGATCCCTGTAAGAGTATGATGAGTAAATGATGCATAGATGGATTTGGTACTTATCTAATTCCAACTTTGGAACCTGACAATTTTTGTACTTTTTCTGCTAATTTATCCCTGTACGCATTGTAATCTATGTTGATTTCCACTATACACTGATGGCTGGTGAAGAGATTAGCAAGGCACATGCAATGGTACACAGTCCACCCATACTACTTGGAGATTTCACAAAATCATATGTGGAGCACATCTTTTGTCTGTCCCATCATCACTAATAGTTTTGCACAACCTAAAACATGTTCTATTTATAACAAAAGTATTTAAATCAGTGGACTTTCCCAAAAGCAAAACAAGCTGAACCAGACAGCCTGGATGGATTTCAGTGGGAATACAGTCATTTTACAAAGGAATTGTAATGGTCACACTTATTGTAGTATTTGAGATTTCAAATTAGGAAGGTAAACAGCTTTAAAGCCTAATATTTAACTTGAATAATAGTTGTTTAATACTTGCAAGTCTTTTATTCAGAATGGTAATCCAAACTGGTCTTAATTGAGAAAGAAAAGTGAAATGATATTTTATTTGAAATTATAGACTACATACATTGACAAGAAAATGTTGGAGGAAATTTTTTTGCATTGTATTTATTGGGGGGGACTCATTGTGAACAAAACAGAAGAAAATAAATGATTTTTGTCATTATTGGGGTTATGAGCGCTCAAGTGGTCTAAGGTACTTGCTTTTAAAGATTACTTGCACATCTCTATCTGTGTGAGTTTGAGTCTCAGCTCAACCAACACAGGCATGTGAGAGAGTTTGCCTGTAGCATATTGTGGATTAGAAGTTTTTTCCAAGTTCTTTCTAGCTGCCATGTATATCCTGTCATGTGTTGAAAAAAATGTCATTAAACCCCACAAAATAAAAAAAAATGTTTCATTATATTTTTGACAGTAAAATTGGTTTCATTTATCACACAGTAATCCTATATAAAAATTAACACCATGGAATGTTATAATTTGAATTATGAATAAATACATAGTTTAATTTATATCATTGCTGGATGATCAAGCAAAATACAATGACTTATGAAACTGTAATGTCATAAAAGTAAATCCTTTATCCCATTAAAGTTTTTGACATAATTTAACACAATTTTGTACTTCCTGTTTCACATACAATGTACTACTGAGTAACTAAGAATCTATTTTAGTCTGTTAAACTTCGGAAGCAGTAGTAACTTGGTTTGAGCATAAAACTTATAATCTGTGGGTTGCAGGTTTGTTAGCTTTGGTCAGGTGCCCTAGTCTACCATTGGAAAGGCCTTTAGTCCCAGTTTTTATAACATGATACTTAGTATGTTGACAAAATCACTAAAAACCAACCATCCAGACAGCAGCATTTAGACTTCATAAAAAGCCTAGTTTACTCTGCTTTAATAGCTTTTTTCATTTTTTTATATTTTATATGTTATAGATTTTACTGTTCATTAATATAAAGTTAGTCATAATCTTGCTGAAACAGCCATTTTCAAAAACATTCATATAAATTTGTATTGCATTATGAAGAGTCCGAAAAACCTTTTCATAATCATTGAAACTGGCATCTAAATTTGCTTTCCTTTATTTCTTTTTTGGGTGGGTTTTCATGTGTCATTGCTATTATTATAGGTATTACAGTACTGCTTTAAAACATCACATTTAGTATAACAATTTGTCTACTTGTTGTATTCATACAGGTCAAGGTCAAGGTCCAGGCCAAGATTCAGATCCAGATCCTTTTCCAAAAGAAGATTTCACTCAAGGACACCATTAAGACAATCTATTACACCTCGCAGGTCCCGTTCACGCAGACTTATTTCAAGTAGTCGGCTCTCCAGGTCACCATTATCAAGGTCACCTCATCAGAGACGAGTCTCAAGATCTATATCACATTCAAGATCAAGAACAAGGTCAAGATCTTTTTCTCCGAGGCGCTTCCATTCAATATTTCCTGCTAGGCAAAGGAGCTGGTCAAGATCATTATCAAGCTCAAGGTCACATACTCCTCCCAAACGATCTATTCGATCCAGGTCATTTAGTCCTCATCAATCTTTAAAGAGGTTTAGCCGGTCAAGATCAGGAAGTCCAGTTAGAAGTTCTTTAAAAAGATTTAGTCGATCTCATTCAAAAAGTCCATTGAAGAAAAGATTTTCGAGAAGCTCAGTGGGAAAGAACTTTTCAAAGAGTCCAAATAGACCTCATTCTTTGAAAAGACCTCCAAGGAATACAGGTATTAAAAAACTTTCAAGAAGTCCTAGTGCAAGAAAACTGTCCAGAAGTCCTAATAGTAAGAGATTTTCCAAACATCCAGGAAAGAAAGATTTACCCAAAAGTCCAGAAAGGAAGAAATTGTCAAGAAGTCCAGACAGTAAAAGAATGTCTCCAAGTTCAAGTAAAAAGAGAACCTCACAAATTCCAGATAAAGAGATACTCTCACGAAGGCCAAGTAATAAAAGACTCTCAAGAAGTCCAAGTAAAAAGAGACTCTCTAGAAGTCCATTATCAAGAAGATCCTTTAAAAGCCCATCAAGAAAAAGATCAAAGAGTCCTACTCAAAAGATGTCTCCCTTGCCACCAAGACAACGATCTTTGTCACCTCGATCAAGAAGAAGGTCAAGGTCTCCACCATATTATGATAACTTCAGAAATTACTGGCCACCTTATTGCAGTCTCAGAAGTCCACCTCAGCAGGGATATTCACAGAGGCACTACACACAGGCTCAACTTTGGAATGGGTATATGCAGCCTAGAGATCCCTACTACAGGTACAGTTTTACAGAGAGAGAGGGAGTGGTGCAGGTATCATTGTGTGTATGTGTGTTTTATAATGTGGTTTCACAGAGAAGTCATATACAGTGTACTATACATTACAGTCTGGTTCACAGGCAAGTTATACACAATGTACTATACTTTAGAGCATAGTTCATAGGTATGTGATGCACAATGCACTATATGTTACTGTATGGTTCACAAGCAAGTCATGTATAATGCACATTACAGTATAGTTCACACACATCATGAAAGCATTGTGAAAATTAGAGACAATAAATCAAAGTTGTAATATTCTAATTATATAAAGTTGGACCAGGTAAACTTAAACAGTACATTTTGAAGGTATTTTATTGTAGGTATGACCAACATATGGAGAATTTCCATCAGTACAATCAAGACTATTACCAGAGATATGGTTTCTATCCTCTCTCACCCCCAGGATCTTATGGCAGGTTGTCACATTATGATGATGTGTCTCATCCTGGACCTCACAGGCTAAATTCTCCTCCCTCACAAGGACCAAGGTGTGTGGAACATTTTTGTTTCATACCCGAGTTTGCATTCAACCGGTTTAAAATTGCCTGATTGTATATTTGTCATATTTATATATTAATATATAAATGAAATTTTTAATGTCTGCATAAACTTTGGCATTTTCTCAATTTATGATACATGTTCCATTATTTTTTACATCTTTACCATTTATCTTCATGTTTAAATTATTCTGAAGGGTTTATGATCATAAAAGATTTTCTTTCCATTTATGTATATTTTTATATTTCATCTTTTAGCAATTCATGGTTCTGTTTATTTGCAAAGGTTTATCTTCCTATAGTTATTTGTGCAATTTTACATTTTTAGAACTTTACCTTTAATCAGCACCATATAGCCATATGTTAAACTCAAATAGGTCCATCCATACCATTTAGGCAGATATTAAAAAGACTTAAAAGACCAAGCCAAATGTAAAAAGTAAAGTAATTACAAGAGTTGAAATGTCATCTCGGGTATACAGAATAATATTGTGTAATAGGATGATGCCCCTAAAAAGAAAGTGGTGCTCTATTCTGTAACAGATGAATAACTTTACCTTGCTCTTTTTATAAATAGCTCAAATGTTAGTTGTAAATACTAACATCTTACAAATACTGTTGAAGACATGTGGAGACTCAAGAAACTTGTTTATTTTCATTATATAATATTTTGCATGCTAGTAAACTGATATTAAATATTTTCAGAACCCGAAGTCCTTTTCAAGGTAGAGGTCTAGATAATCATAATCAAGTCAAGCCACATCTTGAGAAAAGGAACACAGACAGCAGTAGTGAAAAACCTATGCAAGATAACAACAAAAAGAGTTCCAGCAGGCCTCAGAAGGTTGAAACAGACTCCAATAAGGTCAAACAGGGAACAGCAAACACTACAGAAGAGGCTAAGAATGAAGCAAACACTACAGAAGAGGCTAAGAACGAAGGAACCACTCAAGCAGCACCTAAGGAAAATAAGCCTGTTGCAACTGAAAGTAAACCTGGTGTCGTAAAAGAAGTGGAAGAAAAGAAAGATAAAATTTTATCTGAAAAAGAAAAAAATGACATAACTATAGTTAAGAAATTACCTACAAAGAGAGTTGCAAAAGATAAAGAAGCAGCAACTGAATGTGATGAAGCATACAAAGAAAATGAGAAGCCAGCAACTAAGCCAAAGACTGAGATTGCTCCTGAATCAAATTCAAAATTAAGGACAACGGCCAGATCAGATCCACCATCTACCAGTGAGCAGAATGCTGTTTACAAGGCCATGAAGCTACATGAACTGAAGCCACTCCTTCCATCTGGCGTTGAAGTTTTACAGAGTGACTCCAACTCAAAAGCTGACAAGAAAACTAAGCCCAATTTAAAGAGAACTAAACGTGTGATGGTAGTGCCATCCTCTAGCAAGGATGAGAATGCAAGCCCTGCTAAGAGGCAGAAAACAGAACCAAGTCTTTCTACAGAAAATGAGATGGGCTCATCCACATATCATAAAATAGAATCAAAGCTTGAGCCTTTGTCAATTTCAGAGATGGACCAGCTGATGCTAGATCCACCAGAAATCTCCAGATGGAAAAAATCGGAGGAGAGGTTCACAGACTCTTCACCAGATTGGAAAAGCAAAAATGCCTTAGAGAAGAAAGCACTACCAAGGTATGCACAGAATTTGACAAAGCATCCTGGCATGAAAACCTTTTGAGTTATTTCTTCTTTCAAATATGTCCAAGTATTTAAAAATATAAACACTTTGAAGCAACTTCTCAAACAATGCAGAACATTATGTGACCAAATTTGACAGAAAACATCATGGTGCGTATGCCTTTTATGTTTATACAAATGATGCCATTTTAGTATGACTATTATTAAAAACACTTAAATCATTAACTTCTGTTAAAAAATTGAAATTTGCTGGAAAGTTGGCCAAATGTGTCTTGGTGCAGTGCCTTTAAAGTCTGAACAAATGATTTTGATAAGTCATCCAATATGGCTGCCATTTAAAAACATCAGAAAAACCCCAAAATGTCAGAAAGCATCATACTAAACTTCTTGGTCAGCTTTTCAAACATTTGGTTTTTAGGTAGTTGCCTGTCAGTTGAGTGGTCTCAGGCTCTCTGTGTCCTCTTGTTCTTTTACAGACACATAAAACACAGTGAAGCCCCTTAAAATCAAAAGCCTTTGAAAACCAAAATATATTTCAATGTTTAGAGGTTTTCAGTATACTGAGGTTATTACAAATGTGAAAAATGTCTTTCTCTTAGCGCTTAGGTGATGAGAGAGATCAAGATTATCTATTATAGGGTATGAGATTGTAGTGTGTTTGATCCTAGCATATCTAAACCATTGCCAACAAAGATTATTAAATTTTTCAGACTTGCAGGCATTGTTGTAACAATGCTTCTTCACGTCACCCTTTTTGTTTTCAGATTCATTCTTGTAAAATTACATTTTCATTAGAAAATCTGAAACAGATGTTCCTGTGCCATATTGTTTTCCTAGTTTCATTACTGTAAGTTTTGTCACAGATTCATACTCTTTCAGACTAATTTTATGATGTATTTTAGTTCAATCAAGTAATTCTTAGCTGGTCATTCTGACTTCTTGACATATGAGTCATGACTATTTAAACATATGATTTTTCTCCAGTGAAAATCAGCTGAATCTATCTTTTAGAATACCATTTTGTTGGTCTCTGTTGGCAAAGCAACAAAATCAAGGCTACATGCATGGTGAATAAAGCCCACCAATATTTAATTAAGAAAAGAAAATCAAGTTAAAACTATAATTCAACAGCAAACTCTGGGATGTGGAGTAAGTTTGTTGGGCATTCTGGTATGTAATAAAAGGTGACTAAATAGAGACCAGAGCTGCATTGGGACAGTAGTTAGCATTCCAAACTTATGACCAAAGGGGTGCGGATTCGAATCCTGCTATCAGATTAGCCTGAGTTGGCTGCCATGGTGTGTCCTTGGGCAGGCACTTTACTCCAGTTGCTTCAGCACAAAATAGTTTTGCTGCTGAGCTGTAAAACACCAAACAACAAAGTTTGATCTATGTATAACGAAACAAAAACACAAAGTTTGATTAACGTTTAACTAAACAAAACAAAGTTTGATATATGTGTAACCAAAACAAAGGTTGGTCTATGTGTAACCAAACAAAACAAAGTTTGATCTATGTGTAACCAAACAAAATAAAGTTTGATCTATATGTAATTTCTTGCAAATTTTCTGATGATTGTAACTTGAAACACCTGGATATATTATTGAACCCAATTTCAATCCATCCATCACACTAACCCTTCTACTACAGATTTTTTTTTTGCTATTTTAGATTTAGATATGAAATTAGATATAATTATTGATGTTAACTAAAACGTGTTGCAACCAACATTAGTGGGTCTATCATGCAGGTCAAGGTCATGGCTCAGTATTTTACATTTTTAGTAATATTTTTCCTTTCATTCTATGGCTATGCTTTTGCTTGAGATTAAATGATGAAACATGGTACATCAAATCTAAAAGGTGTGTTGCATGTAGCATTGAGGATTATAAAATAGGGCCTTTGTCACAAGTTGATATTTTAAGTTGTTTACCCTTATGCTCCTTAACTTAATGACTGTTAGACAAATAAACTTAGATGAACATAGTATACTTATTATTATTACTAGAAAATGTGTTGCATTCCATCTTATCCTACAGTCAAAGCCATGGTTCATTTTTTCTAAGGTTTTCTTTTTTGTTTTGCCTTATATCATTAAATTTCTTGAAGGGACAAGAAATGACTATGGTACACTAATGCTTCCCATTTTGATAGCATCTTCTGTATCATAGACAGGTTCTTACTCTTTAAGATTAGGGTCACTGATAAATTTTATTTTGACTCTTTTTCTTAAATTTTCCTCTAATGTTTTTTAAGATATTTACTTTACAAAAGATTGTTACTTTACATGTTTGTCTAGTAACTTGACAGCTGTTTCTTAAAATTTATAGTCAGATTTCAGTATTGTAAAATTGTGTTACCTTACCATGGTCAGCAAATTTCACATAATTTGCATGTTAGAGTTGCTGCACAGGACCTGTGCTGCTGATTGTACTTGTATCCTTCATTCATTTTTGACTGTGAAAGTGATTCAGATATAGCAAGCCAAATTGGTTGATGTATTGTGCTCTTAAGAAACCACTGTGATTTTTATCTTATTATTCTTCAGTGAACAATTCCTATTTTCATCTTTGTTAAAAATCACTAAAAAATGTCAGCAAGAACTTTGATAGTTTCGAAAATGATGCCAATACACCTTAAAATAGAAGAATGTTTAGATAACTCAACAGCAGTTTACCAAATTTTTCAGAAGGCATCTGTCATAGAGAGCTTTCATGTTTGTGCAAGTAAAAATAGACAATGCTGAAGTGACTTCCCATAAACTGCTCAATGGAGAGCATCTTGGATATAGCTCATTCAGATTTGTATAAATCAGGGGTCTCAAACACATGGCTAATATGCGGCCTGCCAAGCCATACTATGTGGCCCACAAAATGACTGGCATCACAAGGTGTCATGAGAGATGTAGTTGTGGTTAGGCTCTTGGGCCATCAAAAATGCTCTCATGCTGTCCTCAGGGTGGTTTGAGTTTGAGACCCCTGGTGTAAATCATTCCAACCACCAGTGTGGCTACTATTACTCAAAAAGAAACTGCTTAGGAGAATGTGACAATCTTTGACATGAAGGGCTTTCAATAAAAATTTGCCACTAATTATAGTTGCCATTAATAAAAATACAAAATCATTTAAATGACTTGTTTCAAAGAAACTAACAGAATTGACCAAAAATTGATGCAAAGCATCCTATCTTAAAAGGCTTTGAATTTTATATGAATGATGCCATGTCATGATCAGTTTTGGCTGCTATTACTAAAAATTTAAAAATCTTCAAAAACTTAAATTTTTTTTTTTAAAGTGACCTGAAACTGCTCAGCAGAATGTTACTAAGTTCAACTGAAAGCATTGTAGTATGAAAGCCCTGCAAAAGTTTATGCATTGCATCATCAGGTCTGTCCACCATTACTAAAATTTGAAAAACATTTACACACCCCCATCTAAAAGAAAAAAAAAACAACAAAAAACAGAATTTGACAAACTTTAACAGCATTTGGAAATAGAGACTTTTAAGTATTGGACAGATGATACTGATGTGTCATCAAATATGGAGGAAGATACAAAAAAGCCATTGAAACAGTTGTTTTCATAACAAATGCATCAACAGCAGTGAAAAGAATGTCTGCATAAATCATCATATGGACCCAGATTTCTTGCCTAACTGCACTTGCATTTAATTATTGGACAGAGGTCAGGCATGTGAGTAACCTCAGACCACTTTTTGTCGATTGCAGATTCCTCTGAAAGGGAATCAGTTTACAGTTTATTGAATATAAATATTTTGCTTTTGTTTTACAGGTCTGTCATAGAGAGTGCAGAGAAGGTATTATCACAGAAGCTTATGCAACCGACATTAGCTTCAGCGGTGAGTACAACAAGCATAAAGCCTCAGCCTGCAAATACTGGACATTGTGTCTTTTTGGACAGTGACGGCAAACCTAAAGAAAGACAGGACAGAAAATTGTCAACACAATCAAGAGAACAGTCAAAAGGACCAAATGAGCGGTCACATACTTTGAGTTCAGTAGCCACCCCAGTTCAACGAGAGGGAAGAAAATCTGAGAACATTCACAGAGCCTTGCCCAGGAAAGAGTCTGTTATAGACAAGTCAAAATTTGAACCTGATTATGATGAAAGGACAAGTGATTCTGGGGAGGGCAACACAGACAAAGAAACAGCTTGCAGCAGAGAAAGTAATGTCAGTCAATGTCAGAGCCCCAGCTCAGATACCAGTCCAGCTAAGAAGCAAAAACTTGATGAAGAAAGCCAGGATAAAGATAAAAAACATAAACACAGACATTCAGGACAAAAGAAGCACAAGAAAAAGCACAAGAAGAAGAAGAAGCACAAGTTAGAAAAAGAATGAAAGAGTCATGAAAAACTCAAAACATCCGTTGCCAGATAAGGATAATGTAATTTTATTCTTTTTATGTGTTTTAAGGAATGTAATGTTTTTAGTTTTAGAGAAGTTTTAAGTTTATCATCTGGAAATAAAATGCTGTTGTGGGTTACATTGAAAAAGAACCATCACAGTACAGCATTGTCATTCTTTGTTACTCTCATCCTCATCAGCATAGTTAACATCATCAATAGCATAATCAGCTTATTCATCAAGAGGGTAAAAAGAAACTGTTGATTTGATACAAGTGTTGTCATGTACTAAGTGCAATTGTGCTGAGACTGATGTGTTGCATGATATATTTGAGTGTGTATCACAGGACCCTTAGTAATTGGCATGCAGAACAGGTGCTTCTGAAGGTTAAATGTGATATGTTTAAAATCAAGTTGTAGATAGTGAATGAATGTGCAAGAAATGTGTATATGTGTATATAAAAGATAAAAATTGGTTTTAGTGGTTGATTGGTTGTGAATTGCTTGGTTTCTTAAATGTAATCTGGCTTGTCTTCTCACAAAATTGACTGTTATTTGCTGTGAATATAATCTATTTCTATTCCTTCCCTTATGACAGGGTTTTAGAATAATTGTGGATTTTTAAAAAATTCTGTCTTTTCACAAGGAATGTAATAGTTTTTTAAAATCTATTCATGTAACAAGAAAATTATTGGAAATGATTGAAGGTATATACACTGATTTCACTCACAGGAACTTATTTTGCAATAGATGTTTATTATTATTATTATTCTTAGCTTGTAACGGCATGTTTAGCACATTATTGGTTGTATCATGTCATGTACCTTTCCCAAGGACCCACCAAGGCAGCCAAATTAGGCTGACATACAAACCCTCAACCCATGTATTATGAGTCTCACACTCTACCAACTAAACTACCATAGTTTCCTTTTACAATAGAGAGATTTTACACATTTTTCTTCAATATATTGGTGGGACATTAACAGTTTGACACTCATTCAGATGAATAATGTCTCTTATTTATTATAGTATTATGATATATTTTTATTAGATATGATATGAGAATACAGTTGTCAAACAACAGGCAGTTCAAAATAAGAATTGCATGCAAATTGTATGCATAAGAGTTTCATTTTGTATAAAATCAGTACATAAAGTATGGTTTCTTTATACTATATGTACTCTTAGATGATGTGTCCCAAATAATATTAATTTAATTATGTAATGGAGGAAGTATTTTATGACCAAATTTCTTGTGGATAAAGGGGATAGAAAGAGCTCTGTTGCCAGTCTAAGAATGAAACATATACATAAATGCAGAATCATAACAATAATGCATGACCTTATAGGAAATAAACTTACGAGTCTGTTTTCAGGTAATAAAGAAATAGTTCATAACTATGGTTTATAGAGAATCTTTTGTGCACATGCAGGGTAACTCATTGGATATAATTATTTTAGACACAACAGAACTAATCACCTGATTATATATGCTGACAAATCTTGCAATTATTTTCATGGGGAAAAATACTATTAAAAAAATGAATGCTGTACAAATCTGGGAGGAAAATGCACATGCTTCGAGTATAATAGGTTAGAGTTAATGTGTGCTGATAGCCTCTCTATTTCTTTTCATTCCCATTTGATTTCTCTACCTTAGTAATGCTACATTTTTCAGTTTGATTAAAGAATGGGTGGCACTCAGAAGTATGACAGATTTCTCATTTGCTGCTGATGTCAGTTGGTATATGCTATATAATTACCATAATTATTGACTGGTAGAATGTCTTAATTCATTATTTGATTTTAATTTTCTTCTCATATTTTACTGTGTTGATTAATCTTGCTCTATTTCATCATAATATTTAGAAACCAGATTCTGTTTAGACCCCTTGATAGACTCTTTCTGTCATGCCTTAATTTAAAAAAATGATAAAATATTGATATGCTTAATAAAGTTGCTGGCAGCATTGGTGTCAGAAACAGTGAGATTTGATGTTCAAGTTTTTGAAAATTATAGTAGATTCAACATCACTTTGTTGAGTCTCAGACTGTATCTATGAAAACAGTAAAAATGATACCCTGTGCAGTTTGCCTAATGAAGTGGAGTGTTTGGAGTAATTGACCTCAACAGTATTACAAGTCAAAAAGTACATGACATCAAAGAGATGCTAGGCTTGTTTTATACAACTTAATTGTTCTTACAATAATCTTTCTGCTATAAATTTGAGTTTCCTTTGCCATAAAGGTTTTAATTAGTATGCTTTGTTTTCATCATTAGCTCTATTTAATCTTGGCACTCGCAGCTCCACATAATTTCCCCAGCATTTTGGGTGCCTTGTTTTGATTTCACTTCATTTTTTCCCCAGACAATGATTTGCTTGGATTGCATGGCAATAAACACCATTATGGGTCAGAGCTAAACTTTCTCTTCACAAGAGGCAAAATATTCTGTGAAACACTTTCAGAAAATGTATTATTGTTCTAGGCATGATGCTTTAATATACAATGCATACAATCATGCATGCTATAGCTTAATTTCATTTGGAAGTAAAAGTTTTTGCATTTCAAACTTTCCACTAATATTTTAAGTGAAAACTATATTCATGCTATCATAATATATTTTAAATGTTTTATGTTGATACTTTTAAATTTTTCTCCATCTCCACAAGTCTGAAATGAAGCTAAATTTCATGGCAAAAATGGCATGATGGGAATATCATCCGACAATAAGAGTATAGACAATAAGAGTATATCGGTAATTTTAGGTACAAAAAGTTATATAGGCCATACATTTTTTAATTTTATATTTACATATGATTTTTTATTCTTCTTTTGCATGTGAAATCATCCAATTATGATGCTGTCTCTGTTTCTGCAAAATTCTTTTATATATATATCAGACGTATCTGTTGTTCATGCAGTAAATGGAGATCATCAGTCTTCTGTGAATCATATTTCAATGGATGATCATGAACCATTCACACATTATTTCACATAAACTAACCAAACATTTTCTTGTATATTATGGAGAGAAAAAAATGATGTCACTTTTATCAAATATTTTAGTTTTGTGATTAATTTGGATCTAATAAAGATATATTTTTTTTGTTCTGTGTCTTCCTTTGTGTGACTTTTGCAAATGACTTGTAAGGAAGTATGTAGCACATGCTTCCTGTAAATAAAAAAGAATTAAGCAAGATCTAGAGCAGGCTTGGAAAAGTTTGTTTATGCTTATATTATGATAAGTCAATATAGATGGAATAGCAGTGTTTTTTAAAAAGTATGCATGCCAACTTGTGTCTGATAAAAATGACTTTGCATTAATGGATAATTGGGGTGGGGTTTGCATGTGTTGTGGTGTTATGATGTCTTAAAAATAGGGTGAAACTCGGATGCAACACAAAATTACTGATGTCAATTAATAATCATGAATCTTTATGATGTTCAGTTAATCGAGAAGGATGGAATGAAGCAAATTGTTTCCAAAGCATTATTTATGTTCTAGGTGATGATGATTCAGTTCAGTAGCAGATGACAAAAAATTCTGGATGGAACTGAATGCTCAGAAAAAAGCTTCATTTTAAAAAAAAAAGACCAATAAATGTTTTAGAAGATATTAAAGTTTGTTACAACCAAGTTTTGAATGTACATGTATTAATGGTTCGTACTTTATCTTTTGATATTTTCCCATCAATGTAGTTGTTTGCAAATGTATTCAGTTGAAAGCCAGTGTTTCTGAAATTATGCACACTTCAAAAGTATGACAGAATAGAGTCTAAATTGGTACTCAGAGATGGCAACTACATTATGATTATTAAAAGTTGATTCTTTTTTGGTGAAAACAAATAGATACATCCCACATTTAACTTATTTTTCAAAAATATACTCTTGGATTTAAAAGCACAAACAAAAAAGATGACATACATGATGCTGTTTAAGAAATTTTTTGAGAATTAACATGAACATATACAGTGTTGAGGGAAAAGTGTTCTGCCACATGAAAAGTAAGGATTTGTAGAAAAAGGAAAACACTATTTCTCAACAGACTTCATCAAATGGGCATTGGAAATATTTAACAACCATTATAAGACTGAAAATATTTTACTACTGTATATACTCACTTATAAGACAAATACAACTGCAAACTGCACAGGCCCATATCTACTGTTATATGCTGTACTGGCACAACTGTGTCAGTACAGTTTGTTAGGAATAATCATTAGAACAGTAGAATAGACCCTGATCTGCAGGCACATTATGCTGTTTCAGATCAGGATGTTTGAAGTTTTACTTACAAGCAAGTTTTTTTAATGAAATTTTAATGCATTTTTTTAATGAAATTTTAATGCATTTTTTTAATGAAATTTTAATGCATTTTTTTTATGAAAGCAGAATGATGACAATAACACGTGTTGCAGAAATAAATTCAGATGTTTAAATTCATATAATTCAAATTTAAATTCAAATAAGATGTTTAAAAATTACTAAAGTTACCGACTTTAAGAAATCAAAGAATATCACTCATATAGAGACTTTTCTTGAAGTAGTCAATGATAAAGAATATATAGATTCAAAAGTGAATTTAAATTGTGCTGTTGGTGGAGATGCAATATTTACCGATATATAAGTTGACTCAAACAGCAAACAACAAAGATCCGGATCTGCTGTAACATAATGTACCTGCTGATGAGGGTCTATGCTATTTGTTCTACTGATTATGACTAACAAACTGTACCAACCCAGATATCCCAGTGCATTATGCAATGGCAGATCTGAATCTGTACAGTTAAAAAATGGACTCGTAATAAGCAGGTATGTACAGTATCTTTGTAGTTCTGTGTGACATGGTCATGAAAATAGTACAGTTACATATAACGTCTTTAAACAAAAAATGCTCATTTAAATCTTATCAATATCAATGCATCAGCAGGTGATGTTATTCCACATTTTGACAGTATGACTAGAAATCATTGAGGAGAAAACAAGATGGAGACAAAATTATATAGGACAATTGACTAGGATTATATTTCTACTCACAAATCTGTTAATGTGATTAACATTTTAGACATTCAGATTGAATTTTAAGTGCACGATACCTGGGATTTGATGACACAGAGTGATTTAGAAACCTTCAAAACCATAATACATTATGAAATAACTTTAAATTGATAATTATGGTTACATGAGCTATTTTATGTACTACTTACAATGGGCAAAGGCGTCCACTGTGCGTCCGCTTTGCCTACGTTGGGATGGAAAACCCCTCGCAATTTATAACGCAGGCAAAAAGCGTCCATTGTGCGTCCGCCTTGCCTACGTTGGGATGGAAAAACCCTCGCAATTTACAACACAGGCAAAGGCATCCACTGTGCGTCTGACTCGCCCTCGTTGGGAGAAAACAACCTCGCAATTTACAGTGGACGCCTTGCCTACGTTGTGAGGAAAACCCCTTGCAATTTCCAACGAAGGCAAAGGCGTCCACTGTGCGTCCGCCTTGCTTACGCTGTGAGGAAAACCCATCGCAATTTACAACGAAGGCAAAGGCGTCCACTGTGCGTCTGACTGACTCACCCTCGTTGTGATGAAAAAACCCTCGCAATTGACAACGCAGGCAAAGGCGTCCACTGTGTGTCCGCCTTGCCTACGTCGTGAGGAAAACCCCTCGCAATTTACAACGTAGTAATTTGCGTCCGCCATGCCTACGTTGTGAGGTAAACCCCTTTATGACGTACGCAAAGGCGACCACTGTCCGTTCGCCTTGATTACGTTGGGAGGAAAAGCCATCGCAATTTACAACGTAAGGAAAGGCGTCCCCGTTACGTCCGCCTTGACTAAGTTGGGAGAAAAAAAAACTAGCAATTTACAACGTAGGCAAATCGTAGATTGTGCGTCCGCCTTGCCTACGTTCTGAGGAAAACCCCTCGCAATTTACAATGTAGGCAAAGGCGTCCACTGTGCGTCCGTCTTACCTACGTTATGAGGAAACCCTCGCAATTTACAACGAAGGCAAAGGCGTCCAATGTCCGTCCGCACTGCCTACGTTAGGAGGAAAACCCTTTGCAATTAACAATAGGCAAAGGTGCCCACTGTGCGTCCGACTTGCCAACCTTGGGAGGAAAACCCCACAAAATTTACAACGTAGGTAAAGGTGTCCACTGTGCGTCTGCCTTGCCTACGTTGGGAGGAAAATCTTCGCAATTTCCAACGGAGGGAAAGGCGTCCCCTGCACGTCCATCTTGCTTACGTTGGCAGAAAAAAAAAACACTCGCAATTTACAACGTAGGCAAAGGCGAACAGTGTGCGACCGCCTTGCCTACGTTTGGAGGAAAACCCCTCGCAATTTACAACGTACGCAATGACGTCCAATTGTGGGTCCAACTTGCCTACGTTGGTAGGAAAACCCTTCCCAATTCACTGCGGAGGCAAAGGCGTTCACTGTGCGTCCGCCTTGCCTATGATAGGAGGATAACCCCTCGCAATTTTCAATAGACGCAAAGACGTCTACTGTGCGTCCGACTCGCCCTCGTTGGGAGAAAACAACCTCGTAATTTTCAACGTAGGCAATGGCATCCACTGTGCGTCCGCCTTGGCTACAGTGGAATGAAAACCCCTCGCAATTTTCAACGTAGGCAAAGGCATCCACTGTGCGTCCGCATTGCCTAATTTAGGAGGAAAAACCCTCGCAATTTACAACGTAGGCAAAGACGTCCACTGTTCGTCCGCCTTGTCTACATTGGGAGGAAAGCCCCACGCAATTTAGAACGGAGGCAACAGCGTCCACTGTGCGTCAGCCTTACCTACGTTGGGAGAAAAACCCCTCGCAAACACCTGAGGCAAATACGTCCACTGTGCGTCCGCCTTGCCTACATTAGGAGGAAAACCCCTCGCAATATTTACAACGCAGGCAAAGGTGTCCACAATGTGTCCGCTTTGCCTACATTGGGAGGAGAAACAAAGACAATTTACAACGATGGCAAAGGCGTCCACTATGCATCCGCGTGGCCTTCGATAGGTTGGAAAACCCCACGCTATTTACTACGTAAGCAAAAGCGTCCACTATGCGTCCGCTTTGCCTATTTTAAAAGGAAACCTCCGCAATTTACAATGTAGGCAAAGGCGTCCACTGTACATTCGCCTAGTGTACCTTGGGAGGAAAACCCCTCGAAATTTACAACGTAGGCAAAAGCGTCCACTGTCCGTCCGACCTGCCAGCGTTGGGAGGAAAACCCATCGCAATTTATAAAGTAAAGAAATCCGTCCACTGTTCGTCCGTATTGCCTACGTTGGGAGGAAAACTCCTCGCCTTTTACAATGAAGACAATGGCCTCCACTGTGCATCCACCTTGCCTACGTTGGGAGGAAAACCCATCGCAATTTACAACTGAGACAATGGCGTCCACTATTCATCCGGCTTGCCTACGTTGTGAGGAAAACCCATCGCAATTTACAATGGAGGCACAGGCGTCCACTGTGCATCAGACTCGCCCACGTTGGGAGAAAAAAGCCTCGCAATTTACAACGTAGGCAAAGGCGTCCACTGTGAGTCCGCCTTGCTTACGCTGGGAGGAAAACACCAAGCAATTTCCAACGGAGGCAAAGGCGTCCACTGTTCGTCCGACTTGCTTACCTTGGGATGAAAACCCCTCACAAGCACCTGATGGAAAGACGTCCACTGTGCGTCCGCTTTGCCTACATTAGGAGGAAAATCCCTCGCAATTTACAACGCAAGTAAAGGCGTCCACAGTGTGTCAGTTTTGCCTACGTTGGGAGGAGACAAACTCGAAATTTACAACAATGGCAAAAGCGTCTACGGTGCGTCCGCCTTGCCTACTTTGGGAGAAAAACCCCTCGCAATTTACCACGGAGGCAAAGGCGTCTACTATGCGTCCGCGTGGCCTATGTTGGGTTGGAAAAGAGCTCGCTATTTACTACGTATGCAAAAGCGTCCACTGTGCATCCGCCTTGCCTACTTTGGGACGAAACCCCTCGCAATTTACAACGTATTCAAAGGCGTCCACTGTGCGTCCGCCTTGCCTACGTCGTGAGTAAAACTCCTAACAATTTATAACGAAGGCAAAGGCTTCCACTGTGCGTCCGCCTTGTCTACGTTGGGAGGAAACCCCTCGCAATTTACAACGAAGGCAAAGACGTCCACTGTTCGTCCGCCTTGCCTAAGTTGGGATGGAAAACCCCTCACAATTTAAAACGCAGGCAAAGGCATCCACTGTGCCTCCGACATTCCTACGTTGTGAGGAAAGCACCTCGCGATTTGCAACGTAGGCAAAGGCGTCTACTGTGCGTCCGCCTTGCGTACGTTTGGAGGAAAACCGTTCGAAATTTACAACGTAGGCAAAGGCGTCCACTGTGCGTCTGTCTTGCTTACGATGGGTGGAAAACCCTTCGCAATTTACAACGTTGGTACAGGCGTTCACTGTTTATCCGCCTTGCCTACGTTGGGAGAGAAACCCCTCGCAATTTACAATGTAGGCAAATGCGTCCACTGTGTGTCTGCCTTGACTACGTTAGAAGGAAAACCCCTCGCAATTTACAACGTAGGCAAAGGCATCCACTGTGCCTCCGACATTCCTACGTTGTGAGGAAAGCACCTCGCGATTTGCAACGTAGGCAAAGGCGTCTACTGTGCGTCCGCCTTGCGTACGTTTGGAGGAAAACCGTTCGAAATTTACAACGTAGGCAAAGGCGTCCACTGTGCGTCTGTCTTGCTTACGATGGGTGGAAAACCCTTCGCAATTTACAACGTTGGTACAGGCGTTCACTGTTTATCCGCCTTGCCTACGTTGGGAGAGAAACCCCTCGCAATTTACAATGTAGGCAAATGCGTCCACTGTGTGTCTGCCTTGACTACGTTAGAAGGAAAACCCCTCGCAATTTACAACGTAGGCAAAGGCATCCACTGTGCCTCCGACATTCCTACGTTGTGAGGAAAGCACCTCGCGATTTGCAACGTAGGCAAAGGCGTCTACTGTGCGTCCGCCTTGCGTACGTTTGGAGGAAAACCGTTCGAAATTTACAACGTAGGCAAAGGCGTCCACTGTGCGTCTGTCTTGCTTACGATGGGTGGAAAACCCTTCGCAATTTACAACGTTGGTACAGGCGTTCACTGTTTATCCGCCTTGCCTACGTTGGGAGAGAAACCCCTCGCAATTTACAATGTAGGCAAATGCGTCCACTGTGTGTCTGCCTTGACTACGTTAGAAGGAAAACCCCTCGCAATTTACAACGTAGGCAAAGGCGTCCACTGTGCCTCCGCCTTGACTACATTAAGAGGAAAACAACTCGCAAATTACAACTTTGCCAAGGCGTCCACTGTGCGTCCGCCTTTCCTACGTTGGGAGGAAAAACCCTCGCATTTTACAACGTAGGCAAAGGCCTTCGCTGTGCGGCCGCCATACCTACGTTGGGAGTAAAACGCCTCGCAATTTACAACGAAGGCAAAGGCTGTCACTGTGCGTCCGCCTTGCCTACCTTGGGAGTAAAACCCCTTGCAATTTCCAACGTAGGAATTAGCGTCCACTGTGCGTCCGCCTTACGTACGTTAGTACGAAAACCCCTCGCAATCTACAACGGAGGCAAAGGCGTCCACTGTTCGTCAGACTCGCCTTCTTGAGAGGAAACACCCTCGCAATTTACAACGAAGGCAAAGGCGTCCGCTGTGCGTCCGTCTTGTCTACGTTGAGAGGAAAACACCACGCATTTCACAACGTAGGCAAAAGCGTCCACTGTGCGTCCGCCTTGCCTACATTAGGAGGAAATCCCCTTGCAATTTACAAGGTATGCAAAGGCGTCCACTGTGCGTCCATCTTGCCTAAGTTGGGAGTAAATCCCTAGCAATTTACAATGCTATCAAAGGCGTCCACTGTGCGTCCGCATTGCCTACGTTGATATGGTAAAACCCTCGCAATTTACAACGCCTGCAATGGCGTCCACTGTGAGTCCGCCTTGCCTATATTGGGAGAAAAACTCCTCACAATTTACAATGCAGGCAAAGGAGTCCACTGTGCGTCTGCCTTGCCTACGTTGGGAGGAGAACCCCTCGCAATTTATAACGCTATCAAAGGCTTCCACTGTGCGTCCGCATTGCCTACGTTGATATTGTAAAACCCTCGCAATTTACAACGCCTGCAATGGCGTCCACTGTGAGTCCGCCTTGCCTACGTTGGGATGGAAAGTCCCTCGTAATATACAACGCAAATTTATATTTTTGTACCACATTTTGCACATTTACCCGTAATTGAACGTTTTTTAGTTTTTGTTGTTATCGTTGTCAATCCAACAGTTGGGGTTGGTACTCTGCATCGAACACAATATAAACTCGTATTATTTATTATATGGATATAATTGACTTTTCAGCAACACGAAAGCAAGAACGAGTAACGCTTCCGAATTCCATTAGAATTATTATAATAGGTCCATCTGGATCTGGTAATACACTTAATCTGATAATGCGGTGGATGAAGTGGGATAAATTATATTTAGTGGCACCATATGTAGATGATCAAAGATGGTATGAATTCCTTAAAGATTTTAACGAAAATGCAAAATTATTGAATCAAGACGGCAACGATATTGATGATTTTATCACTGATAATGATGACGCCCCATCCGTAGATGACTTAGATGGATTCATTAATAACCTTGCAATAAACGATGATATAATGGTTTACAAACAATCCAATCCAGCTAGAATATTTTCTCGAGGTAGACATAAAAACAATATACGTGATTTATGTTACTCAGAGATACACACAGATACCTAAGGTGATCAGAGATAACTTTAATATTTTGGTTGTGTTCAACGGCGTATATAATTATACTTTACAAAATATGCATTATACTTGGTGTTCAGGAGATATGGACATGATTAAATTTAAAACTTTATTTTCAAAAGCACAAGCTGTTCCATTCGGATTTATAACAATAAATTTACATGACCCAAGAACAAGGTACCATTTAGGTTTGGATAAAATCTTTAGTTAATTCATAGCAGCAGGGCGGGTGAAAGAAAAAAAATTATGTGACCAGACAAGTAGATGAGATCGCATAAAAATTTAAAACAAAATAGTCAAAAATGGTTTAACAAAACTGAGCTAAATTAAACGATTTATTACCGGTATAGACAAGTTAGGGGCGTTGGTTTAACGTTATTGACTATTTTTTAGCCAATGTAGGAACCCTTGTTTTCACTTACGGGGTCAAGCACAAAGTTGTAGGGTTCGCCAATCCTGCTGCTCGCTTGCATTGCTAAATTTCATATTCCTTTGAATTGATAATACATTTCCCTCCTTGATACATCATTTGTTGCTATTAATTTACTGCCGCGCTGAGACCTAACAGTGTGCAGTTATCTTAAATCCACTTTTATCCAAACCTTTTGCATACTTTTCTTGAACGCGAGATACCGATAGACAGGTCATGACAAGGCACATCCGAGTGTGTCAACCCCGTTGAATTCGCCCCGTCAGAGCATCCGTACTGTGAAGAAAACCACTATTGTTAGTAGAAGGGTTAGGTTATTATTATTATTACGGGAGTAATATTCACAAACCTGTTTAACAGTAATAGCGAGCCGGAGTAAAATATTCTCGGATATAATATAATATAATATAATATAATATAATATAATATAATATAATATAATATAATATAATATAATATAATATAATATAATATAATATAATATAATATAATATAATATAATATAATTACTCCAAGCAAGGGTTAAAGAAGAATTACTCAAGACATTATTTGAAGTTTATCTTGTCTTTTGTATTTTATTCAAAAAATTAATATTTGTTTCATGTTGGGATTCAAATCTGGGTCATCTGCTGCGAGATATCGTAACAATCGCCTGCCTGCATATTCCAGCATAAATACTAACACGGCTATCGAAACGTAACCAAAAATTATGTTCGCTAACCGCTCAAACGGACTCTAGAACGTACAGACATTAGAAACTTACATGTATATTTGTCATGAAAACTTGGCACTGGCTAGGTTAGATTATTTTTTATTAAGAGAATAATGTAATTAGTACTCCAAGCAAGGGCTTGCACGATGAAATAAAAAACACCATTGTTAGGAGTAGGGTTATTGTTAGGGTTACTGATGACCTTAAATAACAAGCTAATGCATTGAGCGACAGACACCAGGCTCCTATCGGCCGATGGCGCTTGTGTAGGTGTCTGTATTTATGTATACATGAATGCATGTATGGTTTCGGATATGGAATTTAATTTCTTGTGTGCTAGTGTTTAAATTCTTAATCTTTTTTATTTTATTTCATTGCAGTCTATTGTAATGAAAAGTCGATCAACTGGATTTAAATTTCGGAAAATTGGTAAGACCAAGTAAAGAGTACATTTAGCTACCCTAATTTTTGTCCTAGTTTTGATTGATTAGTTCAAGGTCATACTTTTTCGTGATCATTAAGCAACAACGTTAGCAAAGCCGCCCGAATTAGAAAGTAGATGAATGATAAACATCCGTTACCTGTATTCATAGAGACTCAGTACAAAAAAAAACTTTTTTATTTGACATTTTACATAAAATTTGATTACATAGCTGTTTCTACAATTATAAAAAAAATCATGTCACCGTATTTTATTTATAAAAATTGGTTGATTTTTAAGAAATATGTGACCTATTGAATTGGACTGAATATATATATATATATATATATATATATATATATATATATATATATATATATATATATATATATATATATATATATATATATATATATATATATATATATAATTCTTGAATTGCTGAGACTTGCTCACGCGTACCTAGGCTGTATTTAGCCGCATACACATGACTTGACAAGGCACGTCCTTGGGTGTCAACCCCGTTGAACTCGCCTGTCAGTTCGTCCGTGTGAAGAAGAAAAGAAACTTGTTCAGGACAGTGTTGGTAAGGCGCGACAAAAGGATTAATTCTAGTTTTGGTCTAGTGTAACATTCTATATGTCAGGAAATCGACGCTGAAGAGTCCTTATCTAGCAGTGAACACCCCATGAAAATCGATCTGTCCTATCGAGTGTACATTGAAAAAAAAAACACCATTGTTAGGAGTAGGGTTAGTGTATTGTAGGAATGGTGGGAAAAAATCGCTTAATTGCCATTATGTTCCAAACTATAACAGATAGGCCTCAATGAGAGACAGCAGGCAGTGAAAATCGCATGCAAATCGTCCTGTCCGCTTGTACGTACGACCAAGAGAAGCAATAGTTAGAGAGCAACGGGGGACTTAAATACCATTTTCTCCCAACATACAACACTTATATTACAGTACGACGTACCAAACGACACATTAGCCTGGATGAGACGCATATGGCAGTGAAAATCGTGCATTCGAAGGACAATGGCCTGGGAGCGCCGACAAGAGGCGATTTCCCCCTCCCCTGGCCAAACGGTTGGAGCGAATTGCAATTGCAATATACCAATAAATGGGGCTTGCTGAGACGCGTATGGGAAAATATCACAATTACATTCGTCCAGTCCTTTCGTCCGTAATCTTAAGAAAACCGTCTTTTTTAGCCTTATCAGATCTCCCCAACAGCTGGACCTAACTTCATATTCCATATGCCAAAAGATCGGCCTGAATAAGACTCGTTTGCCAGTGGAAACTGCGTTCTATTGGCTCCTACCGTTCGTCCGTGAGATGCAAAAATCATTTTCAGCCGTGTTGGGTCATACCAGCGTGCATTTAGCTTAAATCCACTTTTCTCCAAAACCATTGCACCCTTTCTACAATGCGAGATACTGGTAGACAGGTCTTGACAAGACACGTCCGACAGCGTCAACCCTTTTGCATTCGCCCTTTCCGTTCGTCCATGGGACGAAGAAAAGGAATTTGTTTAGGGCAATGTCGCTAAGGCGCGACAAAAGGATTACTTCGAGTTTTCTCGTAGACGCTATGGTCTAGTACAACATGCCATATGTCAAGAGATCGGTGTTGAAGAATCGCATCTAGCAATGAATACCCCATGAAAATCGGCATATCCGATCGTCCGTACGGTGAAGAAAACCAGCATTTTTAGCAGTAGGGTTAAGGTTGCAGATGATCTTGAAAAACCTGCGAACGCCTTGGGCGACAAAGACGATCTTTGTATCGTCCGACGGCGCTTGTGTAGGTGTGTGATATGCAATTTATAATTACTTGTGTGCTAGAGTTTTAAAAAAATATTGTCTTTTATTTCTCTGCAAGCTATTGTAATGGAAAGTCTATCCACTGGATTTCATTTTCGAATAGTGTTAGGAGTTATATTTTTAGATCGAATATTATATTATATGCTTGTCTGCTCTCTCCCATGGCTGTCGGCGTCATCGTCGCGGAGAGGTATAACAAACACATTTTGTAAGAACAGAGTGTGGTTGGCTAACAGGATATCCAATTGTGCCATGTCTACTGATAATTTTTCTAACTATGATCCATGTACGTCAATTTCTTTTCTTTTAACCATTTTTCTTCATCGGATTTTCCCCAAAGTGCGCGTAATTTGTACAGTATTTTAGTATTTGGTGTTCTAAAGTCTTCTTCCGTCTGGGTGGGGGGTCCTCTCCCATGGCTGTTAGGAGTAGGGATTCTAAAGCTGGACTATTATTATAGATTCACAAAATCAAACTACGAAATTTTGATACATCAGTACAATACTGCATTGATCTGACGTCATCGTCAGCCATCTTGGAACTTCGTCGGGATTCGAACTTGGATTCATTTAGGACATTTAGTGATAGGGCTTATATTTTTTTATTCGAGGATGAATTTTTGGACTATGATCACAAACTGTGAGTCCTTTTCCATACTTTTACTGTGTTTTCTTGGAAAATAATATTTATTGCTAATGTTTACAAAGCTTGTTGCTTTCACTCTTCTTTTGTAACTTTTGAACTAGACTAAATATAACAGTATCTATATTTTATATAAATAAGTATACAATTATGTATCAGTGAAAAAATAAATATATTTATCAAATGCTGTTTTAATGACGAAGAACGGAAGAAGAAAGGATAAACGAAAAATTTTAATTTAAAAAGTTTGATATAATTGTTTTCAAAAAACAACCGATATACTTATACATGTTGGATATAGGTACATACATACATACATACATACATACATACATACATACATACATACATACATACATACATACATACATACATACATACATACATACATACATACATACATACATACATACATACATACATACATACATACATACATACATACATACATACATACATACATACATACATACATAAAAACGAGAACTTTATATAGTGCCTAATCTTTAGAAGCTCTAAGCGCTTTACAACATTTGGCAACGCTTAAAAAAAAAACATATATAATGAAACGTTTACAAAAATTAAGAACAAACACCACAAAATTAGAAACAGAAAACATGCTGTAAATTTTTAAGGTAAGGATACGTTAAAACGGATCCTTTATTAGGTCATTATGACTGTTCGTGCAGTTGAAATAGATGGGTTTTAAGGGCGCTCTTGAATGAGATCACTGTGTCTTTGTGCAGTGGGCAATTTGTTCCACGTTGCTGGGCCCTGGTATGCAAAAGAACATTGTCCATATGATTTCAACTTCATATTGGGAATATTGAGAATGCGAGTGTCAAAAGAGAAGCGTAAGCATCTTGCAGGAGTGTACACATGGGTAAGGTCAGATAGGTATGTTGGACTGGAACCTGTCAGTGAAACGTAGCACCGAGAACAAATTTTGTGTTTAATTCTTGATCGTAAGGATAGCCAGTGTAGGGTACAGAGCAAGCGGATAGGCGAGCTCTGATCGTGGTACTTTAAGGATGATCTGAACAGCAGTGTTTTGAACTTTTTGAAGTTTCTGAATTAGATGTTGAGATGAACCAGACAGAATTGAATTACAATAATCCAGTCTTGAAAGTTCTAAGGAACACACAAGTGTTTTGTGGCATCAACTGACAGATAATTGTCAATGGAGCTGATGGGTCTCAGCAAAAGATATGCAGCCCGGCATATGTTCATGACATGCTGATGCAATGAGAGAGTACTGTCAAGAGTGACACTGAGGTTTCGTACCGACTGCTTAAATTTAATGTTGGTGTTGCAAATATTTATTGTCTGAGGTAAAGGATGTGAATGAGAAAGTCTTTTTGTTGTAATCAATATAGCTTCAGTTTTATCCTCATTTATCTGCACCTTGTTAATGTCATCGATGATTTCACATCAAAAATGCACCTCTCTATGTCTTGGATGGTAGCTTCAACTTTAGCTGAATGGCTAGATTTGTATATATGAGTGTCATCAGCATACAATTGGTGAGACACTGGAAGATGATCTATGACACTTGAGAGTGGCTGAGTGTACATAATAAATAAAACGGGTCCAAGAACAGACCCCTGTGGAAAACCACAGCATAGATCAACTGGGCTGGAGTGTTTTCCATTTGCGGACAAAATTTGTGTCCTGTTGACCAAGTTGGACTTGAACCATAGTAAGGCCGAATCGTGAATGTCAAATACATGCTGGAGACAGTGAAGTAATATATCATGTCTATAGTGACAAATGCTGCAGACAAGTCCAGGAGAGTGAGGACTGTTGTCTTTCCGCCATCCAAAGCCAAGAGAAGGTCGTTGAATGCTTTCAGAAGAGCGGTTTCAGTACTGTGGCGAGGGAAATATGCAGACTGTACATTGCTAAAAAGACTGTTTGAATTCAGATGAGATACAAGTTGGGATAGAACAACTTTTTCTAAGATTTTTGACATGAATGGGAGATTAGAAACTGGACAGTAGCTCTTTAGATCATTATGGTCAAGTGTTGGTTTCTTCAGCAGATGTTTTACAATGGCAGTTTTGTAAAATGATGGGAATTCCCCAGATGAGAGAAACGTATTAATAACATCAGTTAGTGAAGGCAATATTGGATCCAATCACTCTAGCAACAGTGACGTCGGAATCGGATCCCGTTCACATGACTTTGGTGCACTCTTCATCACGATTGTAGGTACTAAATCCATAGAGACAGGTTCAAATGCTGCTAGTGGTTTCCGCTGAAAGTCTATATCGAAACTGTATGGTGGTGACAAGTCAACTTAAATTGTGTTGTCAAGTTTATCTCTGATGGTTTGTACTTTGTCATGAAAGAATATGAATAGTGAGTCTGGTGGAAAGCCAAAGTATCTCAGTTTTACGACGGTCTCTTTTAGCAGTGTGAAGCTTGTCCCTAATACTGCTATACCATGGAGAACACTTCTGAATTGCTACTTTGCACTTGGTTGCTGGGGCGTACATACATACATACATACATACATACATACATACATACATACATACATACATACATACATACATACATACATACATACATACATACATACATACATACATACATACATACATACATACATACATACATACATACATACATACTAATTACATGGTAATATTTCATCAGATTCAAACAGTGATTTTTTTTTCACCAAAACACTTTTTCACCAGTTTCTCTGGGAAAAGAAACCCACTCCCAGATAAAAATCAATTATTGAAGCTAGTTCGATAAGCACGGATGAACTGAAAGTGACGTTTGAGCAGCCAAAATAAAAGTGTGCTTACTGCTGAAGAAGAAAATAGACAAGATCAGAATTAGAAAAATTAACAGTAGATATGGCGGAAATAGTGGCTGTCCTGTTAGACAACCACACTGTTCTTAAAAAAAATGTGGTTGTTACACATCTACGCGACGATGACGCCCACAACTGTGGGAGAGGAAGGATCCCACCCCACAAGACAAAAGAAAAGACTATATATATATATATATATATATATATATATATATATATATATATATATATATATATATATATATATATATATATATATATATATGTGTGTGTGTGTGTGTGTGTGTTTATGTATGTATGTATGTATGTATGTATGTATGTATGTATGTATGTATGTATGTATGTATGTATGTATATATATATATATATATATATATATATATATATATATATATATATATATATATATATATATATATATATATATATATATATAATTGTTACAATTAAATTTCCAAAACAACAATTCAGTACTACTTCTGACAATTCAATTCAATACAAAATGCATTCTAATTTAGTTTAGACTAAACATTTCCTTCCACTCGATTGAAAATGAAACCATTCCATTCATAATACTTATTCTTTCATCTTTTCATAGAAAAGTAAACATCCACATACTTTTTTAAGTGCGTTATATCAATACGCCAAGGTGGCGGATGCATACGCCAACTTGGCGCATTCGTCTGTAGTGAAAATCTGCAACTTGTTCTTTTTTATTAACATGGAAATATTGAAAACAAAATCTAGCAGTAGAAGATATAATTTCGAAATACATGGTATGTATAACAATGTGATTTAGAATTTTACGAAACAACAACAACAACACACACGCACACACACACACACAGACACACACACACTGCTATAGTATCCTTTGTAAAATTCGCAACTTAGACCTAAAATCCGAATGGTGAGATCCATACATGTAACTTGCCTCTCATTTAGTACTCTCACCCCCATTATGCAAATTATCAACACTATCAATTATAGGGCGGCTTCTATGTCGGCTTAGCTATTAAAAGACCTGTTTTATGAAACAGTGGCGGTACTTTATACTCTTTGTACGATTTAGTCTCAGTTGCTGAGCTCGTAATTGTACTGTTGTAAAAATTATATTTTGCATTTTAAATTAAGATAAATTAGGATAGTAGCACGTATTTAGATGCAGTCTTAACACACACAGAGAGAGAGAGAGAGAGAGAGAGAGAGAGAGAGAGAGAGAGAGAGAGAGAGAGAGAGACTTTACAATAGATGAAACAAAGACTTTACATTAGATGAAACAAAAAATAAATTACGATATTTACGATATACACTGCTAGGTTTTAAAGATTCTCTGATGGTAGCATCAAAGATACAATCTTGAATAAAAAAAGGCAGAATAATATAAATTATTGATACAAAAGAGCATCGATGGGTCAGTAATATGGACTATATTTTTTCACAATCGTCAATCAATAATATGTCGTGAGTACTTTTTCTATTAATCATATGACGTAATTTAATTTCGCACATTTCAACGCACGTTACGTCATAACAATTACCACGTCACTACGTTTCGTCATCATTCTTCAAGCCTACCAACCACAACTATGGACTCTGGCTTCAGAAAAAGAACAAAGTGGAAATGAATTACGAACCAGCAGCTAAGAAGCGTAGAATGGAACCACATATAAGTGGTGATGACCAAGCGTCTGATCCCCCAAGATTGCTGACAGGGGGTTTTGGTCAGAAATCGTTGACCTTTCAGACATCTGCATCTGCATCTGCCAGCGGTGACTTTAGTAGTGTCTTCCACCAGTATGTAACTCTTATATCCCAGCCTGAAAAACCAGAGGAAACCAACACCACTGCCGAGCCGTATGCCATCTGCAAGATTGGATGCGATCTTGAAGATACATGGGTGTACAAATATCCCATCCCATTAAGTAAGTATCCTAACAAACCCATCAGAACTGGGAACGTATACTACGATGGTATCATCCATGATCTGGAATTTCTCGGGTACAAGCCTCTTCAAGTTATCTCCAAAGGAAGATCAGCGACACTGATTTTATCCCAGGATTTGCACAAGAGAAATGTTTACCATGAGTGTGAATGTGTTCCTGTGATACTTAAACTCAACAGCGGAAAATCCAAAAGAAACACTAGAACATCTTGGCGCACAGATATGATGGAGGAATTGAACATTCATAGCATATTGCAACACCCAAACATAGTGCAATGGATTAACAACATTAACTATCAGGGACGAATTGGAACAGTCATGGAGTTTTGTGAAACCGGAAATCTGGAGCAGATGCTGAAAGTGCAAGATGCACGGTTTCTGACAGAAATTGTGGCCCACAGATACTTCAGAAATATTCTAGACGCTGTCGAGTATATACATAGTCAATCCGTAGCTCATCGTGACATTTGTCTTCAAAATATTTTAATATCCTATCAAAACGTTGCCAAACTTGCAGACTTTGGTCACGCAATCAGATTTACAGAGGGAGATCCCCTTTGTGAAGAAGAATGCGGCACTCTAGGATACCAAGCCACTGAAATGCTGGCTAAAAGGTCTTACAATCCCAAAATTGCTGATCTATATTCATTGGGTGCCGTTTTGTACGCAATGACAATAGGCAAGTTGCCTTTTGGAGTGATCAAAAACGAAATTCTCATTCAAGCTTGCAAGGATTTGCGTTTTCCAGAAAAACGGGTCCTGCCTCTTTCGTTCGAATTGAGGGAACTTTTGAGGGGCGTACTTGCTTTTCATCCGGAAATGAGGTATTCTGTAAACAGAATCAAACACTCAAGCTGGATGACCCAGATTAAGCACAGGGTTCAAATTGGCAATTTTTATCTCGTACGACAACCACAAAAAACAATAGAGGGCAACGCAGAAAGAGCCGCCAAAGACAACTTTCTTATCTAGTTTTAACTTTCTGTATAAAGTTGTTTTTTTTTTTGTGGTAACTCGCTCTCGCAAAAAGTTGGTCTTCACTAAAAAAACCAAAATATTTACTGTTTCTGCAATGTTTGTTTTATTCTTTTTTCTTCTAATATTAATCAAGCACTATCAACTATAAAGGCTGATTTAATACAGCTCAAGATCCAAACATATACATCCTGAATGTCAAATTTAATTTGGTCGTACGATTTTAATATAAACTTAAAAGATTTTGTGCATAAATTGTGACTGTTCTTATTTTGTAAAATTTACATTCTCTTATTGTCCTTTCATCGTTAATCTTTATTAGTCTTATATACGATGAGAATTACAATTCGGAAATATCTTTGATTCAAACTGGGAATTTCGGGTGAAACGTCGTGCAACGTCACTTTTATATGTATGTACCCCACTCCGAAAGTTAATTATCATCCTGTAAATCTGTTTTTATTTGAATTAATTAATGTCTTTAGCAATATGTACATTCCTAATCTGTCAAAAAATACAAAATATGCAATCCGTTTTAATTCTTATTTCTTTCAAATCTGAGTCATCTAGGATAATTTCAAATATTGTTCTCTTTAAAAATAATAACTTTCGTTATACTCACTATAAATACAGACCTGTAAATAATTTTCACTCTTTAATCAAGAAAAGAATAATAAATTTTATTTCGTACACAATTGCTTTAAAAGTTAAAGAAAGAAGACGAATAACTAAGCATTCGAATAATGTACATGCAATTCTTCATGCAATGTTTTTGTTCTTTTTACTGTTCCCGTTTTACAAAAATGTAAGTAGTTTAACAAATACATGGCTTTACGGAAGTATTAACTGCACTGAAAGCGATTCACTGAATTCTAATTTTGGGGTAAACTTAGTAATTTTGAGTGGTAAACTTAGCAATTTTGCAAACAGTACACCTCGCTGACAACATAAACCTTACAAGGGAAGTAACATGTGCCTTAAATCGGGGGGAAACTTGGATCAAAGCCAGGTTGTTTAATGAAGAAACAATGGTGGAGCTATCAGATGGCAATCTAAAAGTTAATACTAGGAGCTGACATGCAGGTCACGGTGACTTCCTTTTTAAACGGTGCTACTCCTCTTGGTGCTCAAACACATATTTAATTTTGAGTGCACCTTTATAAATGTAATGGACAACTGACCAGAATAAACCAAGAAGTCTAAGTGGCCATTTGATTACTTACTTTTTGAGGACTCTGGCATAAATTCCAATCCATAGATGCCACAACCCCCTAAAAATCTGATCTTGCTATTCAAGAAGTTATATTAATCTTTCCTGTTGGACATAACTAAATATTAAATGAGCAACATTAGTAGGTCTAGAATAGCAAATATCACATTGGCTTGAAATCAGCTAAGCTGTGGGCATCATTTAAAGTGTTACATTTTCCTTAAATGGCAACAATATTTAGTGTAAACTGAGGCTTCTTTGTGCAAACTTTAAAAGCACAAATGACACGATGATCCCTATAGATTACAAAAGAGACATTCATACATAATTTAATAAAATTGGCTGTGTCTTTCTGGAGATGCCAAAAACTGATGTAAACTTTACTGATTTGTAAACTGTATCTGAAAGTGCATCCTGGACATAGATTTGTCCTAATGAATAGTTATAGCAGATTTCATCAATACCAGCTCAGCTGTATCACATAAAATTGCAAAGAAAGTTTCCCCCGTTTGCTTCAGAAGCCATGTTACTAGGTAGAATATCTTGTATACAAGTTTAGTACAGTATGTCTCAGGAAACATTAAAGTTATAAAATTTGGCTTAGACATTCAGAAAGTTTCATGTGTTTTCCACCAAGTTCTTACAGAAATTCCAATCGCTAGTAAAACCATTTGAAACACAATTTTGGTGTATGTTCTAATAAACATACCTATCAAATTTGATCCAAATTGGCTTACTGGGTAATAGTTTTAGAGAACTCAAGAGTGTTGCAAATGGTTGCTAACAAAGCCAATCTGCTGTTCGGAAAGCCACCCTGATCGAAATTAGGTATAGTGGGTCCTAAGGAATAGTTCAGTCAAGTTTGTGTGAAACTGGCAGTCAAAAACAGAAAACATTAACAGACATACTATGGAAGATGATTGATGCAGGACCATGCTATAAGCTCATATGGTCACTGGCTTACATCCTTGAACTTATTCTAGTTTTAATTGCATAAGCCAACATGCTAAGTTTGATGAAAATCTGATAAAAAGTACTCCTCTAAATTGGTAAACAGCAAATGTTGCTAGTTATTTAATGCAAGAAACATGGAAGTACAATTGACAAAAGGTCATGCCATAGGCCCAATTGATATTCAACTAGGCAATCTGAAAACTTATGTAAAGCAGACTGAAAACTTAGTAATTGTAAAGCAGACCGAAAGCTTAGTAATTGTAGAGCAGACTGAAAACTTGGTAATTGTAAAGCAGAATTAAAACTTAGTAACTGTAAAGCAGACAACTAATGGATCCACAAATTGAAGTTCAGTAGGCCTCTGGTACATAGGCACCTGCACATAGAGCAAGGGGGGGGAACACTGGCCCCCTGGCTCCTCCACCCAGATTTCACCTCTAAACATGTTTTGGCCTACAGCTGTAAAACTTAAAAGCTGACTACTATATGTTTGCACCCCCGAAAAAAAATAGTTCTGGGATACCCTTGCTCTGGTAAATTATAGAATACAAGCAAAGCACAAGTTTAATATTTGTAAATTGTACCATGCTAGACAAATACCATAACATACCAGATGTCAGGATTACACAAATATCAGAAAGTATCAGCTAAAATGGGGAGGAGGGATATAAGTGATTGGTAAAATAAGGTATAGGGTTTAAACCACAATGTTGCATGATTGCAATAAAAACACTGCCAAGTCTTCCATTCACATTTTATTGAAATTAGCTTTTCATTGCCAAAATCTGTAAAACAATCCATGTAACCAAGCTAATCTCCAATACACATATGATCATAACAAATGAATGAGTTGTATAATCCAAAGCTGAAATCATAGAATAGGGTAAAAAAAAAAATACAGTGTAAGAGTGAAAATTCTCAAACCCAAACCAAAATTCTCTAAAAACTGAAACGTGTTTCTGTGATATTTTCTTCTGTAATTTCACTAACCTTTAACTTATAAAATTGAAAATGTCTGATCAAAATTTTAAATTTTACACTAAAAAGAATCATGCATAATGAAGTTTTATTTACCCTAGATACCTTTAGAAAAGTTGACTGAATATTATTGATATTTTGTCAAACATTTACAAATTAACTTCTATGTGAGAGGACAGCTTATCAGATCTCATTCTTCTGTGAAATTATTTTGATTCCAATTGACTTTATGCTTGAGAGTCTTCATTGTATATCAACACAGAATAAGCAAATATTTTTTATTCTCAACCTTTTTTTATTATAGAAACAGAAACTAATATTTACACTTTATTTACTTCACCTCAATCAATTCTACCAATGTTTTCCCTCCAATTAGTTTTGATATCTGCAATGAAAGCAACAGTTGTTACTGTTGACAAAAATAGTTCATAATTTTTTGTTCCTCCATATTGGTTACCTACAAAATCAACACCAAGTCATCAAAGACACCTATGAAAGTGCCTTCAAAATCAACACCAAGTCATCAAAGACACCTATGAAAGTGCCTTCAAAATCAACACCAAGTCATCAAAGACACCTATGAAAGTACCTACAAAATAAACACCAAGTCATCAAAGACACTGAAAGTACCTGAGAGACCCCAGCTTATGTAAAGATGCCTTCTTAACAACACTTACTGGAAGTACCTTAGAGTAAACCCCCCCCTTATTTACATATGCATCCATAAAGTGCCCTATGGTCCAGTATTCTCAATTTACATACTACTAATGCTACACTTGCATCATGGTAAGACTAAAAATGTATTCATGGAAGAATGAGACCCAACCACATTGCATGAAACAACCTTAACGCAAAAAAGGTATGGCAATATTTGTATAAATGGACAGACAAGAGTAACACCATGTTTCAACCAATTATATGGTGTGAAATAATAATGATAAAATAATATAGTCTGGAAAGTTCTTGGTATTGAAATGCATCTTTGTGCAACTTTCTTTATATGTGTACCAAATTTGGTTGAAATAACTTTAATGGTATGAGAGTTGTGCTCTTTAAAATTAAAATGATAATGCACAGACACACATATAAACATAGCGATAGCGCTACTCCCCTGTCTTTTTATATATATATGTGTGTGGTGTGTGTGTGTATATGTGTGTATATATGTGTGTGTATGTGTGTGTATGTGTGTATATATATATATATATATATATGTGTGTGTGTGTGTGTGTGTGTGTGTGTATGGCAATAGAACAATATATACATCACCAAGTGTAGAAAAGGTATTCTTAACAGTTTCCTCCATAAACATGTAAATGATAGACAGATGGATGACAGTCTACAGGAAAAAATCCTAAACATGTATATTTAAATAGAAGAATCTGTAATAGTGATTGAAAGGTCTAAACTACCAGTCCAATACTCATACCAAATTTCATAAATATATCTTTAATGGTTTTAAGTTATAGCACTGGAAATGAAAACACAGATAACTAATAACTGAATTGCAGATAAGCAGACAAACATATGAAAAATACTGAAACCGTAAGTCTTGAAAACAGCACATGACACATCTGGGTTATGAGTCTTTTATGTGTACCAAGTTTCCTACAGATCTCCTAATTGGTTCTGGAATTATGCTCTGGCAATGAAAGTAGGGATGATGAATGGATGAGTAAACAGGCAGATGGATGAAAATGTTGAAAATGCTAAAGATAAAGAATTTTGAATAGCTAATTGCTAAACAAGTCTAACAAGTGTATCAAACCTCAAGGAGACATCAGATGCATGTACAAAACTTGTTCAATATACCTTGAGCAATTTCATATTCATATTCAGACTGATGGGAAACAGATAGACAGACATATTGATATCCATATTCCCCTGTACTAGAAGGATAATGACCAACATGGCAAACTAAAAAATGTAGATAACTAGAAATATGAAAAGACATGGATGGAATACATTTTACAAATTTCTGGATAATCATAATTATCCATAGGACTGCATTATTGGTGCAAATTTACAGAAGATATTAAAAAATGTATACATTAAAAGGATCAGTTTCATTAACACTTACAAGAAAAACTCCAATATAATAAAATGCAATGAAATTTACCAGCATAAAACATCTATTAATTAATCTAAAATTAAATTACATTGTTTAAAGAAAACCAACATAAAAAATTGTAAGAGATTTTTGTCATCTACGAATAACTCCGTCACAAAAGATATACGCACTCCAAAAAAATTAATTTTTTTTTATAATTGTATCACTAATAATCTCTCCATATATAAATACATACTTCATTTTTTACTGTAATCACTATTGTTCTCTCCATGTATAATAGATATTTCAGATTATGTTTCACTTACTTTGTTTATAAGCCTGCTGTGTACATCACACTTTTGTCAAAGTAACAAAAATATTGCACACAAATTTATTTACACACTTGAAAAAATTGAGCAAGTCATACAAGAAATTATCTCGGAATGCTTCTAAGTACAGGTAAAAAAATTATTTCTATCTAAATAACTATTTGTTAAAAATGTTTTGTTCTGGTATACTGTAATCTGCTTCACTGTCTCCAATAAAGGTTTTAAATGTATATTTTACATAAATAATGCACACTGGCTAAAACTTGCAGCTATATTCAGCAATAGCAGGATTACTGCTATTGGATATTGCACAATAATTTTCTTCACTATATCAGGACCTACATTTATGTTATGCATAGGAAAAATGAAGATATATACAATTTATGAGATCAATATAATTTACTGTGTTAAGGACAATATCCATACTGTGTAATGAAATAATCTGTTGTACATTGGTCTATTTCCCATAACAAAAATTGTAACAATGATTTGCACATGATTGGGACACTTGTGACTATAGATGGTCAAAACCTGCAAAAGAACCTGCACCAATAAATGCTACATTTTATGCAGTACTGACCAAAAAGAGAGTGTGTACATATTAAGGCATATGTTAGTATTATGGTGAATATGGTAGGAAAATATCATGTATACACACTTATAAGTAAAACTGCAAAAAGAAAAAAGATCTACTGTAGCATAGTGTGCCTGCAGACTGGGGGTGTATATTGTTTGTTTTACTGATTACTCCTAAAAAAAACTGCACAGATTCGGATCTGCCAGTACATTGGCAGATCTGGGTCTGTGCAGTTTGCAGTTGGACTAATAAGTGAGCATATATGGCAACTGAATTTTCAAACTTTTTTAAAATGAATCAATCCACTAATTAGAAGATACAAAAATAAAGTTTTTGGTACACTATATACTGTCTTAGAAATCAGGTTCAAAGGCAAACAACATAGACCCTAATCTAAAACTGCCTAATGGAGTGGCAGATCAAAGTATTTACTGTTTGTTTTACTGATTAGTCCTAACAAATATTTTTTTGGACCCAAATCTTCTGGTGGATTATACGATGGCAGATCTGGGTCAACGCAGCTGTACCTTACTTAAAAGCATGCATACACAGTATGATACACCTGAAATCTGCCATTAAAAGAAGCTGGCTTCCCTTAATGACTGAACCTTTCTATGCTGATGTTCTTATACAAAGTAAAATTTGTCATGGATAGAATGATGTTTTTCTCTTTTTCACATCACAATATTGGATGATTATTACTATAGGAATAAAACTTTTTTGGCATCGAAAATTATGCAAATTTTCACTTCTGATTTTATAAAATATTTCCTTGGCATTCTTTGACTATCAAACTTTATATGTGATTATCTGAATCCAGCAAATATTTGAACTTTTTCACACAATCTATTTTAAAAATATATTATTTGCTACTGCAACGGCTCCTGGAAAATGGCAAAAGCATTATCATTTGCTGAACCTCATTCAAAGCAACAATCCAGGCAGGACTAAGGGTTTTCTTCCTTTAGTGATAATAGAAAAGCTGAAATTTTTTTTCATGTGACTCTCTAATGGTAACATGATTACAGGTTAGAATATGTACCAAAGATTGTAGATCCAAATTTACAATTCAATAATTAGTTGGTAGATCTGACGTTGTGTGCAGCAGAGTAGAATATGATTTATTGTTGCATTCTATAACATTATTTCTGATCTGAGGTTGACATATGCAGAACAGACCAAGATCTGCTGTTGGATACTGCCATACAGACTCTTTGATGCTGTAACATACTGTAATATAGACTGAAATCTCCTGCTGTTTACTGCAGTAAAGATCCTCATCTTGTCTACTATTGCATGCTGCAGTCCAAACTCTAATGTGTTGTTGCATGCTGCAGTCCAAACTCTAACCTGTTGAGACAGTTATCTATTTTATCTATTTCACTATTAACACTGTAATAACACTTCTTTCTTGACTGGCACTGAATCAAATCATTAACACTGGTATTGATACCGATGTCCCTGCATCACGAATAACTACAGCTATCTCTCCAATGAATTTATACTCTCTGTTGCCTGTCTAATTGAAGTCCTTAGTGATGCAATATAATCACTCAGTGCTGAGGAATTCTGGGTAATTTTGAATTGTTCCACAGCCTGCATAAAGTACAGAAGAGTTCCAGATTGATGAGACTGGCACAGACTGTGTACTGGAACACTGGAAAAAGATTTGTAAGAACTATTATAAAGTCATTGTATTAGCTGACAAGCAGTCAGAAATCAAAATGTTGACAGACACCTTTGACAAATATTAGAGGAAATGTTCCAACTAAAAATAAATCCGAGATTCACCAACTGTTATATCTAATATATGTGTAAACATAAAACAAATGGTTCATCTTTTAAGCATGACACACCATAATATTCAAACAAATTATAATCTGAATTTTAAATGTTTTTGTATATTTTGTGTTTAAGTGGCAGAAACACTTCAATTGCAATTGATTCCATAGCATACCTTTAATGAGTAATTTTGAAAGGCTGACACAAAATCTCAATGTTGATGGTAACACTATTGTTGCCAATAGGTACTGCCTAAATCCCATGATCCTCTAAAACAAACCAATGTATACTGCCTATATCTCAAGATCTTCTAAAACACCATTGTTGCCAATTTGGTACTGCCTATATTTTGTGATCTTCTATAACATCATTGTGGCCAATCACGTCCAATGTGTTCTGCCAATATCTCAAGAGATGTTATTACATAATGTTTATATGAACTTCAGACTGTATTCAACATAATGCATGCATGTTTTAACAAGTACTCATCTCTCTTAAAAATAAAACTCAACAAAAATAGCATGCACACATCATAATAACATCATATCTCACAGCAGGGAATCAGTTACTATAATGAGAGGGAGATTGAACCTCCTCTCTGTTAAAAAAGCTGATATTACTATATGTGTATTTGCATACTGGTAATAGGTACATTACTATTGTGTGGGTACTTAATGAGCAATGGCCATACTAAATTTACCCAAATAATAACATGTTGCAGTCATTGTGCTGAATACAGTAATATCGATTACATCATATCAAGAAAAGTTGCAGTGTATATATCTATACATTTCAGTCTACCGGCACATTTTGATATCAATTAAAATGCCATACACATTTCAGCTTGGTAGGCATATTTTTATATTAGTTTTAAAATATCTACCAATTTCAATTTTGCAGGCACAATTTGATTTAAATTTGAATTCTCCACACATTTCAGCCTGGCAGGAACATTTTCATATCAATTAAAATTTTGAATTGCAAGTTAGAGTTTAATTAGTATTCCCTTACCTCTGATGGGGTATTCTTGAAATAAACAAGCTATCAAAATTTTTTAGAACATCGTTTATTTTTCTATTGGCAGCAGAGACATCCGAGAAGGTGTATTGCTTAAAAGTTGCTGCTGCTATGTACAGCGCATCCAGATCTATGAGAAGTGGGCCTGAAAAATACATGAGAACAGTTTAAAAATTCCCAACTTGCTAACGCAACAAAAAAAAATCAAAGCTGCCTGATTAAATTACAATACACTACCTATATTTATGTTAAGCCTAACGTATATACCCTAATAGTTTGAAGAAGGTCATGTAATTAACATCAAAATAGGTTTTGCTTGGTGTTTTAGAACAGCAACACAAACAGGAGACCCAAATACATACCGTGGTAGTCAACCTTTGCTGATACGATGGCAGGATTTGAATCTGCACCCTTTCTGTCACTGATATGGCATGCTCACCACAGAACCATCATGGCTCATTAACATAAGAACTGACTTTGTTTTGTAAAAAAAAAAAAATTTGCCACTTTCTTCACATGGGCAAGAAAACCATCAAGCACGAACTCATAATGGGACAAATATGGTAAATGTTCATCTTTCTCTTTCCCAGACTTATTATCCAAGCCAGTTGTATATTAGTTTCAAAATAAAAATTTGAATGCATAACAAATGTGACTTGAAAAATTCTTAGTATTTTCTGAATGGTACCATGGTTATTTTAGTAAAGTTCAAAATACTCAGCTTCTTAAGCCAAGCAGTCAGAAATATATTTTTTTCAAAAAAATCAAAAACCTTTCATGCAATCATAAATTGATAATGTCAAAACTACAACAAAATCCATTATTGACATTTCATATAGCACTAGCAAGAACTGCATAAACAGACCAATCTGGTAGCCAAGTGGTTAGAGCATCTGTCACAGATGCTAGAGGTCCTGGGCTTGAACCCTAACCAAGTCATACCAAAAACTTATAACAATGGCCTATTGTCCGGATGATGTGACTACATGTCTGTGGCATGATGCCCAAGTGTTAGACTTCATTATAAACTGCTACACTGCATACATCATAGTGATATGACTTTAAAAATTTTAAGCTACATTAAAATTCTAAACACACACACATAAACAGTTATGGGAAATATTGTACTGAAACACTAAATTCCAACCACATAATCTTACTATACTTTGCAAATTATTTTGGATATATATGGTTGCTATGTGTAACAGTAAATCTTACCATGGTCATACTCTATCAGCTGTTGAGCTATCTGTACCATCTTTCTGATGGTGTGCTGTACAAACTGCACTGTGTATTCCAGGTTAAATCCTATCACAGTATCATCCACCAGTCTCAGCAACACAAGGGAGGTAACTCTGGCCACAGCCAGGTGATACTTGAAGTGATGATTTAAGTTTAATGACAGCATGTCCTTATTAAGTGCCTGAATATGAAGAAAAAAAACATATATATATAAAAAGATGGCTGATCTCTCCAATCAACACTATTACAAATGTACAATTACATAATTTTGCAGTGCCATGCCCTCTGTCCTTCACCTCTGATCTGCCAATTAAAGATTTAACAGGGAATTGTCCTTCTGCAAAAGTAACTATGAAGTTAGTTTAAATCCATTAAGTCCTTCAAAATGTTATCAAGCTAAAATAAAATCCATAGTGTATAGGACATAATTGACAAGCTAAATGCCCATTCCATGGAATATGGCAAAAGATTACAAAATATATATCCATTTTACAATCAAACAAACAAGAAGAATTCCACCCCAGTCAAAACATTGCTCTAAGACATGACCCCACAGCAAAAGCACTGCTGTAAAACAGAACCACAAGATCAAGGCACTTTTGTAAAATATGATCCTACAATCAAAGCACTACTGTAAAAACATGACCTTATAATAAAAGCTCTACTATAAAATGTTACTCCAAGATAAAAAAGAAAACGTTCTATCTAAAAAAATTCCAAGTAGTCATAAAACTAATTGCCTAAGCTTCATTTGTATTCATTTCAAGTAGGAACAAAATCAATCAATGGGTTTCATAAATAAAATTAAAGCAAATGAAAAAAACTAAATATGGTGCAAGCTTTAAAGGAGTATGACCCTGAAATGAAGGTAAATTGGGTGAAAATGCATGTTGGAGAATTAACTGACAGTTCATCATGAGGTTTAGGAAATATAAGCATATACAAAACATAACCAAAACCTTAGTGCACATTCTGTATGACTCACCTAGACCAGGATCAGCAAACATATTGAAGAATGATTTATATTTACTTCATAATGACTAAATCCAAAATATGATGAGAACCTATCAAGCTGTTTAGAAAATATCAGTAAATGCAAACTTTAATTTAAACCTTAACAAACTGTTGACACATTAACCACAATGCCATCAGAAAAGTGACTAACATATCTTGATTCTCACTAACATGTACCTAAAAATAAGCAAGATACAATTATAAAGTCAATATGCTATTTACTTGAGATGATTGCTTAAATGTGGTTGCAGCAAAGGGAATCCCCAAAATGTGTCTGACTGGTTCCTGGTAACAGTTGTCATGGTTACAGTTGACAGGGTAATCTGAAGCAGAGAGCCAATCTACGGTGAGGTTTGGCCAATTGTGTGACAACATCACATTTGGGTTGTTGGGATCAGCAATCTAAAGGTGAAATGTTATAAGTTTAATGGCAGAAAATTATATATATATATATATATATATATATATATATATATATATATATATATATATATATATATATATATATATATATATATATAATCTAAGCATAATTTCCTACTTTTAGCAAAAGAAATCCATTTGGTTGTTTTGACTCTTTTGTAAATATATTCCAATATGTACAATTTATACATGTATTTTTTAAATTATTGAAAAACTATAAATCAGGTAGCAGTAATTGCTAAAATGGTGAGCAGTAATGATTGGAAATATCCTCCAAATGGACTTAGCATAAAGAAATAAATAAATATTCATCTATTTTAATTCATCTTACATTGATAATAAACATGAACAAATGTAGCTGTATTGAGGAATGAAACACTAATAAATAACATTATGAAAAGAAGTAAATACTGAAACAATTGAAATTTTTCTATTATATGCATTTTATGGTAATGTTGTTTTTAGAAATCTTGAACTCATTTCTGTTCATGCATATAAATACCACTATACTCACAAAGGTGATGACCATAATGGCTGTCTATAAATTAAATTAAGGATATGTTGAAAACTGACATTTGAATGTGAATCAAAATCAAATGCAAGCATACCCTATCAGCAATACTCTGTACCAAATCTATTAAAGCCACACTTGTCTTGATTTGGATTGCTTCTGTTCCAATCCTTGGTACATCAAGGCTCAAGTATGCCACAGCATCCATTTGAAGTACATGATTATGAGCCTGTAAATACAAAATGTAAGAAAATGAAGCATTTAATGTAGTCAGCTCTTAATGCCATTTTTCAGCACAAGATAGGCTATACATGGTGGCCAGTATTAAAGGTGGAGGAAGAAACTGGGAAATCCCCAGTAAGAACCACAGACCCATGAGAATCTACTGGAAAGCTTTCTCACAAACCCACATTGGCCGAATCCAAGACTTAAACCCACAAAGACAAGAGTGAGATGGCAGTAATCCATAATGGTGAGCACTTTAGACCACTCGGCCACTCAGATGGCCCCTAGTCAGCTTTTGTAGAATCAATGCTTACTACAGAATTCAAAATCATGTGATTAAATTCTGACATCCATTTAGCACAACATTTTGTCAAGAAGTATTAAGAACTATAAACACTTACAAGTTACCATTTTTATAAATGCAAATAGTTAACATGATAGAAATTGTGTTGATGCTTAAAAATTTATAAATCAAATTAATAACAGGTGCAAATTTAGAATAGCCTAAAATACATCATTTCAATTTATGGAGTGAAACTCAAGTGGTTGTTATACAGAGGTTTTATCACAATATTTGCTGTTTTGTAAAATGTGTCCTCACTACAAAGAGAAGAGATCTGCTTGCATAAGGTTAAATGCAGTATTGATGCTATAAAAATGAATAAAAATGGCAAATAACATTGATCGGAGTAGGAACTATCAGATTAGGTTTTAAAAAAAGTGTGCTGCAACAAGTTACTGTCTTGTCACTGCATTGAAAAAGCAGACTCATGATGGCAAATAAGAGGGGTGTGGTGTTTGTAATTAAAAGTATGATATTGATGAATATGATGATTATGAAATTGTTCTTATTACTACCATTAATATTTTTAAGATGGAAACAATATATCCTCTCTTATAAGTCAACTCTAACTGCAAGCTAAACACTAATCTACCAAACAATATATCCTCTCTTATAAGTCAACTCTAACTGCAAGCTAAACACTAATCTACCAAACAATATATACTCTCTTATAAGTCAACTCTAATTGAAAGCTAAACACTAATCTACCAAACAATATATCCTCTCTTATAAGTCAACTCTAATTGCAAGCTAAACACTAATCTACCAAACAATATATACTCTCTTATAAGTCAACTCTAACTGCAAGCTAAACACTAATCTACCAAACAATAGATCTTATAAGTCAACTTTAATTGCAAGCTAAACACTAATCTACCAAACAATATATACTCTCTTATAAGTCAACTCTAATTGCAAGCTAAACACTAATCTACCAAACAATATATCCTCTCTTATAAGTCAACTCTAACTGCAAGCTAAACACTAATCTACCAAACAATATATACTCTCTTATAAGTCAACTCTAACTGCAAGCTAAACACTAATCTACCAAACAATATATCCTCTCTTATAAGTCAACTTTAATTGCAAGCTAAACACTAATCTACCAAACAATATATACTCTCTTATAAGTCAACTCTAATTGCAAGCTAAACACTAATCTACCAAACAATATATCCTCTCTTATAAGTCAACTCTAATTGCAAGCTAAACACTAATCTACCAAACAATATATACTCTCTTATAAGTCAACTCTAATTGAAAGCTAAACACTAATCTACCAAACAATATATACTCTCTTATAAGTCAACTCTAATTGCAAGCTAAACACTAATCTACCAAACAATATCTACTCTCTTATAAGTCAACTCTAACTGCAAGCTAAACACTAATCTACCAAACAATATATAATCTCTTATAAGTCAACTCTAACTGCAAGCTAAACACTAATCCACCATTATTAGAAGTTTGTTAGAAGTACTTAGAAGTATAAGCAAAATAGAAGCTGATCCACCATTGCATTATGTGATGTTAATTAAGGATCTACATTGTTTGCAGTTGGTTACAACTTATAAAGAAATATATCTCAAATGGGTAATGATTTAATATTGAATTTATGAAACAAGTTGAATAATGTCTAGCTTTTGCAAGCCTTGGCTCGCAAAAGCTGGACATTATTCAACGAGTTTCATAAATTTAATATTAAATCGTTACACATTTGAGATTCTTTTTATCATATAATTTTTATTTCACTGGAAATTATTTAGATAGATAGAAGAACAAATAATTTTATTCCTTCTGACAGTGTACCTTTCATTTATTGTGCATAAAATAATGTCCCAAACAAAGATGAATTGGTAAAATTAGATTGTACTGTTTTACAAACTATAAATCAAAGAAAATGCCTCCATCCGAATAAGCACAACATTTTATAACCACAAAATCATTTTTCAAAACAGAATGATCAAGGCGATGTGATGCTGCCACATTGTTTGATACAGTACACTCACAGTACAGAAGGCAGACAGTATATGTGTTTAAGAACTAACGGTAAACGTTACATTGTTGCGATTTTCACATGAAATAGGATTACCGGATGCAAAATGTCCCACATTTACTGCAATGCATTTGTGACCTGATATTTGTAGTGTTTGATTTGAAAAAAAAAAACAGACTGTAAAGAGGACATCAACAAATTTATTTTCGTATTGGATTTACATCCCATATATCCTACGTAAAGATGCTGTGGTTGGATAAAGATATGTCAGTTAGGAGACCCATTCATGTCCAGATTATTCTCCGAACAGAGGTGATTTTGTTTACTTCGTTAAGTTAACATTTAAACCACGCTTGTATATACGGTGGATTCTATATCTATTTTATTGATATACACACCCCACCCACCCACCCCGCTATCCCTTAGTTTGATTCGTTATTGCCATTGTTGTCTTGTTGTTTAATGCCATTTTTCTTATGATGATATTTGTTAAACATGACATAATGAACCCCTGTGGGAGTAGCATGTCCATATTGAGACAGCTGATATGATATTTCCTCAATTTCCCTTTGCGAGTCGAGTTAAAAATGGCCGCCAAAAAATGTTGATTCAGATCAAAACATTTCAGAAGGCGTATTAAAAACGTTTCCCCACTGTTGCAGCCAATCATTAAAGACACTAATGCACAATAACCTCATGATCTCATGTGGACCAATCAGAATCACATAAAGTGATATGTTCACAAGTAAAATATCAAAAATATGAACCTGCTCGCACTGTAGGAAAACAATACCAACTATGTGATAAAAAGTAATTACAATTAAAATTACAAACCTGACTAATTGATGATGTATTGTAGACAGCTAAAGATTAAAAAACGACGAATAAAACATGCACAATCTGATGTCCCCTAATAATAATTTTAAAAAAAATATATAGTTTCAGATTTCTAAAACTAAAGACTGCAAGAGGTTGAGGGTTCAATCCCCGGCCAAGTCATACCAAAGACTTACAAAAATGGTACTAACATCTGTATCGCTATATGCTCAGCATTAAGAGGTTAGTGTTAGGACTGGTCGGCCTGGTGTTAGGATAATGTGACTGGGTGGGACTTCGTGATATATGTCTGCAGCATGATGCCCCAGTGCCAGACATCACTATAAACTGCCACACTACATAAATCGTAGCAATATGACTGACAAATTGTTAAAGCTACATTTAAAATCCAAATCACATCCAAAATCACAACCCAAACCTAACGTTTAATTTAATATTACATTATAAACTTTAGCGCACACACAAACACACACACACATACACACACACACACACCCCTATAAATTTTCAGGAAGTATGAATACAATGTGCAAGAAATCATAATGAATAAGACCAGTAGTTATAGCAACTTATCATTGAAACTTTAAGTTAATACACTGTATGCCTAGGACTAATTATTTTAATATAGTATTATTACAAAATTAAAGAATATCCAACCTGTATATATCCATGTAATCCTGCATTTGACAGTTCCTGCCCTCCCCAGGAACACACCTTGATTTCTCTTCGTGGCTGCCACTTTTCTTGCTGACGTACAAGAGTCAAACTTCGTGCCAATTCAAGCAAAAGAGCTGTGCTGGATTTGGGGTCTGTGGTACTACCACAGAAAGCAGTTCGCCCAGCACCAATCATTATATAACGGTCTGAAGTGGATAAAGTTACAACAAGTAATTCTAAATGGTATGCTTTAGTTTTACTTAATAACTGAAAAGAACATTTCATAATTAATAATACATATTTTAGTTCTGATTCTGTATCACGTGTTTATTCTTCTTTAATTCAAAACGAAAATAAATCACTTATCTTTTATACACAGCAAGGAGAAATGGCTAATCTTCCAGTACAAAAAAATAAAAACAAATATCTGGTTTAAAAAGAATCACTTTGTAAATATAGCAAAAGTTAATTAATTATAAACTGGAACTGATTTCAAATATCTTTAAATAAATCTTAAATAATAGTTAATTTCAAACATATAATGGGCAATTTTATGACTATGAATGACAAAGAACAATTACCTGTTTCAACGTTTCCCAGCAGAGTACCAATAACATTCTTGATTTTCTTCATTACCCTTTTGTTATAAACATGTAATCTGGCTTTCACACCATCTATATAGATGCAAACAATGAATAAAAAATTAATGTTCTGAGCAGATAAAAGCCAAATATGAAATTTGACCAATTATGATAAGGTTGTTTGAAATCATGATTTCTAAACGATATATAAAATTCTGGAAACATTCAGATGGAACAAGGGACACATTGTTCAACTCCTTTTTACTAATGGGAAATCAGTCTAATATTTGAGGATTTAAAAGCTGAGTGATGGTTTTGCTGTTATAAATTTGAGATTTATTGGCAATGTGTCCATAAAGCATATCTGGGATTGTGAAAATATAAAGATGCGAAATTTTCAAATATAAAAGTGTTATCATAAATGTAACACAATTAGAAAAATTTTTTTATAGAAAAAATGTTCTAACATAACAACAATAGTCTTTAACACAGTTGCAACAGTCTCTAACATAACAACAATAGTCTCTAACACAGTTGCAACAGTCTCTAACATAACAACAATAGTTTTTAATACAGTTGCAACAGTATCTAACATAACAACAATAGTCTCTACTACAGTTGCAACAGTAACTAACATAACAACAATAGTGTCTAATACAGTTGCAACAGTCTCTAACATAACAACAATAGTTTTTAATACAGTTGCAACAGTCTCTAACATAATAACAATAGTCTCCAATACAGTTGCAACAGTCTCTAACAAAATAAAAATAGTCTCCAATACAGTGGCAAGAGTATCTAACATAATAATAGCCTCTAACACAGTTGCAACAGTAACTAACATAACAACAATAGTCTCTACTACAGTTGCAACAGTCTCTAACATAACAACAATAATCTCCAATACAGTTGCAACAGTAACTAACATAACAACAATAGTCTCTACTACAGTTGCCACAGTCTCTAACATAACAACAAGTCTCTAACACAGTTGCAACAGTCTCTAACATAACAACAATAATCTCCAATATAGTGGCAACAGTCTCTAACAACAATAGTCTCAAAAACAGTGGCAACATCCTCTAACAACAATAGTCTCTTAAACATTTGCAACAGTCTCTAACACATAGTCTTTAAAATGGTGGCAACAGTCTTTAATATAACAACAATAGTCTCTAATACAGTTGCAACAGTCTCTAACATAACAACAATAGTCTCCAATATAGTGGCAACAGTCTCTAACAACAATAGTCTCAAAAACAGTGGCAACATCCTCTAACAACAATAGTCTCTTAAACATTTGCAACAGACTCGAACATATAGTCTTTAAAATGGTGGCAACAGTCTTTAATATAACAACAGTAGTCTCTAAGACAGTTGCAACTGTCTCTAAAATAATGGCAACAATCTCTAACAGGGTCATAAATTCTCTAACACAGTGTCAATAGTCTGTGACAGTGTGTTACATATCTTACTAATGCAGATTTTGAGATTTCACCTATCTGAAATTGTATTAATATAAAAAAAACAATGTTTATTATATGTTTGCAATACTTTCAAAAAGACTTCCTGACTGATGCTGGACCAATAGACCTTTCACACTATTATTAATTTTCATGCTATTTATTAATTCTATCAATTCTATTTTGTATTAATATAAGTGGCTGCAAGCTTTAGATAATTATCGTTTGCTTGAATGGTGTAATCTGAACACAAATATTCATTTCAAGACAAAAACATGATGCTCTACACACTGCTTCCTAACTCTAATTCATTTTGCCATTTTTGTGCTGAGGTTGGTTGGCTTCCATTAGTCTCGAGAGACGATGGAAATGCGCCCATGAAAGGTGTCCTAGTTTGTAGCTGTGCAGCGTCTTCTGTGACTATAAAGTCCCACACGGGAGTGGCAATCCTTGCTACAGTTGCTGAGGTGCAATTAAATATTAATATATACATACGTAATTATGTACTTATCTATGTACATACATATTCTCAAAAGTAAACAAAGTATCATCCTTAATCTATAAAGTCTAGGAATGCTTTTTTTCTAGACACTGATCAATTAGTATCCAGCCATTACTATGGGCAAGTGTAATTTTATAAAGGGAGGTAATAATGTACTTACAAACAAAATACATGGATATTAGGAGTTCCTTCCCTTCTACAATTGAATTTAATCAGACTGAGGTTAACAGCTTATTCAGCCCTTTAGAAAGACATCAGAATCATTAATAATGGTGTCTGAGACAGAGCAGTTTCTCACCTTGGTACACCTAACTAAGAATGACAATATTTGATTTCTTAATTCTGATTTTAGTAAACCTTGCTGGATATGACAGAATTGTTAAAATAATGTTTTGCTGAGAGATTTCATAGCTACTTTATATTCTTCAACTATTTCTCAGCAAACTCTTAGTATGGAGATATCAGAATTCTATATTTATTTTCACTTGAGCAGCTTTTTAAATCAGTCTTTTAAAAATCCATTTACACCACCTGCCACATGTTGCAACTGTACACCCCTGCTGAATCTAAGGTGCTCATAAATGATTGGAAAACACAATTGACGAGTGTCTTGACAATAGGTGTTATTAACTATTCTATCATGACAGAAACTTTCAGATCAGAATGATATGCAAATCCTGTAATATTTTTTACAATGCCATGGATCTTAGCAAACAAGCAACAAATACAAAAAAGAAACAAATAGTGTCAAGCACTAAGTTGTCACCATGCACCATGCTAAGCTGTACTACTGTATAGAATTTGTACAATTTTACGAAAGAGAGCTTTTATGTTGATGCTTCCACTACCCTCATTATTAAAAGTGATATTTCTCTTTCTTCATCTGCATTTCCAGGCCAGACAAAAATATAGGCTTATATAGGATCACTAGAATCATTTGGTGCGTAAGACACTTGACACAGTTTTAAAAAATCTGCCCTGAAACTGAACACAAAATGCAACAATTCTGGATGAATTAAGCATAAATTAAATACCTTGCCGACTGTAATCTGTAGAAGTGGCATTTATCAACTGTCTCCAAGCCTTTGGTAGATTTCTTGGCTGGATTTGGCTTAGGATTAAGTTGGCTGTTTCTAATGACACAGTTTGCACTGGTACTGTTGGATACAAATTATCTCCAGTTGCTGAAAATTAAATAAAAAAAAATTAAAAATACATCAGCTATATTTTTATACAAAAGTTCAAAGAAATTATAGGATGGTTGTGAAATTAGTGCACACTTAAAACACATCTAGAAGCAGATAACAAAGACCTAACTCTACCATCATACGATGTAAGTCAGATCTGGGTCTACAAAGTTTGTTCTTTTCTTCCTTTCACAGGTAAGTGTCAGTCATTATTCACTGACAGATATGGGTCATTTCTGTTTGCATTGACATATTATTCACCATAAAAGGTGGGACCTGCCTTCTGCTGCCTTGTTTTCTCATTTTTCATTTGGTTATATATTGTATATATTGTATGTTTTTTATTTGTAACTTGTCTTAACTAGTCTTTTTCCTTTCAACATGTCAAACTGTTCACTTGTGAGGGTCTGATTATCAGTATTGAGATTTCCAGTACTTTATCTTCCATGAGTCAGATACTGCATTGATATGATTCAATCCTTAAGTTCTCTCTTCCTGATCCTTATAATGATTCTCATCTTTTTATATCTCCAAAGTCGGATTAAATTTCTTAAACTAATGTGCACCATATGTCCTTTTAACAAGTCTGGTCCATCTGTAATCAACAGAGACCCAAATCTGCTGTCACATAATGAGTTGGCAGATCAGGTCTTTCTTGTTTGTTCTATCTATTAGTTCCACAAACTACATAGACCCAAGTCTGCCAAGTTCATTATGTGACAGCAGACCTGGGTCTGTGCAGCTTATTGCCAGATCTGACTTATAAGTGAGTATATATGGTACCTCTTTAAACCACCCAAAATTAAATCCCATGGTTTAAAGGCTCTTCCCCAAATGGTGCAGGAAAGATCTATTAGCAAACATATCATATACAAATGGCTGATATTTTGGAAAAAATGTACTGTTTAGCAGGATTAAATAGTCCCCTGTTTTCTCTACAGAAGGAAATGCAGCTTCTGAGCCATCTGAGTACCATGATGAGATTAAACAATATCTGAGATCTGACTAACTTCTGTAATAATTTATTTTCCAGCAGTTACCCAAATAAAAAAAACTGTCCTGTTGGTTTACTTTAAATTGCACTAATTGTGTGGAATATACATGAAACAAAAATGTTGTTGTAGGGTTTAATGCCATTTTTAAGCACACAATAGGCTATACATGGTGGCCAGAACTAATAGTGGAGGAAGAACCCGGGAAAACCCTGAAAATAACCACTGACTTGGGAGCAGCTAATGGCAAGCTTTCTCACTTACACATATTGGCTGAATCCAAGACTCAAACCCGTGCAGACAGAGGTGAGATGGCAGTGTTCTTTAACAGAGAGCGCTTTCGATGAAACGAAAATGATTCTTTATGTAATTATTTTATATAGAGTTTTACTCATTATGCTAGTTATTATGAAGCATTTGCAATGTATGATCTTATAGTTTGCAATATCACAGAGAAAAAAAGTTGTAGATGACCAAAATATCTTATGATTAAGAAAATTTGTAGATGGCAAAATAATCTTAAACTTAGGGACAGTTTTAGATAAAGAATAAGTCTTTGATTGAGAAATTCATTCTAAGAAAATGATTACTCAAGAGGTCAGAGTGCAAGATGAGATTAAATTCTATGACCTTTTATCTTCACAATGTGAGTTATGGTAGACATACATCATTTGAAGTAGAGGACTGTTCCATCAGAATTCCCATTTGTTATCTATTGAGTTATCAACAGTATCCAAGTAGCATAATAAGACACAATCTAAGAACACTCATTACAGTCTGCTTTTGAAGTATAATTTGTTCCGATTTCACCTTGTAAAAGAAAATGGCAAAGCAACTTCATAATGGAAGTAATTTAGATGTTTAAAGAGCAAGTAAATCATGTGGAGAAAGCAAAAGCATGGAGGTGTGACGTTGTGGATTGAAATTTACACACTAGATTCATGCACTGTGATCAGGGATTTAATACCAGCTATAATCCCATTTCTCAAAGTAACACCTCAAGGGATAACAACTGATATTCTGTGCCAAACAGCTGAGGTAGGGGTCAAAGTGTAAAGAGCAAGACGTGTCACCTGACCAGTTTCTGATAGACAGACTAACAATGAGAAATATGTACAGGCAATCTTTGTAGCAGCTGACAGAAATTAACATAAAATATGCCAAATAAAGCAGTAAATACCATATACATGCAGTTTGTATAGGCTGGAGAAATATTAGGTGGTCTCAATGCAAGATAAAAAAAAAGTTAAATTTACACAAAAAGTTAAAATTTACCCATTTTTTTTCTAAAACTATTCACTAAAATATAGGTATCCAAGATTAAAATTAAATAAAATTGGCAAATTTGATGTCTGTAAATTGGCAAATTTGATGTCTGTAAAGGTTATATATATATATATATATATATATATATATATATATATATATATATATATATATATATATATATATATATATATATATATATATTGATAGGTAAAATTGTTCTTTACATGAATAAACATCTTACATAAGATGTAATGAAAGCAACAGCCAGATCTCTATTGTGAAAGCAAGAAGAAGAGGTAAGTAAAAACTTTACCATATTTTCTCTTTAACTATATTTAGAAAAAAACTTAATAGTTCATAAGGGTTATACCTTAGTCTTAAAACAATCTGGCAAATTACAAATTAATCTTTATATCTAATGCTTTCGATTGCAAATGTACACATTTTTTTACCTTGCCATACCATAGGTGGATATTAGTGGTGATAGTGATAATGTTGGCATTGTACTGGAATTGTTAATTTTTTGCTTAAGTTTTGTTAAAATCTGAAAGTCTAATCACACAACACTTCATGGCATGTTTGTAAAACAGTACTCAAGCTGAAACGGATTGTTTAAACAAAATTGGGTAAATTCACAAATATGCAAAATTCTCAACAAACAAAATTCTATTACAATTAAAGACAGAAAAGCTAGAAATAAATAATAGCTGCTTTTACTCAAGTCACAAAATATTGTTTACCTGTAGATGGTTACAGGTTGGTGTTAGGATCAATTGGTAAATATTAAACATGTATTTATCAGCTACACACAACAATAAAACCCAAAATTAACCAAAAATTAGACTTAACATATTATTTCCAAAATGTACAATGTTTGGTGTAACATGATTTACTTTACATATGATTGGTTTCCAAAGGCTCCCCATGTCTTATCCATGCCATCTTAAAACAATATTGTCTTGGGGAATTCAAGCCGTATGTACACAAGGATTGTATGACAACAATGGTAAATCAGATAAAATCTTGCATAAATGTTCTCACCAGTGAAAGTCTGTTCCTGTAAATATGTTCATACCTTAGAAGAATGGGAAAACTAATTTTAACCTGTAACATTAAAAGCCCTGATTAAATCTGAAGCTCTTCTGGTTTACAAATATGTTATCAAATCGGTTCACAAATTTATGGCATAAATCAATTTAATTTGTATATCATCTATTGAAAAGTTTTAAACTTAGGTTCTGTAGCCTGCAGGTTTTAATATATACAGTATTTTTTTTATTCCAAACAGCAAAAATAGGCCAATAATGAAGGAAACCTCCACAAGCTACAGAATTGAATATCAGACCACTCTAATAACATCTAACCATGCAGTTGTTTTTATCACTAGCTTAAGGGTCAAAATTTGACTGACTTTATTGTGCTTAATTTTTATGTAGCTTACTCCCATGAACCTAATGCTGCAAGCCATGTGACATAATCCACTACAGATTGCTACAGATTGTCATCGGTGGTTGCCCATGCCCAGATTTCCTCATTTATCAACAGCAAAAAAAACAATAATAAAGTCATGAACAAAAGAACCTTACTATCTCCAACACATAAATGGAAGTGGCCTTTTGATCAGCCATGTTTGAAAGTGAAACTTTTACTGGTTCCTTCAAAGATCAAGTCAGTTAGATTTGGATCATAAAGGAGAACAGATTTTACACATGCCTGCAGTGACTGGTTAAGCAGGGTTATATATATATATATATATATATATATATATATATATATATATATATATATATATATATATATATATATATATATATATATATATATATATATATATGAGACAAAGAAATCTCTACATAGGCAGTCAGCCAGAGGTGATGAAAGAGTATAGCAGATTGTTTCTTGTGGCTTGTAAAGATGATACAACAAAACTTGATTACATAATGAAATCCATCTGGTTATATTTTATTTTACTGAAAGTACAAAATGGTTTACTAATGCCTGGACTCCTTGCATGCATGTAAAATTATTTTGTGGTCAAATTGTTCACCTTTAAATTATACCTGTGTGATAGAGACAGCCAGATAGATACAGCCTTGATAAGCATGAAGTTAGTGAAACTAAAAATGGCTATTATGGTTTGATTGAAAACTTGAAGCCCAACTTTACAGCTCAGTCTTAGATTATGACATCAGGCTATGCAAGAAACCTGCTGCATCCACAAAAATGGTGATACAACACTTTAATAAAGATACCAATTAGGCTCAAAAATGGTGATAAAAATTTTAATCAAGATACAGATTAGGCTCAAAAATAGAGATTTACAAACTTTAATGAAGATACAGATTAGTTGTTGTTGTTGTTGGGCTTAACGCCATTTTTCAGCACAAGATAGGCTATTCATGGCGGCCAGTATTAATGGTGGAGGAAGAAACCGGGAAATCACCGGAAAGAACCACCGACCCACTACTGGCAAGCTTTCTCACATATCCTAGTCTCGAACACACGCAGACAGAGGTGAGATGGCAGTGATCTGTAACTAACGGACATCGCTTTAGACCACTAGGCCACTCGGGGCCCCAAGATACAGATTAGGAGATTAGGCTCAAAAATTGTGATACAAACTTTAATCAAGATACAGATTAGGCTCAAAAATTGTGATACAAACTTTAATCAAGATACAGATTAGGCTCAAAAATGGTGATACAAACTTTAATCAAGATACAGATTAGGCTCAATTACCAAGAAAGAGGCCCAAGTGGACATGAGATCACTAAAGTGACTAAAATATGTACTCAACAACATCAGAATACACAAACATAAAATGACATTCTTTATTCAGTTTGATGGGGTATCTGAAATATTTGAAACCTGTGCTACTGTCAATATTTCTAGGCTGACAAGGCTTTTTTTTTTGCATTTACACCTAGAATTTTTTTAAAAAGTTGTTAGAAGGATGATTTCTGTAATATTTCCTCTCCTGCTGTTTGCACATATTACAGTAAAGAACTGTTTAATGGTTTAGTAATCCTGTCTCTGAATCCATAGTTAATGAGACATTAACCTTATTTGTCCAGTACTGAAAGGTTTTTGTGCCAGAATAATTTCTGTTAAATTGGTCAATGTTTGTTGAGCAGCTTTTTGAGATAAAGCAACATAAATCATTTTTTTCTATTTATATGATAATGGCAGTCACATCTGAAGGCAGCTTGGCATCACTTGATCAAACCTGAAACCAAATTTCCTCGAGTTATATTGAGCACTCCTAATAACTTAATAGTTCAAATGATTTTCTTCTTTTGGCAAGGTGGATTAGCATCCTACTGTGAGGTAGCCTAATAGACAATGTTGTTAGCAAGCCTTGCATAGAAGGAGGGTGTTAGGGATACTTATACAGATGGATGATGTGAGGCAGCCTTAAAAAGAGGGATGCTACAATGCTATACTGTGAGATGTAGCAAGATAGCCATACACTGCGGAATATTGCACGATAACTGCATGTTGAAGGATATTGCATAATAGCTGTATATTGAGGTATTGCACAATAGCTTTATAGAGAGGGATGTTGCATGATAGCTATATATTAAGGGATGTTGCATGATAGCTGTATATTGAGAGATGTTGCATGATAGCTGTATATTGAGGGGTATTGCACAATAGCTTCATGGAGAGTGATTGTTGTACGATAGGTACATAATGAGGGATGTTGCATGATAGCTATATGTTAAGGATTGTTGCATAAAAGCTGTATATTGAAGGGTGTTGCATGATAGCTGTATATTGAGGGATGTTGCATGATAGCTGTATACTGAGGGATGTTGCATGATAACTGTATGCTGAGTAATAATGGAATGTAACCTTATAATGAAGATGTTGCAAGATAGCCATATACTAAGGTATGTTATATGATAGCCATATATTATATAATGGAATGAAGCCTTATACAGAGGGGTGTTGCTAGGGAACCTTATACCAAGTGATGTTGTGAGGCAGCCTTATAAAAAGGAATGACATGAGCAAAACCTTGCATTAAGAAATTTTCTGGAACTTTATAAGGTAATATTGTGAGGCAGTCTTATAAAATAAAGAAATGTTGTGGGTTGTCTTATACTTGGGAATATTTCAAGGTAGCCTCAGGCAGTTTGATGATGCAACAAGATTTCATAAAAGTGCATAAATAATGCAAATAAGTTATTTAATAATGTGAATTAAAAATTGGTTCATATTATGCAAGACCCAAATAATGTGAAATAATTCAAGTATGAATAATAAAATGCTCACAAATTAAATGACACACCCAAGACCTTATTTGTTTATTGAGATAGACAACACCAGTGGTGGGTTATATAGTGAGGGTCCTCTGTGTGTGTGTGTGTGTGTGTGTGTGTGTGTGTGTGTGTGTGTGTGTGTGTGTGTGTGTGTGTGTGTTGATGCTTCATTTATATTTTTTAGATCTGATCATGTTTTACTATGGGATATCCTATGTAAATTATATCAAACTGTCCTGTGGTTTAGCATGGGATATCCTATGTAAATTATATCAAACAGTCCTGTGGTTTAGTATGAGATATCCTATGTAAATTATATCAAACAGTCCTGTGTTTTAGTATGGGATATCCTATGTAAATTATATCAAACAGTCCTGTGTTTTAGTATGGGATATCCTATGTAAATTATATCAAACAGTCCTGTGGTTTAGTATGGGATATCCTATGTAAATTATATCAAACAGACCATTGTTTTAATATGGGATATCCTATGTAAATTATATCTAACAGTCCTGTGTTTTAGTATGGGATATCCTATGTAAATTATATCTAACAGTCCTGTGTTTTAGTATGGGATATTCTATGTAAATTATATCAAACAGTCCTGTATTTTAGTATGGGATATCCTATGTAAATTATATCAAACAGTCCTGTGTTTTAGTATGGGATATCCTATGTAAGTTATATCAAACAGTCCTGTGTTTTAGTATGGGATATCCTATGTAAATTATATCAAACAGACCATTGTTTTAGTATGGTATATCCTATGTAAATTATATCAAACAGTCCTGTGTTTTAGTATAGGATATCCTATGTAAATTATATCAAACAGACCATTGTTTTAGTATGGGATATCCTATGTAAATTATATCAAACAGTCCTGTGTTTTAGTATGGTATATCCTATGTAAATTATATCAAACAGTCCTGTGTTTTATTATGGGATATCCTATGCAAATTATATCAAAAAGACCATTGTTTTAGTATGGTATATCCTATGTAAATTATATCAAACAGTCCTGTGGTTTAGTATGGGATATCCTATATAAATTATATCAAACAGTCCTGTGTTTTAGTATGGGATATCCTATGTAAATTATATCAAACAGTCCTGTGTTTTAGTATGGGATATCCTATATAAATTATATCAAACTGTCCTGTGGTTTAGTATGGGATATCCTATGTAAATTATATCAAACAGTCCTGTGTTTTAGTATGGGATATCCTATGTAAATTATATCAAACAGTCCTGTGTTTTAGTATGGGATATCCTATATAAATTATATCAAACAGTCCTGTGTTTTAGTATGGGATATCCTATGTAAATTATATCAAACAGTCCTGTGTTTTAGTATGGGATATCCTATGTAAATTATATCCAACAGTCCTGTGTTTTATTATGGGATATCCTATGCAAATTATATCAAAAAGACCATTGTTTTAGTATGGTATATCCTATGTAAATTATATCAAACAGTCCTGTGGTTTAGTATGGGATATCCTATGTAAATTATATCAAACAGACCTGTGTTTTAGTATGGGATATCCTATGTAAATTATATCAAACAGTCCTGTGTTTTAGTATGGGATATCCTATGTAAATTATATCAAACAGTCCTGTGTTTTAGTATGGGATATCCTATGTAAATTATATCAAACAGACCATTGTTTTAGTATGGTATATCCTATGTAAATTATATCTAACAGTCCTGTGTTTTAGTATGGGATATTCTATGTAAATTATATCAAACAGTCCTGTGTTTTAGCATGGGATATCCTACGTAAATTATATCAAACAGTCCTGTGTTTTAGTATGGGATATCCTATGTAAATTATATCAAACAGTCCTGTGTTTTAGTATGGGATATCCTATGTAAATTATATCAAACAGACCATTGTTTTAGTATGGGATATCCTATGTAAATTATATCAAACAGACCATTGTTTTAGTATGGTATATCCTATGTAAATTATATCAAACAGTCCTGTGTTTTAGTATGGTATATCCTATGTAAATTATATCAAACAGTCCTGTGTTTTATTATGGGATATCCTATGCAAATTATATCAAAAAGACCATTGTTTTAGTATGGGATATCCTATGTAAATTATATCAAACAGTCCTGTGTTTTAGTATGGGATATCCTATGTAAATTATATCAAACAGTCCTGTGTTTTAGTATGGGATATCCTATGTAAATTATATCAAACAGTCCTGTGTTTTAGTATGGGATATCCTATGTAAATTATATCAAACAGTCCTGTGTTTTAGTATGGGATATCCTATGTAAATTATATCAAACAGTCCTGTGTTTTAGTATGGGATATCCTATGTAAATTATATCAAACAGACCATTGTTTTAGTACGGTATATCCTATGTAAATTATATCAAACAGTCCTGTGTTTTAGTATGGGATATCCTATGTAAATTATATCAAACAGTCCTGTGTTTTATTATGGGATATCCTATGTAAATTATATCAAACAGACTATTGTTTTAGTATGGTATATCCTATGTAAATTATATCAAACAGTCCTGTGGTTTAGTATGGGATATCCTATATAAATTATATCAAACAGTCCTGTGTTTTAGTATGGGATATCCTATGTAAATTATATCAAACAGACCATTGTTTTAGTATGGTATATCCTATGTAAATTATATCAAACAGTCCTGTGTTTTAGTATGGTATATCCTATGTAAATTATATCAAACAGTCCTGTGTTTTATTATGGGATATCCTATGCAAATTATATCAAAAAGACCATTGTTTTAGTATGGTATATCCTATGTAAATTATATCAAACAGTCCTGTGTTTTAGTATGGGATATCCTATGTAAACTATATCAAACAGACCATTGTTTTAGTATGGTATATCCTATGTAAATTATATCAAACAGTCCTGTGTTTTAGTATGGGATATCCTATGTAAATTATATCAAACAGACCATTGTTTTAGTATGGGATATCCTATGTAAATTATATCAAACAGACCATTGTTTTAGTATGGTATATCCTATGTAAATTATATCAAACAGTCCTGTGTTTTAGTATGGTATATCCTATGTAAATTATATCAAACAGTCCTGTGTTTTATTATGGGATATCCTATGCAAATTATATCAAAAAGACCATTGTTTTAGTATGGTATATCCTATGTAAATTATATCAAACAGTCCTGTGGTTTAGTATGGGATATCCTATGTAAATTATATCAAACAGACCTGTGTTTTAGTATGGGATATCCTATGTAAATTATATCAAACAGTCCTGTGTTTTAGTATGGGATATCCTATGTAAATTATATCAAACAGTCCTGTGTTTTAGTATGGGATATCCTATGTAAATTATATCAAACAGACCATTGTTTTAGTATGGTATATCCTATGTAAATTATATCTAACAGTCCTGTGTTTTAGTATGGGATATTCTATGTAAATTATATCAAACAGTCCTGTGTTTTAGTATGGGATATCCTACGTAAATTATATCAAACAGTCCTGTGTTTTAGTATGGGATATCCTATGTAAATTATATCAAACAGTCCTGTGTTTTAGTATGGGATATCCTATGTAAATTATATCAAACAGACCATTGTTTTAGTATGGGATATCCTATGTAAATTATATCAAACAGACCATTGTTTTAGTATGGTATATCCTATGTAAATTATATCAAACAGTCCTGTGTTTTAGTATGGTATATCCTATGTAAATTATATCAAACAGTCCTGTGTTTTATTATGGGATATCCTATGCAAATTATATCAAAAAGACCATTGTTTTAGTATGGGATATCCTATGTAAATTATATCAAACAGTCCTGTGTTTTAGTATGGGATATCCTATGTAAATTATATCAAACAGTCCTGTGTTTTATTATGGGATATCCTATGTAAATTATATCAAACAGTCCTGTGTTTTAGTATGGGATATCCTATGTAAATTATATCAAACAGTCCTGTGTTTTAGTATGGGATATCCTATGTAAATTATATCAAACAGTCCTGTGTTTTATTATGGGATATCCTATGTAAATTATATCAAACAGACCATTGTTTTAGTACGGTATATCCTATGTAAATTATATCAAACAGTCCTGTGTTTTAGTATGGGATATCCTATGTAAATTATATCAAACAGTCCTGTGTTTTATTATGGGATATCCTATGTAAATTATATCAAACAGACTATTGTTTTAGTATGGTATATCCTATGTAAATTATATCAAACAGTCCTGTGGTTTAGTATGGGATATCCTATATAAATTATATCAAACAGTCCTGTGTTTTAGTATGGGATATCCTATGTAAATTATATCAAACAGACCATTGTTTTAGTATGGTATATCCTATGTAAATTATATCAAACAGTCCTGTGTTTTAGTATGGTATATCCTATGTAAATTATATCAAACAGTCCTGTGTTTTATTATGGGATATCCTATGCAAATTATATCAAAAAGACCATTGTTTTAGTATAGTATATCCTATGTAAATTATATCAAACAGTCCTGTGGTTTAGTATGGGATATCCTATATAAATTATATCAAACAGTCCTGTGTTTTAGTATGGGATATCCTATGTAAATTATATCAAACAGTCATGTGTTTTAGTATGGGATATCCTATGTAAATTATATCAAACAGTCCTGTGGTTTAGTATGGGATATCCTATGTAAATTATATCAAACAGTCCTGTGTTTTAGTATGGGATATCCTATGTAAATTATATCAAACAGTCCTGTGTTTTAGTATGGGATATCCTATGTAAATTATATCAAACAGTCCTGTGTTTTAGTATGGGATATCCTATGTAAATTATACCAAACAGTCCTGTGTTTTAGTATGGGATATCCTATGTAAATTATATCAAACAGTCCTGTGTTTTAGTATGGGATATCCTATGTAAATTATATCAAACAGACCATTGTTTTAGTATGGTATATCCTATGTAAATTATATCAAACAGTCCTGTGTTTTAGTATGGGATATCCTATGTAAATTATATCAAACAGTCCTGTGTTTTAGTATGGGATATCCTATGTAAATTATATCAAACAGACCATTGTTTTAGTATGGTATATCCTATGTAAATTATATCAAACAGTCCTGTGTTTTAGTATGGGATATCCTATGTAAATTATATCAAACAGTCCTGTGTTTTAGTATGGGATATCCTATGTAAATTATATCAAACAGTCCTGTGTTTTAGTATGGGATATCCTATATAAATTATATCAAACAGTCCTGTGTTTTAGTATGGGATATCCTATGTAAATTATATCAAACAGTCCTGTGTTTTAGTATGGGATATCCTATGTAAATTATATCAAACAGTCCTGTGTTTTAGTATGGGATATCCTATGTAAATTATATCAAACAGACCATTGTTTTAGTATGGTATATCCTATGTAAATTATATCAAACAGTCCTGTGCTTTAGTATGGGATATCCTATGTAAATTATATCAAACAGACCATTGTTTTAGTATGGGATATCCTATGTAAATTATATCAAACAGACCATTGTTTTAGTATGGTATATCCTATGTAAATTATATCAAACAGTCCTGTGTTTTAGTATGGTATATCCTATGTAAATTATATCAAACAGTCCTGTGTTTTAGTATGGGATATCCTATGTAAATTATATCAAAAAGACCTGTGTTTTAGTATGGGATATCCTATGTAAATTATATCAAACAGTCCTGACTGGGTGTAACAAACTGATGAATATATATCATTTTGTTTCACTGCAGTGAATATAAAGATGTCATGTTTCACTATTCCACTTTTATAACTCACATGAACTATAAAGGTTTACAATTTGCTTTAAAAAAACAACAATAAAATATGATCCATTTGAAACCATCTTAAATTTATTTGAAAATAATACATAAAAATGCCATTTGTGTTTTAGGCTAAGCATAAAAACTGAAATATAACAGCTTAAATGTCCAAACAACATTAATTACATGAGAAATGGGAAGTACTTTCACATTTTCTTCTTCAAAATATCAACCACAAAAGGACAGAAAAAACTTAACCTGACATGCACATTTCATCCACAATTAATGAAAAGTTGAATGTGGGTTTTTTTGTGTTGAATTGAAAATTACCAACCTAACTTTGTCTTCAAATTTATTTTTATCTATAAAATTGATAATCATGAGACCTGCATGAATTTAATCATGTCAGCGTAAAATGTACATTTTGGTAAGGGTCTGAGACTGATTTAGAATCTTAGCATCTATGGCTCTGCCCCCGCCCCAATATTTGCATTTCCAACTGCACCACCTTTAAAATGAGGATAGTCAGGTTTTTAGAACTTGGTTCAAGGCTGTTCATTTACCCATACAAGTGTACCACATAATAAGCAAGGTTGCATTATACAGAGATATGTACAATAACAACATCCATACCAACGACTGAATCCATTTTTATGCCCATGTTGTATAAGAAGTGTGCTCTAATAAGACACGTTATAAAAAGGTACCACAGTATGTCTTCATATTGCAACATCAGATCATTACTGGGAATAATTCTAATTCTGCCAAATCATATTGTTCAAAATTGGAAAACCTGACACATCATTCTTGATCAGTGAAAAAAGGAACCTCTCCAAATCGGCAGTTCAAATTAACTAAACCTCAATATAACTGTCAAGTTTATATAGTGTAAATTCCCTTTTGTTTACAATGTACCAATCTCTCTGTGAATTTTGTGAGTTGAAATAAACCACGGATTTAAATACACATTTGTAAGTCAGGTCAAGCTGCCAATAATATATACCTTGATATGTCGTCAAATCTGCAGATCAGGGTCTATGTTGTTTTACTGGCTACTCCTAACAAACTGAACTGACTAAAATCTGCTCATGAGTTATAAAATGGCAGATATGGGTCTACGCAGCCTGTAGCTGGTTCCTACTCATACATGGGTATACATGGTACCCATATTTACTTGGGCAACATAACATGTATCTATGAGAGTCTAGAAAATAAAATAAGATTCTATAAACATACCATTTCAAGCCAGCTGCATTGTAATAATCATTATTGATCATATTCTGACACAGAATGGAGCAAAAATATTATTGGAGTCCAATAGTGAACTGGTTGGTAACTTCATTTTTGATATTTAGAACATGGCAAGCATAAGAATGCACTACCTTCATGAATTTGAATTCTATACATGCACAAGTTTATTTGCCACATTTTAGTCAATTCCTACACATGGTAATTATTCACAGCTCTTAATAAAGTCTCTTTTCCAGTCTGGTCCACACTTTTATTAAAATAAATAACAGTTCAGTGCACTTGAACTGTTACAGTCTGTTGATTAACCAATGGGATCTCTGACATTTGTATCTTAAGAACCTGGATGTGCTTATACATTATAGCAGATTTGAGTCCTTAACATTAAGAAACCGAATTGCCTATGAGTTTTTATAATTTGTAGCCATTGAAATTAGACAACTACTTAATATCCAATAAAGTATGACCCAAGATATATACAACACACCCTCATTGTAATACAACCCATTATAACATATCATGCATCATACTTCATTACAAGGTAACCTAACAATATGCCATAAACTCCTTTATCTCATATATAAGTTTTGTAATGAGGGAGCAATGTATTTCATCATAATGCTGTATAGTAATATACTTTATGGCTCTATGGCTTATATTGAAGGTGATCTCTATCATTTATTTCCATATATGGCAGTATACACCACAGTTCCCATTGAAAATATTACACTGAGGGAGTGCTCTATCACTATAAGGCAGTATAAACTATAGTTCCCATAATCAGAATTATAATGATGGAATAATGTGTCATGTACTTCATATAAGGTGTTTTCATTATAAGGCAATATATTATTATATGGCAACCACAGACAGCATTATAATGAAGGAGTTCTGTATTATGTATTTCATTATAAGATACTCTCACTTTAAAGCAGTTATACTCTATTATTCACATGAATAGCAATGAGGGAGCATTGTATATTGTGTTTCATTATATGACATTCTCATTATATTGTAGCATACTATACGGCTCACATGACAGCATTATGGTGGGAGCATAATGTATCATGTACATCATTATAATGATGTCTCACTGTAAGACAACCTTACTATAAGACAGCATACTCTACAACTCCCATGAACAGCATTATAATGATGTCTCACTGTAAAACAATCTCAAAATAAGACAGCATACTATATCATGTACATCATTATAATGTCTCACTGTAAGACAACCTCACTATAAGACAGCATACTATATCATGTACATCATTATAATGATGTCTCACTGTAAGACAATCTCACTATAAGACAGCATACTGTATCATGTACATCATTATAATGATGTCTCACTGTAAGACAATCTCACTATAAGACAGCATACTGTATCATGTACATCATTATAATGATGTCTCACTGTAAGACAATCTCACTATAAGACAGCATACTGTATCATGTACATCATTATAATGATGTCTCACTGTAAGACAATCTTACTATAAGACAGCATACTGTATCATGTACATCATTATAATGATGTCTCACTGTAAGACAATCTCACTATAAGACAGCATACTCTATCACGGATGTCATTTTAATGATGTCTCACTGTAAGACAACCTCACTATAAGACACCATACTCTACAACTCCCATGAACAGCATTAAAATGAGGGCATATTTAAAATGATGATCTCTTCATTGCTTCATATCCTATTTCTATTTCAGCTACTCCCAACTTTAAACCAAAAACAAGTTGCTCAAGGTAAGTTTTAATAAATGCCTGACTTGACAAATAGACAACAGAATACTTCCCTGACATCAATACATCTAGAACTGTCTCATTTGATTATTCCTATCATAAAATTCCATCAAATCTGTCCAAACGAATTATCTGTATCACAAATTCCATCAAAATCTGTCCTATTTAATTACTATCAAAATTTTTTTTTATCAGAAACTGACCTGTTTCATTACTGTTATCACAAAATTCCATTAAAACTGACTGCATTTGACTATTATAAAATTCCATCCAAAACTGTTTCATCCACATACATGCATTTCTAGTCAGTAAATCAACATCTACAAAACTGTAAGTCTGCTTATATGCTAAAATAATAACACACCAAGCCATAAATACAATCCTATGTTACATGAAAAGAAACCAACATTTCTCATTTTGAAGTCAGAGATACAAACTCCCACTAACATCAAAACTGAGGGTATATGATATATTTAGTGGGTACCTTTGATACAGAAGGTGATTTAAGGTCAGATGTTTTTCGTTTCATTGTCAATTGTTAACCATGGCCAAATTTTGATTGTCTATAAAATTTATTTGATCAGATACCTTGAAACATTTGCATTTAATAGTATGCTAAAAATAGCTCATATGATGTTTTACTGTATATATTCACTTATAACCTAAGGCTAACTGCATACAACACAGATCCTAATCTGTCAGAGCACTGTGCTAAGGCAGATCAGGGTCTATGTTGTTTGATCTACTAATTACTCCTAACTAAACACATACATCTAGATATGCAGTCACATTATCCAACAGATTGGGGTCCATGTTGTTTGATCTACTAATTACCCCTAACTAAATGCATAAACCTAGATATGCAGACACATTATGTAACCAATTGGGGTCCATGTTGTTTGATCTACTAAGTAGCCCTAACTAAACACATAAACCTAGATATGCAGACACATTATGTAACCGATTGTGGTCCATGTTGTTTGATCTACTAATTACTCCTAACTAAATGCATACACCTTGATATGCAGACACATTATGCAACAGATTGGGGTCCATGTTGTTTGACCTACTAATTATTCCTAACTAAATGCATACACCTAGATATGCAGACACATTATGCAGCAGACTGAAGTCCATGTTGTTTGATCTACTAATTACTCCTAACTAAATGCATACACCTCAATAGTATGTATAACACCAGTAATACCATCCATACTTGCTTATCTGTTGAGTTCAACTGCAAAAATCCCAGATCTGCTGTCACATTTGTTTTGGCAAACCAGGTTCTATAAAGTTCACTGGCAGTAATCAGCAAAACAAAAAACCCAGACCTTTATCTACCAGCATGTTATGCAACTACAGATCAAGTAACATGCCAATGAATAAGCAACATGACTGGATATACTCAACAACAGATGGGCATCAATATTGCATTTAATGAAGAGTATCTTGGTCAACAAGCTGCTTGATATGTAGTCTAGAACACTTGAGGAAAGCATCTGGTAGATAAGTTTATGATAAAAACATCTGCATATGCATACAGAGTGAAGTTTGTAAATCTGTGCTGAAAAAGTTTTATTTTAAATTTACTTTATAAATGATACATATTCTGCTTATTTTAGGTGACCTTTCATTCCTGTACATACATGCACAATAGTCATCTTCCTGTACATGCATGCATTAGTTTGAGAATTAAGTCTTATAGTAATTGAATGGGAATGTTGAAGAAGAAAGGATGAGTAAAGGTTCAATGAACATGGTGTCTAGATGACAGGCCTTCTACCAAAGTAGGATGATAGAAATCATACCATATCAGGATACAAACTTTAGGTCAGCAGTAAAAATGCATAAAAATTACATCATATCTGGATACAAACTTTAGGTCAACAGTAACAATGCATAAAAATTACATCATGTCTGGATACAAACTTTAGGTCAGCAGTAAAAATGCATAAAAATTACATCATATCTGGATACAAACTTCAGGTCAACAGTAACAATGCATAAAAATTACATCATATCTGGATACAAACTTCAGGTCAATAGTAACATTATAGCAAATCATACCTTATCTAAGGAATACAAACTTTAGGTTAACAGTAACATTATATTAAAGTTTCAACTGAATATATTGATCAATGTTAAGATAAATGATTTGTTTTAAAATTTAATGCAGAACCTCTGAATTGCTAATGACATTAACTACAATACCATAATCCAACAACATTCTGAGGAATACAACCAAGCCCATAATAGTATTTTATTGTATGCAATATCTGATACCCCTACCAAAAATACACTGGACATGGACTGAAGTCAGAGTGAGATAAAGCAGCTAACAGGTATGTGTATATAGGTAATAATTAAGTACATTTGTGTAAACTTACTGCTAAAAGAAAATGCACAGAAATTAAAGCATTTGAAGAGACTGATTAATATACCTGTAAAATCTGCCGATGAAACAGTTGGTATGTAAAATTTAGAGTAACCATCTATTTCTCCATCTTGATAGAGAAGTACACCTGCCGCCCCATAATGTGCTGCCCATCTCATCTACAGTAAAAAGAAAATTTATTGCAGGGTATATTAGTATTGCAATTTTTCCTCCATAAAAACCTGTATACTTTTTTAATAAGATTTTAAACCTACAAATTGCTAATAACAATATTACTACCATCCTGATAATTATTGCAGTTCTAAGATGTTATTATTGGTCAAAAAAGACTGATTTCAAATCCACCCCATCATCCTTAAAATAATGATGATTCCTAATTTTCGTAATTTACTCTTGAAAAATCTCTATGTGAAAACAACATGTCTATATGATCACCCATTTAGGATATGTAGTTAACGTGATTTTCAGCATGGTTGCCATGATGGCCATATTGGATTATCATCTAGGACTATGAAGTCTTTTAGTGAAAACCCAATCTCCATACAAAAGATGAATTAGTAATAACAGTATTTTCACAATGGCCAACATGGCAGCCATATTTGATCACATATCTGCATATTTGAATTTAATTCCAGCTACATGTTACAAGAAGTCTATATGTGAAAACTCCATGCTAATATGACCGTATCTATTTATGATGAGTAGCAATAGGAAAATTGTTAAAATGACCACCATAGTGGCCATGCTGGTCTCAGATCAATATTTTTTTTCATGGAGAGTGGCCAAGTGGTCTAAAGTGCTCACCATTATGGACCACTGACATCTCACTTTGGTCTGTGCAGGTTTGAATCTATGGCTCAGCTAACATGTGTATCTAAGAAAGTTTGCTTGTAGCTTCTCATTGGTTAGTGGGTTTTTTTGTGAGCTGAAAAAATGACATTAAATCCCAGAACAACTTTTTCCATTTAGGACCATGAACACGAGTTTTTCATTGAAAACCCCATGTAAATAAAACCATCTGTTTATCAGGAGTAGAAATAAAATAATGTTCAAGAAGACTGCTCAGTTGACCATACTAGATGTCTGGGATAAAACTGGCCTCATGATTTCTTTTAAGTAGTTTAGGGAATATAACAATAATAAACCTAACAGATCAATACAAGATGCTAATTAACCAATTAAATGTGCATACTATGTAGGTCTTTCATCAGTCAAGCTGTATATTTATGTAGTCAGATATCTTGAAGTCTGAAAGAAGCTGCTGTATATTTATCTAGTATGATATCTTGAAGTCTGAAGAGCTGCTGTATATTTATCTAGTAAGATATCTTGAAGTCTGAAGAGCTGCTGTATATTTATCTAGTAAGACATCTTGAAGTCTGAAGAGCTGCTGTATATTTATCTAGTAAGACATCTTGAAGTCTGAAGAGCTGCTGTATATTTATCTAGTAAGACATCTTGAAGTCTGAAGAGCTGCTGTATATTTATCTAGTAAGACATCTTGAAGTCTGAAGAGCTGCTGTATATATTTATCTAGTCAGATATATTGAAAACTGAAGAGCTGCTGCTGTACAATGATCTGGTCAGATCTTAAAGATTGAAAAGCTGTTATAAATTTACTGAGCCAGTATCTTAAAGTCTAAAGAGCTCCTGTAAATTTAGGTAGTCAAACACAAAAGATGATTCACAGTGTACAATAGTTGTATATTTCTGACACCAGTAATGGAACTTAATTTGAAAACTACACTAATAAAAATCTTCAAAAGTGTCATCTATTCTTCTAAACTGTCTTTACTTGTCCCTCTGTTTGTTTGGACTGGATGATTATTGATAAATAACATTGATACCATAAACACAACACCTGTATTGATCCACATGTATGCACTACCACAGAGGACTACTCTTGTACCCAATGTCTTCACAGGGGGTTGGATTTATGTTTTTAACAGCACTTTAATGGCTATGTTATGCAGAGGAACTGGCAGCTAAGTACCTTTAAAAAACATGCTAAGTTAAACAGGGTGGACAGGCTGGCTGGGTAAGTAATTTTGAAAAGTGAACAGACACTATAAAGTTTACTGCACTTTTTCCTCTCCAAAGTAGTAAAGAGAGGATATAATGTTACACACACACACACACACACACACACACATATATATATATATATATATATATATATATATATATATATATATATATATATATATATATATATATATATATATATATATATACAAGAATTTCCTCTTAGAACTTTACTAAATAGTGTTTCTACCAGTATAATGATTACAAAAACAAATCAATAAATCATTTAAGTACCATGGCCAATAAGAAATGACATTTATTAATTAAGGTAATTAGTGAGACATGCTTTTTTTGCTACTGGGTAAGGATACAAAAGAGTCTCATCATTTCCTTGCCAAAATAAGGATTACTTACATTGATATCAAACTTCACTCTTTTTTGAAATATACAATTAAGCTATTCATAGATGAAAATGTATTAGCTGTTGATTATACCTTGACATTGATATATATATATATATATATATATATATATATATATATATATATATATATACACACACACTTCTTTTTACTGGACATGCTAAATTATGGATGGATAAAAAAAGTATAAAAGAAGTGTGTCTTAACTAAGAAAAGATGCTAAATAATTACAAGTATGAACTCTAGGAAAATGTATGAATTCCTCTAAAAGCTAAGAAAAGAGATAAAAAATTGTTTGGATAAGGCCAATATGTAAGATTTCTTTTAATTTGAACAAAAATATGATAGGGATGTTGGTACAATTTTTTATTGTTTTTATTACTTTTTTAATCCAGCTGGTGTTAGTTCATGTCAGTACAGATTCCAATTTAAAGTTACAGGATCAGATGTGATGCATGGGGAATAGTTGGTACTATGGATTATTTTGCATGCATGATAAAAAGTCAAAGTCTGGGCCATCAAAATAGAGTAAGCACAGTTAAGACAACCATATACCATATTCTTGCTCTTTAGATATACAGTGAATTCAGTTACTTACAAGAGTATTCATTCTGTCTTACAAAAAAAAATGACTATATCATCAGTACTTAAATTATTAGAATGGGAAGGGTCCCACTTACATCAGCATCATGTAATATGGTCACATGACTGGTCATTTAGAACAGGTTTTAAGGCAAGTAGGAATTGAGGTCATGACTAACAATTAACAATGGATGGGGTGGTAGATACATATATGTGTATATAAATATGACTTTTAAATATACATGTCCCCAACCTCCTTTATCATATTTCTGCAATCCATCAAGTAATATGTTTCAAAGATTTCAATCAAATCAGAGTATTAGGAATACATTATTTATAACTCTTTAATGCAAAGAATTAAAAAATTGGTGTATGATAACAATATACTTGTTTCGGTTTATTTGAATGACATTACCTTATACATGCAATTCTTTTTACAACATTTACAGTAGAATTTCTTTAAATTTTAAATATCAAATGCCAACAAATAAATTTTACTCTGCATTGTAAATTGTATACCGTGTTTAAAAAATTAGCCTTTTGAAAACAGCAAATGTAATGGCATTATCTCATTTGTGACTATTATTTGGTAAATACAGGTACCTGATTCTATCAGTGTAACCAAGAGAACCATGACATCACCCTCTTCTATTCCCAATTAACACAAGGTATATGGTGTACATGTGTTAAAGATCTCATCAACTTTTATTCAAGGTTTCTCTGTTGCTTTGTGTATTATCTACTTTAAAACTTGTTTTGGACATCAAAACTTCTGGTCAGCTTCAGAATGGATGGGACTAATGGGATATTATACAAATCAGAATGAATATCTAAACTAAAAACAATTTATATAAAAAAAACTTAAGATCATTTATTTTCTTTTTAGTAGCATTTTGAAAATACTGTACTGTACATTTATACATTGAGGTTGTCAATCTTAAGTAATTTTCAAAAAAGAGCTATCACTGAAACAATCCTGTTCCAGAAAAAAATCCTGTTTTAGGAGAAAATCTTGTTCCAGGAGAAAATCCTGTTCCAGGAACATTCACCCTATATAAGATCAGAAGTGATGTCTTCTAAATAAATGTTAAGGTAAAGAAGACACAGAGCACACTAAAACATCCATAAAAAGTTGCCATTAAAATATCTGTATGGTGTGTAAATCACATATGGAAGGCAAAGTTTGGAATGCCTAATTTGTGGTGGGGTACGTTATTAGTGACTAAATATGCAAATAGTACAAGAGACAATTAGCACAGAGTCTTCAAGGTGTCGAACTGCAAGAGTTTTGTACCTTGTGTTAATGGGGTATAGATGTGTGTGATATCTTGAGATTCCCCCTTTCTAATGATAGAATTGAGTGCTTGTGCTATTAAAATAGACACTTCCATAACATAATGAAATAAACCCACATTTAGTAAACTATAATCTAATTATGAATGTTGACAAGATAATTTGCCACTTTTCACAACAACTGGTGGAGCAGTGTGGATAACAGGTTATAACTATGACAAAATCTGACAATAATTGTTCCCAATAGCTAGACTGGCACCAAAGTTCTACACTGTTTTCCTTAATAGGAAACAAGAAATGCTCTGTACCAAGTCTACTGATATAAAACAGGCGGCATTACATTTTTCCCTCAGCGTTTCTAATCTGGAGACACAATCCCTGAGCCCAGATAGTCTGGACATGTTAAAATTTGTTGTTTGGCTTGTGAAATTTCATGTAAATTACTCAATTTTGTACTAATTTGGTACTAATTGTTTTGATGTTGGGTATATAATTTAAGTCATATATATATATATATATATATATATATTGATGTTATGATGTTATTGATGTTATGTTACATTAACTTATTTTCCTTTATATATATATATATATATATATATATATATATATATTTAAAAAAACATGGCTTTTACAGATATGGTATCAAGCAATTTGATATACCATTGGTATACTATTGACATATCATGATTCATCCATGTGCAATAATGCACACATATAAACATTGGAACTGCATGCTGTTAATCCTAAGCCTATAAATTACTGATGCTTTTCCACTCATTAATCATTAGTATCAATTATCCCTGTTTTCTACATGAATTTAACAGGAAAAAATTATTTCACTGCAATCCTTTCTGCTTTCCATTCAAAGTGCAAATATGGTGGTATAAATAAAATATTTTTACAGTATGAATGCTGTATCAATGATATGCCTCTTGCATAAATTTTCATTAAACCGAAACTTGGCTAACCTCGTTTCCTTAGTATGTAATAGCTATGGACAATTATCCATTTCTCATTGTCATCATAAATCCATGATGTAGAAAAAGGAGGAGATGCACATTGTTGTCAGGTTTATCACTAAACTTCCTTTGTTAATAAAAGATTATGTGCATAAACTGCTGAAGAGAGAATTGTTTAATATTGTTTTACTCATTATCAATGACAAAACGATACAACATATTGTGGTTCCATCATGGAATCTTTAATTTAATGTGGGTTGGTGTATTGGCTTTAATTGCAACCTGTCCTGATCAATAATTACTGCAATAAATTTCACTGTTAATAGTAATATATATATATATATATATATATATATATATATATATATATATATATATATATATATATATATATATATATATATATATATATATAATATTTTCTTGGTAACAAGCATATTGAATCAAATGAAGAGTAAGCCTATGGTCTTTCTGCCAACCAAACTAGGGACCCCCTCATGTGATCATGCCCTATGACATCACAGGGAAGTTCCCTATACAACTGCCTATAACTTGTGTCTAATTGCCAACAGCACAGACCATGATCTGCTATAGCATAAAGTATTATCAGATTAAGTTCTATGCTGCTTATTTAACTTATTACTCCTAACAAACTGTATTGACCTAGATCTGACAGTACATTATGTGATGTCAAATCTGGGTCCATGCAAGGAAAAGTTAGAATTGGCATGTAATTTACATGATATTTTTGTTTCTAGGTTCTGATGAACAAAACCTATAAAATATACCATATATAATCACTTAAAAGGCAAGTACAACTGCAAACTATAGACCCAGATCAGCTGTTCTATAATGCACTGGCAGATCTGGATCTGGGCCATTGGTATTTAGTAATCAGTAAAACAAACAACATAGACCCTGGTCTGCACTCACATTATACTAATGCAGATCATAAGCTATGATTTTTGCAGTTGGACATGACATATAAGTGAGTACATACAGTACTTATATTTATTTTGCATCCTACATTCTTTTATTTCCTGCAACTACTGATAAATTTAAAAAAATATGTATCTGGTATTTTACACTACTGCAATGTGGATGAAGGATTTACAGAAAAATACAATGAAATGATAAATACATAAGCTACCTCCATTAGCAATTGTCCTAAGACTATTCCTTAATTGCTGATAAAATGAATAATTTTTTTGGGCATGCCATGCAGTAACTCTGCAGTATAGTACATTTTACATAGTATTTGCCAAGTCTAACCAAAAGGGAAGGGTCAAAACTTCTAAGCATACATGTTTACCACCCCTCCATGGATCACAAGAATGCAATTATTTTGATAAGATCTGCCCTGGGGGCATTGTTTCACAGAGCTATCAAATGCCTGCCCCGTGGCCCACAATGACATGAAATGACATTACTCTGACCTATGAGGACCTATGACACAGGCTTGATGCATTATAATCATCTCAAACTAATAGATCTGTAGATAAAATGTCAACTTTGTGCCACTGACTTAATGCAGTGTGGATCATGATCTATCATGTTCACTTTTATGTGTGTGTGTGATTTGGATTTTTTTAAACACAGCTTTGACAATTTTTCAGTTATTATTATGTATGCAGTGTGGCAGTTTATAGTGATGGCCATGGCATACTTGAGGCATGATGTCCCACCCAGACGAATCTCTTAATGTTGAGTGCAAAGTGAGGCAGCTGCTTGTACCATTTTTATGTCTTTATGTCTATCATGTTCACTTTTATGTGTGTCTGTGATTTGGATTTTTTTAAACATAGCTTTGACAATTTTTCAGTTATTATTATGTATGCAGTGTGGCAGTTTATAGTGATGCCTATGGCATACTTGAGGCATGATGTCCCACCCAGTCACATTATCTTGACACCAGGCTGACCAGTCCTAATGTTGAGTGCAAAGTGAGGCAGCTGCTTGTACCAATTTTATGTCTTTGATATGACTCGGTTGGGGATTGAACATGTGATCTACCGCATTTGAGGCAGATGGTCCAAACACTTAGGCCACCGGAGTGGTCTCACTTTCATGAATTAAATGAATAGCATACATGTATGTATGTATGTATGTATGTATGTATGTATGTATGTATGTATGTATGTATGTATGTATGTATGTATGTGTGTATGTGTGTGTGTGTATGTATGTATGTATGTATGTATGTATGTATGTATGTATGTATGTATGTATGTATGTATGTATGTATGTATGTATGTATGCATGCATGCATGCATGCATGCATGCATGCATGCGTGTGTGTGTGTGTGTGTGTGTATGTATGTATGTATGTATGTATGTATGTATGTATGTATGTATGTATGTATGTATGTATGTATGTATGTATGTATGTATGTATGTATGTATGTATGTATGTATGTATGTATGTATGTATGTATGTATTTATTAATAAATTCATATAGGTTCTAGTTCTACAGCTGATGCTTTATGTACACAATAAATGTGTCACAGAGGTTATAGGATAAACTGAAATTGGCATAACTCAAAAGATGTTTTCTACAAAGGATATTTGTAAATTAAGGAAGTTCCTGGGCAATTATATCTCCAAGTTTTCAAGTAATGCTTATTTATGCATAATTATTGCACAAATTAATAATTCACTGCATCAAGGAGTGATCAGATGCAAGCACATGCATGTACATGAGCTGCACATGAGTTACAGCATATGACATCAGTGATGGTGTGAAAATGAGCACAATGGAACAAATTTCATACTATTTCTTCATTATAAATGGTGTTAAAATGAAATCCATTGGTACACAGCAAACATCACCTTTAATTCATTCCATTAGAAAGATTTAAAACTATGACCTATGTAATGACACCTATTGCTTAGCTCCAATGCACCAGTGCCCTAACCAAACTTAGGCCTCTAGGTGCACAAAAATTCATTTTCTAAGGTAAACAAAATTAACACTCAACTCTAAAATCAAAATTATACAGCAACTACCTAATCAACTCATTCAAGGCAGAGTGGCTTAGACAAAAACCCATTCCACCCATCTCAAGGCAAAGGGTGTTACTGATATATATATATATATATATATATATATATATATATATATATATATATATATATATATATATATATATATATATATATATATATATATATATATATATATATATATAAAATTAGTCCAACTGCAAACTGCACAGACCCAGATCTGCCACTGCATAATACACCATCAGATAAGTGTCTGTGCAGTATGCTAGAAGTAATCAGTAGAACAAGCAATATAGACCCTGATCTGCAGGCACATTATGCTATGGCATATCTGAATCTTGGTTGTATGCAGTCTGACTTTACTTATAAGCTATCATATATGGTAGAGGGGATAAATCATAGGGCTTAACTGTGGTGCTTTACTCAATCTGTGGTGCAATAGTAGGATTAGAAACCAAATACTGATAAATGAAAGCAATTTAGAGAATTTTACATTAGCCTCTACTTAAAACCCCAAGCCAACCCCCAGCCTTGTACCAGACCCATTGAGCCATGGAAATGAGGGAGTCCAAATATACATCCTTGATAACAAAAGCTACATTTCTGAGGCAAGTAGAAGGGGCTAGGAAAATGAAGAAAAGTGCAGATGACACTGTACTTCCAGAAACACCAACTGGACACAATATATATATCCTGGTCACTTAATGGGTGCCAGCAGATTTGAGTTGACTTGCTTTTTATTTCATATGCCTGTTAGAGCCAACAGAAAAATGCACAGATCCAAATCTGCCATTGTATAATGTTCCATCAGATCTGGGTCTATGCAGTTTATTAATCAGCTGAATAGACAATAATGAATTATGCAGATCAGGTTCTACATTTTATGCAGCTGACTGACCAAAGCAATGCACAAAAAAAACTGTAATTTTTAATAGGTCAAAGAGCTGGTTCTATGCTGTTCTCATTTTGCTGCCCATTACACATGGCTAAAAACATAAGCCAGGTTTGGTTTATCTAAGTTATGTTTTAAACAGAGTAGTTAATGTTACCTTTACAACAGCATACAATAACTTTGTCAATACTTCTTGTATAACTGGAGTAAGATAAATATGTTTTTGCTTTCTTGTATTTTAAAAATTTTAACATAATTTGTGTTTATTTTAAAAACAATTTTTACATTTTTTGTTTCTTTTCCTTTTTTACAATTTTATTTATCTATTTTTCTTTTCTTTTTTTAATAATTTTAACATGCTTTTGTTTTCCTTTTTTTAAATTTTACAAAAGAACAAAATATGTATATAAGTACCAGTGACAGTAAGTTAGAATGATCAATGAGTCCAAAACCAGTTCTAACAAGTAATAGAATTATAACCGTTACTCAATTCCAAGGAAAATACTAATGATACTTGTAATTTTCAAGATACAGGAAGTACCTACTAAATTCAACTCCAGCTTTATCAAGCACCTTAATGCATACTACCTTTAATTTGGACAAGTGTTTGTGTTTGACTACAGTGTATACTCATGTAAAAGTCAAATCCAACTTCTGACAACATTCACCTTGCCTTCTGCTGCATAATGAGCCAGCAGGTCAGGTTCAATGTTATGTGTTGTACTTATTTTTCCTAACAAACTGCACAGACCCAGATCTGTTGGATCTATGCAGCTTGCAGTACAATCAGATGTACATGTGTATGTGAGTAATATAGTACAGTATATAAATTATATATTTGCAAATCATCATAAGAAACTATTTTTCCATTGAGTCTTATTAACGTGCATGTCAACACAGGATTCCATACATTATCCATTGAAGAAGTATCTCAAATTTCATTATATTCATTTAATGACAAAAATTTGGCTTCTGATATAAATTAACTTACAACAATAATTAAAATTTGTTCTTAGTTTCTCAGTGAAAATTCCTGCTACAATCATACTATTTTTAAGTGGCCAACCCAGACTTGACATCTGTTTAAAAACGTTTGTGAGACTTTTATCAAGAGCAAATCATACTGTTCTTTTAACAAGAGTAGGTGTGTGTCCTTGAGGGGTAATTTGTAATTATTCCATTTCATTTCTCAGGTTTGTGATTGTTAGAACCAGGTACACCTTTTTAAGAATAATTTTTGGGATCTCAAGACATTTTAATTGAATGCAATTCCTATCAGATTATCTTGAAATTTGGGGTTATTGAGTTTCAGTTAAATGTAACCACTTCTATTAAGATATAACTGACTAGTTCATAATGGTTTATTTATATAGAGATGAGCTGAATCAAATTGTATATTGCCTATATATATATATATATATATATATATATATATATATATATATATATATATATATATATATATATATATATATATATATATATATATATATATAATACTGTAAGATAGTGCAAGATACAGTATAGTATTTCTCTCATCATATAACTTGGGACCAGTCTAATAAATTTGTCATCAAATTTTATAAACTGGCAAAAATATCCATAGTAAATATTTGTTAAAAGTTTGTAAAAATGGGCTCTTATAATGGATAAATATGGTAACTAAAAACTGCACACTCACACACATTCTGCAACTTTCCTTCCTTATCTCTTGAGGATATAAAACATGACATAACAAGGATAATTAAAACAGACAGTGACACCGGTTGATTGAAGGATACCTGGGGAGGGGGGCACAAAATGACAATCATAGACACTTGACATTTATACAGATGTTCAACAGGAAAGAAACATTAAGGAGTTCCTAACTGTCCATTAAAAGCAGTTGTCCTTTATGTTTAGGTATTTCATATTGATTCAGTTATGGTTGCCTGTATTAAAGTACTGTTTCCTATTCTTTCTATTAATGATGGGATGGGATAAAATATTTAGCCTGGTGTAGCATCAGAAAGTTTACTTCAACATATATTTTTTATGGTTGTGGATTGTTTAAGTATTTAAAAGTATCCATATTTCAAAATGTTATGTATTCCAATGTGTTACAAGTGATATTCCTTGAATAAAAAGAATCACATGCATAGGTGTGGAAGAAGGAAATCCTACCTGAAGATCACAATTGGTGTGCAAGAACTGTGATAAATTCTGACCTCATGTTTGAGATTTATCTATCCCACATCAACACATATCATGAAATATATGTATTTCCTTCTCATTTTTCACTATAAAATAATTTTTTAAAAAGAAAAATGGCACAGTACTGATATGGATACAGCTGATAAAATAATGTATGTCATTAGAAAGAACTTAAACAATTTTGGCTTACATGAAAAAAGATTTGTCATAAAAAAATTTTACTGCAACAAGTCCATTTTTATTTATTTTCAGTACTAAAAACTCATGAAAAATCAAACTAATGATTTTATAAACATAATGAAAACATCTATAGTGTCAGTGAACGTGCTCATGTATGATATAAATATCCAGCATCCTTACATACCCATGACTTTTTTCATATCCTTACGTACTATATTCATATGGATAAACAGTTTTACACATATACAGGATTGAGGAATAAGAAAATGCAAGAGATACAATGATCCATGTATAGGAGCTGTCTTTGAGACTGGCTAAAACCACTATCAAATAATTAAGACTGTTATACGTTGGTTCATTTCATATAGAATGTATGCTGCTTAGTCTTGAAAAATGTGGCTATCGTACAAATTTTACAGCAGCATTGATTATTCAACAAGAAATTATGTGTATAATATCTCTGATTCTTGGAGAGAAACACAATATTATTTGCAAATCTTTCTTCTCTGGAAAAATTGATAAAATGGACATAAAATAGTTCAATAAAATGGCTTTACTCAATGCAATTGAAAATTGTATCATATACATTGTCTATACTTGTTTGCAAGTTGAGTCAAACTGCAAATTAAGATTCTGATCTGCCAAGGCATAATGCACCTGTAAATCAGGGTCTATGCTGTTTGTTCTACGAATTACTCCTAACTAACTATACAGACCCAGATCTGCTGGCACAGTATGCAATGGCAGAACATGGTCTTTGCAATTTGCAGTTGGACTTGACGCGTAAGCAACTAAATATGGTATTCATATATAACTTGGGTCCCACTATAAAGTGCATAGTTCCACATCTGATGTCACGTAATGCACTACCAGATCTGGATGTATGCTTTTTGTTAGGAATAATCAGTAGAATGTACAAAATGACTCAGCTGCAGGTGCATTATGGGACGGCAGATCTGGGTCTATGTTGTTTAAAGTGTGACTGGACTTGTGAGTATATATGGCAAAAGCATAATGCATCATGTGTGTGTGTGTGTGTGTGTGTGTGCGATTTGTATTTTTAACATAGCTTTAACAATTTTTCAGTCATATTACTTTAATGTGTGCAGTGTAGCAGTTTATAGTGATACCTAATACTGGGGCATCATGCCAAAGATATGTACAGTGTTCCCTCACCTGCCATAAGTGAATTTCCATGAAGTAGGGACGCTATACTTATTTTAGTAGTTATACATTATTTTAAGTCTTTATAAACCCTCCCCATACTCTTATACATAACCCTTAGCTTTGCAGTAATGATGATGATGGTAAAGTTGCTTGGCTATAGCCCTTTATGGTGTTCATTTCCAAAGAAATATTTTTTTTTACGGCAATCATTATTCCAAAAGGCTAATGCAGATTCCAGCTTCATGATCGCCTTATTACGAGAAGTAAGCACCCTTTTTGTGGTCTTGTTGAAAGTCACTGTTGCTGTAGACCTGATATTCTTCTCCTCCTTGATATAATGAACAGTAGATTCCTTGATCCTGTAATGGCAGCCATATGCAGCATATGATCTATCTTCCTTCAGCATGTCAAAGAGTTCAATCTTCTCTTTTATGGCAAGTAGCATTTCCTGGTGCTCAGGTTCGCTGCCAGAAACCGAAGAAGTTGCAGAACGTTTGGATGGCATCGTAGGGCTTGAATAAATTCAGTCTCGAACAAAAATTTCACAAAGATCATACACAACAAGATGAAAACTACACACATTCGACAGATGCTAACAGGAAATGGAAGAGCTGAGAGTGGGTAGCTATGCACAGTGAAAGAAAACAAGATGTGACAGTTACTGAGCCAATCAGTGACTGGGATACAGAGCAGCATTCTCTGGTTGGATGCTTTCCATGAATCAACCAATCTTGTGTTGTCTACCATCTCATGTTGGCAAGTAGCATCTCAAGCAGGAAAAAGTACTACATTTCGTTATTGGTGTGTATTCATCTGCCGAAAAAATGCACTATTTACTGTAAATAGTAATTTTTTTATGAATTCTTTCAATGTTAGAATATTTTTAATATTTTTTTTATACATGTTGTGATTTTTATGCAAAATTTATAAAATCTATACATTACTGTACAATACATACTACACATGTGCAAAAATACTTCAGATGGAGTACCGCTAAAACCCACCAAACAGTGAAAATACAGCGATAAATATTTTACATTAATATTTTTTGAAAACCCACAAAACTGCGAGTCCGCGATAAACGAAACACGAAGTAGCGAGGGAACACTGTACTATGATGTCCCACCTAAGCTAACCAGTTCTAATACTAACCTGTTAATGCTAGTGAGACAGTTGTTAGTAACACGGAAAGCTACTGCTATTATTTTCACATACCTATGCAGGCTGAGCCTGAGATTCGAACCCATGTGGACAGAGGTCAGATGTCGGTGAGTTGTAAATATCACTCGGCCAACTGGCACCCCCAAATTTATAGAAATATAGATAGGTAACACCAAAAACAAAATTGCAAAGTGGCTTGTATATTTTATAGATACATCTAGAATGAATCTGCAATATTATTATTAACAAGATATGACATTTTGATATACTTCATAATCTGTTAATATAATTTTTTTATATCATATTACATGGAAACTGCTGATAAGCTTTCTCACATACACATGCTGACTGAACATGAGATTCAAACCCAGAGGTCAGATGTCAGGATTTTTAAAGATAAGTGCCTTAGTCCACTTGGTCAACCAGCGTCCTCAAATTTTTCTTTGTAGAAATACAAACAGGTAAAAAAAATTTGAAATGGCTTGTATGGTATCTGATTAGAACACCAAGAATGAAACTCTAATACATCATTAACAAGACTTGACATTTTTATATACTTCACAATGTATGTAAGATTTTTTATCCTATTACACTGGACATTTGCTGAAATAAGACCATACATGTTATAGAATCCAAACAAGAGTATAGAATTTTAAGGCCAGGAATATATACTAGTAATTATAACAGCCTCAATGCTGGCAAGTGCAAATACTAGGAGTATACAATTTAATGGTATAATTTATGAACAAATTTGAATCTAATCATCTTCAAGAAGTCATTTTAATAGAATGTAATACCTGGTCATGCTACTTTGAGAGGTTACAGAGTTACAGTTAAATGTTAAACACTAATTTAGATACAATCATAATAAAAGGATTAGCATATTCTGGGAGGAATTCTTTACCTAATTATAGCACATGTAAAGATAATTAATATAATTGGCTGAAATACTTTCTGGGGTGTAATCTGATGAAGTAATAATATACAATTAACAGAATGCAATATTTGTTAATTGTTTGCAAAGGCAATATCAATCATGGCAAACAAGCTTAATATTTTTAATTATATATTTATCACCATATCTTTAGTTGACTAAATACATTATCAGTAGTATCTGTAATGTTAGAGGGAACCAAATTTAAAAAAATTGTCAACTTTCTAGTTGTACAATAAATAGGAAAATGAGAGCAAATCATGTGAATGCAATCACAAGATAGATTCAAATTTTTATTTTCTGATTGCAATATAGTGAATAACTTTCCTTTTATAGGCTACAATTTTAACATCATTGTAGATCCTCAAAATCACACATTATGTCAAAAATTGTGGTACGTGTAGATTATTTTTCTTGGTTGAAAAATTATGTTTGCAACCTCTAAAACCCTTCTTATAAGCATTCCTTTCCCTGCAAGCCAAATATTTTAGATTCTATCTTCAGGTACAAATCTCTCTTTGACAAAACCAAAACACTTGAGGTTATACCTCAGATCTCAATCCCAGCCAGAAAATTTGCAGACTGGGACCCAAAAGTACTTAATGGATTAAGTTAGATGGGAGACAAAGGCATGCTGCTAGGGAACCAGTATCAATTTTAAGTTCACTGTACTCTTAACACCATTCTTTATTATGCATTCCTTCTCTTAAAAATTAATGGTTCATATTTAAAACCTCATAATCCAGTGCTTTGCAGAGTGAATAATCAGAGATAACTATGAACTAATAAGGTCTTAAAAAGCACATACTGAATAAAATTTATCTGGCATTTATCCAAAACACAAGTTCAATTGCCTGTTGCAACACAATGAAAATCCAAGAAATTTTAATAAAGAGTTATGAATTATTGGGGAACAAAAGGATGCATACAGTAGAATGTATAAACAAATATGAATATCAAATGGCTGTATTCTTGTTACTGTTTCTAACAATTGTTTTTGGAGTTTATCTCATTTAGTGGATAAAGTTCTGAAAACAGAAACATCTGTTCATAAATGATGAAATAATGTGAAGGGATTGTCTAAAAGTTACCATGTTGTAAATTATAGTATGTTACAAAACCTGATGAGATAAAAAGATATTAAATAGTATGTTACCAAACATGTAGAGATAAAAAAGACATTTAACAAACTTGGTAAAATTTTCAAAAGTCCTTTTTGTGCATCTATTCATGGTTATCAGGGAGCTTTGATCATCAAGCTCTCTTCAGATGGCTTAATAGTCCACTTGCCATTAGGAAGAACCATACATACTTGCTGATAAGACACCTCCAACTGCAAACAACACAGACCCTGATATGCATTTTGCATAATTTGCTGGCAGGTGAGAGTCTATATTATCTGTTCTTTGTATTATTCCTAATAAACTGCTGATGCTTTATGTGATGTCAGATTTGGGTCTGTGCAGTTTGTAGCTGCACTTGACTTGTAAGCAAGTAAAGATGGCAAATCTCAGATAAAAAGATAAAATAAGCAGCAATGTCACAAAAAATTCTTGGAAAACATTTTGAAAAAGAACAAACTTTATGCACAGCCTTACACTTTGCACACATGTTGGCCTATTTTTAAGTACTTTATGTTCTGGGGTTTTGGGTCTTTTAATTGAGAAACTTCAAAATGTGTGTGCTCACTTACTTTTGTGTGCATTTACCATGGCAGAGGTTAAGGAAATTCCTAGATTATATTCTACAAACCTTTTCTGCAGGTGAAATTTCTCCCAGCCTGAGGAGTACAATAGAGTTCTGGACTCCAATGTTTGCTGATGACAGCTGCAAGAAGTCTGTGTACCTCCCATAGTGACCATAGAGTAGTTCACCCTGCAAAGGAATTCAGATCTTTGTCATTTCAAAAGAGAAGGATATGAAAACTGAGATCCTTTTAGACAAATCCTAAAGAACATATTTTCAGTCAATACACAACGCTCACTTTTAGCCAAGGCACAATATTTGTCCGCCTAAAGAAAAGAAAATTTGATTTACAGAATTTAGTTTCATCTGTGTTAAGTATATGTAATTATATTATTTGTGTGTTAGTTTTAAATTTCTTTTTTATTTTTGTTTTGTTACATTTAATGTAATGATAATTGTCACTGGATTTTACTTTTTTTCTTCAGAAAATCCAGTTCACTTCTGCTAAATATTCTGTTGCTACATTTTTATTCTGAACCGACCATGGTTCAAAAATGCATAAACAGAGTGAAAATGATTGGCTATTACCAAGGTCATGTTCGGCCCACGTGTTACCCATGTTTTTAATTATTATTCATTTCTTGCATGAGAATCTAATTTTTTTAGATAGGGCTTTTCTAGCCTATGAGATAAATGGCATTTTTTAATTGTGCTGTTCAAATTAGTGATCACGTAGCCCCGTCAAGTAAGCCACCATGTGATCTAAGATCGCGGCTTAAAACAGCCATTTACTAGTGGATTTTTCAATCATATTTTTACACCTTTAGAGCTCAAGGTTTCTTTGGTGTTGTCACTAGTTTGATTTTAAAGTTCTTCTGTTTTTGATATTTAATAATTTATATTTTCTGGAAAATGTTTTTCTTCATAAAAATCTTGGACAAAGACATTCAGTGGAAATTATTTGGAATTCTAAAGCCAGAATATTATTCTTGATTCACAAAATTCAACAAGGAACTGTTGACACATCAGTACAATACATTCATCTGACATAATCATCCTCCATATTGGAACTTGACTAGGATTTGAACTTGGAATTATTTAGAACTTTGTACTGTTATTTTTCAATTCTAGGATTAATTTTTGGATTAAATTCACAAACTGTAAGTCCATTTTCACATTTTTACTTTTGTTTCAAGGAAATAAATCATTTTGTTAAAATTTACAAAGCTTGTTGGCTTCACTTTTTTTTTGTTACTTTTGAATGAGCCTATACGTAACATCTGAAAGAATGACAGAATACATATAAACGTTACTGCATGCATTTCATGCAAGAAACATACTTTACAGTGTTTTGTATCTCTATGCTCAGTAGCTTAGAGCTTTATTTATATTGTAGGGTACAGGGTAATAGCGTCATCATCATCTGCATTGTCATCTGCAGTTCTAAGGATCACTGTCATCTAACCTCTGCGTGGGTTTGAGTCTTGGATTACGATAATGTTAGATTGTGAGAAAGCTTGCCAGTAGCTTCTCATGGGTCTGTAGTTCTTTCCAGGGTTTTCCTGGCTTCTTCCTCCACCATTAATACAGGCCACCATGTCTAGCCTATTGTGTGCTGAAAAATAGCGTTAAACCCTACAACAACAACAACAACAACAACTAGAAAATCATGCAAAGATTTGTGTTTATGTTCTGAAATGGTACATTTTGTAGTGAAGTCAAATAAGTAATATGTTTTGACTTTGAGGATAATTTCCACAACTGTTTAATAATGCATCACTTACTGCTATGTACCAAATCTTTCAAACATTCTTTAAGAAGTTCTTTGGGAAACACTTTAAATTTGTTCAGTCCCAATTTTCGTGGTTTTCAAGGTGAGCTAGACCACACATTTAAAGTGACAATGAATGTGAAATGTACATCTGGACAAATACATCAATGATGAGGAAAATTGAACTGACTATAATTTTGAATGGAAAATTTCATTAGCAGGAAAAATTGTATAGCTTTAATGACTACTTGATTATGATATATAACAATACATGTAGATTTTAATTCACTGTCCTTTTTTCCTCCAAAGCACATACCATTACCATTTATAAATACAATTTTGCACATAGGAGCTAACTGTTAAACAATCAGCTGATTAGATTTGCTTTCTCAAAACCCATTTTAATTAGGTCACTCCAAAGTACTGTTTTGTCAGGTGTGCAGATAATCCACTTAGCATGAACTGGCTTAACTCTTTAACCTCTGGAGGTTTTTGTTGTCTTCCCTGAAATGCCAGTAGGAAATACATTTGAGGGCTATTTCTGAATACATCCTCTAATACATCAACTTCCAAGAGATTTCCAGTTAACCTAATGCTTAGCTGTGTTAGAAACATCATTTTTCATTGGGTATTTCACTCATGCATGAGAAGATGGGTAAAAGTTAGAGGGGGGGGGGTTGCTTAACAGACCCATCATTTTTTTGTATAGAGACCACTCTTTATTCAGGTCCAAAATATTACATTTTTTCCCTCTGTATCTTGTAGTGCAAATAGAATATCCAGATTATTTGGTATCATTGTAGAGCTACATATGTCTACCTTTCTATAATACCACCCACTTTAGTGTATCATACATGACCATGATGCTACAGAGCTCAGAAGTAGCTACTACCTCCTGACATGTAAACAAGGTGCCAAGGGTTGATGAGTTTGGATGTTTTCTAGTCAACCAAGATCTGATTTCAATGTACATTTCCACTGTCCATATCTTTGCAGTTTATTTTTTTGTGTAATTTGTAATAACTACCTGCAGCACCAGCTATCACCTTATGCAGATTGGTAATTCCAGCATTTATTAGAACTTTATGGATCCCAATTTTCTACAAGGTCAAGGTCACTTAGCAACAAAGGATTAACAGGCAGTGATTTTGGCAAGATTATTTGAATGACAGGTCTACAATCCTGGCAATGTACAGGAACTTAATTCCTGATTGGTAAAAACTTGATGCTTTGTTACTGCTTTTTAAGAACACAAAAACCTAAAATTAATTAAGACTGCAATAGTGGTATTAAATGTTAATTAAGACATGTGGGAAAAAAATTAGCATTTTCATAAAGATCTCCACATTTACACTAGATGCAAGCGATGAATAACATAAGTAATCAACTTCATAACTACAGTACTGGTTACATCTATTTGCTCACAAAGGCATGGAAATGAATGTTGATATTATTATTATATGCAGAAACATATACATCATTCTGTTTTGTAAATGATAAAGCCACAAAATTAAGTACCCTTGAACATGTACTTTTTACCCAAACCACTAAATTTGAACACCACAAAAAATGAAGTTTTTCACAGTAAATGGATCTCTCAGGAAAAATGCAGATCTTTTACATCACACATTCTAATTACAAATGCTGCACGCACCTGTACCGACAATATTTTTCTTTTACATTTTATTATCTACAATTTCTTAAGATGGTTATCTTCATCGTATACATATAATTTTTGAGGGGTACACATGTGTTCCAATCAACAAGAAATTATGGTAATTTACCTGTACACTTCCTGGTGGAGAGAAGGCTACAAAGGGAGGTAATTCCATCTCATGCCCATTTTCTGCTTCAATTCCTAATGCAAAACTACCACATTGTGTATCATTGAATGTCAAATTCAGATAGGTGGCTCCATCTGCACTAAGAATTTCCAGTCGGTTTGGTTGTTCTGGATCAGGGGAAGTTACTACTAAATCATGTTCCTCCACATCAACATGGTCAAAACCAAATCTCTCAAACTCCTCCTTGACCTTTCTGAAGACAACACTGTCCCAGTCTTTGTCAGGCAAGGGGACGTCACTCTCTGAAAGCTCCCTGAAAGTATAAAACATAGCATTTAATGAAGCATCTTAGTTTAAGAATAATCCAAAGTAATATGTATGCAATTATTTTTTTGTCATTTGTCACACATTATCAAATACCTAGTCTTAACACAGAATGCTTTATTTTTTGATACAGTATAGAATAAAAAAATGATACAAATGTATTCTGTAGCTATACCATTCTGTACTCAGTGCTATTATTGTTATTGCTCTGTTGTTATTGTTATTGTTGTATTGTTATAAGTATTGAATGACACAACTACCAATTTTCAACCTCAAATTATTTTATTTAACAAGCAATACATTCTTTCCTTTTGCTTTAATCATTTCAAACCACTCAACAGTCTAATAAGGGAAATAATGAATGCCAATTAGCACCTGGTTTGATAAATTTATAAAACTGTTTGATGTATCACCCATCTGTTCAACATGTGGTCCACCTGACTACCAATGCCATATTGTCCCCTAAATTTGCATAAAGGTGAAGTTTGGCACCTGAGTGACTGTGCCCTCAAGTTCAGCATAGTAAAAATGATATTAATTGCAAGATAATTGTAACCCCAAGCTAAAATTAACCCAGCCCACCAGACTCTAGACTGATTTTAATTTTTCCTGCAGAAAAGCAACAAAATCCAGTCTTTAAGCCATCTATCATCTTTACTCACATATAGTCCAACTGCAAAAAGCAAAGACCCTGATCTGGCACTCTATAATGTGCTGGCAGATCATGGTCTACACTGCCTGTTATACTCATTACCCCTAACAACACAGACTCAGATCTGCAATTATATAATGTGCCAAATATCTGGGTCTACAAAGTTTGCAGTTTGCATTTTGACTCAAAAGCAAATATTACTTCAACTGCTTGTGTGACCTAAGTGGTTAAAGCATCTGCCTTGAATGCAGGAGGTCACAGGTTTAAACCCCAGCAGAGCCATAACAAAGATACATAAAAATGGTACAAACAGCTGCTTTGCCTGGCACTCAGCATTAAGAGGTTAGTATTAGGATTGGTCGGCCTGGTGTCAGGATAAAATGACTGGGTGGGACATCATGTTATATGTATGTGTCTGCTGCATGATGCCCCAGTGCTAGATATCACTATAAACTGACACACTGCAGACATATCAGCAATATGATTAAAATTGTTAAAGTTATGTTAAAAATCCAAAACCATACAAATTATTTTGTGAAATTTTTTAAATAATTTTTTAAAAAACAGTATTTATCACATAGCCACAAACTGCTCTAGCCAAATTTCAACATATGGTAGTCCAGACCAACATTTTCTGGTAGACCTTTGGCTCAAGGCACAAGATCTTTTTTAGATACTGCCAAGTATGAAAGTACCACATATACCTGCATATAAGTTTGAGTCCAACAGCAAATAATAGACCCTGATCTGATGGCACATTGTGTGTTGCTGTTGTTTGTTCTGCTGATTAGTCATGACAAACTGCACAGACCCAGATCTGCAGACACATTTTGGATAAGCAGATCTGGGTCTATGCAGTTTGCAGTTAAATCTGACTTATAAGTGAGTATATACGGTAGTTTGTAGCTAATCTGAATCAGAATGTCCTAGTGGAAATGCAAGTGTTAATTATACCATTTTCCACAGGATCAATGATGCAAACTGATGACATTTTAAATGTGTTAGACTACAGTCAACTAAGATTGCAAACACCCATTCTAGCAATTGTATGAATCATTTGTTGCAAACAGGAACATACAATTTTCCTAACATTTTAAAATAAAACATGTTTAGGTTTCTTTTCAAAAGAAAATTACAAGTCCTCAAATCTAACCCTTTATTAAATGTAATTACTGCAAAAGAGGAATTTCTAAAAATTGAAAGAATAAAGAAATACAATTTATTTGTCACATTGATTCAAGTTTTGATACTCCCTAATTCTATTGACTTAAGTAACTATGCAGAGCCAGATCTACAATTTACGTCAAGATATGTTGATTTTCCGTGACAATGGTTAAATGAAAATTTTCATGATTGCATCAATGCAACAAGATACAGTTGTTTGCAAAAGCAAGTATGATTCTTGGTGGTAAACTTTGATCAGATTGTTTCCATTATGTATTGTGAAAATAAAGATTCTTTCATGGAGTTATTCCCAAGGCGCCATAAGCATACAAGGCCTTTCAATGCTTCCTTTATTAGCATTTCTGGCAATTTTACTGCTGTGAACTGTGGAGTCATACAAAATGACAACATCTCTTGCTTGTGTTCTTCAAAGAAAAACTTCTGTTTAGTTTCTTGATCATATGTTGACACAAAAATGAGTCAAGAATTATCTTAAAATTTGTGAATATCAAGTATTTGACTGTATTTTGACCATATTTATCCATGTACATTATTTATAAGACCATCTCAATTTTTTTTAAATATTGCCAAATATTTATGTCTGATTATAAACTTGTGCTACTACACCTATGCTTTAACCAACATTATTTCTTTATGACAAAATAATTGCATCTGTCACAAATTAATGGTGAACATAAAATATAATTAATGATCCTTTAATCACATGGAATGTTGTGAAACATATTCAAGTCAACTACAACTTTGAGAAACGTAAAAATAAGTATAACAACCGCCCACCCCAAAACAAAAACACATCATGTTTTACTTATTTACTGTCGTATGTAAATGCGCTAAGTATATGTATTTCTTTATAAACAAACATGTGAATCATCTAACAACTTTCAGAAACATAGTCATTTTTGGCCTGTATTTTATATCATTTCTCAAGTCCACCAAATATTTTCTCTTTTGTTGAGTGTGTTTCGTATTTACTTGACCTCTGATAAATATCTTGCAAGGGTGCTGGAATCCCAATCAATTATATCCATAGTATAGCTAGAAAACTTTAGGTTTCTGTATCACCACTTCCTATTAATAGGTTAACATCTGCATGGTGTCTTTCAGGTATTGTATAAGCTTAATTAATCATCCAGCTTTAGTCCATCTTTTGAATTAGAACTGATACAACATTAACATACATATAGATAATTCCTATACAGTAGAACTCCGATTATCCTTCACTGTGCAGGACTGAGACCATGACAGATGTAAGAATAGAGGATAATAGAAAATATATATATATATATATATATATATATATATATATATATATATATATATATATATATATTAAAAGTATTAAACAATAGAGGGGGTCATCAAAAAATCATAATATCTACATATGTCCATGTACCTGTCTTTAATATTTGGAGGTACAATGCTCTGATGGTTAACAAAGACTGACAGTTAATCAGGTACCAGATAAGTTCTACCTTACTCTTAAAGATACTGTCCATTTAATTTTCGAGGAAAAGACTATGATTTTCTTATGATATATATATATATATATATATATATATATATATATATATATATATATATATTTAAGTTATAGTACTTAATATTATTCTGGCATATCATAAGTATCACTGAACATTCAGAAAAAACAAAACTTTTCATTGTACCCATCTTTGATAGACAGTGTAAACCCCAATTTGCTGTCTGAAGATGTGTAAGCCAAAATGATTTTAATTTTAAAGTTTTCCACATGATTTTAAGGAGAAAATGAGTACCTTTGTGTGACATTTTTAAAATCTGACACTGATTAAAGACACAATACTGCAATGGAAGGCATATATAAAAAGAAATCTCTTAGTTACCAGATATGGCTACCAACAGAATATGATGCATTGCAGTGGTAAAGTTGCAGTCGAAAAACCAGATTTTCTCAAACAAAATTTTTAGTTTAGGTTTTTAATATCAAATTCAAGGACATTTTATGACAAAAGGTAATTTTCAAGGTTTTCAGGATATTTTTATTGAATTCAAATTTCAGTTGGATTCCATGACCTACTTAAAAATAAGTAGGGCATGGAAACCCTGATACACTCATACCTTTGCCTAACTTATATCTAATGTAAATCCCTCAATGTGCAAGCATAAATGAAGCTACACTAATTTATCTGATTGCAGGCTAACAGTGGAGTCTGATCCAAGGCTAAGAAATCTCTCTCATGTATAACACTATATGTAAATAAAACCATTATTATTATTATTAATATTATTATTATTATTAATATAATTATTATTCCTACAAGATAAATACACATGACAGTGATTTGTCAAATTAAAACATGCACTTCCTCTTTTTAGACATCAAGTTTAAAAACTCAAAGATTGCGATTAATCACACCTATTTCCTTTACAATTAGACAAATCATATGTAAAGATTTGATATATAAAATATTCACTTACAAGTCAAGCCTTACTGCAAAAAACAGAGACTCTGAACTAATATCAAGGTCTATGCTTGTTCTGTGATTACGCACAACAAACTGCACAATCTGCCATGATTGCTTCATGTGAATGTGATGGTAGATCATTTGCATTTTGCAGTTGGACTTGCTCTCATGCACACTTTTTCATGTATGACATTTTTCATGAGCAATGGCACCAAATCTTCACACTTAATATATTTTTTCATAGATAAAACAAATGATCTAAAGAACTGGTGAGATCAGATTTCTATATCTTTTAAAATGTGTGCATAAAGAAAAAAATATCCATTTAAATTTAACAACTCACTTCATTGTCTGCATTTATGCTCCATCTTGAGCACAACCAGTAAAGATTATGCAGACGCCATGATGGAAAAATGTTGAAAATATGATCTGTAATTTTCATAAATTCAGGGTTTTATCAGTGTGATTTTTTTTTGTATATTAGCATGGAATTCATAATGACACCTAAGATGAGAATGATTGGTGGTCAAATATTGATCTGCCCCCCCTCCCCAATTAGACCACTCTGGATTTGAAATACATTCAACCTCCAAGCAGTACAATATATACACAATTATAAGCAAAATCCAACAGCAAACTGCACAAACCCTGATCTGCCATCATTTAATGCTCTGGCATATCTGGATTCAGGCCATTTGTTATTAGTCATCAGTAGAACAAGCAACAAAGACTGATCTGCCAGTGCATTATGTGGCCCCATATCTGAGAATGTTGTTTACAATTATGTTCAACTTATAAGTGAATATATTTGGCAGCCTGACCTCAAGAAATATCCTATTTTCTTTGGGATGAAACATAAAGTTCATTTGCTGACCTAATTTATTTTATATTTATAAATCTTTATCTTCAAATGGATAAATCCTGATGAGACAGTGAAATTTCTCATCAAAAACATGAAACATTTATTTCTTCTGAATGTCTGTCTTACAATTATTTGAACAAACTCGAAATAATAAGCTTAAAATTACAATACAAGATTATGCATAGTGTTCCAGTGAATCTCAAGTACATAGTACCTACTTAAAATGGGATTTCTGCCTATATGGCAAAATTATGGATTTAATAACAACCAGATTTTGAACCAGAGCTGCTGCAGCATACATTTTACCATGAGTTCTAATACCAAGTATATAAAACTATGATATCCCAAGTCCTAATACTAAGTATATAAAACTAAGATATCCCAAGTCCTAATACTAAGTATATAAACTATGATATCCCAAGTCCTAATACCAAGTATATAAAACTATGATATCCCAAGTCCTAATACTAAGTATATAAAACTATGATATCCCAAGTCCTAATACTAAGTATATAAAACTATGATATCCCAAGTCCTAATACCAAGTATATAAAACTATGATATCCCAAGTCCTAATACCAAGTATATAAAACTATGATATCCCAAGTCCTAATACTAAGTATATAAACTATGATATCCCAAGTCCTAATACCAAGTATATAAAACTATGATATCCCAAGTCCTAATACCAAGTATATAAAACTATGATATCCCAAGTCCTAATACTAAGTATATAAAACTATGATATCCCAAGTCCTAATACTAAGTATATAAAACTATGATATCCCAAGTCCTAATACCAAGTATATAAAACTATGATATCCCAAGTCCTAATACCAAGTATATAAAACTATGATATCCCAAGTCCTAATACCAAGTATATAAAACTATGATATCCCAAGTCCTAATACCAAGTATATAAAACTATGATATCCCAAGTCCTAATACTAAGTATATAAAACTATGATATCCCAAGTCCTAATACCAAGTATATAAAACTATGATATCCCAAGTCCTAATACCAAGTATATAAAACTATGATATCCCAAGTCCTAATACGAAGTATATAAAACTATGATATCGCAAGACCTAATACCAAGCATACAAAACTATGATATCCAAAGTCCTAATACCAAATATAGGAAACTATGATATCCCAAATCCTAATAACAAGTATATAAAACTATATTCCAAGTCCTAATACTGAGTATATAAAACTATATTCCAAGTCCTAATACCGAGCATATAAAACTGATATCCCAAGTCTTATTACCAAGTATATAAAACTGATATCACAAGCACTAATAACAAGCATATAAACTATGATATCCCAAGTCCTAATACCAAGCATATAAACTATGATATCCAAAGTCCTACTATCGAGTAAAAGTATATAAAACTTTGATATTCCAAGTCCTAATACCAATTATGATCTCCTAAGTCCTACCACAAAGTATATAAAACTATATCCCCAGCAAGTTGTACTACAAAGGATATAAAAATAAGATACCACAAGTTTTAGACAAAGTACATATATGTAAAATTATGAGACCTGAAGACCTGTTCAAGAGTATATAACACTATGATATCCCAAGTTCTACTACAAAGTATATAAATTATGATACCCCCAAGTCCTATTCCAAAGTATATAAAATTATGATATTTGCTATGTCATACACATGTTCTTTCCAACAGAGGAATTCACTTTTAAAACAAACAGGCACTGTATGTTTTTCACTCAACCCTGACTTTTAACATTCCCAAAGTGATATGTAAATATGGATCAAGGCCTGACAGATGTTTTGACATAAGGGTGAATCGTGCTGAACCAAGGGGAAATTACTGTATACAAAAGTAGTGTTCTATTAGTAAACATTACATTCTATCATGGTTCCCAAGCTATCTGTTGTTGTATGATGTCCTGGCATGAAAAGATATGACTGCATATTTCTAGAAGCATAATACTAGCATAAAAGAATTACACATAGATTCAAGATATTTTACATTAGGTCCAATGTCCAAAGTAAAATTGGGGTTCATTTGTTGAGAGTAAAGGATCCATGGGAAACTGATAATATCCAACAAGGCTGCACTAGGATACGGATTGCCCTGATCTTATCAAGAAAAGGGGAAAAAAATCCACATGCAAAGAAATAAATATAGGCTGAGGACAGTATTTTTTTTATACATCACTGCTAGAAATCTGCATAGTCCACTAACCCAAGAACAGAAAACTTACAGTCTAACAGGACCATAATATCCAATAAGCCCAGAAGAATCTGCCCCTAAGGCCTATTAACACCATCACATTGAAAGGTTTTATAAATAGGGTCTACAGACACCATATTAAGCTAAACAAAAATGTGTTTCTTTTGGCTGACCATTCCTGTTTTCACTTACAAACCCATGTAAAAAATAAAATCACAAAAAAATTATATTAAATATATAATATAAATAATATAATATAATATAATATAATATAATATAATATAATATAATATAATATAATATAATATAATATAATATAATATAATATAATATAATATAATATAATATAATATAATATAACCTGCCCACCATAATTTTAAAACCATTGTAAATAGGCAGCATACTTTATGTTTGGCTTTACTGAAAAGTGTACATCTGTGTGCCTAGGACTTACAATGACCTTAATCCATACCTGCTTCCTGGAATGAATAGTAATGGTTCTGCAAAACTAGTAAATTTCTCAATCTTCTAGTCCTTCTGACTATTACAAAATAATTGTTAATTCTATGCCTGTATATACTATATATTTCTAGTATTGTACATACTATATTAACATGGTATATTCTCTCAAACAATGCCTTATGTATACTGTATTTTTCTAGTATTGTACATATTAACATGGCATATTCTCTCAAAAAATGCCTTATGTATACTGTATTTTTCTAGTATTGTTCATATTAACATGGTATATTCTCTCAAACAATGCCTTATGTATACTGTATTTTTCTAGTATTATACAGATTAACATTGTATATTCTCTCAAACAATGTCTTTTGTATACTGTATTTTTCTAGTATTGTACATATTAACATGGTATATTCTCTCAAACAATGCCTTATGTATACTGTACTTTTTTAGTATTGTACATATTAACATTGCATATTCTCTCAAACAATGCCTTATGTATACTAACATAACTTTTCTAGTATTGTAGAAATTAACATGGCATATTCTCTCAAACAATGTCTTTTGTATACTGTATTTTTCTAGTATTGTACATATTAACATGGTATATTCTCTCAAACATTGCCTTATGTATACTGTATTTTTCTAGTATTGTACATATTAACATGGCATATTCTCTCAAACAATGCCTTATGTATACTGTATTTTTCTAGTATTGTACATATTAACATGGCATATTCTCTCAAACAATGCCTTATGTATACTGTATTTTTCTAGTATTGTACATATTAACATGGCATATTCTCTCAAACAATGTATACTGTATTTTTCTAGTATTGTACATATTAACATGGCATATTCTCTCAAACAATGTATACTGTATTTTTCTAGTATTGTACATATTAACATGGCATATTCTCTTAAACAATGTATACTGTATTTTTCTAGTATTGTACATATTAACATGGTATATTCTCTCAAACAATGCCTTATGTATACTGTATTTCTTTTAGTATTGCACATATTAACATTGCATATTCTCTCAAACAATGCCTTATGTATACTGTATTTTTCTAGTATTGTACATATTAACATGGCATATTCTCTCAAACAATGTATACTGTATTTTTCTAGTAGTCTAAGTAGCTTCTTGTACATAATTCCATATAATCTTTCTCATATGATGCTTATCTTCCCCTGTCAATTGCTAATATCACTAATAAATTTAAAACTGTTGTATTGTTTTGGATAAACCTGCAGTTTTTTGCATTCAAGTCATCTACTTCAAGGGGCCACCATAACATTGTAATCATTACTTGTTCTTCTGAAACAATGGCCTGCAATGTGATTATAATAATTCAATTTAAAAGCACAATCTTGCACTGTTATTACTTAACTTTAATCAGCACCATATAGCCACAACTGTGCTGATGTGCCATTAAACCCTATCCATAAATACCTAAACACATAATGGGTGTATCCTATACACTAGATAACTAATTGCTTTACAGAAACCATTAGCACAAGGGTAGTTACCGTCACTTTGACAAAGGGGTGGCAAACATTCAGAAAGCTTGATACTGTTGGGTGGAGTACAAAGGTATTATCAAGGTAAATCAGTGGCATGGTCTAAGAATGAAAAATAAAGTTCTAGTCTAAGGGAATAAGTATATTATGTGATTATTTGGTTTCCAGATTAAAAAAAAGCTGTAGTAACTTCAGAAAGAAACCCAGACTTGTTTGCCTAGAATTTATGTTCATAAGCTTAATTATTTAGGCACTAGATTAACCATACTTCAAAGAATTAGGAAACTCAACACCATTTTGTTGAAAGTTGATACAATGCAGGGAATGAAAATGACAGCCCATTTTTGAGTGATGAATTGAGTTACTGCAGAAATTCTATAAGCCTTTCATATATTTATTGTGTATGGGTCAATACAGTCACTGAGCTAAGGTATAGGTTTTATGTAATACTGACAAAACTAATAGAGAGAGATTCATTTCATAAGTACTTGCTTTTAAGTCCACTGAACACAACAAAGAGTCTAATCTGCTGAAGCATAGTAAGCCTGTAGATTTGGGTCTATACTGTTGTTTCAGTCATCACTCCAAACTAACTGTACAAACCTAAATCTACGACCACATTATGTGATGTCAGATTTGTACCATTCCAGTTTGCAGATGGACTCATCTTATAAGTAAGTAGATATGGTATTTAATTTTAAATACTCTTGTTTAGAAGCTAGTTCTGAAAAATAAAGCATGAAATTCAGGTTTTTGTTGATTTCACAAGTGTGTGCTTTGCTAAATTTTTAAATCTTGTAATTTCACCAGAAGTTATGAATGAAATCCATATTTTACAGAAGATTAATCATATCAAGTTTACAAAGGGAAACATGATGCAAAATTGAACTTTTAAAAAGCTTTTGTGAGAATATTAAGAAGAATGAAAGGAGTAAAAAAAATAGAAAATTTGATGACTGTATAATTCAGATTTTTCAGGCTTATATAAGAATACATGCATTCATATCTATTTCAGACTTGATTCTTCATGTCAAAGCTCCTGATGAAATTTATGAGCCTAGAGTAATCAAGTTATGTATACAAGTCATAAAATGTCCAGACTTAAGACCTCTTCAGTGAAAGATTAGGAGAATATTTAAAATTTTATTGCACTTGATAGGATTTTGCTTGAAAACCAAGCACTGGTTGACATTATTCGAAGTTTACCTGTACATAAATGTGCACCTGTACATGTCACCACAGCATATCAGAACACAAGACAGAAACCAATATCAGGAAAGGCATTAGACATAAGATGTCACACAGATTTAGGGCTTCAAGGGTTGATCTAGATCATGCATGTGCAACTTCTTCCAGGGTGACAACTGGATAAAAGCAATTTTTACAGCCAGACACTATTTAATATATGAAAACTGTACTAGTTCCAAACTAGACTAAAGTCATGTGCTTCAAAAATAAGCAGCTCAACTGAGTCTTGATATCCAGTGTTCATGGAAATAAAATGATTAAAAATTTACCAGAGAATACATTTTCTGAAAGCAGTTTAGGCTTTTAAATGTATCAAAGGAGTTGTTCTAGAGTACATGACTAAGTTATTCTACATAACTTCTCCCTATAATCTCAGATTGCTTTATCAAAGTCTGAAGTATTCAGGGTCCAAAATATTCGATCTGCTGATTCAGTTAAATCCTTTGCAAAAATGTACACGCTGCATTTTTCAAACTGACATATTAAAATAACAAAGTAGAAAAATATAAGTTTGAATTCTTTAATTTTTTGCAGTGTTACTCCTTGATCTTATCATTTGTTTGTTCTGCATCTTTTTTATTATCATGTTTTTAAAAGTATCTGAAAAGAAAATGTTGTCAATATACAAATTCAGTGTAAGGTCTCTTTGTATTTGTACCTAATACTGTTTAATAACATTACTGCTATTTCTTACTACATAATATGTTTTTTACAGAACAGACTAAAGATATATCTAAGTAGAAGTTATCATTAACTGCCATGTACCAATGATCTTGAAACTGAAAGGCATTTTCAAAACATGGCTATTGCTGAGATGAAATAAAAATTGATATATGTAGTTAAAACCTCTTACTTTATTTTATTATGTATTTATATATCATTTACATCTATATATTTACTTTTGTACTGAGAAAAATGTGCTATATATATATATATATATATATATATATATATATATATATATATATATATATATATATATATATATATATATATATATATATAAAGACATTATTATTATTGTTAATATCATTATCACCATTATTATGATATAAATAGGCATAGATTTATTAATTTCTACAATAAAAATTAATTTTTCCTCCATTATATGCTCTGTATCAGTTGTCAAGTTAAAATAAGCATGGTTAAAGCTACAAGTTCCTTGTGAACTAAAATGAATGTCCTCAACAGAAAACAGTTTTTTTTAGCAATCAGCGAAACTGTAGAGAACTGTGTTGTAGTTAAACTACTCATTCAATGCATAAAAATGCTGAAATATTTAATGTTCATTGCACAAAAAATTATAAATCCATATAGTATATCGGGGTGATAATATGCTTTAATTTCTTGACTGAACAGAGACTTCTGCCCAGAAAGATGTGGGTTCAAATCCTACCTAGATAAAGGATTTACTAGCCAATGAGTGTCTCTGGACAAGCTACTTTGCTACAAAAGGATACTGAACAATAAGGACAGCATTCCTAGGTTGGCCAACTGTTTTAAAAGTAGAACAATTACAGGCCTTGGGGGGAAAATTCCCCCCCCCATATAGTAAAGAACATTATCCCTTGCTAGAATTTGATGCTGCTTTTTTAATGTTTTTTAATACACTTATTGTTTTGTTCCCTTGAGATGCAACTTTTAATCCTATTGAAGGGCTGGGGGCTTTTGCTTTTGATGTTTTAGAAAATCCTCATGAAAAAAAATAAAAAGACAGCCTTTCCTTTGTCAATGAATTGCAACACCTGTTTGTATAGTCAAGTATATGGACTAAATCCTTTAAGTTCAAAACTCTCTCATAGGGATCTCTAAACACTGGGAACAAAACAAGAACTGATGTGGAACTTGACAAATGAGTGTGAACTGAAAAAGTGTCCTTGAAGTCACACCATAGGAAAAAGTTTTCACACAAATGTTCTCAAATAGTTTAATCACTAGTCTTAAACTGGTACTTACTGACCCATGAGATAAAAATGTTCAGGGTAATTAACTATTATTTTACAATTTATCAATTGGAATATACTGCATTGACATCATACAATCTTGGTTTGTGAGGGAATCAATAGTGCATTAAATTATAATAGTTTACTTTTAGATTGGATATGTCAATTCATTGTATATGTTGAGAACATCCTATTCAACTTTTACTTATGTATAACCCTAGCCACCAACATAAAAAAAATGTCATACAGAATTGTGATCTTAAAATTTATCAAGGCAAATCTCATTTTGTATTCTTATGAGAAAATTCCTAGATTTTACAGTGAGACAATCAAATTCTTTAAAAAAATCTCATTTTGTAATCTTATGAGAAAATTCCTAGATTTTACAGTGACATAATCAAATCATTTAAAAAGGAATACATTAGCTTTTATTTTACACAATTTTTATTGAAAACAGATTTTTGTAAATGCATTCAAATTAAAATTAAGTCAAAAGTTGACAATGTATAATGGTTTGGTGATTAAGACAGAATGAAATAGCAGAAGGGTCGTTTTTAGATTTGTGGTGTTCACAAAATATCCCATCGAATATTTAAAAAAAAGCACTAAGTTTCAAAGCAAGGAGGAAGTTACCAAATTTCTTGCATTCTTAGGAAGAAAAAGTCAAATGTGTGTAATAACCACTAGAGAACTTTACAGAATGAGTATAACCAGTCATGTACCTGACAGAAGTCAAATGGTGCAACAACCAGTCTTAGAGAACCTGCTACAAACTGCCTGAAGGAATCATGGTACATGTACTAATTCAGTTCCCATAGTAAACCTATCCAAAAACCATATTAAAAATTCAATAGCTTAAAATTTTTTAGGGTTCATGACCAAACCTATATTTATCAGCATGGATGAAACCTGGAGTCAGAGGAAAGGATATGAGCCATGGCATTATATGGGCCTGCATATTTTTTAAACATGCTTTTAATTCCGCACCAAAGAGTCAGGTGCTAATTTTAGTAATGAGTGTTCCAAACTCATGTCTATTAAAGGACTGAAATTCTATCAGTAAAACAATGTCTCTTTTTTTATTCACTTTCAACTAGGATAAGGTCTCAAAAGATTCTTTTCTCTAAAACATAACATAGATTATTAACCAAGCCTGGTCAGCCAAACCCATATATACTCTATTTAATATTCACCCATTTCTAGGCTGGTTCCCATTTTTCAATACAATTATTACCATGTATCCTGAATGACAATGCAGGAACCTACAAGAAACAGTTTAAAGTGTACAATGGCATCTCTGGGAACCTGCTAGGAATAATCTAAAAAGTCTATTGCCCAGTCAGAAACTTGCTAGAAACAAATATGTGTTACAAAAATGACCACCCTGGGAACCTACTAGAAACAGTCTGTTTGATGACCACAGAGGACCCTGCTGGGAACTGTCCAAGACTGAAGACCACATTACCCAAAACTGATAGCACAGTTAATTTTTTTTATAAAAAAAATCATAACTACCATATACACTCACTTGAGTTCAAACATTACTTATCTAAACGATTACATAATGCACCAGCAGATTTGGGTCTTTACAGTTCCTTTTCAGTAGGACAAACAGCACAGACCCTGTTCAACCATTGCATTATGTTGTTTGAAGTTTGTATTGAATTGTAAGTGAGCATATATGGTACTTAAAAACTACCATATACACACTATAATTTGACCTATCTTTAGGTATGATAATTGACAGTAAATGAAACTAAATTGATGACTTACTGCAAATGATAAAATATAAAAGCTTGACATAAACTATAATTGCTGGCTTTTTATTATATATATATATATATATATATATATATATATATATATATATATATATATATATATATATATATATATATATATATATATAAGTTTAATTGTTTGTAAGTTAGATATACTTTAATTTTGTTTTTACTACATGCTATTGTTAAGCAATATTGTATGGTTGACTTGACCTTGTCCAAACTTTAATTTATTTCTGCTTAACCCAAGCTGACTTTTTCAATTTTAATCATTGTAAACAACTGCAAACTGCAAGACCCAGATATGTCACTGCATAATGTACCATCAGTCCTTGGTCTCTGTGTTTGTTAGGAATAATCAGTGGCACAAATGACAAAGACTCTGATATGCAAGTTCATGATGCCAGATTAGGATCTATGTTGTTTTACAGTTTGACGTTGTGGGTACAGATGGTACTCTCTAATCAGGAAAAGGTTTTGCTCAAAAATACAAAATACAATACAGAATGTAAGAAATATCAGTCACTGTAAACCCTATTTTACATTGTCTTAAATTCTTTCATGTCGGTGTCATTTTATGTCACATGAAAATTACTGGTCAGTGAAAGTGGACTGAAGTGCCTTGCTTTTGGATCATCTACTGTAGCAACTCTTAGGCTGAGTTGATCTTTATGGTGGTACTCAAACCCACATCTTTCTGATCATGAATCCAATGTGTTCACCAGTGAACACCATAACTCAGTTGTATGTGTTTATATGATATTATGATTGATCTTTCTTATCAAAGTAATTACATACAGTAAGATGATTTTTGAAGCCCATTCATAAAAGATCGTTAAAACTGCATACAAATTTAATAACTTCCATGTTACATTGTTAAAAACTATGATAAATCCAAATCGATATAACTCAAAATGCTAAAAATGCATATCAAGGTAGATTACAAAGGCATATAAAACTGGAACTTCTAAAATAAAAACTCATGTGTGTGATCCAGCGAGAGAGAGAGAGAGAGAGAGAGAGAGAGAGAGAGAGAGAGAGAGAGAGAGAGAGAGAGAGAGAGAGAGAGAGAGAGAGAGAGAGAGAGAGACTCGATGCATCTTAAATTTATGTGCAAAAAAAAGTAACACAAAGCATACTTACTGAATATACTGGATTGCCCTTTCACCTTTTATGTTATATATAATGTTTTCATGCACCGATTCAAGAGTAACAGCGTCGAAACCATCTTTTCTGTCACTTTGTAAAGATTCACTGTTATCTTTCTTTTGACTTTCCCGCAGGTAAAATCCCACAAGAAGCCCAAACATAAACAACACTAAAACTATGAGAATAAGCAAAGAATAAGTCCATGCGTTTAGATATCGCACTGGTTTTGTAGAATTTGATTTTTCTGGCTGGTAAAGTCTATCAATATCACTTTGATCCTCCGCATCTTTAACTTTCCAAGAGCGATTATTACGGCATATCTTCCACAGACTCGCCATGTTTACTGAATGAGAAAAAGTCAAACTAAAGACAGGTGCATTGAGTGAAAGGGGTCGTCTCAAGACATGTCATTGTAATTGACTAGACTGCTGTCGATTCGATTGGCTGAATTTCAATAACTATCTTTTGAAAATCGAAAGTTGTGTATTTGAGATCAATCTATTTGAATTTTATGTACTAATCACTTTTCTTTTAGCGCGGGAAGATTTTCTTTGTAGATAATGACAAAGAATTGCACATAGTTCCATGGCTTAATGTATACAATATTGATAGTCGTCAATACTATTTACATTATGATTATTTCTTCAAAATACTGCAGGTATTAGAGTTTTCATTATTAAAAGATATTATAGCATAGTTGTAGATTGAAATTGGATGAAAACTATAATGTGCAGGGATAAATTAATAATTTTGCACATTTATTTTGCATTTGAAATTGTAATATTTGAACATTATTTTAATGTATTATAAAGTCTACAATTTTATTGGTTTGTATAATATAAACAAATATATAAGGATCTTGTTGCACAGTACATGATTTAAAAAAGATGTGTGATAGTTTATTTCATTTCCAATGATGATTTTATTTTTGATCAAATGTCAGCACACTAAATGTGAAAGGTTAATAAAGTCTGGTTTATTAATACAATATGCTAACAGAATATGAGGTAAATACAAAGTATTAGAAAAACTGAGAATATTCATGCGAGGACACTAATGATATTGTGAAACGTACGGTAGTGTTATTGCATCTGTCCTGGGGTATCTTACGTAATTTTACTGGGTACGTGGCATGCCCGATAGTATATAAATAAAAGGAGCAGAAAATCATAAATACAGCTGTTCCTAAATTTAGCAGAGAGACTTATCAACGTATTAGACCTGGTACAAGTAAACACGGAAGGGTGCACATAGTACATACCAAGTTTCCTATCTTGGATATACACAATAAAAGTCACATAAGAAAATCATTTCCTCTATAGAGAAAACTCTGTCTAACCAGTCGTACAGTTTCGTAATTTTTAAATTCACATAAAATATATCATTTTGTCTTATAATCTTTTCACTCTCTTTGAACAAATACTAGTATGTTTGATCTTGGTATATGAATTTAAAAAAATTACATATAAACTGATAATATACGTGAAGATATATAAAAATTCATGTGAAATTCTGCGTCTTAAAATTGCCTTTCTAATCTATTGTCGAAGCATCCTTCTCCTTCTCCTCAACCCCCCCCCCGCCCATAAATAAAAAACAAAAGCCAGCAAAGAATGTCCTGTGCCACGAAGGTCACGGGTAACTTTTATAATGGATTGTGTGTGGGGGTGGGTGGGGAGATACATTGGATTGTGAGATACATTGTAAACACTGACATTTATATTTATCATGCTATCAGATTAAAATCATGATCTCAGACTACTCAAAGATCAGACCTACCGTGTTTTTGAAAAGGAGATCCGGATTTTAATCAGGTTAAATTTTGATGAATAATCACATGCATGTTAATACATACTCCTCCGCATCTTCTCTGGCCAAAGTTCCGATATGATAACGCATGCTAAGGAGAGTTATCACACCAGACTCTTGGCTAGCGATGATGCCTCCTCACCTACTTTCCAACTTTGGTCATGAACTTAAAATAAAAATGTGATCAAACGTTCGTCTTTACAGATCAGCCTGCTTAGGTTTGAGTCTGGGTCCGGACAACGTGGATATTTGAGAAAGATTACTGGATGCCATGCAAAGCCTGTAATAGGCCTAGAGTCACCTGCACACAAAGGAATGTTTCGGCCTACATTCGTAAAACTTAATAGAAGACGACTACATGTTTGCCCCTTACCCCCCCTTCCGGCAAAATAATTATTCGGGCATATACTTGTTATCACGTGCAGAAAATGTGGTAAATCCACAACGCCAAACCTATCTCGAATATATAGATTGCCAATTGTACAAATAATATCCCTTTGGACAAAGACATGGTCATCCCGGGTCGAACGACCTTATTCACAACGGGATGTAAATTTATATTTTTCACAAAAAATTATTTATAAAAAAAAACAACAGCATCCTTCACCCAAAAAACATGCAAAAAACCCATAACCTTTTATATTACATACGTAGAATCCACAATATCTATACTCTTAAGTGCCCAAATTCAATGCATATCAGAAGCGCGTGGTATTATCGGTAGAACATTGTATTTTTGCCGGTGGTACGTATCACCCTTTATTTGCTTTACCATTACGTTGGTAGGTCAATAAGAAATGTACGGAAATTCCCAAGCAATTTAGTGATATTAAAAGCATATTTTCATATTTTATAACAAAAGGATTCTAATAAATATTTTCTGGGGTGTTTTTATTTTTAACAAAACAGTTGCAGTTGTCACAAATTAATTTTAAATATTACAAATATGATTATAATTATGATCCTTTAAATCACATGTCTGACACGTGTGATATATGCCATCGTTGTGGCCAAATGAGTTGTTGTGAAATATATATGGGCCAAATCCAACTTTTCGCAATATTTCGGATTAATACAAAATGTAACTTTTATTTATTTCATAGTGTATGTTAATTTGTGAAATACATGTATTGCTTTGAAAGACTGCGTAATTATTAATGAAACAATTCGTATCAGAATATGTTAATAACAATACAATACAATACAATACAATACAATACAATACAATACAATACAATACAATACAATACAATACAATGCAATGCATTGCAGTGCAGTGCAGTGCAGTGCAGTGCAGTGCAGTGCAATGCCATACCATACCATACCATTCCATAGAATAACACGCTTTGACAATCGTAAAGAACAAATAAACCTGCACATTTTGTTAGAAAGATCCCCTTTCAAATGACCCCTTTCAAATGAACCAGATATTTTCACCTGCAATCTTTTCCCAGGTGCTATGTACAGTACGTCAACTGTTATGGCGTGAATCCAATCACCAATGTGGTCTCTTTGTGAAATTAGGAGTCAATTTGCTAAACGAATAACGTACCCCTGATTTACTTACACAAATAATAACCCGTTGCTTGCAATTCTTTCCTCAAATATTTTGATAAATGTAAAGATAACATTCTTTGATACTTAAAATATATGCTGCTACCAATTGGTAAATTTTATGCCCACCCACATACCTTTGGAGGGAAACATGTTTTGTTTTCTTTATCTTCTTTTTGTCAGACGGTTTGATTGTGTTTCTTCCTTCCTACCAAAAAATAAGATGGAGGAAATTACATCTTTTTCTGGAATGAATTCCTTGATTACGTCCCCTAGCCCCAAGCATCTATTGTCCTTACGACTAAACATGACACTCCCATCTTTTCACCCGAATAATATGGCCTCGGAATAATCTAATTAGCATTTCCTATCCATTTGTGAGAGAATACATCTGAATGAAGACTATGCTTCTTTCGTACTATTCAGCAACAATAGTTACAGCATAGGTAGTAATTTAAAGTGTGCAAGATTCATTTCTGCTCCATAATTAACTCAAACCGATTTCATTGAAAAGAGCTTCAAACGACGTTCCTGTTTTTCCAGTAAAATTTGTATGTTGACATGGTATTTATGTGCTTAATCAAAACAGTATGCATAATGTAACGATTGAATCCCATTTCAACTGTTTGCAGGTCTAAAGTTTTGTTCCAAAATAATTTATAATTCAATTATTGTGCATGTGAATGGTCAGTATCTCACACGAACAGTAGACGAATTTCATACGAGTACGTTAACTGTTGTATAAATTGTACCTAAAGTTGGATGATTAAACGTACACAATAGCCAACACTTTGTAAAAGACGCTGTGCTGACATTGTGACAAAGCTAGGGCGTTTTGAAATCGAAGCCTACAATTTACTAGCTAGACAATTGATATAATAGGCAGTGAAACTTTTAATAGGACGATAACCGGGTCGTGATGTTTAGTAGAGGAGACAGGAAACATAAAACACACTGACTAAACAAATGGACAAATATTAACTGGACTGAGAAATCACATAAAATTCAAACAGAAAACAATGTTATGGTTGTTATCGTTCTTACACAGAAATGCATGTACAACACGAGCGCGCGCGCAAACACATGCTAATAATTAACAATACAAATTAATTTTTGTTCTTCTTTCAAGCCGATTTTTTTTTTCTCAAAAAGTTGGATTTATTTCCAATATCTTCCACAAAATCTCATTCGGCACGGCAGCCATGTGGATACAAAGCAGACATTGGAAAGAATTATATAATTTACTTGGAGGCAATCAGCCCGTATAAGGTGCCATGACGTAACTTATGGTGAATTTCAGGAGATCGATTCCACGCATGTGGACATACCACAAAATCTTTCTTAGAAGTCGACCTGGAGTACCCCGACGAGCTTCAAGGCATGCACCACAATTACTCGCTGGTCTAGTAAGCGAAGATAGCAACTATCGAGTTTGAAGAGACATTTTTCAAGCTCATAAACAATGCCGTATCCGGCAAAACAATAAAGAATCTCGAGAAAAGGATTAGAGTTGAAAATCACCTGGAATGTTATCAGGAGAAACTTTTGAACTCAAAGCGGACTCGGCAATTGAGTCGGGTAAATTATTTAGCGGTGGATTGGTAGCAGCTCCCAATTTAAAAATAAGGAAGCCCGTCTACATCGATGCAACAGTGTTAAATCTAACAAAGCTAAATATATATCTAAGTTCAACTGTGATAAGATTAAACCGTGGTACACGGACACGGGCTAGTTGTTCATGTACATTAGTTCCTGTTACTTCTACATGGATATGGACGCGCCATCACTCGCGTGCGAATTTAACACTAGTATTACCGGGGGGAAAAAAAACATCAGCTATTCAGCAACATCAACAAGAACGTTGTGGGAAAATTCAAAGACAAGTGCCTAGACAGCTCATCGAAGAATACGTGGGACTGGGCTTCGTGGCTGACTCTGGTAAGAATGTTCAGAAACAAATAGCTTGTGCATATTATTGAATGTGTACCCGAGCGACACGATTTCAAACTCGCAGTACATTTTATTTGGTCCGGGGAAACATATCAACATGGGTAGATATCGGCATACCAAGGTGAGTTTGTCCCCCTGGATACCAAGAGGTGGATTTTCTTTTGACGGAGTCAATCTTTACACGTAAAGGCGAGCAGAGATCAAATTATAGATAAGGGTGTTTGCTTCACCCATGGACCTGGATTAACTGAACATAAACTTCTTTGGTCCACATCAGACGCAAGTTACTGCGATTCCGACTCTGTTATTATGTGTTCTAACCCGAGTTAAAATCGCAAAACGTGTTTTTGCACGGTTTCGCACGCAATAGGAACGCATGATAACTAATATACAACGATAGGCACTTAATATCCAGAGACGTGAATGGTAAAAATCGAAAAAGATTCGAAAAGCTCCTGTTTTTATCATTGATTTATTTGCCTGGTAAAAGCCTAAACTGCCCATGCGAAGCGATGGAACCAGTTCTGTGTTTCTGAACTCTGTTCTTAGTTGAAGAAGTTCCCGAAAAACGCAATATCTCTTGAATCTGATCATGTAATAGTTAACATTGGATTAGTTGCATGTTATAGCATCAACTGTGGGCGATCAGCCACTTTATGATATATTCAGATATTTCGCGAAAAAGCTTACACCTCAGGATTCCGATGAATCGTCGCCATCCATCCAGGTCTTTATCGTGTACGATGATGCTATATTTGATCACCAAGACAACCCCGAAATAATATGCTTGCTGAGCCCTCACAAAACTGAGACGTGATCTATGTTACCCAACGACGAGCATACACGCCCAGTATGATCATGAATTTGTACGGGGCTATCTGGACTTGTATGGCTTATACTCAAATATAATCTAGCCGAGGATCAAACAAAATAAACAGTTTTTGGACCACGATGATATATCAACATCCACTCGAGGCCAACTATGAATCATCGCATTAACTCTCGTAAAACCCAAGTCGTTGTCTGTGTCATCGGGTTGTGAAAGATGAAGAGGAATTCACTTACAGATCTACCGCGAGAAAATTAATCGTCAATTGGATCGAACCATCAACATTAACTCCACTGGCCCAAGGACGCACCTGTGCTTGCAATAGTTCTTGGGTGGGAGTGGGGGAACGAGAACGATCGTCGGTGACACTAAGCGGCGGAGTAATCGGTGTAGTTCTAGGCAAACAAAAGCGTACAAACAATTACTGTAGACGTAAATATTGCCCAGAAAAATATTTTCCAGAATTGTATTGCTGTTATACCAGTAAAGATAGCCACTTTGTTGGAAGTGCGTGTGCGTGTTGCACATAGCAGTGATGCGTCTGGGTTGTAGAATGAGCCCAGTTGGATTTCAGCTAATACACTGACAACATTTTATTGACATAAATGTTTATTTGTAATATAATTGAACGATGAACGAATTCGATCGTCAGCTTTAAGTCCAACAATGGATTTATCAAACTGATTCGCACTGAGTTCAACAACTGATATAAGAAGATATAGTTCCTAAAATGGAATTTTATCAAGACATGCAACATCAGCGATTAATTCAACAAGAATCAATACAAAGAACTTATGAGCAAATATGATTGATATATGGTTCTATCACCGTGAATGATCAATAAATATAATTAAAACAGATCACCAAGGGTTTCAAAGTGAAAGATTTATACACAAATATAAACGATATATGATTTTGTCACCAAGAGTATCAAAATGAAGGATTTATTCATAACTATGAACAATGTATGCTTCTCTCAGCAAGTGTGATCCATGTACAGAATTTCTACAAAAAGATGAATAATGACTATTTAATGCAAAAAGAAGGATGTGTGTATTATTGATTTTCACTGATATAGTGATATTAAACAGTACTGATTCAAGCATGGAACTCGTGTGCCTCGTAGCGTCCAGTTGACGATCATGATGTGTTTTCAGTTGCACAGATCTCGTCTATGGTAAAGGAGACACCATTCAATTGTCTTTTTTTTTGTTTTTTGTTTCACGGTGACGTTATTAATAGATGTCATGTTTTTTGTAAGCTAGGTAGCCGGATGTATAAAAGCGGGGATGTTTTCAACTCGTTTGAAGTGTGAGCAATCGCCACCGGCCAGTGTCAAGTGATTATGTAAGTCGCCAGAAAACTCAGCTTTCGGGTCCAATTTTGTAACTTGCACCCATGTGTTATACCTTGGTCGGAGATCAAAAGAAAGCCAGCATGGTAAACGGGGAGTGTTCTACCTGCCACGTAGAAAACCAACAATAAACCCTGATAGTTTAGTTGATTGGGTCAGTCCCACAATGTCCAATCGGAATTCAGTTAGGGAATGGGCCTAAATCCTAGATTCGAGAAATTAGTTGACCTCTGTCCAAGAATTGGTTAGTATACCTGAGACACACTCTTGTGAAGAGACATCGCTATCATGAATTATACTCCGTGAGACGCCACTCGTGAATAGGCAGGAGGAGAAGGACACAGAATTGTGAACAAAGAAAGAAGCTTTGGAAGGTAAATTTTGCTCGATTTTTTTTTCAAAACAATACAGCGTCGCAATTGTAAGCATTGATATTATTTTACTCAGTTGCTTTAGCTTTGGTTTAGTACGCAGTGTTTCTTGTATGAGCTTATTTGAGACACAAATTTGAGTTACGTAGAGAACTGATTAGATTGCTAGTTTAGCAGAATTAATATTATGAGTCGTTGATAGGTTACTCCGTAGTAACCAATACCTTTATGAATGCGTATGTTAGCGTTCACTACTTAATATAGATGTTTGAATATATCAGAGCATATATATTTGAATATTTGTATATTTTGGTATGAGTTGTGATGTAAAGAAATTCATCTAATTATTGTGATTGTCAGTATAATCGCATTATAAGCATGCACTGATGTCAGTCAATTATCGTTGTATGTATACGAGTACTTGATATCATGTTTTTATGTTTTCTTATGTTGTGTTATTATATTGTGTTTTACCATACAAGATTGTATGTGTATTTCGATGTGAATGGATGCGTGACCGATGAAATGTGGTAGCCGAATCTGATGATAAGCTATATGTGTAGTGTGAGGTGTGAGCAACTAGAAAAACTAGTGTACCATCCTCGTGTTTTACAGGAGGCGGCTTTCGGGGGACAACTTCCGGTTAGAGGTAGAGTCCCCGAGTCTCTAAGAGAGAGAGAGAGAGAGAGAGAGAGAGAGAGAGAGAGAGAGAGAGAGAGAGAGAGAGAGAGAGAGAGAGAGAGAGAGAGAGAGGCGTAACCAGTGAGACCATGGTACTAGTGAAATATATACGCGCGTGTTATTTGTAGATGTTATTTGTGGAATAGTCGTCTCGATCTCTGCTGGCTTTGGATTTTACGGAGACAATCATGGGTACACCAATCAGATTTGCTGGCGCTGGCAAAATAATTTCATTACGATTATATCATTGAATATGTGTTTATTCGGATGTTCTCGCTGCAGCGCAAAGCAGTCTCGCTTCAGTTATCAAGATGTCTAGCTGGCCATCGAAGAGTAAACAATTACCACAACAGAGTTTGAGACGGCGCTAGCCAATAAGGAAGACTTCCAACGACTTCATGCATAGATTCGAAACTGGGTTTATCGCGGAGACAGAACCAAACAGCCATGCGACTCAGAGGCAGTAATTATCGATAAATGGTTGGAAAGTGTACCTTCCAGAGAGAGAGAGAGAGAGAGAGAGAGAGAGAGAGAGAGAGAGAGAGAGAGAGAGAGAGAGAGAGAGAGAGAGAGAGGCGTCTAGCAGTGGTTTTTTTTTTCACTGAAGGCTCACCCCATGTGCGACTTCTGGTCAGTTCAGAATATATACGGGCTGCTCTCATAATTGGAGAAAAAGTAAACTGATGGTGTATGGAAGGCTTTGACCTATATCTGTAAATCTAAAACACTTACTTCATACTGCTATTCCAGAAGGGTTAAGAAAAGAAAACTGTCCAACATTCTCAAATAAACAACGTGCCTTCATCAACCTTTAGAGGAATAGTACCCATACACTAAAACTGAGTCTCAGGGACTACTATTACTATTTGCTTATTATTATTATTATTATTATTATTATTATTATTATTATTATTATTATTATTATTATTATTATCAACATTCACAAATGACAAATAACCACTCCGGTGGTCTACGGTGGTCTAGCGGTTAGAGCGTCCGCCTCGGATGCGAGAGGTCATGGGTTCTTACCCAGACCGAATCATACCAAAGACATTAAAAAATGGTAATAACAGCTGCCTTGTATGGCGCTCAGCATTAAGAGGTTAGTTTTAGTATTGGTTGGCCTGGTGTCAGGGTAATATGACTGGTTGGGACATCATACCACATGTCTGCTCCATGATGCTCCAGTGCTGGACATCACTATAAACTCACACTGCAGACATAGTAGCGATATGACTGAAAAATTGTAAAGCTTCGTTAAAAATCTAAATCACTCACATATAATGCTGGTCATTCACACTTTTGCATATTTCACATTATATATGCTGCTAATAATACATACATTTTGCTTCCTTATATATATATATATATATATATATATATATATATATATATATATATATATATATATATATATATATCACATCTTTGTGTCACTTCTAAATGGGATTTACCTTTTACAAAGCTGCAACGCTCTAGCACTTTGTTGACTATGATGTACCTGACATGCATAATAAATTGACATGTCGTGTTTACGAGTAAATAATAATAATTGAATGCACCGTTGATTCCTTTACCAAGCAAGATTATACCGTTGTCAAAACCGCTCATTATAATTGATAAATGGTCAATTAATAATCAGTTACCCTCGCATGCATCAATACTGTAGGAGCAACGATTAAATTGCTAGAGAAAATGAGTGTGTGAAAATTTCCATGCCGTCTGACTTCAATGACGCATTTTTGGTTCATGTTCAATTGCTAAGTTACGCACCAGTTCATGCTTTGTTCGCCGTTTTCGGAGGGCCCAATTAGAGTTTTCAACTTAAGAGGATTAGCCTCAGTACCAAATGGCGGTCCTATTTGATTCCACCGAAGAGAATCCATCTTTTCAATTTGAGGCGAGAATTGTCTGAAGCATCACAAGCAAATGAAGTGCAGCGCCCTTGCAACCGATTATGGACTGCATAGCAGTATAACAGTGTACAGTATTTTGTATTGGGGGGGGTATATTAAGGTAATATCGTTATAAAGTTAACATCATATTCGTGCAGGGACTTGTCAATATATGCTTTACTGTATGCAGGCATTTTCACATGATTCATCCGTACCTTTTCAGTCCATCTTTTAAACTGATGCGCAGTGTCTACGGATACTGTCACCTAGAGGTATGTATATGTATTTTATGGTTGGTTGGTTGGTTGAAATGTTTTTCGGCGCACCAGCACAATAAGGCTATATAGCGCCATTCAAAACGTTAAATATTTTCTTTAGTTAAAAGTGGTGAAAGATTTTGAAAAAATCAGCGCTATTTAACCAAACTGTTGAAGGTAAAGCGATAAAATGGTAACGGTGATAAAAAAAAGTAGTTTCCCGCTCAACGGGGAGTACAAATGATGTATGACAACGATGAAAGGTAATTAAAATCTAGCGACGGTATATATATATATATATATATATATATATATATATATATATATATATATATATATATATATATAACGCATAAAACTGTTCAATGTGATGGCATAAAAGTTATAACTTATGATAAATATTTACTTCCTTCAGGAAGTCTATGATATAAGAAATGCTAACTGTATCAAAGAGCTTCCTAATGTCTTGCACATTGCAATAATAATTACGGGTAGGTTGGAAGTCGAAACACTCCAGCGTAAAATGCTTAACAGTGAGTGGCTGATTTAAACCCAGTATCAAAGACTGTTTACGTCAAAAATGGCAGGCATCATGGAATGATGCCATGAATAACAAACTTCATTCCATCAAGCCAACCCTAGGAGAATGGACTTCTTCTTACAGAGCCGTCCGTAGGGAGAAAGTTGTCATTGCAAGAATTCGTATTGGCCAAACTTATTTAACCCACTCCTACATACTAAAAGGAGAAAACCCACCAGAATGCATATCTGGTAATGAACCATTCACAGTATCTTATGGCGAATTCCTTTTTTGACAAGCACGTATTAATTTTAAAAAATCTGTGTGTGTGTGTGTGTGTGTGTGTGTGTGTGTGTGTGTGTGAGAGAGAGAGAGGGGGGGGGGGCTAATCAGGATATTTCTGCGCAAAAGTCAGGCACATTAATTACTGTGCCACACGGATCCTAAAAGAGAGGATTTTAAATGTCGCATACTTTAACCTCACAGGGTCTCATACCTTTCAGTCAGAAAGCAGAAGTTTGATGCATATATCACGATTTTCATGATTTTTCCCTGTCATCTGGTCTTATGTATTATACCAACATCATAGATTTGTAGACTGTCATAAATAGCCGTGTCCATGACCAATGCTAATTAGAGGGGAAACAAAACCGAAATAGCAGACAGTAATGCGTGAGTTGTTTCCCTTCAACGACATGGATCTTGTTATCACATCTTTGCAGTGGCGTTTCGAAAACATTATACCATATTGTCCGTAAGTCGCTGTCTATGTGCGCGCGTGACAACTCTTCCTACATCATTAAAATAGTTACTTTCAATCTTATGAATGTTTCAGAAGGGAGATGGTGAGTGCATGCTCACCTCTGGTGAAGGACAACAAGGAGCTCGTATAGTTGCTTGAAATGTACATAAACACATTTATAACGCACATGTGTAGGTAAATTGCAAGCAACTATCCGAGTCCATTTTGGGAGTGAATTAATAAATGGGATTGATACTAGTGAAATTGTTTTGACTCCGTGCCGGCTATAGCACTAACTACACGTGCTGTCGTTCAGCGTTTGATTCCCACTGCAGCTGTGCCCTTGGTTCAGGGTGACAAAACATTCGTTGCAAAAGATCCGCACATTCATCAGCAGCAATGGTAAACAATACGTATTTTAAAAGAGATGAAAGATAAATTAATTTGAAAAAAGAAAATATTTACGGTAAATGACAATATTTTATCTTGTTGTGCCCTCAGTGCAAAATTACAAACTATTGTAAATTTTCATATTTTCATATTTTTATTTAACAAAGATATTTCAATAAGAAACTTAGCACTGAATGTATACATTTGTAAGAAATGCTGGCCGAAATAAATTTGTAATGAAGAAATGTGTTTTGATGAATCCTCTTACTTCACCAAATAAAAGATCACAAAAATTCACCAAGACTGTCATTTTCATTACTCCTTATAGTAGTATAAGGAAAGGCCGATTTGAGCTCAACGACCCCTCTCCCCACACCCTCCAGACCTCCAAACAAATACAAAATTACCACTTCTCTCTGTCCTAAACTCTCACCCCCAATGATATACACATACAATTGTAAAGCAGATCCTAGCTCATAACATGTATACCTTACTTGGTAACATCAGTTATCTAATCAATATCATCTATAGAACCAGCCAAGCTAGAACATGTATACCTTACTTGATAACATCTGCTACCTAATCAATATCATCGTATAGAGCATAGTCAAGTTTTAAAAACCCAACCCCTACACAAAATCCAAAGTCAAATATTCTTTAACTACACAAAAAACTGGTTAAGTGGCAGATGTATTTTTTAAGGAAAAGGAGGATGTGAGCCCAAATATTTTTTTTTCACACCCTCCAGACCTTCAAACAAATACAAATTACCTCTATGAGAGACCTTAAAAACCCAACCCCTACACAAAATCTAAAGTCTATAACTATACAAAATACCTAGGTAATTTAATCAATAATCACGCTAAGATCCAAGCTATAGAACACCTGTTGAAAAATACCTAGGTAACGTAATCAATAATTGCCCGAAGAACTAAGTTATGTAACAGATGTTATTAATTCTATGGAGACCGAGCAAAGTAAAATGTTTTAGTAATGTTATATACGTTATACGGAGATCACGTGATTAGAAGGAATGTTCTCGAATAAGGAAATACTGTAATGCTCATACGTGATTGGAAGTTTCTGGAACATGAAATACTCTAATACACATGCGTAAACGCCTGTATCAAAGGCAGGTACACGTCTAATCACGCAGTTTGAGGGAGCACTTTATCAGATAACAGATATACTGAGATCATGTTAACACCCAGGCAGAAATTAAAATACGCATTTGTGAAAAGGTAAGTACATTATTATTAAGTTTAAATAAAATTTTATATTATATCATACTTCTTTTTATAATATTTTTCATATTTGCTAACCCTCATTGGTAAAATATCTGTTAACATACTATCAATAATACGGAACTCGCGTATTAAATTGTCCATATCATATTTTATACCACGCAAGTAAGATCGTATCAGATCAAGTAATTTTGTATAGGTGATACTAGCCGCTTGTCAATTATTTTTTTTAGTTGCGAGGCTAGGTTCAACTTTTTTACACGCTGTTGAAAGAGAGACACCAATACCAGAGATGATTAACAAAAACGGATTTAATGATACCCCACTTGAAATTATACCAGATTTGATCATTAACAAAGGTAGATATGATATTATTCGAAATATTTTGTTTGTAGTAATTGTAACATTTTTTTACGCACCACATTTTTTTATGATAATATTTGTAATATTGTATGAGTGCGTCCACATCTTGGTTTGGAATATCTTTTGAAATATAATTGAAATCAACTATACTTTTTTTCATTATAATATTAGTTCACATAGTCTCATGTTTGGTTAATCCATAATAAGATCTGGTTGTTCAGCTATAAATTCCAAACACCAGAGAAAAATGGCTAATTTTAAAGTTTTATCAACTGGTTCAAGTATAAATTCTTCAGAATTTTTGTTTATTATTACAGATAATACTCCAGATGAGTCATCATTTGGATGACGAAATAGATATTTGGTAGATATTCTAAACTTTGCACTGCTAAGCACTGACAATCTATACACACCGGTAACTTCTGCAATATATTTGATATAATTATTTTTTGGTGTCCACCCAGTACAACCAGTATCAACAGTATACACAATATTTTTAATCTGCTTGTGAGGAATTTTAATCATACTCGTTTTCTCAATAATATCAAGAATTCCACTTATAATATCATTGAGTTTTGTGTTAATATTAGCGAGTTTTGTGTTAATATTAGCGAGTGTAATGTCAACATTTGATGGATTTCCCAAAAATTCGTTATTAGTTTTGTTTATATTTCTACGAAAACTTAAAAATGTTCACGTGACCAAGAAACTCAGTTTTGAGCGCTGTTATTTTATTATTGATTAGAACGTCTTGATCCTCGACGTATTTTTTGTTTACAGCATCAAAATCAGACTCAGGTTTTCTGAGGTTAGTAATGGCATTATTGTTCATATTGAGAAATGCACGCATAATACCACCATTGACTGACCCATACATTGATTCTTGATCGTCAACATATTTTTTTGTTGTAGCATCATTATCAGTAGTTGGATATCCAATATCTGTAATTTTGTTCTGGTTCATAACAATATTCCCACTAAATACATCACCTGCTTTTTTAACAAAATCATTCACTGACCTACCAGAATCTTGTATCTTACCTCGATTGTTAAAAGTAACGATATAGTCAGTAACCGCATCAATATTTCGTACAAGTACATCTGACAGTTTTACATTACTCGTCTTTAATCGTCCTTCTTTGTCCTGGAAAATGACGACTTCATTTGGATCTACACTGGCAACATTTAATAGATTATTAATTTCATTTTTGAGCTGATCAAGAGTTGCATACCTTGATAAGTCACCTTGATAACCTTTTGTGGATACATCTGCTAATGTTCCAAATTTTTTATAGTAACTCATTATTTACTATCCTACATAAAATTATCAACATTATATAAAATTATAACAACAATGGCAAAGTCGACAATATTAAACTTTGATACAGAGAGACTGGTGAAGCATAAACATAACAATGAACTTCCTGATTGTCATTATCTTATTGTTGGGCGAACTGGATTAGGAAAAACAAATTTGCTTATGAATTTGCTTCTTGGTGATAATTTTAACTATGACAGTTTATATTTACACAATCAATCCACAGCAAGATAAGTATGAGTTATTAAGCGAGTATAATAACAAGCTTCGTGATGATCTTAAGGCTGATGAAGATTGTTTTATAATTAGGCAGCCAGAAGATCTGATTCCAGTTAATCAACTTGATGCAGATGAACATTTATTTTACAGTTTGACAAGCAATCTTCTCACCTTAATGATGATATTGCAATTAATTTTATCTAAACTTACAAGTATAATAATGTCAATATATTGTCTCAAGTGTAGAACTAAAACAGAAAATATTAATGAAACAACAGAAAAAAACAAAAAACAACAGGATGATGTTAAAAAGTATTTGTGCAATTTGTGGAAAAAGAAAAAATATGTTTTTAAAGAAAAAGTCACTGGGAGCTGGTTATCCTAATGTTGTCAGGGAGGTTATTTTAGTAGACGACTAAAATATAGAATGATATGCAACTGTGATTCTGACAGAGATTTGTGTCTTGAGCAAAATAAAATTGTCGCATACTGTCAATGTTGTAACAACAGAGAAATAATAGGTACAGGTATAGATATACACAAAAGTATTGGTAAATTACCAAAACTAAAAGGCGGTTGGACTTTGCCTGGTCATCGGTATACAGGACCTTATAATCCGCTAGATCAACAACTAGATGAAAACGACAATCCATTACCAGGACAAGAAACTTATAATCAAGTGGATGCAATAGCGATGCGTCATGATATCTGTTATCGTGATCATGAAAACTCGAAAGCAGATTGTGATAAAGTGATATTAGACGAATTACGTGATATGGAGCCAACAAATCTACGAGAACGTTTTGATAGAAGATTTGTTCAGAAAATGGTTGGAGCAAAATATAAACTTGGACTCGGAAAAGAATTATACGATGATCTTGCAGTCGAACTACATAGACCTAAAAAAAAGTTTCTGAGACGTAAAGTTGTCGCTAATGCCCTAGATGATATCTGGGCAATAGATTTGGTAGATGTATCCAATTTGGCTCAGTTTAACGTTGGCGCTGATGGTGCTCCAAAAAGGTATTTGTTTAATGTTATAGACGTTTTTAGCAAATACGCTTTCAGTGTACCTATTTAGGATAAGACAGGAACTTCAATGACGGATGCGCTAAGACAAATAATACCGAGTACAGAAAGAAAACCGAATAAAATCTGGACTGATCACAGAGCAGAGTTTTTTAACAAAAAGTTTGAGCAGTTTCTAGAACAAAATAATATAAAAAATACATTACAGGGAACGAGGGTAAAAGCGTTGTTGTCGAGAGATTTAATCGTACGTTAAACGAAAAAATACACAAACATTTGACAGCTAAAAACACCAACAGGTACATCGATGACCTTTCTCAAATCGTGGACAAGTATAATAACACGAAACATCGAACCATCAAAATGTCACCCAATAATGCTATTAAAAATCCGATATTAGCAAATGAAAACATGTACCGCAGATATAAATTTAAGGTTGGTGATAAAGTTAGAATTTCTTTGATAAAAAAGGTATTTGCAAAAGGATTTACTCCAAACTGTAGCGAAGAAGTATTTGTTGTTGATAAAGTACTTTTAACAATACCTGTAACGCACGCGTTAAAAGATCTGGCAGGGGAACCTATCATAGGTAGTTTTTACGAACAAGAACTACAGAAAACTGAGCAGGATGTTTTCGTTATTGAAAAAGTGATTAGGATAAAAGGAGATAAAAGTTTAGTCAAATGGCGTGGGTATAGCGATAAATTTAACAGTTGGATTCCAACCAAACAGATTATGATATAATGCTATTATAAATTAATTCATACTTTGATTTACATTTTACTGGTTTACATAACGATATTAGATACTGCTTGCGATCGTCAGAGATCGTCATTAGATTAAAAGTTTTAACAAATATGAAATCGAATTTGATATTTTTCTGTCGGCCTGGAATGTCAATGTTTAAGAAAGGTTTGATCAGCTGTCAAAACTGTTGTTGCTCGGAAACGGTAAAATTAAATTTCATTATTTTTTTAGCAATGTGATACTTGACATTAATCTTTCTAGTGGTTGTTCTGCTGTAATTTGATCTATCAATGACGGTGACTATTTTATCATCATCGTCAGACTCGTTGTTGTATAAAATATCATCTTCGCTATAACCAACAGATTTGTCTATCATATCGTTAGTGATTGTAATATTGTCTGCAACTTTATCGTTAATGTTTACATCTCTTGCAGTGAAGTCGTTTCATCACGTCCATTATTATAATATATTTTTATCTAATTTATTTTTATAAGATGACCGACAAGGTAAAATATAACCAAAAGGTTAATATAGTAAATTACAACGAACTAGCTGAAGCGGTAAGAAAATGCTTGTCGGGTTATAGTGCATACTCTGTTGACATTATTGTGATGCAAGGTGATTCTCATAAAATATTATTAACAGCAGCAGAAAAAGATAAAATTAATGAAAGTGCAGTAACGACTTTAAAATTTGATCGTAATGATGTTATAGCATTTGCTCATCATTGCTTGACTAAAACCGAATTACAAAATATTATTATTCATCATATCTTAAACAAATCCTAGTATTGTATTCGCTTAAAAAAGCTGATCTTGTTACTCTATCAGCTACAAATTTTACTGTCATAGGATGTATATTATTATATCTCGCCGCAGCTGTAATCGATTTGTATTTCATATCCTCGTCCGTTTCGAGATTTAACGAAACAACAGGTTTTGCTGGGCATCTATAATTATTACCACCACCTCGTCCTTTTAAAACATTTTCCTGTTGCGTCACTACTTCTAGATTTTCCAATCGATTGTCTGTTTTTACGTTATTGATATGATTAATGACCAGACCATCGGGTATAGATCCATGAAATACCTCGTAAACAAAACGATGAGATTTAAAAGTAAATTTGTTGACTAGTGTTCCTCTAACACTTACTACGAGTTGCCCCATATCTGTTTCTAATAATACTGCGATCGTTAGCCTCGTATAAATCAAAGACCGGACGCGGCTGAAACTCATCTTGTAAGGATAAGTTTTCGATATTATCATCAGTGACTGCACCGTTCACATGATATACACGCTGTCCCTCTGGAATATCATCGCAGAACAACGTGTAAATAAAATCTTTTCTAAGCATTGTAAACCTCTCGGTATTATCTCCCGTTACACTCATCTTATAACCCGGTAACGTTGCTTTGCCAACAGAATTTCTAGTTTTGATGTTAATAACCGAACCTAATGCATTTCCAGCGTATAGGTTGTACTTTGGGTGAACGTGATATACCTCTTGCTCACATGCGCTTGTCAGATTTTGTGTCATTATATTATAGTGATTTTTATATCTCTAATTGTTTTTTCAACCTGGTGCATGCGCTGTGTGTGGTAAATTATCGATCGAACAATCAATTAGACATTAGATTCTAGTATAGCAATGTCGAAATTGCGTGATATAACCAAAAAGAGCCTTATGGGAGTACCTGAAAAAATAGCGACTGAATTTACAGGATTTGACAACAGTTATCGGTTCGATAATCAAATCGTACTGATAAATTTTACTGCAACAAATCTCTTTCATCTACTACAGACAACTCTAAAACGTGAGCTCAAAAAACATAAAAGTATCAGATTATTAGTGCAATATCATACTATATTTTCGAAGCTACTTGTGACGGAAGAATCGACTAACAAAGAAATTGCAGACCCTTACATCAACGCGAAATCTAGACGTGTTTTACTTGGGACTGATATTTTATCACTACCTAATGAAATACACCAAGAAATCTGGAAAAAATAGAAGAATTTACCGAATTAGGTTCAGGTTGGAAGTTTGAAATGATCAAAGAAATATTGTTTCACACGATGAAATGTGACGCATTACGAGGTAGTTCGTACATCGACCTGCCACCAAAAATAAAAAGTAAAAGATGTTGTATAAACATCAAAAACGTAGATAACAAATGTTTCCAATGGGCTGTTCTTTCCGCGCTATTTCCAGCAGATAAAAATACTGATCGTGTTGAGAAGTATATCAGTCACGTGTCAAGATTAAATTGTGCTGGTATTGATTTTCCAGTGGCTGAAAATCAAATACCAAAATTTGAAAAGCAAGATAATATTTCGATTAACGTTTTCGGATTAGATGAAAAAGAAAACGTCTATCCGAGATATATTTCAGAAAAAGCTTCACAATCGACTATCAATTTACTGTTTTATAAAAATCATTACGTTTGGATCAAAAACTTTCATGGACTAGTTGGTGGACAGTACAATAAACGAAAAAAGAAAACGTTCTTTTGTTATCGCTGCTTGCACGGTTGTAATGACCATGAAAAATTACAAAAACATTTGCAGTATTGTAGTGATGTACAAAGAATAACAATGCCGTCTAAAAAAGATAGTGTGTTACAGTTTGTCCATCATAATCATAAACTAAAAATTCCTTTCGTTATATACGCTGATTTCGAATGTTTACTTCAACCTGTACTTGGCGTAGAAAATAATCCTAATCAATCGAGTACAAGGAAAGTTCAAAATCATGTTCCATGTGGAGTAGCGTACAAGGCAGTTTGTTGTACTGATTCTAGATTATCTAAACCAATCCAATACTATCGTGGTAAAAATCCAGCTGTCTGGGTTCTCAAGCAGTTGATTAACGAAGTTTATAATATTACTAACGCCAATGTTAAAATTAACACCTCAAGAAGAATCTGATCACGAGCAAGCAGAAATTTGTCATATTTGTGAAAAAGCTTTTGACGATAACAAAAAAGTACATGACCATTGCCATTTGACCGGACAATACCCTGGAGCGGCTCATAATCAGTGTAATTTAAAATTTCATGCTCCAGATTTTATTCCAGTTTTTCGTCACAATTTTCGAGGATATGATAGCCATATTATCGTGGAAGCTTTTGGTGATCCTGAGATAAAAGCTCGTCTAAAACTTGATAACGTCATCAAATGCATTCCAAATAATTTTGAAAAGTATATGACAGTTACGCTAGGTAAATTGCGTTTTATTGACAGCTTGCAGTTTATGGCAGCATCGTTAGAAGAGCTAGTAAAAGGTTGTAGTAAATTTCATAACCTAAGAGACTGTTTTGTAGATAAATTTAATCTACTAGCTAAAAAAGGAGTTTTTTTTCCATACGAATATCTCGACGACTGGAGTAAATTTGATGAAACATCTTTACCTGACAAAGATAAATTTTACTCGCAACTTAAAAATGAAAATATAACTGATGATGAGTACAAGTATGCACAAGATATTTGGAAAGAATTTGATTGTGAGACGTTTGGTGATTGTCACGATTTATACCTGAAAACCGACTTGTTATTATTAGCAGATGTTTTTGAAAGTTTTCGAGAAGTTATAATAATTACGGATTAGATCCTTGTTGGTATTATTCTGCCCCTGGGTTGTCACGGGATGCTCTGCTAAAGTTTAGTAAGGTAAGGTTGGAATTACTGACTGACGTCGATATGTTCAATTTTATCGAAAAAGGTATCAGAGGCGGTATTAGCGTGATAACAAAAAATATGCTGAAGCAAACAACAAATATTTGAAAAAGTATAACCCTGAGCTTCCCTCGAAGTATATAGTTTATCTGGATTGCAATAATCTTTACGGTGGTTCAATGATAGAACCAATGCCTCTTGGTGGATTTCACTGGATCACGGCTGATCGATTTCTATCTGAAACAGAAAAAAGATACCCGAAGATGTTTCACATTTCGTTGAAGTTGATCTTGATTATCCAACTTGGCTACACAAATTGCATAACAATTACCCTCTCTGCGCGGAATCGATAGTTATAGATTATAGCTTGTTATCAAAAGAACCACAAGCGTTAGCATCACCAAGACAATATTCCATGGTCAAAAAACTAGTACCAAATTTGCTTAATAAACGTAATTATGTTTTGCATTACAAAGTTTTAAAACAAGCAGTCGATGCTGGTCTTGTGTTGAGAAAAGTTCATGGTGTACTAAAATTTAATCAGTCGCCGTGGATGAGAGGTTATATTAACTCGAACACTTCAAGAAGAGCTGTAGCAAAAACTGATTTTGAGAAAAACTTCTTTAAACTGATGAATAATTCTGTTTTTGGTAAGACGATGGAGATTATTAGGAAACGCGTAAATATCGAACTAGTTAATGATATCAATCGTAGAAACAAACTTGTGTCAGACGATGATTTTGTGAGTATGAAAATTTTTTTTATTAGAATCTTGTTGCGATATAAAGAAGAAAAACAAATCTAAAACTAAACAAGCCGATCTACGTTGGAGCTTCAGTGCTAGATTTATCAAAGAGGCTGATGTACGAATTTCATTATAATTTTGTTAAAAATCAGTGGCCGGCTAGTAGATTATTGTTTACTGATACTGATTCGCTCGTATATGAAATCGAATGCGAGGACATCTAACAGGACATGTATAATAATCAACATCTGTTTGATCTTTCTGATTACCCAGGTGACAGTAAATTTCATGACAATACAAATAAAACAGTGATTGATAAGTTTAAAGATGAAATGAACTCGAGCGCTATCGAATACTTTATCGGATTACGCAGTAACATGTATGCCGTATTGTTAGACAATAATAAAATAACGAAAAAAGCAAAAGGTCTGCCTCGTGATTTTGTTAAAAAGTTTATGAAATTTGATGACTACAAGTACGCGCTTGATGGCGGTGTTAGTTTTATGAGAGCTATGGCAATTCGGACTAATCATCATAAGCTTGAAACAGATGTCATTATCAAACGTGGATTGTGTAATTTTGATGACAAACGTTATTGTGAAAATGGAGTAGATGCACTTGCATTAGGGTATTGTCATGATGATAGATCTATACTTGACATTATCTTTTGCAACTGAAATTTTATCTAATCTTAAGAAATAATGTTTGAAAATTTGACAGTGACAAATAGCTACAGTAGCAAGATCAAATATCTAATGATGGACGGCAAACAATTGACAGTTGAAATCAGTAATGAAACATCAGTTATATGTTTTAGTGGAACACGTGATAAGCTAAAACTTTCGCTCATCAGATCTGATGACAGCGAGTATTTTAATTATCTCGAACAATTGTATCAAAGGTTACTAGCGGAATTTAAAAACTTTCATAGTCCGATTAGCCAACAAAAATATACTAAACTTACAATTGATCTCGATCGGTCAGAGGTATATTTTATCGACAACAAATATCCTCTAAACAAGTCACAAATAAAAGATTTGTTGGAATCTCGTCGTTGTGTGAGTGGTAAAGTAAAGTTTAGTCTCTATCATCGTGATAATGAAGTATTTTTAATGTCAACAGTTGAAACATTAATCATTGGTGATGAAATATAAATAATGTACTTACCCTTTCGCCTTGTAAATGTCCGCTCAGTATAGTTGTTATCTGATGAAGCGCTTCCTCAAACTGCGTGATTAGACGTGTACCTGCCTTTGATACAGGCGTTTACGCATGCGCATTATAGTATTTCATGTTCCAGAAATTTCCGAATACGTATGAGCATTACAGTATTTCCTTATTCGAGAACATTCCTTCTAATCACGTGATCTCCGTATAACGTATATAACATTACTAAAACATTTTACTTGGCTCGGTCTCCATAGAATTAATAACATCTGTTACATAACTTAGTTCTTCGGGCAATTATTGATTACGTTACCTAGGTATTTTGCAACAGGTGTTCTATAGCTTGGATCTTAGCTTGATTATTGATTAAATTACCTAGGTATTTTGTATAGTTATAGACTTTAGATTTTGTGTAGGGGTTGGGTTTTTAAGGTCTCTCATAGAGGTAATTTGTATTTGTTTGAAGGTCTGGAGGGTGTGAAAAAAAGATATTTGGGCTCACATCCTCCTTTTCCTTAAAAAATACATCTGCCACTTAACCAGTTTTTTGTGTAGTTAAAGAATATTTGACTTTGGATTTTGTGTAGGGGTTGGGTTTTTAAAACTTGACTATGCTCTATACGATGATATTGATTAGGTAGCAGATGTTATTAAGTAAGGTATACATGTTCTAGCTTGGCTGGTTCTATAGATGATATTGATTAGATAACTGATGTTACCAAGTAAGGTATACATGTTATGAGCTAGGATCTGCTTTACAATTGTATGTGTATATCATTGGGGGTGAGAGTTTAGGACAGAGAGAAGTGGTAATTTTGTATTTGTTTGGAGGTCTGGAGGGTGTGGGGAGAGGGGTCGTTGAGCTCAAATCGGCCTTACCTTATATTACTATTATATCACATCTATGTCAATTTATTTAGTGAAAAAAATGCGTGGACGCACTAGGACACTTATTTCGTGAAAATGTTACATTAAAATGCACAATATTCTGCATGAAAAATAAGCAATGATTATAAAGACTCACATTCACGAAAAAAAGTACACGTACACGATAATAAAAGATTTATACCGTCTTGAAAAAAATAGTAGATTCCATCTAGAATGTTGCATTTCTTCTCGAACAAATAAAATGTACATACACATATATTTTTTGTGTGAAAAGTTAACCTCTTCATAATCTTCATGGAGATAGGCAAAGTTTTCTTTAAAAGAGATGACCCAGTAACGAGTTTCTTAATAATGAAAAATCTATCTTGTTCGACCTTTTCGGCCAGGATGCATATCCTTTACTTGAAACAAGAATGGTCACTTTTATTGAAGACTTCGACAGTGTTGCCAAGACAACTCTTCGTGAAGAAGCCAGTTTTATTTCAAGACAATTGTAAAAGACATTTTATTTGCCAAATAGTTATCTTTTTGTGAAAAGCTTCTTGCCACCAAGTCCCCACTTTGTTGGGGGTAGGTTTTAGTAGAATTTGGCTATCGTTATCTACAGGCTGATAGCCGTCTGTGTTATTGTCCGGATCGAGTAAATATCAATATAAAGTGTGAAATGTATAGTTGGAATAGATAGAGATCTGAACAGATATACAAAACAGAATGACACGAGCCTGCGTACATGAAAAAATAACAATTTAATTTAATTTCATAAACAACCGTGATAATGCATCACATTAGGAAGATACGCTTCTTTTGAAATAAATCATTCACCGAATTTCAAACACAAATATACTAATATAAATAGCCGATCTGTTTTATATGATAGAATTAGTTTATCATAGAATTGAGTGCGAAATCAAAGTCATTGACTGGTATAACTTCATAACCTGATTATTTCCGGTTCATTTCAAATTCACTGTGGTTGTTATTCCTTAGTCCTTTCCACTTTTCTTTTCTCTTCTCCGAAATCTCTATTGTCTCGCCACTTTCGGCTCTCGATCTTTAAGTGGGTAGGTGGATATGTAAGCATGTAGATACGTAGACACTCGGATAGGTAGGTACGTGGTAAATTCCCATGGAGCTATTTTACCTTGCTTTCAAGCTTTGCTTTCTTCTACTGCCAAAATGGTGTCCGTGGACTTTCCAGACATCCTATCCCTTGGATAATTATTTTATTTTGGCACATGTGTCAAGTGGCTTGTATAAGTGACCACGTTACCTATTCCGTGATCTAAAATGGTGTTTAAGACTAACGTTTTTTCAGTATTTTTGATTTAGTCGTATAAGTACCTGTAATAGATCAAAAGCATTTTATGTTGTGTCAATTTTGTGTTATTTGTTATTTAAGAATAATTTATATTCTCTGGGGAAAAAAAATTGCTTCGTCATCAAAGTTTTGAACAGAGACAGTTAGTGGTAATTATTCAGAGTGCTAAAGCAGGAATATTTTTTTGTGATTCATAAAATTCAACGTGGATCGTTTGACAATTCTTTTGTGATTCATAAAATTCGACGTGGAACTTTTTACAGCAATACTTCATTTGTCTGACGTCATCATCTGCCATCTGTATATTTCGCCTGCATTCGAACTTGAATTTATTTAGGAGATTTTAGTGAGAGAACTTGTGTGTTTCAATTCTGGAATTAATTTTTGATTATAGTCATAAACTGTAAGTAACTTTTTTCATATTTTACTGTGTTTTGTAGGGAAATAAAATAATTTTGTTAAAATTACAGAGCTTGTTGGCTTCACTCTTTCCTCTGTTACTTTAAACGAACATACATACATACACCTCTGTCTGTGTGTGTGTGTGTGTGTGTGTGTGTGTGTGTGTGTGTGTGTGTGTGTGCTCTGCATGGTAACCCAGAGGAAAACTTTGGTTAGGTAAAAACTTACTGATATTGTATTTCCGTTCCGTTTTCTAACTTTTGTGTCCTGTCAATGATAATATATTTCTAAGGGAGTGTGTGTGTGTGTGTGTGTGTGTGTGTGTGTGTGTGTGTGTGTGATCGATCGCGAGTGATTTTGATTTTTAACGTAGCTCTAACATTTTTTCAGTCATATGTCTTTCTTGGATGTCGGAATCGATCTTTGTCCAGACACATTTTATGGAATTAACATGAAATTCGATTCATATTTAGGTAAGTCTATCAAATTTCCATGCCATTTAAACAATTTCAACAATTGATTCTAAAGTTTTTTTTATGTTGAACTTAGGTTTGTGAACTTGACTGTACGATTACAAATTAAAAAGAAGCAAAACTGAAACAACAACAAAAAGACCACAACAGAAGACACTCACCCTCCCGAAGAAAATCCTAAGAAAAAACAACAGCAAAACAGAAACAAACAAACAAGAAAAAAAAAAAAGAAAAGAAAAGAAAAAAAGAAAAAAGAAACAAAAACCGTACTCCAGCCTGCGAAAAAACATTACAAACATTTGACCAAATAAGGATTTGTCTGTACATTGTTGTGCCTGATATACGATTTTATTTGTGCAAGTTTTATCAGGTTTTCGGACTTGGTCTTGCACTTTTTTTATCTGCTTTGAGGCAAACGCGTTTTACCAACACATTCATGTCTTATATTTCTTCTGGTCCTTGTTTTGAAAAATTTGGACTTCAAACTCTGCCATTGAATACAATAGGCGAACTAGTGGAAAAATATTTTGGCTTGGAATGGCAGAAGTTAAACAAATGGTTAAATCATGTGAAACATGTGAGGAATGCAAACTGAGAAACCAAAGAGAGCCGCTTTTGCAGCACAGTGATGGAGACATACATTGGAATAAGGTGGGCATGGATCTATTCGAAATCAGTGCTAGATCGTATCTTGTTATGATCGACTGCTTTTCAAATTTCATAGAAGTGGACTAATTAAGTACGGCAAGTTGTAGTCAAGTTGTAACCGTACTGAAGAAACAATTCGCAAGATTTGGAATTTCCACCACAATTATATCAGATAATGGACCCCAGTTTACAGGAAAGGAGTTCGCACAGTTTTTTAGAGAATGGGGCATTAACTACAGAACGTCAGATCCAAATCAGCAAGCAAACGGAAAGGCTGAATCTGCTGTTAAAGTCATTAAGAACATGTTAAAGAAAGCACTCATTGATGGTAGAGATCAATACGAAGCCTTGTTAGAACTCAGAAACACTCCGCGTAAGGATACTGGACTTAGTCCGACTCAAATGTTTTTCGGAAGAAACATTCGATCAATCATCCCATCAACAGGTGACCTGAATAAGAAACCAAGAATAAACTACCGATCAGCGCGAAAACACTCGATAAAGAAGTGGTACGATAAGCTAGAACCTTACCACCACTGGGTATCGGAGTATCCGTATCTTTTGAGCACAAGGAAGAAAAAAAAATGGAAACTTGGTAAAATCAAGGAAAGACTGAGTGAATGCTCGTACATCGTGGATAGACAGGATGAATGAACGTATAGACGGAATCGTGTGCACATACGACCCACAAAGATAAAAAAAAGTACGCACCCGGAAATTTAACCTTTACGCGAGCTCCAAATCACCGATTTACCGACAAATGGCGACAAAGATCAAACATCGGCAACACCAAGTGAATCAAATAGCTCCGGATTGTCACCTTCAGAGAAAATTAAAGATAACGTATTGCCAAATTCAGATATAACGACAAGGAATGCATCAAGAGTCAGAGAAATATCAGGGAGCCTGCTTATTTAAAGATTTTGTGTGCTACAAGTGAATTATTAACTCTTAACATATAGACCCTAGTCAGCTAATCTTCCATTGTTTTGGTTAGTGAATATGAACTGATTTTTATCTGATAATAGATTAGGACGGCAATGATTAAAGTTTAACTTTAAATATATACTATATGTCTAGCATATCAGATATACTTGTATTAATTATTTAATAAAGTAAAGGTAACTAATTCTTTAAAGAAAATGGGATGTTGAGTATAATTAAAGTGGCATACATTGAAACAGCCTATACGATTCTTTCATTTTCTCAATGACTGGTGTATCTTACTAGCTATGATGGAATGTGTAGTATGTACTTGATGACCTAATAAATGTTGTATATCTCGGAGAACAAAATCTGGTTTTATTTGCCTGTTTAGCAGCTGATTGGTAGGTCCTCTACTAGTGGACAATATATCAACAATAACATTTACAATATATATCAACAATAACATTTACAATATATCAACAATAACATTTACAATATATCAACAATAACATTTACAAGCATCCTTTCCCTCATGCAAACAAATCCATGGTGATATACTGGCATTGTCACTAAAATCTAGTCTCAATATTTTATTCTTCAATTCAGTTGTTATCGCTGCATGTAAACGGATGTGATATAACATATGTATTATTATGCGTTTGGCCACTTCTAGATTCTTATAATCACAAGACACATTAAGGAAAATTATCAAGTTCACATAACAAAATCTTTTCATCTTGCATGCCATTTTGTTAAAAGTCATCTCCTTGTTCGAATTTCTCCTGTCTCGTTTGGCTCATTCATAACAAATGACATCTTTTCATTCAGTTCAGTGACTGCCTTGTTAGTATCTTCGTATGTATCATACATATCTGGAAATGTGTCTTTTGTTTGTAACAGATGCTTTTGGGTTCTCCTGTATATAGCACCATCTTGAGTCATACGACCTTCGAGTGCTACTTTTTCTGACCATTATAAATGTTTATCAAAGATTTTGTCTTCTGATTCTTATTTTGTCTGCAGAAGTCGTGTTTGGAAGCTCGTTAGGTGTTCTGTCATACTGTTTCATTTCCTTATATTTCTTTTCACCCAGTTTTATCTTTAGGCTTCTTTCCTTTATAACTGTTTGTGAACGTAGCTCTATATTGCTACTAAGAAAAGTCGATCGAAGTCTTCGACTCATCAGTATTTGTGTCAGAGATTCTATATAATCAATTGGTGTATTTCGATACTCCAATATCGTTAAATGTATTTTCGATCTCACTTTGACTTATTGAGAATTCCTCTGACTGTATGAATGGTTATTTCTGGGTGAAAAAAACCCCATTAGATTGTGAATGCTTGGGACTTGATGTAGTGCGTTTGAATCCCCAAGCTTTTCACACTAACCCTATTCTTGTGAGGAGAAATGTGGTCCATTATCACTCCTTACTTCCCATGGTATTCAATGTCTTGTAAAACCTGACTTTGTATGTATGACTAATGTGCTTGTTCGTGTATTTTCCATCTTGGCAACTTCAAATTAACAATAGTCTACTATCAAAATATAGCTGTAATTATTCCACGTAAATAAAATCTGTTCCAGCCATTTCCCATGGTGAAGTAGGTTGTGTAGACAACAGTGATTCTTTCTGATTGAACTATATTCATGACAACCAGAAACAATTCGATACAGTGTCTGCAATGTGTGCATTCATGCCAGGTCAATATTAAAAGTCGCACTATCTTTGCTTTGTCTTCTCAATGCCCAAATGACTTTTGTGCAGCTTCTTTAGCATTTCTTTCTTTCTGGCATTACAGTCTTCTCTCCTTTAAAAAACTAATCCGTACATTTATGAATGTTCATCTTTGCAGTTCGAGAAATTTCTTATTTGAAGGGTAAGAGATGTTTTTCATTTTACCATCTCTTTTGAATTATTTCTCGTAATTTGGTAATTTTATTATCAAGTTTACTTCCATTCTTTATTGCTTCTAATTGTGCATCAGCCTATGTATATTTGTTCATTTTATTCTATTTTACTATCCATGTTTATCTCAGATGAGTTTGTCTGTCAATTTTCTCTGGACAATATATATATATATATATATATATATATATATATATATATATATATATATATATATATATATATATATATATATATATATATATATATATATGCTACAATCAACTCTTTTACTGGACAATACGTTGCGTCAAAATTGCTTTTATGAAGTCTTAAAAGCATTCTCTGAAGTGTGGTTGGCGCAACAAATAAGAGGTTTCTTAAAGACTAATGATTCCAGAAGTTTATGATCCGATTCAACTTGTACTTGACGACCATAAGTATATATCGATTCAATCATTCCACACCAAATAACACAGCTAGCAGTTATTGTTCGATCGGTGAATACCTTGTTTTTGCATCTGTCGAAGATCCTTATGCAAATACTACGTGTTTGCCTGAGTGCATCAACACTGCTCCAAGTCCTGATTTTGATGCATCACAACTAACAACGACAGGCTTCATGACATTAAAATATTTTAACACATGCTCTTTGCTTAGAATCTGTTAATCTCTTCAAACGTGTCTTTATGGAAGTTTTCCAAACAAATTCAGTGCCACTTTTCAAAAGTAGCTCTAATTGGTTCTGTCATTATTGATATATTTGGGATACATTTCGCTAGGTAGCTCACTTCTGTTTGTCCAAATCGGCTTTTTTTCCCAATTCAGTATCAGATTTATTTCCTGTAAAACTTTTTTTTTAGCCTTCATGATCTTCCTTTGAAGTTCCTCACACAACGATGTCTTTAACATCAGTCTCCACCGCAGGCACGTACTCTAAACAATGTGCTCTGCATTTTTGGAACATTTTTTGAACATATTTAATATCAAATGGCATTCTCAGGCAGCAATATCTACCAAACGAGGTGTGAAATGCTGTAAATAACTAGATTTCCTCATCCAGAGGTATTGCCAGTAACCATGATTGGCATATAGCTTAGAAAAACCTTAGCTCCAGCCATGCTTGTCGTTATATCTTCATTTATAGGAAGCTGATAATGCTCTCGTTTGATAGCTTGATTAAAATATCTTGGATCAAGACAAATTCGTAATTTTCTAGATGTTTTTTTTTTTAACAATTGCTTAAGAATTGACCGATTTTGTTGGTTCAGCTACTTTCTGTATCACATTTTTCTGTTCCCTTTGTTCCAAAGTCGATTTACTTGGTTCTCGTAAAGCTGTATGAACTTTCCTTTGTGGATTAATGACAGGTTTCACACTATTGTCATTGCTATAAATTTTGGTTTCAGAGAACGTAGACCTTTGAATACACTGGATAATTCTTTCACAGTATAATTGTCCTTATTCTTGTGCACATCGAAAATTACTTGCATTAAGTGCAGATCTTGAAGAGCTTTGAATAGGCGGTTGGTTTGTTTTTATATAAAAATCAAGTTCTTGATTCATGCAGTTTAATTTGCATTTGCCTGTGACAATTACTTTGCCAACAGAATAGCTTGTGAGACAGGTTTTGGTTGGTTTTGCTTCGACATTCTCAATTTTATTGTCTCAAAAATGTGAATTGAAAAAATGTTTACTTGCGAGAAAGTAACAATTTTAAATCTGACTTCAGTACCATGAAGAGAAAGAGTGATGTAGCATTCTTTGTCATCGACTTCCGTGTTTGCTTTTGTCACAGTTCCTACAAAATGTTTCTTCCTCTTTACTGGGGCATTCTTGCATACTATGAAACTGTTTTGTCATGCGGTATTTCAGAAAATATTTTCCACACCTGTAGTAAGTTTTTCCATAGGGTGCCAAATTTACCACAGTCGTATAATCTTGAGTCTTACTTTATGTATGTCGATTCCGCTTTTTGGGGGTTATTTTCTTTCGTTTTTTCTTCTTTTTCACACCATTAACTTCTGATGTAGCTGCTTAATTTTGCATATTTTGAATCTGCTTTTTGGATTCTTCGTATGACCTGCAAATAGCCAGTGCTTTTTGTAGTGTCAACTGATGTCCTCAAAAGACTTTCTTTCGCTTTTTCAAAATTAGTCTCACACTAAAATTCTGTCTCTAAACATTACAAATGTAGATTATCAAATTTACAGTTCTCTGTAATCATTAGGTACAGTTACATATTGGTCAATGGTTTCATTCGTTGGTTGGATTCTTGTGTTGCCTTCCTACTGTAATTTTCTGCTTTGGATTGCAATAGCCCTCAAATTTCTTGATAAGTGGATCAGTTTTTTTTCAGTTTCATTGGGCTCAAAATTAAATGTGTTGTAAATGTCTCTACCATCCTGAACAACAATGTATATATTTGGTAATTCATTTATTGCACTTTCTGAATCTGGTATCGTCTAGTCTGGCTGATTTGTTTAGCACAAGTGAGCAGTCATTTGAGTTGGCTGTGTGTTTAGATCACGTACGGTTTTCACAAGTACATCTAAAGAAATTTCATCCAAGGTACATGAAAGGAACAGAGATATACCAACATTCTCTCCACTGTACATATTTGCAAATGTAAAATTTACATCAGTCACTCTCTCAGAAGGTCATATTGATCACCCAGGGTCGTGATTTACTTCAGGTTTCTTGTGTCACCCCACTTAAATGATCACATGATGGCAACATCTGAGCTGTTTAGTGTGTGTTGTGTAAAGTGTGATAAGTTTTGCACAAGTGATGTCAAACACGGGTATATTCAGTTCAAATTTTGCATCTGTCAAAAGCAGAGCTGGCATTAAGTTTTTTGGTCAAGACATTTTGTTTTTAATTGGAATAATCCTGCCATTAAACAAAATGAGAATTAAATTCAAAGGTTTGATAGTTCATCAGTGGCGTACTAATGACAGCGATGGCTCGCCAATGATTTTCTGCAATTAAATTTTTATCAGCTGTTTTGGTGCCCCAAGACCTCTGGCATGCAGGGCAACTGCCCAGTCTCACCCCCCCCATATGCTAATATTCAAAATTCCCATGTACATGTCACTGTCAACGCGAGATGGAAGCAAACAAGAGGATGAATGGCACATACTATTTTCAGTTATTATTAAGGAGGTTTCAATCATTAATCCTGTTATAACCATATTTTCAATCAATTACATGATCTATCAACAATTTTACAGTTTCTAAAAAAACTATTCAAATAATGTGTGGATTAAGTGGGTGTGGCTAATACAACAATAATTTACTAAGATTTAATCTGAGAGGTGGATGAACAATTCCTGACCAGGAAAAGAGTAACAAAACTATGTTCTGTTTAATATCACTTTATTCATTGCATAAAATTGCAATATAATCTGTTATGTTCTGATATAATAAAAACTACTATAAAAGTATAAAATGTGTGACTTGTAACAAAAGCAATACATAAATAATGAATGTCCTTTCTATTCTGCAATACAGGTCTAGTAACTCTTTTCATCTAAACATACTTAAAAAAAAGAAATTAAATATACAATTATGGCTTCAATTACCCCAAACTGAATTTTCCAAATTTTTGGTTTCAAATACCTGGAGATGTTCATCTGAGTTTTGAATTTCACCAAAAATCAATCAAAAAAGGTGTTACAAAAGCAAAGTATCTTTCATTTGGTTAACAACAAATCTCAAACACAAGCACTGGAATTCTCACCCTATATATGATAATTTTTTTCTTACTGTAGAAATTTGGCAATTAGAAATTAAAGTATGTTGTATAAATTGTTGTTACATTTAGTGGTGCATTATTCCCAACATTTTTCAAGCTGCTAAACATTGGATTGTCTGACCATTGCATTATTATAAGAATATTATTTAAGTTTAGAAAACTTATTGTGCAATTGTTGAAATACCCCCTCCCCCAAATTATGAAGTACTTTATGCCTCATTATTATACATAAGCTGTAATAAGTATCTAGAAGGAATAATATAAAATTATAAATGCAATTCTAAGTTGACAAAGATCATTGATAATTTTTACTGAAGCATTATCTTATACAATGGAGACTAGTTAAGCAATGAGAAAAAAGATTTGTGTCCATTTTGTCACATTCATTCTGCAGGTAGCTGGAACCTCACTACTTAATTACTATATACTTTCCATTTCTACTTAAGTGTTTTATATTTCTCTAATAATTGTTACATAAGTGTTATCAACAATCAGTAAGTGCTATCAACAGGGACTTACTAAACAGAATTTTGAATAGTTATTTAGCTTCTTTTGTACTTATTCTGCATGTATCTGTACCTCATGATTGAATTACCATATACTTACAAAATGCTGGAAAGTTTATATCCCATTGCTTTGTGAGACTTATACAATCATTTAGCTCATAAGAAAGCCTAACTTTTGACGGATTATACAGTATTCCCTCATTATAATGGTCCATAAAAGTTGACCACCTTATAGTGAGACTTTCATATAATGAGGTACATTATACATACAGCACTACCTCATTATAATGAGGTCAATACAAGCTGACCTCCTTATAGTGACTGTTTATAAAAGAGCTACATTATACATTTAATTTTACAACTGAATAATGAAATGGTACAGGTACCATGTTATAATGAAGGTGCTAACACCATAGGAGTAAACATTTTCATGCTTATATGCTAGATTACTTTTCCACATAGATAAATTCACTGGTCTATCCCCTGCTCCATGCAAAATGCTACAAGTTCAAGAAATAATATTGCTGTGCTACAATTCAAATTATCACTCTGAATAATACCATCCAAACAATCACAAGTATAGTATTTGTATTTACTACACAACTGCCTAACCTCTGTAATTGACAATCTACCGGTACCAATTATACACTTCAATAGTGTCAACGAGATCATTCTGTACACAAATTTCATGACTTTCGTATAATCTACAAACATGCTACGTACATACAATTACTAATATCTGCCTGGTAAAAGCTACTTTGTGATAAAGAATAAAACTTGGATTATTGGAGTCAAAGATGAATACAGTGGTACACATACTACTTTGAACTGTATCATTTACTTGTGCATAGGTATAAATTATTTCTTCCTTAGTCATTAGCATGGAACCTTATTATTCATTTAAAAAAGTGACACGTAATGGATGAGTTGTCAACATAAGGTCACTTTTCTCTATCTGAATGTGTAACTCAGCCACCAAATTCTATGAAAATATGAGATGGTTCCATACAATAATATATACTCCTTGCAGGCTGATACATTCTGTGCTTATATACACATACCTGAAATCAGTTGAGTGAAAAATGTGGGTCACTGTAATCTAATTTTCACAGAGACTGATTATGATAAATCATTCATGAGGTCTCATGAACATTAAGCTATTAAATTAAAAAACTGATCCTTCCCTTCCTTTTATGAAAAGTAGGATACTATGAACTGCTTGCTCAAGTAATGATTAGTTCTCCTGAAGATTAAAGCACCCATATATCACAATTTTTTGTACAAAATTGTGAATGCACAAAATTTTCTAAAATGATTTTTGTGCAATGTTAGTTAACATGTTTCCTGAAGATTATAGACTGAAAGTTTGTAGACCTACATTAAGTTAATAGTGATTAGTGCTCCACATTAAAGATGAATCCATTAAAACTTCATAACTTTTTATACATCAATGTCAGCCAAAAAAGGGCAACAGTCAAACTTTAATGCTATCAATGAAGTATGAAAAAAGGTCCCTTTAACCAATCTGTGGTTGTTGTGTGATGTACTATACAAATTTTGTTTACTGTTAGTTTTTATTGGTCAATGACTGTTACCATTAGACTAAGATATATTTTTCCCAAATAAAACAGTAAATACTGACTATATTACAATGCCACTGCAATAACATGTTACATACTTTTTGTGAACGTAGTTTGGTTTTGTGAAACTTGTAAAACTTCTGCTCATGAACATTTTGTGTCTCATAGTATTTCTTAAGATAGGTGAATTATGAGAAAAGGCGCTAAATGCAATTTTAGTGTTAATTGTTGCGATCAAGAAACAGTGAAAAACAATATCATAAGATGGACTTTAGATTAACATTTTTGTGCTTTCAGTTCTTTAGAGGTGTATTTGCTTTTGTGTTTTACAGCACAATGACACATGTAGGTTACACAGTGCCAAGGAAATTCAATTTAAGTTCCATGCCCATAGACACACCATGGTAGTCAACCTGGCTGATCTAATGGTACGATTTGAACTCACATCATAATGGTCATGAGTCTGCAACACAAGCCACTGAGCTACCAAAACTCATGCCTCTTTTAGTTACCTTTTGCAGCTGTACAAGTTCACTCCAGGACATTCTATATCCCAAGCCACCATTCGGTTCCTTTTGCAGGACAGAATAGATGTCTTTACAGGTAAGAATTAAAGGAAACTAATTGAATGGCTTATGAATTTTCTAAGAATTAAGTGTCAGACACATTAAAAATTTAACTTTTCTTAATGCCAGATATACAAATAAACTGTAGAAAGTTCAACCTCTTAAAAGACTCATGTACATTATAATTGTACAGATAGTTTTGTTTCTTAAGCTCATCAAATATTTTGTCAAGAAAGACACGTCTGTGACAACTCTACACAACTTCAGTGCAAAGTAACTCACTAAGTATCAATAATATGGAACTAGAATCTTGATGCTAATCATCCATGATGTAAAATTCTTAAACACAACAGAATATACTCTCTTATGAGTCCAACTGCAGAGATCCAGATCTGCCATCGAATAATGTGCCAGATCTGGGTCAATGCTGTTTGTCAGGAGTAATCAGTGCACTCTGTGACAGCATATCAGGTTCTATCCTGGTTGTAATTGGACTTCACTTATAAACCAGTCTAAAGTGATCTGATCTTTCAAAAACTTCAAACAATTAAAATAGCATGCATGAAGTTTTAACATGCATATTTCATGTTAAAATCTTATGGCATTATGTAAGGAAAAACATCAACTCTAAATTTACCATAAATACTCGCTTATTAGTCAAATCCAACTGTAAAACAACCGAGACCCTGATCTGCTAGCACAGAATGCTCCAGCAGATCAGGGTATGTGTTTTCTGTTCTACTCATAACTCATAAAGAAACCACATAGACCCACATCTGGATCTTTGCAGTCTGCAGTAGGACTCAAGGAGAGTATGTATGTATGTATGTATGTATGTATGTATGTATGTATGTATGTATGTATGTATGTATGTATGTATGTATGTATGTATGTATGTATGTATGTATGTATGTATGTATGTATGTATGTATGTATGTATGTATGTATGTATGTATGTATGTATGTATGTATGTATGTATGTATGTAAGTATGTATGTATGTATGTATGTATGTATGTATGTATGTATGTATGTATGGATGTATGTATGTATGTATGTATGTATGTATGTATGTATGTATGTATGTATGTATGTATGTATGTATGTATGTATGTATGTATGTATGTATGTATGTATGTATGTATGTATGTATGTATGTATGTATGTATGTATGTATGTATGTATGTATGTATGTATGTATGTATGTATGTATGTATGCATGCATGCATGCATGCATGCATGCATGCATGCATGCATGCATGCATGTATGTATGTATGTATGTTTGTATGTATTTTTGTATGTATGTATGTATGTATGTATGTATGTATGTATGTATGTATGTATGTATGTATATATATATATATATATATATATATATATATATATATATATATATATATATATATATATATATATATATATATATATATGTATATGACAATCAAATTTCTAATGAAATTGACAATGAATTTTGGCAGATGGCCTAGTGGAGTTTGTGACAGCAACCCATTGAGCAGACAAAAAGTGGATTCGGTGGATAAAAAGATTACACATACTGATGATCATAAGTGATATCACAGTCATATAATGATCACAATCAGTCTGGACCTGGCCATGAAGACTTTCGGAGAACCTGAGCAAGCTTTTTAAATACCTCAACCCTGCCTCAGGGACGAGATTATTGGAATTCAAAAGAATGAATTGATAATTGGCACTGAAAGTTCATGGCACACTTTCAATCAAAGAATAGTCTGTTACTGCCATACTGTAAAATATTTTAAAATATTTATCAAAAACTTCAGATGCTGCAGAAAATGTTACCTGTTGCCTCTTTTTAACAGACAGACATAATCAACATGTGATAAAGTCTGTAATAAAATGGACACAAGTTTCTTTAATACCAAACTGGCATCCATCTACTATCCATGTCATGGTATAATTATTACTGCTTCCGTCAATTTCAAGAACAAACTCGTTCCCCAAACCGCATAACTTGATAGAGCCTCGATAGAACCCTTTTTGTTACCCCTGAAGTCAAACTGAAGAAACCTACACAGAGATCATGAAAAAGAATTTTCTTTCTGTCTGCGAAGCACCTGCCTTGCACGAATCATCTTATCAGAACTCTCCTTCTGATGAATCAGAATCCCATCCAGCAGCCTCAATTTCTCCATTCTGTTCAAAGTCAACGCTAATATCATATTGAAAGCTTGGATCACCAGGTTTAATTCGATGCTTTTCAAACTCGATATCCATGACAGCCTTTTTGCGCTTTAATGTCTCTTCATCCACCTTGTTCAAATCCTCCTCTGGATCAATTTGGTCCATTCTGTCATTCCTTGCTAAGCTGTCCGCCAAACTCATTCCATCAAGCTTATCTCTTATTATTGTAATCAGTCTTTCTAGCTGAGCTTTTGTAATTCTAGATAGGTATTTTAAGTGTCTTGGATTGGTACGAAGCTCTTCAGCAGCTTTATCAACTTTTGAGTTGGCAGTAAAGTTCCTCAGAGGCATAGTTCTTCGATGAAGTTTGGAAGTACTTTTCACAAGGTATGTGATTACTATTGCTGGGGGGTTAAACCTTACCCCGCATTTCTTTACTTCATACTCTTCATCACCCATTGTCACATTCTGAAATCAGAAATATAAAGTGGATAAATCAATGAAGATGTGTAAATATTTAAGTAGCAAAGATATGAAAATTTTCTGTTACATGTTTTCAAGATTTAATTATATAAAAATTAAATCATAAAAACACTTGACAAAGTTTCCTGTCTTTGATCCTTACAGAGTGATGAAATACGGAACTCTACACTTTATCTATCTTAGAGATTCTTTTTTAGTGCATTAAGTGCAAATCAAGGAATATAATGTGTATTCTTGGACATACATTTTAAATTTTTTGCCACCTTAACAGAAAAAAAATATCAATTAAACAAAAGTGCAAACAAGGTTTCAAGCCATGCATTTGTTAATAATAATAATAATAATAATAATAATAATAATAATAATAATAATAATAATAATAAATAAAATAATTCAATTAGTTACAGAACTAATCATCCTTGAAGCCTCTTATCTGTTATTTACAATATATACAGTATATACATGATGTAAAGAATCTGGCTTGACACTAAAAAATTAAGTAATTTTAAAACTCAAACTATCAAGCCTGGAACACATGCACAGGCATCTGTGAATACATAAACATATATAAAATATATCATCCTGCATTAAAAAATTCAACTGTGAAAAGGTTGCAAAATTACAGGAAAGCAAGATGTATTTATTGTACTAGAACTCTTCTATTTTCTAAAGATTTCATCCATTTGAGACATTGATTATGAAAAGAAGAAATGCTAGGAGTCTGCCTTATGTCACTGGGAATGTTGTTCCATACCAGTGGACCAGTATATTGAAAACTTCTTTCATGTATTGTTACAATCATTATAATATTCATTGCATCCTGGAAATTGTCTTTACATTGATCTAGAATTAAATGGAAAGCCCTCTTTTGGAATCTTAAAAGTTAAAATTGAATCAAAGGCATTATCCCAAGTTACATTACACTAGTCCAGATATGGCTAAATATAACTTTTATAAAAGATGACCCTATACTGTAGAGGAATGTATGTTCTGATTTTCCTCAGTAGCCAAAGATAAGAATTAACCCATTTTGAAACGTGTTTAATGTGAATAGACAAAGAAAGATTGTTATCTATGAATACACCAGGAATTTTATCCTGAGAGGTCATATTAAAAGGTCATATTGTCAAAAAGAACCTGGAGTTTGTCACTATTGAGCCCTGCTCATTTTTGTTGTGTTGTTAACTAGTAGGGTTTTAGTTTTTTTCTGTATTTATGATCATACTGTTTTCCTTGCACCATACTTGAAGTCTGTTGAGAGCATCTTGATATTTTTAAGTAACATTTTGGTTTTGCCCATATCTCAGACTGGTATCATCTGCATAGGTCAGTGGAAGAAATTGAAGTTCCAATCTTAAGAGGTAAGTTGTTGATAAAAAGAATGAATAACAGAGGTCCAAGGATAGAACTCTTCAGTACTTCACAATTAATATTTTTGCTTTAAAAAAGTTGACCACTTAGATACTTTGTGCACTAGCAGTTAAGAAGAAAACCAGTTTAGGGAATTTTCAATGCACTGATAGATTTTGTTTTTTAAGCAAAATTTCCTGGTCTACAAGATCAAAAGCTTTATGAAAATCATCCATAATAGTGCCTACCATTTCTCCTTACCTAATGCTTTCAGTCATTTATCAATCAAAGATACAAATGCAGCTTTACTGGACTGATTCTGTCAAAAACCAGACTGACAATCATGAATAAGATCATAAGTGTTCAAATAATTGAGAAAAGAATCATGTACATGTTTTTCTAGTAATTTGGAGATACCAAAGGATAGAGATGGGTCTGTTGATATTTACATCATCTTTTGTTCCTGCTGTATGCATTGGTGTAACCTTGGTGGTTTTCCATGTTTGTGGAAATTAATTAGACTTAATACTTTCATTGCAAATCAAAGCTATACTTTCTATAATTGCAGGTGCAGCTACCTTTAGTAGCCTTGGTCAAATCATATCATGTCCTTTAGCTTTACAATCACCCACTTTTAAACTTTTAAACAAAAAGGTCGTAAAAAATATTTGAGATGTAAGTTGGATTATCAGTATAAATGCCCTCATGATTGAGGGATAAAATTTTATTTACCTGCACCAAACTCTATAAACACTTTCAAGATAGCCTTTGGGTCATTTTGGTTTTCATCCTGCACTCTTTTGTAGTGCACTTGTTTGGCCTGATATATCATTTTATTAACATTATTCTTCCAAACTATATTCAGTTTGATTTCCTACTGATTTTAAATGGTCTCTTTGCTTTATTGCTTTTAAAATTTCTGGGGAGATGGTTGGTGGTTTTTCTTTATCCTGTGTGTTTTTAAAGTGGCATGTTTGTTCACTATACTGATGAACAGATTGTCCAAGTATTTAAAATATCATCAATATCTTGATCTAAACTGTATTCCATGAAATCTGTTTCACATCTTCCAGGAATTTAACAACATCAAAGTTTTGAAAAGATTTATAAGTAATGGATTTATAGAAGATAATTTTTTTTTGATTTGCCATTGACTTTATGTGTTAGAAAAATTGCAAAATTGTCACTTATACCAATCTTTGGAACCATTACTTCCAAAACATTTTCTTTTGTATTGGTATAAATGATCTATAAGTGTTTTAGAGGTTGATGTTACTTTGGTGGGTTAATTTACTAGTTGCTCCATACCTAACGAAGCAATAAAAGTCATTCATTTCACTTTTATTTTCTCACTGAGAAGGTCTCTATGTATTTTGCCTAAAATGTAAAATTCTTTCTCTTCATTTTAATTTTATCTACTTGACTTTCAAAATATTCACACCAATCAGTTTGTGATGATGGAGATCTGTACATAAAAACGGACAAAGTAGGGCTTAGCATTTTCTGGAGTGATCTGAAGCCAAATGGATTATATTTCCAGATCTTCCCATCTTCTAGAAATAGTACCAGTTCTAACATATGCAAGGAGCCAACCACCCCCTGCCTTCCTATCGCTTTGATAAGATTTGTCATAGCCAATGATACACAAGAAATTTTCACCCTGATTTTCTGTTAACATTGTTGCTGAGAGTCCAAATAAATGTCCACTTTATTACATGTATTCTTCCATAATTCTGCAAATTGCCACCCTTTTATACTTGATAGGGTGTTTGTGGGGAAATTTTGACCCACAAATTATCAGTTTCAAAAAAGAAACAGAATATTTTTCATTTTATATATGTTAATGTAAAACATTATGGGTATACATACACTACTTAAAATGTTATCTGTTATTGAAGAATAACTGCAGAGGTCATTCTATACTATTTATTAAATTCAAGACATCAGTACAGCTTTGATGGGGAGTAAAGACTGCCCTGAAAGCATTTTTCCCATGGAACTTAAACCCTAGTGAGCATATAATATAAACCAGATGTAGCTATACATCAGTTCTAATCCAGTGTTGAATATCTGGTTACTTTTACTGTCAATCAATATTTCAAAGCAACTTAGACTAAGGCTTAAACTACAGTACACTCCATAAACTGGTCCCACTACAACCTCATGTCACCTTGTGGGTTGCTGGAAGTTATGGTGGCTCAGGTTGAGAGTTAGACTCATAAATCCAAGGGATGTGGATCTGACACCCACCCAGGCCAGCCTGGGTTAGTTGCTCTGTTTGCTCTTGGAAAATATACTCAGCTTCTATTTCATCAGCATGAAATAGGTAATAATGTGATAAAAGAGGTATTAAAAACCTACAAAAACAAAAAAAAAAAACAAAAAAAAAATGGCTCATACATCATCTTAGCCTTATTTTGACATCTTCCAATGGATACAAGCCTGACAACACAATAATTTACTAATTTGTATGTACAGTATCCATGCAAAGGAAAGATTACTATTTAAAGTGCCTAGTTGCTGGTTTCATGTGCTGATAGTATGGGGTTTCTGCCACACTTCCCAATTATTGCTTTGCACTGTGTGCTGATTGTATGGGGTATCTGCCACACTTCCAGTTACTTTGTACTGTATGCTGACTGTATGGGGTTTCTGCCACACTTCTCAGTTATTGCTTTGCACTGTCTGCTGATTGTATGGGGTATCTGCCACACTTCCCAGTTACTGTTTTATACTGTGCACTAACTGTATTGTGTATATGCCACACTTCCAAGTCACTACCCTGTACTCTGTGCTGACTGTATGGGATATTTCCCACACAACCCAGTTACTACTTTGTACTGTATTGACTGCATGGAATATATGCCATACTTCCCAGTTACTATTTTGTACTGTGTGTTAACTGTATCAGGTTTATACCACACTGCCCAGTTATTGCTTTGGACAATGCTCTGACTGTATTGGGTACATGCCACTTCCCAGTTACTACTTTGTACTATGTGCTGATTGTATGGGGTATTTACCACACTTCCAAGTTACAGCTTTGCACTGTGCACAGACCATGGGGTATATGCTTCACTTCAAATTATGCAACTGGCTGTTGGCCACCATTTCATGGAAGGGGGCACATATACTATATGATCATCCATGTAACTTGTCATTTCTTTCTAAATTAAAATTTCATTTCATGAGGTTTTACTACAGTTAACAGTTTAAATTGAATGAGTCAAAATTAACTTATATATGGTTACCCCATCCTTTCCTTTAATTAGTAAGATCCTATGAGTTTAACAGTTAAAACAGACTTTGAGCTTTCCATTTTTGTTGGTGCTTCAGCAAAGACTATCTTCAGAATCTTTTTTTGTAACTTGCAAGTCAGTCAGAAAGATGGGGACCCTGTTTACTTTTTATGGATCAAGTTATAAATCTTTATTAACTCACTGGCCAAAACAGCCTAGTGAGTTAATTGTACAGCCATTTATGCTATTATCAACTTTTCAAATGTTGCTTGACTGGTTTCAGTTAAACCTAGCAGAGAACATTCTGGATTTAAGACTTTTCAGATTTGTTCAAATGATGATAATCCACCATGAGAATAGATACATTCACCATTATGAGAGCTTTAAAAAAAAAAACAATTACACAACTTTTATTAAAATCAACTGTATACAATTCTATCAAAATTGAGAGAAACCATTGTTGTCTGAATTTTTTCTACAAGTGACTGCAGTTCACCATCAAACATGACTGCTGTTGCCAAACTATAGAATCCTGTCCATAAAATGTTGATGTTTTCAGCTTCAACTTAAAAACCACCCAGCCAGGCCTTTCAGGTTTGTACAGATGATGCCAATCTGATATCTAATATGGCCATCAATACTAAATTTATTAAAAAAAAATTAAATGACAATTCTCAAAAAATATAGGAACAGAATATAACTAGACTGGACAGAAATTATCCTCACTTTATGAAGGCATTTAAATTTTTGTAAAAATTGTACCAATTCACCATCACATTATTATTGCTTGTTCCTGGTGATAATTGATGGCCTATGTACAGAGTTTCCTATCCCCCATTATGTATTCCAGGTGATATTTGACTGGCTATGTACAGAGTTTCATATCCAACATTAAGTGTTCTGGGTGATATTTGATTGGCTATGTATAGAGTTTCCTATCCCACATTATGTGTTCCAGGTGATATTTGATTGGCTAGGTACAGAGCTTCCTAACCCACATTATGTGTTCCAGGTGATATTTGATTGGCTATGTACAGAATTTCCTATCTCACATTATGTGTTCCAGGTGACATTTGATGGGCTAGGTACAGAGTTTCTTATATCTCTCTATGTGGTCCCAGGTGACCATGAATATGAAATACAAACTATATACAAACTGGATAATTCTCAGTAGCTGTTGTTTTGGGTCTAACACCATTTTTCAGTCCTTGATAGATGATTATACAGTACATGGTAGTTTTCACATGGATGATCATGTAGTATTTGTGCCCCCCCCCCATGAAATGGCCAACAGCCAGTTGCATAATCTAAAGTGAAGAAAATGTTGTGGTAGAATGAACAGTAATTATGGAAGATACCTGAATGGAAGCTAATAATGTCACCTCTTTTCTTAATGCAGCAATAGCTGAACATTTGTAGCCAGTGTAAAGAAAAAATAGGGGTGGATGAAAATAGAAAAGAAAAAAAAAATTAAGATAAAATCAAAGTCTGGCTCTATAGATATGAACTTCTGAGAGAATTACAGGTCAAAGGTGAAGTTGTTTGCATTTGAAACATGCACAATGGAGAGAATATCAGCATACTTCTAGCTTACTTGCATGTTCTGTGGCTGAAATTTCTTTGAATATTGTACTTGTGAAAATTATGCATGTTCAAAAAAAAATCGGTCAAAAGTATACAATCTGTAGCACACACACACACACACACATATATATATATATATATATATATATACATATACACACACACACACACAAATGTAAAAAGTTATCAGCTCTCTTATTTTACGATTTACCTCCTTAGTCCAGGAAGTGAAAATGACCAAGCGGCGCAGGCATTTTTTAAAAAAAAATACATGCACATCTTTAGTTAGTAACATCAAGCAGTATACTCTATAACCCATATTGCACCCATCAATCATACACCGAAATAAAATTAAAAGTCATTTTAAAAATACTGAAGATATGTAAAGTCTTTTTTAAACAGCCAGTATAACCAATGAGGAAAACCAGGGAGATTATGTTTCTTCTGAAAAAGAATTTAATGTTATTTTATTTTCATAATATATTTTTGGATGACAATATTATAATATCAATGAAAGCTTGCACTTAAATGAATATTTATAACAAATTGGTTGTAAAGAAATTGGAGAGCCTGGTGTTTGTGACTGTCCTAATCTAGATTAGGTCCCACCTATATTCTAAACAAGTTGCTCCTTGCAACCTCCCTCAATGATGACCTAGTTTGACTGTCAAAATCTTGTTCAATAATATATGGCCTGATTTCTTTTTTTCTTTTTTTTTTTTTTACAGATTTCCTAAAAGACATTGGTAAATAATCAATATTCAGCTCCTTATGGTACTACATTTTGAGTTTAATAACCCTAAAAAATATTATCTTAATATTAGTATACATTTATAAAGTTCAAATCTTTGTTTACAAAGTGAAGCATCTGACAAAAACATATTTCACTGGTTACACTGACATTCCTTTATAATATAATGAAGCTGTTCTGAACCATTTTGGGTGGCAAACCAAGTTTTGGTGTGTGGTGTTAGCCTTGTCACCCATCATATTCCTAAAAAAGCACCTGGGTACGAAATTTCAAACTACTAGGGTTGATCTTGGCAACTCACTCAAAACAACATGGTAACCCAGTCATGACCCATGGGATAAGAATCACTGGTATAATGCATTAACAGTTAAACATATTGTCAGTTAAAGTTAGGAATTGGATTAGTAAGTTCATAGATATTATTCACTTTCATATTGTTCATTATTTTACTCCATTAGTACACAGAGTTGCTTGGAGAAATACAGTAACTGAAAGCATTTTTTTTAGAAAGATTAAATTAGTAATAATTGAAATGAAAAAAAATATGAGAATCTCACGTAGATTACTTGCACGGCCATCATCTGTCAAAGTCAAATGCAAGAGCAAATAACAAAATCTGGATTACTATTATGCTTCAGTGTTAAAAAAATCAAATAATCCAACACCCTTCTAATTTTAGTCTGGGCCCATTCTGTATTCAAAGTGACCTGCACATTGGGCTTGTTGAGAAAACGATGTTTGCCTGAGGAAACTTTGATCACACTGATGAAATGAGCAGATGTACTTCCAAGATGTTGACATACATGCCATAATCTAAATCAGATAACTATATGAAATTGAGAGATGACTTTAATCAATTGGAAGCTTGGAAACAATTATGATTTTGTACTCCAAACCCCTGACAGTCTGTTTCAAGAAAAAAAAAACAAAAAAAAACAGGCTGTGCCAGTCACATATAGTATATATAAATGGTAATCTGTAAGGATATGAACTGTTCTAAAACTCTCCCTTGTGCAGTTTAAATAGCAGCAATTAAAGGAAAAAAGGTCAGGTGTAAAATCAGTTTCATATTAACTGGATGACAATAGCTATCAAGATGTTTTGAAGGTTGCAGTGGGTGAACCCTTTGTGCTAATTTGCATAGGTAGGATCAGATATGATCTGGAAGTGGAACAACCCATTATCCAAGAAATGACAGATGTGTGTTAACAAGATATTACATATTATTACCTTCCTTAAATGATAATGTTTAAGCTGCTGTGTATTATATTTTTGACATGTTTGTGAACAGCAGCAATGTTGCTTTGATTTTACTGTATATATAGAATGCAAAGCATGATCATTCCAGTCATCAGAATAGTGTTTGTTAAATTTATATTCGAATTTACAGCAAAGTTGTGTGACAATATTAAGAAAGCTGAAATTTTGGGCAGGTTGAAATCACAGGAGCTTGTATTGTTACACAGGAGTCAAGTCAAGACTTATATTGTAAGGTGAAGTGACTTCTCCTTTTGGTCAGAACAGGGAAAAGTGGGAACTAAACAGGGTGAACTGGACGAAGTGAGACCAAAGCAAGAAATGCGAAATATATATATATATATATATATATATATATATATATATATATATATATATATATATATACACATGGATTGGTGCATTATCTTATTTATGTGCTCCATTTCTCAGTATGCTTTTAACAGTTTCAAGCAATGTCTTATTTATTTTAAAGTTTAAAAATATATCACATGTTTATTATAAACCCATTTTTTTACATGTATAAAAATTATTATATTCATACCCATTCTATTCATACTTGTATTATGTGTTTGGATTGAGATACAGGCAAACTGGCCATATGACTAAAAAGGCACAACAGAAGCTATACATTGTTATTAATTTTAATTGAAATCAGTAACAAGATTGAGTCATGTAATTGCAAGTTGGTAAAAATGCTTAATAAACTACCACTTCATTTTTTTATTTTTTTGTACAAGTTTTGTGTAAAACTGCAGTCAAAATAGATTTCTAGCATTCTTTTAAACAACCCCTAATTCATGAACATAGAAATAAATGAACAAGCGACTTCAAAACATACCCTTCATCCTGATTTCCTTTTCCCCAATAAAACATTACTGTAACTATTTATAGACAACACAAAGAAGCACTAAAGTAAATAACTAAACTGGATACTTTTCCCCTCAAAATCAAAACATCCAAGAACATGTATTGCACCAACTGAGTGCATCTATTTTTAGAAAAAGGGGTTTTCTTTTTAAAACTATTCACTTTCTTGCTTTGTTACAAAGAATTCATTATTAGGACTACATATTTATAGTTGAATTATTTGTCTACCTATTGGTATTAACAATATAAATCGGTTAAATAGTAATTACTTCACTACCATAGATATATATCTTTTGTAATTTTGCAAAAATTAATTATGGTAGGGTGGGAAACAATCTTGACCTTGCAGCATTGTTTTTAAGTCCATAACAGAGATTGTCACGTGTTTTTAACCAACATTATTAAATATTTAGGCTAAATCTCCTATGACTTAATATTTAAACTTTGTTCTCATAATATTATATATTTTTCTGAATCTATTTGCTCAATTATTTACAAATACAGACAGTTTAATGATGTGGTATATTGTATATGTAGCGATGTCTGCCATTACAAATTCATTTACGGTTTCAAACTGATTTTATCAAGAAAATATGCAAATATGGCTGTAAAATCTCCATTTATAAAAACAAGAGATATATTAGAAAACACTCTTCATAGATCACATTTTGTTAAAAAGCAAATTACTATTTATATGCATTTCACCTTGGATTATATCAGTGCCAAAACTAACTGGCTACTGCAAGGGGGGCATCTCCAAAGTCCTAATCTACAGCCAGTCATTTTCACTTTCCTAACAGAAAAAGGTGAAGTTTACCATTCTCAGGCGACTTTTTCACCCACTTCGCCTGGTAGCGTGACCCCTTGTTACATACAATTCAACTATCAGTCCCACATACAGCATAGAGTATTATTTTATACTTATTTTATACTTATATGTTATATTTGTCTGACATTCAAATTGTAGGCAATGATATAAATCCCTGTGGTGGAAATGCCAGCCTGGCATACCTGTCAACTTCTCAAAAGCCATGTCAAAGGACATGCAAGAGGCGCCCAGTCAACATTTCAATTTTTCGGGGTGGGTGGGTGTTATGTAGTGTGCAGCCATGAAAGTTTATGGTTGTAGGCCAAATCATGATTTAAAGGTGAAACTGGGGGAGGTGATTATCTGTTGTTTTCAAGTGATGCACAAAATGTATGTACTTCTGTATCTGCCATTTTGATTCTCTAGCCACACAAACTGGCACCTAACAACACTGTTCTTCCCATATAATTAGGATGGCATGTCTCACTTTGTGCTTAAGGATATAATAATACATCACATTCTGTTGCGCATGTCAACTGTATGATACTGAATGCATGACATTTCCCTTTTTGTTTCAAATAAAATATTGAAATTTCAACCATCTTTGCTATTTTTAATAAAATGATAGATCCATCAATAAACATACACATAAAACAAATGGATACACAAACAAGTAGAACCAATTTTCAATTTTCATGGGATGGAATCAATCATTTGGTTATCATTCAAGTTAAAAAGCCAATTGTTAATATATAAGTTCATATTTCTAATAGCATAACAAGACTAATTAATTTTGACATTCAGCAAAATGTCATGCTCCATTAGGCAAATGTTTTGTTTTATTACACTAGAGATGAAACTTCTTAGAATGGCTATGCTAACATTTAGTATAATCCTATGTCCATCTTCTCCACCATAAATACAATTTTTGACTGTACTTATTAAAATTGGTTTATGAGTTGCCTTTGGCACAAGCATGTTTTCATGAAAAGTATTTGTACATAAATGTTTTTGTATAATACACATGCTATGAAATTTTATTATCTTAACTGTTATTGTATCTTAAAGATCATTATTCAGAAATAAACTTTCAAGGTGACACGCTTAAAGACATCAATCAAATTTTTAAAAAAAGAAGACAATATTGTCTGTTTGTATAAAAAATAATTGCATTTATATTTAATAGCAATATGCTTCACTTTTCTGTCTTTTGATATAAGCCAGGGAATTTCCGGTTTTATATAGGTGAACACAATTTTGAATCATTTTGATTAATTAATATACTCAGCTTATTATCTGGATTTATGTGATGACTAATGATGATAAAGTCTTGTATGGGACTCAAAGTGGCATTGCAGAGTGCGTGAGCATTGCAAATGTTGGTATTTGTGTAAATAATTGTGACCACTGTGAAAACCCATTGCCCCAACCCCCTTGCCCCAATGTGCAAGCACACATGGGACGTGCTATTTTCCCCTATGACACATCTTATTTTTCCCCTGGGACAAGCCTCCTTTTTCATTATCTGGTCAGCTGTGGCTAAACTTAAAATAGCTAAAGGTTGGACTCATGTACACAAACAATAAAGGCAGTGTGATTGATTAACAAGTAATCCTTATCATTGCATTTATATTGTGAAAAGGACCGCTCTTCAGAGATACTTCAAAGAAAGCATGTTCTATGAGTATGTAAGCACTAGTAATTGATTGGCAAATAAAAGATGCCCTATTTTGTTTTAACTTATTATGCCTAAGACTTAATTTTAAAATTTCATATGTGCAGTCACAAGTTAAAGTACATTTGGCAATTATATTTTATTTCTTATCTTATTTCCTTGGGTTTGACTCTAAAGGCATGTAACAATGTTTACTAAATAAAATATTTACTCTTAGTTATTTTGGCACATGTATTCTGCATGATATATTTTGTTTTTTTCCCTTTTTTTTTATCTTAATCATGGTAAATAAAGTTTACGAATATGGTAGAGGGCTGTCAGGTGTTAACTGGCTGACTTTTTTTTGGCAGAAATGGAGATGCAATTTTGTTTGCAGAGAAAATTAAATATCATTCACAGTGATCATTCTTGGGATTGAAGCTAATTGATGATAATTTTTTTTATTTTACTATAGCACCATTATTGGGTTTTAAAAAATCTGAAATTTACATGAATAATGATTATTCTTAAAATTCTGTTTACTTAAGTAAAAACAACTGTTGTGTGATATTAATTATTTTGTCACAACAGTATTCACAAGTGATAAAATAGAATATTGCATTTGTGGATTGCATATATCTATTTATGTATAGCTTTTCATTTATTTTTCTGAGAAATAAAAATTAACAGATATAATGTAATAATCTGGAACAGGGGCCCCAATTGGCGAAGTAGTCTAAAGTGCTCAGTATTGCGGATCACTGCCATTTCAACTATGTGAGTTCAAGTCTTGGATTCAGTAATTGTGTGCATGTGAGAAAGCTTGCCAGAAGCTTCTTGTGGGTCAAGGTTTTTTCTGGGACTTTCCCCGAAGTTTTCCTCCACCATTATATTGATTGCCATATAAAGCCTATCCTGTGCTGAAAAAAGGTGTTAAACCCTACAACAAAATCAGGAGTTCTCTGTAAAAATCAGGAGATATGAGAACAGGAGGTTGGTGTGGAAATACCTCCAAAATCATGAGGTTTTTGTCCTGGCTTGAGAGTTGACAGATATGAACTGTCCGGGCTTGTGAAATTTCAGTCATGGCTTGTGAGTTTATATAAGTTAACAGTAAAGGGCCTGTGCCTAAAAATATATTTCTTTGAGCAATGTGCTGGATCATTTCTTGTAAAAGCTGCATTCCGTTGAATTAAACAGGTCCACATGTTACTTCAGACTAAAACTTATGCCCAACAGAACAGGACTAGTGAATAACAGGGTCAAAATAAGTAAAATTAGCATAACAAAGAAGGATTTTTTGTGACCTGACCAAAATGCTCCACATTTTTTTGGACTGTATATGTGAATCTCCACTGACTCTGTCTGGGAATACCAACTTAGAAGGTGTACAACATTCATGAAATAATCACTCACAATACAAGAAAACAGCAAGAAAAACTGATCCATTTGTGTTCTTGTCAACCAGTTTTTTTCATAATCGGTGATCAAATGTTTGCAAATGGAGACTTTAAGTTGATAGCCATTCTGCAACCAATACATTAGACCTACTTGGTGCCCTGAAATGGTTCAAATTTATGTTGAACTGAACAGATACTACACTGTTAAGAAATATGTACAAAAAAGGTAAAATGATTAAACCTTTTTGAACATATACTAATGTGCAATAAATTTTACAGGCAGGCCTATTTGCATGGAGTTATTTTGGTAACAAGTGTCTATCTACAGAACAATACACACTGTGGCAAATGTATTTCAATAACACACACTGAAACTGATGCTATGAGCTAAAAAGTTAATGAAAATTTGTGGCTAAAGTATGACTTAGAAAATGAGCTTATGATGAGGACTGCCATCAGTCTTTTACCAAAATCTTACCCATCTCTTACTTAAATACACAGCATTTTATTACTTATCAATTTTGTCTTTGCTCTCTGACTTTATCTGCAGTTGAAGCTTTTCTCATCCACACATATCACTGACATGTCTGTATTGATAACTTTAATTATCATATAGTTTTATGGTGCAAGAATAAATGAAAACAAGTTATTTATTAGTAAAAAAAATATAACAGCATTTTCTAACAATATGACATTTTATTTTACTGTTTTTTTTCTTTTACTCGTATTGAAATAGTTTGTTTGGGGCATGCTCAAATCTGCCATGGGGAAAATTTAATCTTTGTTTTCATATGCAAATAAAATGAAGCTATTCTAGACAATAGCCGGCAGAAGTTTAAATTTAATGACTAAAACTAATATAAAGCAGTGATAGGAATTGCGTCTTCCCCTGTGTTACATTAATGATTTTTGGGCACCTAATCTTTACAGTACATTACGATATTTAATTTTCGTTTGTAACTAGTCCCTGTATAAAAATATTAATAATAATAATGAAGTCTTTCTATAGCACCTAATCTTTAGAAACTCTAAGCAATTTACAACATTTGACAACACTTAAAAAGAATAAAAAACATATATAATGATGTGATTACAAAAAATAAGAAAAACCCCATTAAATCAGAAACAAAAAAACATGTTATAAGGATACATTATTTAGTCTTTATGACTGTTCATGCAGTTGAAAAAGATCAGTTTTAAGAGTGCTCTTGAATGAGATCACTGTGTCTTTGTGTCTAAGTGCAGTGGGCAATTATTTTCATGTTGCTGGACCCTGGTATGCAAAAGAACGTTGACCATATTATTTCAACTTCAGTGGGAATAATGAGAACATGAGTGTCAGAAGAGGAGGGTAAGCATCTTGCAGGTATATACACATGGGTGAGGTCAAATAGGTATGTTGGACTGGAGCCCGTCCGTGAAATGTAGCACAGAGAACAAATTTTGTGTTAAATTCTGGATCGTATGGATAGCCAGTGTTGGGTACGGAGCAGCGGAGAGGCGTGCTCTGATCGTGATACTCTAATGATAATCCGAGCAGCAGTGTTTTGAACTTTTTGTTGAAGTATCTGAAGTAGATATTGAGATCAAACAGACAGAATTGAATTACAATAGTCCAGTCTTGAAAGTACTAAGGAACACACGTGTTTATAGAGAATCAACTGACAGATACTTGCGAATGGAGCTATAGTAGTGACATTAAAACTTGACATCATCATATTTTTGTACAAAATGTCGTGCATTAGTTTATAAATTTGATTACTAATAAATATAAGTTTGTTATTATTGAAAAATTACATGCTAGGTGTAGAACTCTCGTTAGATGCATTTTGCAAATTGTTGTAGCCGCTTTCCTGTCCTCCATTTTGGAACTCCTAGCTTTGGACATGCGCAGTACTGTGCCAAAAAAGTATAGGACTAATATAATTGATAACTAATTTTTATTTCATCAAATATACAAATATTTTCTATCTACAAATACACAAATAAATAGTGCATATAATTTAAACGAATATACTATGTGAATAAAGAAATATATACCTTACATTCATTGAAAATAAAGGATTGAAAAATGAAATATCAATTAATTTTGACTATCATGAGCATGCGTATTAACTACCCGCCATTCAATTATGGAGGACAGTATGCATTCGATACTGTAGATGCAGTGCCAATGTTCCAAATTTTGTGGTCCTATTTTATAATTGCGCTGTCTTAATTAGTATCCTTACTTTAACAGGTATATTTAATATGTAATAGCACATTTTTAATTTGCAACACTTAGTTGAATAGCCAAGTAAAGAAAAGTTTTGTTCGCCAGACTGGGTAGGATTCATTGTCAATTTCTTTCCTCTTCTTAAACGCGATACAAACTTGTCCCAAAGCGATCAGTATCACATACTGTCTTGATAATGTAGTTGTCTTGCATTATTAGATTGCCACTTGCAACAAGAGAAATAAATGATACATGAGAAAGTTGAAAAGTTAGCATCTGCCTGTATTTTGTAGGGTAGAAGTAATACATGGGAAGGATGTTTTCCATGGCAAAGTTCAGTTTTAAGCAATATGTACTTTTAATTCATGAAAGATGTTACACATTTAGCCAAGTATTTAGTCTTACAGTGTAAGACATGTTATTTATGTTTTAGTGCTACGTCGTACAACCCAAATAACATCCTTGTATAGATTAGTCAAAGTTTCAGGAATATCACACACACTTGGCATCCCATATGGATACTCTTCCACATATTGATACGTAAAATACGTACTGTGCCATTTTATCCTGGTCGAATCAAAATCTGGCAATAGCAAATGGTCGCATCTTCATGTTCCATTCACATGAAATTTGTTGAAATGCAACAAAAGTCGAGGTATGCTGAAGTATGTTCACGAACGTTCAAATGGGGGGAATATGTTTCTTGAACGAAACAAAACATTGCTTACATTTCCAATAGCCATAATATATTTTTATTCGTTTTTTTTTTAAAGAATAATATTTCCACTTAACCCAATTTTGGTATTCCCGGCTTCCATTGCTTTCTAGCCAACTGAAATGTGAGCCAATGAAACTTGAAAACAGGTCAATTTCTTTTGTGAGAATTTGAATTTATTAGAAAAAAGACATCAGAATAAGTAAAGCCTGACTAAAACACGATGACCTTACTTTGTAGAAAAAGAATTCTTATTGGTTGCCAGTTGTGTGAAATATTCTTGAAAATTTTACTTTAGTTAAGATGTTAGTCAATATCAAAACACACTACACAGCATCATTAGGCAGTAAGACCCGACACCTAAAACATATCAGCATCAAGGTCTTGCATGTAGGACTGGTTAAGTTTTATGCAATGGTGTTTGGGTAGGAGAAAATGACTGGTTGCATCATGATATAGTTGCAGTAAAGTTTAAGTTGTATTTTATGTTCTCAGATTTGCACATGGTTTTTTAAAGATAAATGATTTGTGTGAGAAAATGTAAGATAAAGGGAAGGAACTATTGTATGCATGAGAACTAGACCAACAAGTAGGTCTCAGCTTTTTTTATCTGACAGCGGCGACCAAAATTGTTGGGCTGTATTCCATACAGAAATTTTGCTATGTGTTAACCTCCTCATCAGTTCTGACTTATCAGATGCTTGCTAGTAATTAATAAATTTTTTTTTATATGAGGATGGAAATTAAAATCCCTATTCTTTTGGCCTAAAGCAATAAATCCTTCAAAGCACAGTTTTTAGTAATAATCCCAGAGAACAGAACGCATATATACATCCATTAATGACCATATTTTTAAATTGCTGACACGTGTGGAAAGCAGTATCACCCTAAGGCAAAAACAACCATTGGAAACTTAGGAGTACCATATTTTTACGCATATAAGATGCACCTAATTATAAGATGCACCCATATATAAACTCTGATTTTGATGATTTGTGTAAAAAATATTTTACATAAGATGCACCCATATATGACTCGGGTTTTGACGATTTGTGTAAAAAAAAATTACACAAGACGCACGCAACCTAGACATCTCCCACACTTAGTAATTTATATCCAGTGGTTTCTTTTCCTTCATCATAAATGAAAATTTGTCAAATGTTTCCTCACCTGTTGGATGTAAACAAAGCTTCATTACCATTTTTAGTTTAGATCAAAGAATTGTTTGAGGCAGGATCATAACTATTGTTTTTTTTATATGCTGTGAGGCCAATAGCAGATGGGTTGACTGCCTGGTATCTAGATTCTAGAAACAATAAACGCCAGCTGTAAAGACAGCTTCATTGATCTGCTAGACCAAGACATTAGACAGTGGGGTGAGTGCCATACATAGAGATGAATCCAAGGAAATGAGCTCATAGATATGTAGATAGGTAGATATGCAAGATAGCTAACCTTGAAAGAAAATCTAGCCAACTGGGTGTGTTAACCGTGTTGAGCGATCAAATTAAAGCACAAATTATTGCTACAAAAATGAAGATCACAGACTTTGTCGGCAGTGTCACCTGGGTTTTGAAGTTCTGAAACGGAACAATTTTGCAGTCCAGTCACGTACAACTGATGGACAGAAGCTTCCGGATGATTGGGAGAATAAATTGGTTGTTGGATGCTTTCCATACCGTTGTTCAGAAGGAAATAAGTGAAATGAAGTTGGCAGATGATGACATCATCATTATTGATGAGATTCCAATGTCATTCGATGCTCCAGCTATTAGATCAGTGGCAGATAAAGGAGTGAAACAGTCATGATTGATACCACCGGATATGATATCAACTTCACTGTTGTATTGGCCTGCACTGGTGCTAGAGGAAAACTTAAACCCATGGTTATCATGCCAGGAGAAATGTTGCCAGATGGAGTTGTCGTTGTTTGTAACAAAAAGGGCTGGATGAACTCAGGGGTTATGCATACTTGGACTAACAAATGCTTCAGAACAAGAGGCAGATTTTTCAAGAAGAAATATCTTCTGATTTTTGATGCAGTGGCTTCCTATAAGGAGACAACTATGCAGAAGCACATCAGCAATGCCAGAGCCAACATAGCCGTTATTCCAGGTGGCCTGACTTGCAAGCTTCAGCCTTTGGATTTTGCCATCAATCACCTATTTAAGACTTTTGTTCATGAGGAATGGGATCGTTGGATAACTAGCGGTAAACACACCTTCACATAGACTGGTCGAAAACATTGTGTAACGTACATAGAGGTATGTAATTGGGTTCTTCGTGCATGGGAGAAAGCGAAAATTATGACAATCATCAGTGGCTTCAGAAAGTGAGGTATAATTCCTGAATCTGCTAGCTAAATCAGTTCTTTGGATGACAACACCGCTGCATTCGATACCACTGATGCCAATGAGGATTAATTAGCACCAGTTATGGAGTTATTCCTCGACGACGGCAGTGAATTTGATTCAGATTTCAGTGGATTTGAAGTTGAAACTGATGACAGTGTAAATGATGATGAATAGTACTGTAAAGTACATTGATTTTTGATTAAGTTAAACACTAGCAACAGTTTATTTTATAGTGCTTAATAAAATTTTTTATATAGTATAACTGATTTTCATATTTTAGTCCAATATTAAACAAATTGTTTTTAAACTATTTAGTCTCGTCTTGTTTTCGAATGCACCAACCAAAGATACTAAAAATTTAAGTATCTTTGAACCTAACAGGATGTATAGGTAATATAGCCACCATAGTTTTTGCCGTGATAATTAATAGCAATAAACAAAACTATTTAAACTTATTATATTATATAAATTTAAAACATTTATTCCTACTAAACTTTGATCTGCAATAATTATGATATTCAAAACATTGAAATGAAAGGATTTTAAATTTGAAGTGGCCTGCATTGGATTGGTACACATAATTACTGCACACTTACCCAATTGTTTTTACAACTAGGAATGAAAATCGTGCAACGTGAATATTGACCACAATAATGTGTCCTTTAATATCACACACTACCATTCATGTTAAAAAATACTGTATTTTCGTGCATATAAGACACACCTAATCATAAGATGTACCTGTATATAAAACACGGGTTTTGACGATTTGTCTAAAAATATTTTATATGAGATGCACCCTTTGTGCAGAATACTTACACAGAACTGACTAATGCCTAGAACTGTGATTAGGTCTAGCCATCACAGCAGAATTTTGAGAAACAGAGACCCATATCTCAGAAAATCAAGATTGAGAGAATGATAATAATATTAATAATGAATAAAAAATAGAATTAAAAAAAATGTCATTGAGTATTTAGAGAAATAGATTAATACTTTGGATATTTCGTTCGCAGAAGGCAACATGGTTCTCATACTACTGTATAGCAGAAATTGTGAATGTGTGTGTGTGTGTGTGATTTGGAATGTAATAAAGCTTTAAGATGTTTTCAATTATAGCTATGATGTCTGCATTGTGACAGTTCATTGTGATGTCTAGTGTTAGGTCATCATGCCAGATGTGTATCCCGATGTTCCACCCAGTCAAATTATCCTGACATCAGGTTAACCAGTCCTAACATGAACCTCTTAATGCTGAGCTCCAAGTGAAGTAGCTGCAAATACCATTTTTATATCATTGATATGACAGCCAGGGTTTCGAGCCTGTGACCTCCTGTCTATGAGGTAGATGCTCTAACCATTTAGGCCTCGGGAGTGGTCATAGCAAAATGTAGTTAATGCATCAAGTTTGTGACAAAAATACAGAGTGCCAAAGAGAACAAGATAATCATAGAATGAATCTTGGAGCAGCATATTTTCATGGTCCTCAAAAGGAGAAAATCAGTGTTATACATAAGATCTCTAGGATGGTATACACTGTCTCACATCTTTCTAATTATTTTTTAGGCTTCATGGTTATTCAATCAAAAGATCCAACAAAACCAATTGCTTAGCTGTCACCATTTATAGTCAAAAAGACTATATTTTGTCAAGTCAGCATGCCCAAAAGTGTGAAAAAATTAAAATCAAGTAGCTTGCTGGTTGAACTTGAGTGCAAAGTACAAACAGAAAATATCTTTCTATGATATTCAAGTTTCTTCTTTTGCTCATTCTACACATAACTCATCCAGAGGTGTCATTTGCTGCTGTCGCTGCAAGGCTCGACAATACTGAAATTGTCAAGGTGTTACTGCAGATCGTCGAATTTGTATCAAACACGGTGCACAATTACAGGATACCAACACCATCATACTTTCCTTTAATACAACAACGCTACCTAAGGTACTAAAAGTTGGCTTTTTGCAAGTTAAAGTTGAAGTGTACATTCCAAATCCTTTACATTGTTTCAAGTGTCAGAAATACGGTAACCATGAAGAGTGGTGTTTTAGAAGACCTGTATGTGGCCAATGCGGCAACACCAGCCCTCAAGAAGCATATTGCAATGTCAACCCCCATTGTGCAAATTGTGGCAAAGATCACAATACCAGTTCTTAAGACTGCAAGATCTGGAAACTGGAGAAGGAGATCCAGTGGGTAAAATGTCTAAACATCCCCTTCTCAGACTTCAGAATGATGGTCGAATCTTAAACCCATCAACATGGCCGAACCTTCTTTCAACTGTTAAAACCAGTCCAAAGACATCCAAGGATGGACAAACTCAAATGAATCTACTTGACTTAAGAGCAACTACAATAGAACCCTGCTATAACGCGCCTCGCCATAACATGAATTCGGATATAACGCGATCGTAGCATGGCTCCCGAAATTTCATATATTCATTCACACTTGAAGAAAAAAAATTGGAGAAAAGTAAAAAAAACCCCAAAAAATAAACAACAAAAAAACAAAACAAGAAATTCACTTCATTTGGGACATGAGATTAGTTGTGACATTTAAAATAATATGATATTGGCATGGTTCCTGAAATTTTAAATTCATTTACGTGTATTTTTATTGGACCATGAAAATATTTGTTTATCGTACGAGAAATAGTGTGTAAAATGTTTATTGCAATTTGGTGGAAGAATTCGTGTATGACTTGTAATAATAAACATAATAAACGATCGGAACTTAACAATTTATCCAGGTTCTATCAATGATTTTGGAGAAGTGATTGTGTCTGAATTCTAAAATAATACTATATATATAATATACGAGAAATAGCGTGTACAGCACTTGGCTTCTGAAATTTATCAATTTGAACAGGCTGTGGTGAAGCTCCGTATTCTACTCTAGAAAAAAAACTAGTTTCATTAGGTTTTTAAACATCGGAAGTGTTACTTATGACGGATCCATGAGTAAAGCCAGTAAATTGTCTTTTTGATTGTCTTCCATGAATTCTGTATACAGTTGTTGTTCAAACAATAGCCGACATGGGCTTCTTATTTAACTGCAATCACAGCCAAGCATCAGACAAAGCTATGGTTGATACAATTTGATAAACATCAAAGGGCGAAAGCCGCCAACATGTAGGCTGTGCTTGGCGGTGTGATAAAAAAAAAAACAGTTGAAACTAAATAATATCCACTTTATTATCTGTAAATTAAAAGGGCATGAACTTGTACATTCGTTCAGCTTAATTTTGTTTTATATAAAAAGTGATTTGTAACTATTGCAGGCCTTCGTTATGTAGGTATCGAGCTTTATCTGTGTACATTGTTTGCTTATATAAAAAAAACTATTTTACTGTTATGGAAATGTAAGTTCAAAAACGCAAGTCATTTTCTGCTAAAGAGAAACTCTATGCCCTAGATCAACTAAAGAAGGGCAAACAACAAACTCAGCTTGCCATAGATCTAGGAATCAGCAAATCCACTTTGCGAGGGTGAAAAAAAGATGAAGGAAAGCTTCGTAGTCTACCCAACATTCTTGAAGAGGAAACTGGTTTACAGCGTAAAAGGGTTAAGTTAGCTAATGACAATGTCCTGGATTCAGCTTTGTACCAATGGTTTGTACAAGCTCGCTCAGAAGGTGTTCCAACTTCTGGCCCAATTCTGAAAGCCCAAGCAGAGAAATTTGATCGCCGTATCAATGGAGATGATTTCAAATTTAAGGCGAGTAATGGCTGGCTAGACAGATTCAAGAAAAGGCACGCTATCAGCCAAGTTCTTGTGTCTTGGGAAATCTGCTCCGCTGAGAAAGAGGCTGCCAATTCTACCCGATTGGGCTTAAAAAGTTGCTAAGGGATGGTTGCTACACAGCCGACCAAGTTTACAACTGTGATGAGACTGGTTTATGTTATAAAATGTTACCCGATCGCACCCTTGCAACCAAGACTGACAGTCACAAATGAGGTTTCAAGAAGAGGAAGGACAGAGTAACTATCTTTATTTTGTGTTAACAAGTCTGGCAGCCACAAAGTTAAACCTCTGATGATTGGAAAATCGAAAGCTCCCAGATGTTTTCATCATGTAAATATGAAGGCACTTCCATTTCAGTACACTAACAGCAAGAATGCTTGGATGAATAGCTCCATATTTGACGACTGGTTTCACAAAACATTCGTTCGAGATGTTCGGGCTCATTTATGAAAACTCAAGCTGGAGGAAAAAGCTCTCCTCCTGCTGGATAATTGCCCTGCCCACCCTTCAATGGAAAATCTTGTCAGCACTGATGGCAAGATCAAAGTTTCATACCTCCCGAAAAGCTATGTCAGAAATCCAGCCACTTGACCAAGGCATAATTTCCGTATTTAAACAAAATTATCGCTGTGAAATGATAAAGGGAATGGTAGCAGATAATAACGCATCCGTCGACACATCATTGGCATTACTCAACTTAAAAGATGTATGTCACCTTGGAGGTAAAGCCTGGGATGCTATCACTGCACGCTGCGTTGAACGATGCTGGATAAAGGGTCTTGGGACAGCTTTTACACCCTTGACACAAAATGCTAGTTACGATGAGCTTGAATTTACAGGATTCACTGAAGACAACGTATGTTTAGCAGAAGAAGCACTCAAAAAATATGAGCACAGTCATCATGATATCTTTAACTGGTATTCAGTAGATGACATCTGCCTATATACAAACACATATCAGATGACATAATTGTTACAAATGTCAGCAGGAAGAATGAAACTGCACAATCAGAACCTGAAAACAGTGACGATAATGATAATGATGATGATGGCACCCCAACTATCCCACCAAAAGTGTCAGAAGCAGTAGTTCATTTAGAAGCAAGTTTAAGGTGGCTGGAAACACAAGATGTTGATGGCGTCAAAGTTCTTCAATTAAGAAACATTCTTGACTTTGCTAGAATCCAACAGTTTGCTGCAAAGAAGCAAACGTCATTGGATATATTTTTCAAGTAATGATGACATTTAAATTTGGTACTACACTGACTTTGCACAATGATTACTTTAGCAGTTTTCACATGTTTCTTTTGATCTTCACAAAATCTGAAATTAAAGCAATTTGCACGCTGAAATCATGTGTTGATTGTTAATTATTCTTGCAGTTGTCGCATATAAAATTTTAGCGGTATGAAATTTGTACAGACACTGTATGTAGACCCGGGAATAGCTGCAGACGGCAAGTAAATTGTTTCAATATTTTGTTCATCCTATATTTTACAATATGAATTCAGACTATTACAAAATTATTGAATATTTTAAATCTGTATGATTTTCAATGAAATTACATCTATTATGGATAAACTGCATGCCACGACGGCACGGTAGCATAAGGTGTAGATACACTTTTCATGATATAGCAATAGTCTGGTATTATTGATCAAACTGTAATATCGTTGAAATAAATAAAAATTAGTAATTGTTTTTAATGCACAGTAATAACCTATAAATATATTAACCATATTATTATTTTGAATATATCTTAATTAATGCATTCCAGTTAATATTCATCTGATGATAAGCCGACTTTTGATCATTGTTCATGTACATGTATACACTTATATGTTCTCGGAAAAAAATTAAATATTGTAAAACCCCGCATTAACGCGACCCCACTTTTAACGCGATCCGATTTTATGGACCCCGATCATCACATTATAGCGGGGTTCCACTGTAGTAATATTTCACACTACAAGGCACAAAGAAAGACAATCTCCATGCAGACAACTTTCCCCCTCCCTCATTTCCAAAAAATGAAAAGAAAACAACAAACAGGCAGCAAAAGGGGTTTGATGATCCCATTTAGCTACACAATAGGTTTGGTAACTTTGAGGACTGGGATGCAGAAGAAACTGCTCAATGTTCTCAGGGTGGCTTCAAACCTAAGACCAAAATATTTAACTTGATACAGCCTCTAGAAAAATAACCACATGGATTGCCTCCATGAAAGGTCTAACTTAGCTCCATAATCTCTACATTAAATTTATAATGAAGAAGATTATACCACGGAACTGTCGTGGAATTAAAGCCAATTCCTGAAATTCTTCTGCTTCTAAATAAATATGATCCAGCAGTACTATGCCTGCTTGAATCATTTTTGCAAGATATGGACATGACACTTAAAGACTACTCCCATTTTAACGCCTACTTTAAAAGTGTTGACAGGGCCTCAGGATAAGGTTCTGTTGTTGTGAACAATAGGGCTTCTCACAACGTCATCCCTTAAAACACAAATTTGCAAGCCATTGCTGTAAGTGTTACTCTACACTGAGTGATTACCTTTTGTTCTATTGTTATATACCACCAAACACCAACCTAGCACCAAATAAATTAGATAATCTTGTTTAACAACTTCCTGCACCATTTGTTTTACTCAGGAAATCAAATCACATAAATGACAGAGGCCACAAAGTACTCCACTCCCTTGATAACTCACCCCCGGATAACTTGCAAACCCGCCCAGATAACTTGCAAACCCGCTTATAACGCAGTGTCCGGCATGGCTCCCGATTTTTTTCAAAGGAAATATATTTTAAAATGTGTTAAACATGAAAAAAATATGCTATAAGAATTGATATATTGAACCTTTTTACAAACTGTATATTATGTTAATTTTCATCCACAAAAAATAATTATAAATCATTAATTTTTGTAAAAGCAAAATGGAAATACAGTATTTTCGATCTTCTTTGCAAATGTAAATCTTCTTAGTGGAAATTTTATGTCCGATAACTTAACCAATTTTTCAAATACAAAGAGTTTTATACGAATAATTATGATACATTTATATAATTATTATTTTGATAACTGGATTGTGTGCGAAAAATTAAAAGGAATGAAAAATTACATGAAAAAAGGTGGCTCATTATATCATCAGAAATGGTTATTATTGCCGTAAAGATAGACTATAATTTTAATTTTGCTTCAGTGTAAACACTAGAATTGCAACATATTCTCTTCTATGAAAACATGAAAATAGTCAGTCGTCCGTCACATCAAAACCTGTGAGTTCTTCAATGAGAACCTAAATAAATGCCGGCTTTGTTTTGATCAACAGCTCTGGGAACTGTTTGTTGCATTAAACTTAAATCAAAAAGACACCTGTGTTGTTTTATCACTTTGAATATGTCTTTTGTATCAAATCATATAAGGGAAGTACAATTAAAAAAAATCAAAGGCAGCATGCCGATAGTAGCATAAGTTCTTGAGGTCATTACCGTTTTCAAAATTCATTTTATTTAACCAGTCGAAAATGGTTTCACATTTTTATGTGATATAATTAAAATATTTTTATTACTTTTGGAGATTCCAGCGCCGACATAGAATGAAACAAAATTCATTGTCGGGAGAAATACGCTTAGCGAATCAGGAAGCCGCATGTAATTATCCACACCAGCTCAGAGAAAATCACCCGTGAACAAATACACAGAGGCGGCAGAGAAATCAAAGAGTAAAAAAAAAATAAGCAGATGTTTTGAAAATGTGAAGTGATCTTTGTCAAAAGTGTCACAAACTGCAAGTATTTTCGTGTTCTAATTTACGTTTTTTTAAATTTGTAGACCCATTAAATTGATATCGTTAATGGCTAACCATTGTAAAAAAAATTATTTTACTTCTACCGCAATCAAATCGACCTGTCGTTAGATCGACATTGTGTTTTTTTTAAAAATGGATGTCGATCTTGTGTATAAAAAAATCTACTTTGGATCAAGCAAGAATTTATCCAATTTTAACACAATCATTTGTGATGTAGTACACAATGTGCGAAATAATACATGTGTTAAGCAAATGGAAAACGTGTGGATTATTGTTTTGATGATCTCAATATCCTGTAAGTTATCCTGAAATTAATGTTACTCTGTGATGACAAAAGTAAACAAAGTACACTGCTATGAAGAAATATTTAATCATAGTTAATCATAGCACGATTATTGAGTATTCAAAACTAACATGCCAAACCAACCCACCCACCCCTTTTGCCTGTGTACGTCAATTCCTTTTGTTTTGTTGTTTGTTATAGGTCCCTCGATAATTCGTGCCCTCGCTTATAATGCGGTCGATGTTTTTGGACCCTTTTGTGCGCGAATTATCGAGGGAGTGGTGTATATTGTTGGTTACCCAGTCATATAGGTATTAAAGATAATGCAAAAGCAGATTGTGCAGCTAAAATGGCCTTATCCCTAGAATCATCAGATTTTAAAATACCGTATATTGATTTAAAACTTAGTATCAAAGAGTCTTTAAATCAGAAGTGGCAGGCATCATGGAATGATGCAGTGAATAACAAATTTCATGTCATCAGGCCAACCCTAGGAGAATAGACTCCTTCCTAGAGAATCTTCCATGTGGAGAAGGTAGTCATTGCAAGAATTAGAATTGGACATACTTGTATAACCCACTTCACATGCTAACAGGTGAAAACTCACCAGAATGAGTTTCTTGCAATGAACCATTAATTCAATGTTAAGTACTTTATGATGGACTGTTTTGATCTACAACCTACTGTGATCAGTACTACAATGTGTAAAACATGACATAACTTTCTGATACCATAAATGCCCCTTGTATTTTAAAATTCCTGAAAGAATTAACATTTATTCGAAGCTACAACTTTTATGCTATCACCTTAAGCATTTGCATGTAATTTTAATGCCATCGTTTATACTTGATACCTTTTCATCTAAATCGTCATTAGCACACACAATTTACCTGTTGATTGGGAAGTTTTATATATTACTCTTGCCTTCTTATCATTGTAATTTTAATTGTTTGGGGTTTCGATCGCTGGTCAATACAAAATATTTTATCACTTTTAAATGAATCTACATATAACCTTTTGTATGGCGCTAAATAGCTTAAAAGTGCTGATGCAAAGTACAAACACTCGATCAATCAATCAGAAAGCATCAGAGAGAAGCAAAAACACCATAAAATGGAGGAGGAGGCAAATGGGATAAACAGATCAGGAGAGACACAAAAAGACTGATGATTTGTTTGTAACACATTTTTGGGGATGGATAGTTAACACATTTACAATATTTTTTTCCACATAAATGCACAGGATTGGATAAGTTAATGTTTCATGTAATAAAAACCCCTTAAAATTAGTCCATGGAGAATGGTGTGTCTTGTTTTCACTAATGTACTACTATCATGTTGATACATTTATATTTTTCATAAGCCGTACAAGATGTGGCCGGAATTACTGGACATGACACGTGATGAGTGCAAACGCATCTTGCGTCGTATAGAATTAGAAGCATATTCTGCCACTGTGTCAGCTTTCCGGGCCCAGGGAGATCTTTCCAAAGAGAAGAAAAGGCTGTTGTTGGACTTGCAGAACACTTTGAGGTAGTCTTCCTTAATTTATAATTCTTCTATGCATGGCCAGAAAATTTTATGTTCAACTCACTGACCCAAGACCAATAGGACCCTGCTAGGTTTGCATAAACCAGGGACCAGTCCAACAGCTAAGTCTAACATGGGAGTATTTACCCCCTTGCATTAACATAAGCAAAAGACAGGAAAAAATTATAAATCAATGCAAACTCCAAATTCAGACAAGTGCTTTATTAAATCATATCAATATTTTTCTAAGCTACATGAGAGTATTTACCCCAGTAGATAAACATAAATAACAGGAAAAAAAAGCAAATGTATGCAAACTCCAAATTAAGAAAATTACTATATTAAATCATATCAATATTTTAAAAGCTTAACAGTTTTAAATTTTCTAATCACACAAGCATGCCTTTGTTATTTGCTTAGTCCTCTTGGAATCTATGTTCCGTAGTTAACTAAATTTTCAAGTCAACAAATTCTCAACATCAGATAAAAGAAAATCAAATTGTCCCAGAATAAGAATACATTTGCCATTCAAAGCTTGTTCCATGAAACATATGGGGAAAGAACCCCATAAATCAATTTATATGCTGTATGTAGCCTCAAAAGTAACAATTCACTTGGTAGATAGTTGAGCTTCCTCTGACCTCTCCGTTCCCATTTTAGTGTGGGAAAAGTCAGAAGAAACTCAACTACTTAGCAGATTGTTCATTATCAGATGAACATTGCCTTGGCCCTCAGGGTGTACAAGTAGAGTGCTATGTTTCTCAGAAGAAAGCAGCCAGTGTGCAGTAGTCCCATCAATATGAAAATCAGCTAATTCTTGTCCCTATTACATGATGAGTAACAGGTAATGAGGGTCTTGATTGAGAGCGGTTTGTTTAATTCACTAGCAGTAACCTGCCTTGTCCAAGTAATATACTGTTTTTATTTGAATTTAATTTTAAATTATTTAAATTTTAAATTATTTCCATCCTTTTTTAACCTGGGATGTTTGAAGCCCATTGATGCAACATGTCTTGTATTTCCTGGGGTTCACTTTTGCCCTCTGCTGGTAAACTCGTACTTGAACCAACTAGTAGAATCTAGAACATATGATAGGTCAGTACTATTGATACTTAAGTTTAGAATTGGTTGAGACTGATGATTGGCATATTGTTTGCTAAATTCACTCATCTTAAATTAACTGTAAAATGTCATTTTAGAATTTAACACTCATTTTCTTTAACCAAAGTCTATTCAGTCATGTTTGTTGATGCTCTGCACGTGCACTGTTATCAAGATACTTTCAGATGAAAATATTTATCGCTATGGCCATTTACAGTGGTGGCCAGTTACTACTATGGGTCAAGAAAAGATTGTGTCAAGTCTGCCCATCACAATATAACAGAGTAAGAGTTTGCTATTTCAACATGCATAGCTTTCATTGTGACATCAGAGAGTGATATTCAGTTTGGAGCGCACATGATCACGCCTTTAGGTTTATATTGTTCAAAATATCCACTTAGTTTAACAGTTATTTTGCCTTATGAACTTCTTAAGGCATGTAAATAATGATCTTCCAAAGGAATATGTATGTATGAAGATCCAATAAAGTGTATAACTTCTATTGAAAGGTATTTAGAATCAAAATCTAAAAAATGTCACCCATTGCTGAAATAATTTGTCTTTAACAAATACATGACTTGTATGGCTTTTATTACACTATCCAGCAACTTCCACTTATGTAATTGTGATTTTTGGCTTGTACGAGTTGAGTTGTTTGCTAACAATGAATTGTAGTTTTTAATGCAGTACCTGCTGCATTTACATTGCTTTTCCAGGATGCCAAGTCCCTAGTTCAAACTCCATTTAGTAATTAGAGGTCCTTTGTTGCAAAGAACATAATCCCAGTCTGATATCTTATTCATAGCCAATATATAGGCCTTTCCTCATTCTTCTTAAACTTGTCTTTTGAATTTACATATCAGGATGATCCAATAAATTTAACATTCATTGTTGTTACATATTTTTTTTGTAAATCATTTGCCTTTTTTGTATTTAGTTATTTATCCCCATTCCTTGCATGAATGAATCTTTCTTGCATTTTTTTCTTATAATTGTGAAGGTTTCTTTTGCACCTTGCAAGTGAAGTGCTTCTTGGGTAAATAAATCATATACCCTTTTCAAGTTCAGGTTGTGTTGTTTTGTATTCTTACAGCAATGTAATATGTCTCAAGGTGTGAGTTGGTGCTGGCTTAATAAGGGCATAATGTACTTATTTTCCTGGAATTAGAGTTCCCAGCAGAGCTGGCCATACCAAGTTCATCTATCCATTGGTTACTCTGACCCTTCCCATCTCTCAGCTTAGGAGCAGGATGGGAAGGTAAATGAGGTTTACAACCGTCTTCCCCAAAACTTGTGTCTTTAACCTTTATCTTATTAGGACACTAGGATTATTGCCAGTTGGTAAAGACTTTTTTATGCCCAATCACATTCAGAAATGCTGCTTGCACATTCAGCTTTTGTCTGGGAGTTAGTGAAGAAATTTTCCTAAGGCCAAGAGTCTATCAGGGACCAGAATAGATACTTAGTCCCTCCTTCTACACCATTGGTCTCCCCTCTAGTTATCACGTGTCTTCCTGGGTGTGGTCACACAGGACTCCCCCCTTTGGATCCTGGTTATGCCCTGGGTTCACATTCCAGTTAAAGTCTTGGAGTCCTTCAAGCTTAAGGTCTGCACCCTAGCAATGAAAGTCTTGCAGGCTAATCTACAGCAAGAAACTGTTGATTGTTGTACATCTTGGGGCAAAAACAGTGGTGTTCTCATTCCTATAGTAGCAACATTTGGCCATGAATCTGAACCCATTGTAACTGGCCAAAAAGCACAGCTACTCTAATTGACCAATGAGATCTCCTCCCAAATTTTTCTAGCAGGTGCATTCTGAATGGATCATGCCCATTTTGAAACTATTGCCTGTCCATCTTTTGCCTAAAGTGGAAGTTGTGTGGCCAAAGATTGTTTTTGAGCTTTTTTCCCTTCCCTAAAGAAGAGGTAATCAGCTTTAGGTAGTTGCACCATCTCACACAGCCCATTTCTCTTCCCAGCATTCCTGTGAGTACCTAACTGGACCTCTTTTCAGCAGCGTGGTTAGGCATATTGTACCAGGTGTTGGTTAGCTCTGCTTTAAATGTTTTCTGGCTTCATTTTCAGGAACATCATTCTCTTCATGGACCCTATTCCTTTTCACCATTCCAAAATGGTTCAGCTAGGAGAAGAGGTATATACTATTTCTTTCTTTTAAGAGTGCAGAAATCAACCAAGCATGTGGATCTTTTTGGCATCTAAAAATGTTGGAAAGTTGAACTCCTAATTAATCTTTCCACCTTTAACAGGTTTATAAAGACAGTAATCTTGGTTAGGAACACCATAAAACCCAATGAATGTCCAGTCTCCATAAATGTTCAGGAAACTTTCTCAGAGCTCTCACATTCAGCCATTAACTTCTCTGGTGGCCTAGTGGTTAGAGCTTCCACCTATTATCCGGGTGGTCATGGGTTCGATCCCTGACAGATTCATATCAAAGGCTTATAAAAATGGTACTAACTTCTGCCTTGCTTGACACTCAGCATTAAAAGGTTAGTATTAGGATTGGTCTGCCTAGTGTCAGGATAATGAGCCAGGGTAGTACATCTTGCTACATGTCAGCAGCATGTTACCTCAGTGCTAGACATCACTATAAACTGCTACACTTAAGACATCGTAGTAATATGACTGGAAAAATTGTTAAAGCAACATAAAACACACACACACACACACACACACACACACACACACACACACACATTGCCTCTGCCATCAGAATCTTAGTGCATTTTATGTCTTTAGGGGTCCCATCCTTCAGTATTTCAACAAATGGTTTATGCATGGTGCTTTCAATGATTCTCCAGTAGCTTCTTGTGGGTAGGTGGTTCTTAACGATGATTTCCCAGTTTCTTCCTCCACCACTAATACTGGCCGCCATGAATAGCCTATCATGTGCTGAAAAAATGGCGTTAAGCCCAACAACAACAACAACATCAGTGATTCTCTGCAGAAAGACTTTTCCCTCTGTTGGTTATTTTTTGACTCATCTCTATCTAATCCCCAATGTTGAGAAGTAAGATCTTGTCTCTTCTTAGGATGTGGGGAGGTATTTCCTCACCAGCAAGGGAGGGTTCATATTTCACCAGACAGGATTGCATAAAATCTGGTGCTTATAGCATGTCTTGTGCAAAAGAATTTGTTGTTAGCCCATCTTTACTTTTTTCTTTTCTGTGAACTTTGAACTTGGCTGTCAAATTAGATCCCCATGGGAGACTTCACTTATACTCTCTTTTATGTGTGCTCCAGGAAAACTTGAAACCATTGCAGAAACCCATTATCAGTTGGACCCCTCTGTGGACTAGTTTCACCTCTGGCTGAGTGGGTGGCTAGATTGGGAGTCCAAATCCATGCTTCTGAACCCCTCTCCATTCTATATATACAATTAGGGTCTTATGGTTTATTTTGGCTTTCTTTAAAGATATAAGGGAGGTCAGAATTTATCTCTGACCCCTTTCAATGTTCTCATATTTTGACAGCCTCTATTCAAAATTGATTGTCCTCATATGTAGAAAGCTTATCAGCCGATCACAGAGAGTGACATTTTATGAAAATTAGGACAATGCCGAAGCTTGAATCACTCTGCATTAGATGACTTTATAAGAATGGCCTCCATGTGCTCTCACACTGCCTTTTCATCTGTCTACTGTCTGTGTGCAATGGTATATTTTAATTGGGTCCAACTGCAGCAACACAACATGAGGCAAGAAGCCATTTACCAGCTCACAGTAGTCAATATTCCTACTGTAAGGGTAAGTGCAGTTATTTCTTTTTTATGTTTTCAGCAATGCAAAAGTAGCCCATTACATAATACTGTTAATTAAAATGTAGTTTCTGGTGGTGCAGGTTGGTTTACTAAAACTTTTTTTTGGTTAAATTATGAAATACTTGCCTGCTACTACAGTGAAGATCCCATTCTCTCTCCTGGCTCAGTTGTCCTTTGGTTCTTGTTCAAGTTATGAGATATCCTGGAAAGGGGAAGCAATGCAATAATGAGAGATTAATATGACATTCTACCTACACCCCCCACCAAGATACTACCTCTTGCTTTTTTGTGCTACATATTATAATTATTAAGATGTCTGGTTTAATTTTTATTTAAAAAAAACATTGTTATAATTAAATTTCAATTGTTATTATTTTTATTGCCAGTATTTCCACAGAGCGACATAGAGCTGAGATAAGAAGAGCTGTCAATGATGAAAAATTGGCAACAATTGCTGACAAGTAGGTTTTTATTAATCATACTTTTTAAACATCTCCTTTTAGGGATCCATGAAAACAAACCATAGTTCATGTTTGCTGTTCATCATATACACAGAATTGCAGTTTTCCATCAAGGAGGTTGCTACATCAGAGAGAATTTTTTAAAATTTAATTTTTTTTATTGACCCAGTGATGAAGACCATATTCATTGAGACTACTAATCTTTACTGTCACACATTTTGAGTTTTTATTTGATACCTCAGTTGAAATGAAAAAAATCCATTTTAAATGTATACTTTTTTTCTGAAACCAGATTTTGGGCTTAAGATTAGTTCCATGCTGTATATACATGCTGCAAAGATTTGCCCATCATTAAGTGAGTTTCTGGCTCGAGGACTGCTGAATTGTGTTCATGAATTTTTGGTGATAATTTTCTGGGAAAAACCATGTTTTTTGTATCTTTCAGGGTTCACATCTATGTATTAATAAAGTATATATTTTAAAATGTTTTCAAAAACTGATGAATGTATTGGATATGTATTGTTTCTAGTGTGGCAGGTTCAAATGCAATCTCAGAGTGGTTAATTGAGGGCCGGAGACTTATACCTATCATGCCGAGACTGGTGCCACAAACTGCATTTACTGTGACGGCCAACCAAGCTGCCAATTTACAGGCAGAGAAAAATGCTTCCCTTCCCAGTCCTTCTATGACTACAATCAAAGATGGTAGGTTTAACATATATATATATATATATATATATATATATATATATATATATATATATATATATATATATATATATATATATATATTATTTGGAATGTCATTAAATATCAGAAAATGGCCACAGTATGTATTTCTTGTCCTTAAGCTATAGTCACTTGATTGCAATTTTAATGTACATAATTTGTTGCATCAGCTCTAGTTTTTATTGGACTTTCATTATTATTTTTCCTTCATGACCCACTACACGTACAACAGGGACTTTTCAGTTTGTACCTATCATTTTGACTGGTATTTACAGACCATTTGATTTATGCCTGTCATTATGCCATGCTACAGCAGGGATCCTTCAATTTTTGATTGTAGTTATGTCCATGCTATCTTGTTGACACATTTAATTAAAATCCATTGAACATGGACAAATATTTTATGTTCATATATTTGATTCCATTTAAGTTTCTGATCTTTTTATTAGCCTAGATGAGCTTATGGGGAATTTTTATTGTCTGTCGACTTCTATCATCTGTCAAGAGCACGTTTGTTACTAATCCTAATATATATATAGGTCTATTACATCAATCAATGTTAAATATTTCACATTTCTACTGTACCTGCTGTAATCATGTGGAACACAAAGGTTCAACATATGAAGATAAGTATCCTTGTGTGTATTTTATTTTATTAAATTTTTTTATTTTTCCTTTTGCTGAATAGCTGAACTAAATGCATGTATCTTGGCAGAACACTGATACTGCTAACAAAAATAATGTGAAATAATAATAAATGATGATAATAATAATGCTAATGCTGTTTGGTTCATGGTACATAAATTTGTTATGAACCAAGTTTAAAAGCTGAACCTGCCCTCAGAGGACAGCATTCTGCAGCACCACTTTTGCCATAGATGTTTGACATGATATTTGGTTAAGAGTTTTATGGTTAGTATTTCAGAATTGCTTGTAACAAATATTATTTTGAATATTATGTGTATAATCTTGTTTCTCAAGTTCTGGAATAATTTATCACCAGATAATTGCATCATGAGCTTACATTCTTAACATAAGTCGCAATGAACACTCTGGATCCTAGAGGAATTTGTCAGTGTTAACTGTGAATTTTGGAAATTTTCATTATTGATTGGACATTATATCTTAATATTACAGTTGGAGTTTCAGCCACCACTCCACCTCAGTCCAACAGTGGAGGAGGAAATCGACTGTCCCGACCATCCAGTCCTACTTCTAATGTTGTGGTTTTGCCAAGTGGAATGTCTATACACATAAAAGGTTTGTTTCTAAAACTTTTATGTATTAAATCTGGTCGTTTAAAACTTTTGTATTGTTTAAGACTTTGCTGAAAATATTTGGAGCATTTTGTGTTCCCACCAGCATTTTGGTTAATTTGTTGTTGTCGTTATTGGTGTAACACCATTTTTTTAGCACATGATAGGCTATGCATGGCAGCCAGTATCTTTAATTCAGTAAAAGCTAAGGAAGAAGACGTGATCCACATTAAGCTACCTGCAAGCTTTCTCACATAACCATGGTGGGCGAGCCTTAGACTTGAACCCGTGCAGAGGTGAGGTATCAGTTATTTGTTAAGGTGATGTCCTTAGACCACTCTGTCATATGAGGCCCCTGCTAATTTGTTAAGTGACTATGACATACATGCTACCCATGGTGCTTTTTGTGTAATTTTTTCACTTTTCTCATCTAATTCTCTGTTATACTCTATATGAATTACATCTTTTTGGTAGATTATAAAAAACCCCAATAAAAGTCTTGTTTGTCACTTTTTTAATTATCTCTTTATGCTTCCACACATCATATAAATTTGAGAATATTCTAAAATAGTTTACTGCCGCATACAGAGTACATTTGTCCATCATAGACTTTGTCAATTTCAGAACCTGTCCTGCAGATTCATTGTATTTTGATATATATTTAAGTAGCAAATCAGTCTGTATTTTTTGAAAAATGGTGTCGGATGTTAATTGAAAGGGGCTTTATCGATGCGACCACGGGGGTTATATGACTAATGACTGATAAATGTTAGAGGAGAGAGATCGTAAAATATGTTAGATCAGAAAAGGGACACATTAATAGCACTCTACAAATATAAGAGGAAGAGTATCAAAGTATTTTAATACAGTTGTAATATTGAACGTATTGTCATGGTCATAGCCGAATTTGCAGAAATGACCTTAAGATTATCCAGTGAAATGTAGACTTACAGACTAGTTAAAGTGAATTTTGTGTATATATAATTTGTCTGTATGTTTTGTGTTTGTATTCTGCTACTAATCTAATGGATTATAGCAATGAATAAGGTAAAACACATTTTCATTTATTATACTAAATGTTTTTAAAACTGTTTGGCATAGTTCTTTTGTGTAATGTATTTTCTAGGTCAGACTTGGACTTGTATTTACAAATGATGGGTGATATCTAGAGGCATTGGTACGCCTATATAATTAAAAAAATATGCTTAGTATGGGCAACAAGAGGTAAAGTTTAAATTATTTTGAAGAAAAGAAAAAGTCAAGATTTTGCAAAAATGTGATCAAAACCAATATTAAGAATTGTGGATGGTGCATGTGTTTCAATGCTTCCTGAGAATTTATCTGAAAATATACCTTGAAGATGATTCACTTTTATATTCAGCACACTTGAATTATGCAAAAAACATTTCATTGTTATTTATTTTAAAATTCTGAAAAGTTCACCCTGTTGTTATCATTAGGTCAATAAATTTGTCGCATGGTTAGATCTAGAAATTTAAATTTTTGGCCTGGAAAGGGTCTGAAATCTTTTTTTAACTTTGTGACAGGAACTTCCATATACATGACTTCTTGTGGGCTTGAGTCATACTGTACATGACTCCCTGTTGGCATGAGTCTGACTATACTTGACTCATTGTGGAATTGAGAATGACTATACATGAAGCTAACTGTTCATACCTCTTTGTGAGCTCGAATTTGACTGTACATGACTCCTTGTGGGTTTTAGTCTGGCTGTACACAATTTCTTGTGGGCTTGAATCCAGCTGTACCTGACCACCAGTGGGCTTGAGTCTGACTATATATGAAGCCCACTGTAAATGACTCCTTGTAGGGTTGAGTTTGATTGTAGGTTACTCCTTGTGGACTAGAGTCAGGCTGTGCTGTGCTTGACTACATATGGCTGTAAATGACTGTGTGGGCTTGCATCTGACTGCATGACTTCTTGTGGGATTGAGTCTGACTGCATGACTCCTTATGGGATTGAGTCTTGTTGTACGTGACACTCCATGGGCTGGTTGTATATTAGTCCTTGTGGGCTTGGGTGGATGTAATTTACTCCATATGGGCTTGCATCTGACTACATGACTCCTTGTGGGATTGAGTCCGACTGCATGACTCCTTGTGGGATTGAGTCTGGCTATACACGACATCTCAAGAGATTGAGGATGTAGGATAGGCCTGATGCACTCTTTTATATGTTGTAAGATGTGTCTACTGGAGATGGAAACTGGTGGCATGTAGGACCTGCAACCAAAAGGGCATGGGCTAAAAACCAATCACTGGATTAGTCTGGGTCGGCCAGTCATTGGGTGTGGCATTTTACTTTGATTTGCTTATTCACTGAATAACCTACTTGTGGGGCTTAACCAGAATTTTGCTCCATGCATGCTCATGCCAAAACTGATTTGAATTGTCGTTAGGCATCAATATTGCAAATGTCTTCACCACCAGGGAAAAAGAAATGTATTGCACATAAAATCATTAAGTTTGGAAAATACCTAAACTTGGCCATGCATTCAACCATCATACACCAATATATACATCATGCTTTTTGCACACATTGTGCCACAAATTTTTGCATTGGGCATGGTGGCAGAGATGGTGTGATAAAGCACATTGGTAGTACCATTTTTAGTTTAGATCAAAGAATTATCAGAGGCAAGACGGCAACGATTCCTGTTTATTGTTATCTCCCGCCAAGCCAATAGTGAATGCATGGAGTACCTGGTATCTAGATTCTAGAACAACAAACGCCAGATGTAAAGGCAGCTTCATTGATCTGCAGTCTATTTATCAGCTGGATCACATGGATCTGCAGTCTATTTATCAGCTGGATCACATGGATCTGCAGTCTATTTATCAGCTGGATCACATGCTAAACATTTGCTCCAAGAAATATTCTCTGATTCGAAGATCATTTAATGAATTCATGGCAAAATTCACTCATTTTATTCCTATTTTCTCTAATTGCTAGCCTGGAGGGCTGGCAGCTATGGATCAGGATGGAAAATAAATTTAAGGTAATGTTCCATGCACTAGGTCAGGTGGTGATGATGTATGTAAACATGTAAGTTCCTGACAATGTGTGTTCAATTAAAAACAAAGTATAATGTGTAGGCTCATTCAAAAGTAACAAAAAGCTTTGTAAATTTTAATAAAATTTATTTCCCTAAAAAAGGTAAAAACATGAAAAAAGACTTGCAGTTTGTGAATATAATCTAAAAAAGAATCCTGGAATCTAAAAAATGTAAGTCCTGTCACCACATTGACATAGATGAATGCATATTATACTGTGTGCCAACAGTTCCTTGTTGAAGTTTATGAATCAAGAATAATATTCTGGCTTTAGAATTGCAAATAATTTCCACTGAATGCCTTTGGCCCTATCTACAAATTAGATTCTCATGTTGGAAATGAATATAAAAAAAAAGTATGTTTACAAAATGACTAACATGTGGGTTGAACATGACCTTGGTAATAACTAATCATTTTAATTCAGTTTTTACAAATTTCTGAACCAAGGTCAGGAGCTAGGTCAGCTAAATATACAATGTATCAACACTTGTTTACTAGAAATGAACTAAATTTTCTTTAATACATCCAGTGAATAAAGTTATCATTTTAATAACTTCAAAAGAAAAAAAAATAAAATAAAAAGAATTTAAAACTAACACACTTTTAATTAAATTACATGTAACAAAAGAATGTTTACAAAAGATGCAGTTTAGACTTGTTCTTGGACTGATCTATTGAAAAACTAAACCTTTTTTTGATGATAGTCAACAAGTGCATCTGAAAAGTAAGTTCATATGCCCTTCACCAATATTTTAAAAAAGCATTTACTCCTGTTCAGATTTTACAGTACCTTATTATAAGGGAGATCTACTAATAATGCAGATTACTTCTGTATATCCCATGTACAGCATTAGAGTGAGGAAACACTGTCTAATAATTACATTATGCAACAACCTTTTTATAGGTGGTCTGAACACTGAAGATGATGAAGATGTCCAGGTACGGAAGAGGAGAAGGAGCACCTCGACAGAAAGTCTTGTTTCCCCCACTGGAACTCCTGTGCACCAGGTGACCTTTACAACCACAGCAGCCAGTAGCACCAGCATGTCCCCCATGAAAATAACTATCAGCAAGAGTCCACAGGGACAGCCCAGGGTTGTTACCAGTGGAAGTCAGACACAGAAGGTACACTGACAGTTGTAATTATACCCTTGTCATATTTATGGTTGGGACAATTAGTGTTGACCATATCTGCCTTGTTCAGTTCCTATAGTATTTGATTTGTATGGCTATCCTGAAAAAAAATTTAAATAAGTTTTATCATTTTTTCACATTGTGTATTGGAAAATGGTGGCAGTCAGTTAAATAACAAAGGTGCAAGGTAACAAAAGTTGCACATCATTCAGTAAATTATATACCCAGTAAAGATGCCAAAGGTATGATTATCAAAAAGTTCACAACAATGAGTCGCTGTGGCCTGTATTTCACATTTTACTGGCTTAGGTTAGGTTGTTGCATTTAGTTTATAACCATGTATTGTATGTTTTTCACATGCTCTGTGCATACTGTCCCATATAGATTCATGAAACCGCTCTGGTGGCCTGGTAGTTAGAGCGTTCACCCTGGATATGGGGGATCGTGAGTTCAATCCCCGGTCGAGTCATACATAAGACTTACAAAAATGGTACTAACAGCTGCCTTGCTTGACGCTCAGCATTAAAAGGTTAGTGTTAGTACTGTTTGGCCTGGTGTCAGTATAATGTGACTGGGTAGGACATGCTACATGACTGTGGGATGATGCCTCAGTGCTAGACATCACTATAAACTGCCACACTGCAGACATCGTAGCGATATGACTAAAAAATTGTTAAAGCTACGTTAAAAAAAAAAATCACATCACATAGATTCATGAAACCTTGGAATGCTTCTTATGAGCAATATTTACTTATTTCTGCTTTAAATATGTTACCTAGATATAATACTTTTAGAGAAATACTATTACCTTGCAAATCCAGCCCTTACTAAAGGGAGCTAACAGTTGTCTGTCAACCTAGAAGGCATTTGGGCAGAGTGATATCCCCATCTGTTACTACTTCCGCTTGTGCCGAGAAGCATGCATTTTTCATGAGAGGCTTCGCAAAATTTAGAATCAACATGGAAGATATATTGTAACAAATTGTTGGAGTTTATCACTTGTAAGGAAAGTATACTCCTATATTTTTTTTCTCTTTGTATGCTGGCAAGGTTCTGACTTCCAACTTGCCAACACTTTTATCATCACACATAACTTGCATGCATCCTACTTAAAGAGCACTGAGTCACTTGCATGGGTAGCCTGTGTAACTTAACAAAGAAGGGTTAGATCTACAATATTTGTGTTTGTGCATGCCTTTAAGAAACTCCTTATATATGTATAATTCCATAATTTCTGTTACATACAGATGAGTTTGCTTTACAACTGCATCCTTAGCATTGGAACTCCATTCTTCATTGATTCTGCCATTCTTCATTGATTCTGCCTGTGTACCACTTCCTACAGCTGGTACAGTGGCCCTGTGTGTACACAGCCACCTCTTCTGTACTGGGAAAATGTCCTTATAAAACAAGTGGGCTTTCCAGAGGGGGACTAATTTTTCATGAGAAGTATATATCATATATGTAGTAGAAAAGCTACATGTAACTTAAAAGCATTTAATATCTTCATTTAAAAGTGACATTAATTATTTCAAGGTTCTTGTTTAAAGACTCTACCTATGAAAATATGCCAACCATTATGCGTTTGGCGTGATCATTATGCTTTTTTTTCACTAAATTACGCTTTACGCGTAAATGTATTTGGATTATTTTTTGGTGTATCCCCCTCCCAAAAAATGAATAATTTGTTTTCTCATTTTTATTAACATTGCACAGAATATATTTTAGAAAGATGGCTTCTGTGTAACTATGACATAAAAGTACACTTGTCTGTAGGTATAACAGTACCAAAAATGCAAGTCCAGGTGGGTGGATCTTAAGGTATAGGGAACATTGAATTCAGAAATAAACAACAAAACTAGCTGTGATTGGTAGATTATTTAAGAGTCATACTTTCTGTTAGGCTTAAAAAAAAGTTGAGCCTCTTGGCAACATGTGAGATTATCTAGAACATATTTTGTATTTTTTGTGATTTTTTGATACACATGGTACACATGACTGAAAATTTGTCTGTTGTGACTAGATAACTCATACTCCTGTCTAGTTCCAGCAGTTATCTCTCTTAAATGCAATGGAGTACTTGGTTCTTTCATTGTCAAATTGACAATCTAACACTGTTCTATAGAAAAGTGTGTGACATGCACACTAAATTAGGATAGAAAATATATTTTTCCAATCATTAGCATTGAAGGTTAATGGAAAAAATTGGTACTGTGATAACTGTAGACTAGCTGTGACTTTCCTCCAAGGGTTATGTTCTGTTTATAGCAGCTGTCCTATTTCCAAGAAACATGATGGTTTGTACTTTTAAACTGCTGACCTCTGCTTCTGTTTATAGACACTGTCTAGCTTAGGACAGAACAGACTGGTTTTCTAATTCTTAATCCTTGCTCACATATTCTATGTTAAAAAAATGTGCGATATAGAACCATTCTGTAGGAATTTGGCAGTAAAAGTCGTTCTATTTATTCTAGTCGATGTGTATGTTACAGCAAAAATGTTTCTCAAATGATTTCACAGATGGATTAATAAAACAACCTGGAAAAAAATGACTGAGATGAATACATGAATAGCACAATACAGTGCCATTCTAGGGTAGCTTTACAAAGACGCCTTGAATTAGCTTGTTTTGCTAACTCCAATACTAAGGTAACTTCTTTTTTACAGCAGAACTAAATTGTGGAAACAAATTATATAAATGCAGGGATGTTATTTACCAAGCTCTTAATAAAATACTGACTAAAACTAGTGGTATAATACAGCTTTGGTCCTTTGTTCAAACGGATGCTTCCTGATGCCAAAATTGCAGAAAATATGCATGTGTTTTGTACATATTCTCATTGAATTGTATTATGTTATATATGGATTATGCTTTTTCTGCTCAGATTACTCCTTTTGTTCACTTAGATTATGCTTTTTCATCGCCCGGTGTTGCCATGTATGCTGCTGCTGAATAACTTCCTTATCGGTTACGCTTTATTATTTTTGAGTCTTTTCTACTTAAAATTGTTCATCAAGTCTCTTTTCCCCATCTCACCTGATGTCATATACTATAATAACCAACTTTTCTGAAATAATCTCCGTTTACGTGATGACATATTAATGTTTGCTAATAACTTATTCAGATGTTGCTAACTGTATGCAATTTAATTATGCAGAGCAGACAAAATGAGTTTGTTATTAAAGGAAGCAACAGGTGTGTTGTCACGATTTTTTTTGTGTTGTTCTTTGTCTGGTACCCTGCTTTGTTCAAGGTTAATTTCTCTGCACATAATCTAATTTTTAGCCTATGCTGACCCTGTTATGAATTTTGACAATTTCCAGTTATAATCATCAATGTTGCCAACTACAAGACTGATAAATCAATTTTTCTGCCTTTAAACAAAATTCCATTTGTTTTTAAATGCAGTAATTTTGTCATGAATTCATGTGATTTATTAGTTGCAGTCTGGTACCCCATTGTTTTTACATTTCTTGACACTAAATGAGAGAAGCCAAAACATCTTCTTTATGCACACAGATTTGACCTGAACAATAGCACCTTGCGGCTGTTAGGATTTGTAAACGTGACAATTATTGTCAATAGTAATAGCCACTTATTATGAGTGAATATCTTGCTAAAGAAAGCCATAAAGGCTTTCAAACCATTTTCCCGCTGACTTGTGTACTGTACATCAGTGCCGCCACTTCTCAGCTGTTACTACTCTTCAGTAGTCCCTAATTGTAATCTTAACAATTATCAAAGTGACTCATGACAACACAGCCGTAAGGCTAATGGGATTATGTGTATTTACCTTTTTGTATGAATTAAAATTTGAGTCTTTTTCGGCTTTATGGAATAAATGTGGCATTCTATGAGGTGTTAATGATTTAATATTAACCATAGAGGTACATGTAGTTTAGTCAACACTTCTCAGTAATGAAAATCTGATATCGGGGAAACAGATATCGGATTACTTAACACACGTTAGTTAATAAAATACTAGTTCTGGATATTTATTCAAGAATTAAATGTGGTCGCTTGTGAGGGGTACATTTTAAATATTTTGTTCACTAATATGCTGGCTACTGGATGTGTTAGTGGGGTGACCTTTTGTGAGGGGTACATTTGAACACAAACTCGTTGGTGCTGACAGATTCTTGACGTTAGAGAGGGTGGCCACTGGTTAGAGGGGGGGCATTCAAGAGGAGGACTACTGTACAGAAAAGACTACTTAGAAGTCCCATTCTGACTAATGCATATGGAAGTAGGAATAAATATGTATATTCAGTGGCAAACTTTCTGTTTTAATTAGTTCCTTGTATGTTGTGATATATTACAGTCAACAAGTTAGCTGTGTATTTACTTTGTATGAGCATAGGAATTAGGTGAGTAGACTGCATTGCATGTTTTTCATGCAAGGTCTCACCTGTAGAGGTTCATCAAGGTATTTATTGATGCTTGATCTATGTACTAATGGCTGTCACTTAAAGGTTACTCAAAGCTTGTGACTTTTATCCAGTAAAATCTGGCCTCCATGGGGGTGGAAAATTAAAACAATTTTTCTAGGAGGTTGTAATTACAACCATTTTAGACAATTCAAAATAATTCTTTTCTTTTCAACTTCTTACCTCTATTTTGATTCAATGGAAAATAATGTCCTTATTTTAATTCTTTAATGTCTTTTATGCTCTGTCACAATAGGTTTATTGTTAGGCCGGTGATTGCACAATATTTCAGCAAAATGCTGGCACAATAGAGTGAATTAATAGTTCATCTTTTACATTTTAAATTTATTAAAAGTTAAAATGTAAAGAGAAGTTATTGTCAAAAAAAGAAAGGGGCCATGCTCACATTAAGCTGAATTTATTTTCTGGATAACAATGTTTACAATGATTACTGGAGATGAGTGAAATTAGAGCTGAGTTGTGTAATTGTTGACTGCAATCAGGTTGTTAGTTCTTATCTATCTCCAGTATGTTAGCAGATTTTAAGTGAATTCACCTGTTAGGGACAAGAACAATTGAAGAAAAACCAAAATAACATATCAGAGGTCATTAACGATAAATTTGTCACTTATGAGACTGCAGATTGAACATGCTGATATAATAATGGAAAATTTTAAAATAATTATACAAAATTTGGAAACAATTTCCATAATGTTGGATATTTTTTTCATATATAGGTAGTTTTGAAGTCATATATGTTGCCAGTTTTGATGTGAAAATTCTGTATGCAGTATCCATTACTTTATTGCCTCACAAAAAGGGGCCCTGAATGGTCTAAAGCACTCACCATTACGGATCACTGTCATCTCACCTCTGTCCTTGTGGGTTTGTGTCTTGGACTTGGCCAATGTCGGTATGTGGGAAAGCTTGCTAGTAGCTTATCTTGTGTCGGTGGTTCTTTCTGGGGTTTTCTTGGGTTCTTTCTTCACCAATTATACTGGTTGCCAGGTATAGTCTATCTTGTGCTGAAAAATGGCATTAAACCCTGTAACACCAATATTCACAGAAAGCATCAGTGATTTCTTTCCGGTCTTTGATGATTGATACATTGTAGAGTTAATTTATTAAATGGAAGTAAAATCCAAAGATAACATTTAGTTACATAATTATAGTACTTTTCATTTCCACTTCTTGAATTTCACCAATATTTCTTTGACATGATCTTTAGCTCACATTAAATAATGAAGAAATAATTTCTTTTTCTTGTCGCAAGGTTATTGTGGTGAGCAGTGGTGGTGGTGGTCAGTCTACTCCCAGCATAATCCACAAGTCTATCACAGTCCCTATTGTGAAGACAGCATCCTCAGCAACACAAGTATCTGGTGGGCCAAACAAGTCCATTATCTTCCCAACAAGTACCGCAGCGGGAAATACAAGTAACATTGTGACTGTTACAGCTCGCTCTGATGTCCAGACGCAGAGTTCATGTACATCTACAGGTACAACCATCAGAATATCAGAAAAGAAAATTTTACATTTCTTGTTTGACAGTGATGAATCATTTGCTTTGTACACATTTGACAATCGTTGTTAAGTTTAGAAACAGTATTCTGAAAGCAGAGCACTAATGGTACAAAAAAGGGCGTGTCTTAATATTGTAGCAGTTAGGCATTTTTAAAAAGGACAAGTGGATGGACATAATTGATATGACCAGAATGTTGCTGGTAAGCCCTGATAACTTGCATGAATTTTTTTCTTTAGTTCTGATATAGTGAAAAGAGGAGGGGAACGGAAGGTACATTCTTGCTCACCTAGCCATAAGACGAAATTGACTAAGGTATAGTCCTACATCAGTTATGCAGTGACCATTGTCCATCCATAAACAATTGCTTGTTGCCAATCTGGGGTCCACATTTCTGATCTGATTTTGATTATACCTGTAATGTGAAATTGTATTATTCATTTCTAGGATGAATTCAGTGATAAGCAAAATCTAAACATGCTGGTGTTGCATCAGATTATCATGCTGTGATCACTCAAGAGGTCATGGTTTTTGTTCATTTTCAGTTAAATTTAGATTGTATGCTTATTTTAAGAGTTCAGGTTCCATAATAGGCAAGACCATGCATAAAGAGGTGAGCATGTTGCCACCAAGAAAGCCAGACTTCCAATTGGAACATAGATGCTTCTTGAATGTATGATTATATCATTAAGATTTTGGACAAGTTCAGTAATGCACAATCCATGCATATTAACGAGGTGATCTTTAATTTGATTGGCTGAGCATGTTGCCACCAAGGAAGCCAGACTTCCAATTGGACATAGATACTACTTGAATATCTGGTTATATCATGATTTTTGGACAAGTTCAGTAATTAGCACAATCCATGCATAATAATGAGGTGATCTGGCATCTCATTGGCTAACATTTGTACCACTCTGGATATTAACTTCAAGAACGTTACCCATAAGACTGTTTTCCTGCTCTCCATCACATTAACAAGGAGTGCGCATCTTGCTTTGTTAATATTAAAGGGATGTTTATAATCCAAAGGTAATTATGATTTGGCTTAACTTATTTGTCAACCAGGCTAAGGACTCAGCTACCTTGAATTGCTTCACTTTCTGTTGAGATCCCAGTCTCAGACATATTTACTAGAAATAATCAATATAGGCTCCTTTGTCAAGTTAGATTCTTAAGATTTGGCTTTTAAAACTAGAAGGAAAGGTCAGAATCGTCTCATCCCACCTCTTAAGAGTTCCTCTGATATATTCACAGTCAGAATTTTCCAGGAGTTTTGTTCTTTCTATCAAGAGAGTTTATCAGTCCGTATCTCCGAAGGACATCTCATTCGAAAAGCCCATTAAGTTTGGGCTATTCTTACATTTGAATCACTCCATTTAGATGATGTTATGAAAGCTGCCTTCTAGCTGTATCACATTGCCTTCTCTTTTTACCATCAGTTTTTGATACATTAGAGCAAAAACATTTTTTCATTCTTCCAGCTTACAGTAGTGAACACTCCGACTATATAGGTAAGTACAAGAGTAGTCTATACCAGATTTGTTGTAGCCCTTGCTCTGCCGAACTTGTAAATACAGCAGTGCAATAGTAAAACGTAATGTATTGCTGCTGCTTAAATATAGTTCATGATTGGGTTGGAGAAGTAAAATTATTTTTAATTATGTAACACTTGTCTACTCTTATTGCAAAGATTTTTCCTTCCACCTCACTCTGGTTTCCAGTAATGTACATTCAAGTCTAAAGAGGATGGTATTCTGTATGTTGGTTGTGAATAAGGAAACAGATTGGGATGATGTTATTTTCAGTTATGACCCGCCAATTCTAATTTTAGGAGCAAATAATTAGCTTGGACTAGGTTCTTTGAGCCCCAGAAAAGGAGAGCAGTGCAATTGTACTAAAATAATATTAAAATAAATTCAAATAATTAAATTAATTTTACCTCCCCATCCCCAAACCAACCCACAAAGAGTAAAAAAACCCAACATATTGAAGCTGGGGTACACTGAAAAGCCTTCTGTACACTGCCCCAAGCAAAAGAGCACACTTTGGGACTTGATCAGTACTTCACTTTGATTATTATTTATCTTGTTGACTTCTTAAGTGGAGTGGATGAAATTACTTTCATTTTCCTCAAATGTAATTCTAACAAATAGTGGCAGTTTTTTTTTTTTCCCCTTTGCATTTGTGGGAAATAGTTGGTAGAACACAGAACCAGTCTAAATTCTTTTTGTAAGGAAAACCAATTTGATTGCACTTATCACTTGGGCTTGCTGAAGTGTAGTACTTTAGTATCATGAGATATACAGTCAGACATTTCCAGGGAGTTCTTTATTCAAATGAGTCATTATTGATTAGCTTCTTCTACTTCATCATGTAAGTTGAAGAGACATTGGATGTTTAGCCATGGACAAAGTATATATCCTTTACTGTGTATCATGTTTTACACATTTGTTATGATCCTGACATGGATATACAAAAAATGTTCACATAGCTAGAATAAAGTGAAATGCTATCAATAAGATGAGCTGAGACACTGAACTTGAAGAATTCCTCTTCAGACACTTCCTCAAAAAAGACACTTTGTTAAGGTCTTGACAAAGATTACGTTGCTTGCTTAACTTCTGAAAAATACACATCATTTTGTTATGACATTTGAGACTAAAGAATAGATAATTTGTTAAAGTTATGTTGGAATTTGCCAGAAAGGTTGACAAAAGATATTAGTATAAAGTCGCCTTATTTTGAGTCAGATGTTCTTTATAGATGTCAACTTTTGTACTTGGAATTTTTTTAGTATCTTGATTGTGACTGGCCCATTATTCAATTATCATTTTTGGGGTTGAAAATTAAAACAAAAAAGTAGCACTGTGAATCAGACATAACCAGCATTTTTAATTTTCAAGGAACAAAAAAGTTTCTGCAGAGTTTCATCTAGTAAGCCAAGTTCAACTTGCATCTCCTTTTTTATTTTATCATAAATTACCATAATTAATGTAAACATCTGGATTTAGAAAGATTGTTTAGGCACCATATTTTCAAATATTGTTATATTTTTGAATGATGTATGAAATTTTTGGACATTGACTTTTGGACTCAGAACCAGAAGGCTGCGGGTTCATATCCTGTAAACCTGTTCATGCAGGTCTCCTCCTGTAATGTGTCCTTAGGCAAGGTACTTGACGAAGATTTCTTCAGTACTAGATAATCTACTTTTGATTCTGTGTCATAAGACACCAAACAAAATGTTTATTAAAAAATAAATTTTAGGTGGAACAAAAACTAAAAGCATGTTTGAACCCAGTACTTAAAAATGATGTTTAAATTAACATGCATCAGATGTAGAAACCATGTTTATCATGTGACTAATTGATGGTGTTTTTAGTAGGCAATAATAAAACAGCAGACATTCTCCACAGTTAAAGAACACACTTCCTGCATACCTGCTACAGCCTTTTGGTGAAATTATTATGCTTTTTTCACCTAATTATCTTTTACATTTGCCTGTATAAATATTATGCTTTTTGGGTATATTAAAAAAAGCAATTAAAGTTGTTTTTTAATTATCATCTCACACATCATATTGATTTCAGAATATTCTTAAAAAAGATAACTGCTGCATAACAGTTGTGTAAGAGTATGTTTTCTGTCATGCACCTGCATGCACTTTCCTTATTTTCTATTTATAGCAACTGTATATGACAAATTTTTCAAGAGAACAGAAAGGTTTCTTCAGTTTGAAAATTTCTCTTTCAAAATTCATGAAATTGATGAATAGAAATTGGGCAAAGCACCAGTCTGTGTAATGCCGTATCCTGGCTACAATATTTTTGGGTCCTCCTGTCTTTTGATTAGAAAGAATAACACAAGACCGTATAGAATATACATCAAAAGTATTTATTTGTACATTGCCTTAAGGATATGAACAGGTGGACATAGAATTACTGAATATCAATACAGTTTCATATACATAAATATTCAAGACTTAATACTAAACTTATGTAAACCAGAGAATCACAGGAGACAAATGTGATGGACTCCCATGGGGGAGGTTGCAATGGAGCTTCAAATATAATTCCACCTTCTCCACCTCTCAGTGGATTTAAAAATATATTTGTAATGATATATATATCACATAGAATTCATGTCATGGAAGTACAAGAAAGAGTTATTTAATTCATGGCAGTGAATAAGGTGAAGGTGAAATATTAACCTTCAGGAGATGAAGGTGCTAAATATCATAAGGTGAACATGCAACACGAGTTCTCCTTCTAACGAAGGTGAAAAGTGACGATTTCGTAGCGACTTAACATTAATTGCTTATATATCAGTTCCTGAGGGAACAATATACATGTTTCCCAGGATTATATAGATTGTAATGATCTTTAGCATTCAGTTTTATAGATTAATTGCGGTGATAATTCACCGAAGGTGAAATCATTTCTACCAATACAGTAGCAGACATCACCTCATGAATAATAAATAACTTCTGGAATTTCCCGTAATGTCAAACAAGCATATCAAATTTCATTAAGTACTAACCATTGCAACTTATGTCCTTATCTAACATGGCCTGAAACATTCTAGAATTGATGAAATGGTTATGTCACTGAGACATTCTAGAATTGATGAAATGGTTATGTCACACCCAATGATTTACTTCCGTCTGCTCCAAATGCTGGACATGCTAACAGTGGAGCTCTACATTACATTTACATGGTGCTATTTATACATAAAGGTCATGTGACCTATAGCCGATTCGATTCCATAGTTCTCACTGACTAAATGAGTGTAATTGATGGATTAGTATGTATTGGCAGTGAGTGCACAGCAAAACATTAGAATTATACATTAGGCAAGGTTATTTTATTATACTGATATAACTAACAAGTAAAATATGCACAAAATAATCATACAAGGTTACAATACATAATGAATCGGTATATTACATGGTGCAAAACTTTGTGAATCACTGTGTTCCAATACACATTGCCAGTAACAAAATTCACTTGCTAAACACTGAAAGATTTGTCCGGGTTAAGTACATTATACATATTACCATACATAAATCAAACCTCTCATCTATGACATGATGCCTAGTAATATTACATTGTAAGTTCGTAATGGAGGTAATGTTCATTACAAATGTTGTAAAAATATGGCACCAGATGTTAAGCGAAACATGCTATGTCAGTGTGACTTGTTGATTTTATATTGGTGAAAAAATATTAGAAGAGAGGGATATTTAGAACAAGGAAAAATCAATAATTCTTTACAAATTTGAAAAGAAATGTGTTGTTGTTGTGGGGCTTAGCACCATTTTTCAGTACACAATAGGCTATACATGGACAGTATTAATGGTGGAGGAAGAAACCGGGAAAGCTGCGGAAAGAACCACCGACCAACGAGAAACTACTGGCAAGCTTTCTCACATATCCACATTCACCGAATCTTAGACTCAAATCCACACAGAGGTGAGATGGCAGTGATCCATAACTGAAAAGCGCTTTAGGTCACTCTGGGCTCAGAAAAGAATGTGAGCGATGCAATACAGCACTAAGACTGAATACATTGTAATGTTTATTGCAGAATTTGTGGTGTTGGCTTTACAATCATATAGTGATTTTTTCTCCATAACCTCTACAGTATTGTCATGATACCTTTAGGAGCATTCAGAAGAGCTGTGTAACATGATCATATTCCAGAACCAGTCTCTGAGTGGTTTGGCTAATTTGCATGGTATTCATGTAATATTTGGAGATGTAGTGATGAGATCCATTTTAAGTTGTTGTTCTTGTTGTTTGGGCTTAATGCCATTTTTCAGTACACAATAGGCTATTCATGGCAGCCAGTATTATGGTGGAGGAAGAAACTGGGAAATCACCGGAAAGAACCACCGATCCATGAGAAGCTACTGGCAAGCTTTCTCACATATCCATATTCGCCAAATCCTAGACTCGAGGTGAGATGGCAGTGATCTGTAACGGACAGCACTTTAGACCAGTAGGCCACTCGGCCCCCCCCCATTTTAAGTATTTTAGATTGAAAATATGGCTTAACTTTCAAATATCAGAGGTGAAATACTTTGAATATATATGTCTCATTTTCATGATATATTCTGTAGTCACAGACAATATCTACATTATTAGCACTGATGTTGGATATTTATCCAAATAGCATTTTACTGTTTTATCTTAATATGGGTCACGGTATTGGTGGTGATCACTTTTCAACGATTGAAATTTGTTGGGCTTTGATCAGTTGATGTTTTTTTTGGTACTTTATTAGTTTTGATAGATTTGGCAATGAGATATATACCGTGGTTTATGAACTTGTTCTAAGTTGACAGAGATCAAAGTAATTTTGTCATTTACCATCAATCAATCAATGGGTACTGAACACCTTTGTCACCACCAGCAGCACATGTAAACAAGCTGACAGTTTTGCAAAGAAAAACAAATACCATATCTGTAACCTAAATTCTTTATTGTAAAAGAAAAACATAAAACATATGATTTAAGTGTTTTTTTTTTGATTTGCAAAAATATAAGGCAGTTTAGTTTGTCTTACCCATTTTCAGCCAGCATTAAACTTGCTTGGCACATCAATACACAGTATTGTTATTCCACTACAGTATGACTGTTCTGTTTGTATGATATTTGATGAGGAGAAACCATGTTTTATAAAGAATAGTAATTTTGTTTTAAAGGACTACCTGAAATACACTGTTCATATTAGTAAAAGACATGTCTGAGATGTATTCCTCACATATTTTGCTTGCTTTTATAAAATTGTGTCAGTCTTTTTGTTGTTTTGTTATCAAAATAATATTTTTTCCAGCTTCATTGCCAATATCATCAGCTGGCACCTCTGCCACAGCATTTCTTACCCCAACTATCAGCATTTCAAAGCCAAGACAAAAAATGATACCAAGACAGCGAATTGTACAGGTATTTTAATTCAGTTTTACAGATATTTTAATTAGGTTTTTTACTGCATATTCTAAGTGTATATGTATTTTATTTGTACATTTATTTTAATTAGTTTTCTTTCTGCAGATTCTAATTGTACAGGTATTTTAATTAGTTTTACAGGTATTCCAATTTGTTTTCATATTGCATATTCTCTTTTATTTTATATGCTTTCCAAGAGACCCAGTTGTTACTGTAAACTACTTTGAGAGATTTTGATTTGTTATGGGAAATTTCTCAGTATAAATAATAAATAATACTGTCTGTATAAGTTGAGTCCAACTGCAAACTGCATAGATCCAGATGTCATTGCATAATGCACCAGCAGATATGGGTCCGTAGAATTTATTTCAAGCAATCAGTACAACAAATAAGATAAATCATGATCTGAAAGTGCATTATTTAAAGTCAGATCAGTTTATATATTTTTTGTAGTTGGACTGGACTTTTAAACAAGCATATAGAACAACTTGAATATATGTGACAAAAGTGTTTATAAGTATATTCACCAAAAAAAAACCTTTATGGTTGTCATAGCCTTCAATAGTCTGTGTGGCAAGGCAATATTTACAAATGTTGCTGGTGTCAAAAATTTGAAATTATGTAAAGTTATGATCATTGTTCAGTACAGGAACAAATTGATTTTGTGTTTTAATGAGAGTATGTGATTATTAGCAATAATTATGTGTACAAGCAATTTTACCTTATTTTACTATATGAAATATGTGATCACCAGAAAACATTCTGTGGGGCTTTGGGTAGCTGTGTGGTCTAAGGCACTTGCCTTTGCAGATCACCAACATTTCACCTGTCGGCATTGGTTCGAGTATTGGGGTTAGCTGCCATGGGTATGTAAGAAAGCTTGCCTGTAGGTTTCTATGGGTTAGTAGTTCTTTGGGTGGTTCTTCTGGGTTCTTCCTCTCTAGATATACTGGCTGCCATGTATAGCTAGCTGATCATGTGTTACAAAATGGTAAACCCATAACAACAACAACACAGTCTGTGCACTTTTTACACTAATAGGTTTATATGAATAGTTTATCATTATAATATATGTGAATAATTTAGTACTTGGGGTTAAAGGTTTGGAATATGTACATCAGAAATGGTTCGGTCAAGGAGTTTTTATTATGTACAGGGACCAGTATGCAAAATGGGAATTTATGATAATACAAAGATATTTATTTTGTTCAATCTGCAGATTCCCCAGCAGAAGCCAGGTGTAGTGATTCCCATGGGTCCACAGCCAGTACAGCCAACCCCTCAACAGTCTGCTGTCAACCAAGGAATTCAGATCAGACCAATCATTAAGCAGGGATCCAACATACAGATAAGACAAGAAGGAGGTATGTTACCTTAAAGATTTCTACTTTTAAGCTTTACTGGTCAGAGATCAGAAGTGCTTTAGATGGTCTTTTGTCCATTTCCACGTGTTCCTTAGCGCTGGTCAGAGATCAGAAGTGCTTTGGATGGTAGATTGTCCATGTCCATGTGTCCCTTAGCACAAGTTTGTTATTGCCACTCCACCTAAACTACTTGGATGCTTGCCATAAAACTTTAAACATACATTCATCCCATGGTCTAGTTGGTTCTAAATGAAACTGGTGATTCTTGGACATTTAATATGGCTACCACATTATCTACATTGAAAAGCTTGCTATTCCTCTTGAATGGGTGGTCATATCAACATAGTTTTTTTTTTGCCTGAATGTCTTCCTGTAAGGTCTAGTTGGTCCTAAACTAAAATGGCAAGGCACCAATCTGATATCCACAGTTAGATGTGGACCTCAAATATTTTGAAATTACCTAAAATAAAATTTGACCTTAGAAACCTACAAAAGTCTTCAAAAACTGAAGGAAACCATTAATAGATTTTAAAAGACCTAAAGATTTGGAAAAAATGAAGAATGGATCTACCCTGACTCCACAAAAAATGCTTTTTTGCACATTGTTTTTGTTAGGCTAGCCAAGTAGTGTAGAAAGCACAAGAGCTTCTTGGCACTTGCAGGTATTTGTTATTTAATTATATATTAATTTTGATTTTATCTTTATTTTTGTTTTATTTAGAAAAACAAAAATCATACTTTATCAAATTTTTAATAAATGCTAGGTTCATAATGGAGATAATCTTGTAACTCTTTTCTTTCATGAACTTCTAAATATATTTAAAACCTTGATAAAACTTGAAAAAAAACACCTTCAAATTTCAAAATTATATTTTTCTTTTTTAATCCAGTTTCCAGTATACTTCCACCATAGTGGCCAGTTTGAAAATCTTGTATTAACAACAGCAGATAGGTTGTAAATTCTATTGTTGCTATTCAAAGAGGCCAGCTTGAAAATATTGTATTTACAACAGCAGATAGCTTGTAAATTCTGCTGTTGCTGTTCCTTCTGAATGGATAATCATATTAACATGGGGTTTTCCATGAAAGTCTTATGGTGTCTAGTTTCTCTTAAAAGAATGGTGCCTGTCTGATATCCTATCTGGCCACCACAACATACATCTTGAAAGCCTTGCTGTTGCTCCACCTCCTGATGGAGGATCATATTGCAATGCAATTTTCACCAAAATACCTCTTAAAATATCTAGTTGATTCTAAATAAAAGGGTGTCAGTCCAATATAACTACCACAACATCCATCTTGATAATCATGTTATTACCGCTTCTGAATTGATGATCATATAAGTATGGGGTTTTCACTACACGATTTTGATACTAGTTTTTCCTGAGTGAAAATTTAGATAATCTGATATACAGTATGGCCAACACAGTGGCCAACTTGAAAATTTTGTTATTGCTGCTCATCATTGGATAATAAAATAAAAAAAAGTTGGTAATAAATGAAAATGTTGTCATTTCTAATATGACTCCAACAATGTCCATCATGTTATCACTACTTCTTTTAGATGGCTTGTTATATTGACATTTTGCCTTCTTATCATGCCTTGCTATTATTAAGTGGAAATTGAATATTGCATTCACCTGGAAACCTTGTTATTGTTACTTTTTTAAAATGGCAAGTCATATAACTTAGATGAAAATGATTCAATATAACTTAGATGAAAATGGTTCATTGCTGACATTCAATATATTCACCACAGCAGCTGATTTGAAAATATTGTTATTGATGAAGAATATCAATACTATTCAGTTAAAAGACAAAAGGGTCTTGAGTTCCTGTAGATTCTTTTCAGCCAAAAAGAAAAAACAGAACATGATGGACTGAATATAATCTATTTCTTACACTAATGAACACATATTCAGAATACCAAAGCATCATGACAAAACAAAAAAAAGGAAAAGAGCCAGTCTGAGATCAAACACAAATTAAATGAACATTAAAATCATGTATTCATGCTTTTCAAATTTTTTATTCTCAAATAAATTCCACATTTAACCAGTTTGTCAGTTAAAAAAGACTGAATTTGCTTTAATTTGCAGGGTGCAAGTTGCATGGACTTCACTTGGGTAAAAAACATAAATTTAATGACCTACCAAACTATGATCCATATACAGTAAGAATGGAGCCCCCATCAATTTATACACCAGCAAAATAATTAATTTTGGCAAAATCATGAAAACTCACTCTCAAAAATAAATGACAATAAATGAAATCACAGTACAGTAAAAACTGTTGTGAGCAAGATCTGCTATGAGCCACCACATGTCATATCCAACCACAAAGTAATGCACTGATCAATTTTAATATATAAATGCTCTTGTTATGAGTGACCACCCACTGAACGCGACCAGTGACCACTATGTCTTGGCAAAACATACTTTTTGACACTGCTATGAACAATTACATCGCAGAAACGAGGATAAACTCCACTGATCTTTATTTAATCCCTGTAAAAGCGACCGCTCATACCATTCTAAATGAAAAAGAACATTTTAAAAAATAGGCTGCCTTATAGTGGTTTATAGTTTTTGTCATAAATCATACTACTGATATGCAGATTATTTCCTAGTCTGGTGTCCTGTTTCGTATACTCCCTGTGTTGTTCTCCACTATTCATATTGGGAGCATACAAAGCAGGGAACCGGGCTAATTATTCCCACACTTAGCCTGCTTCCTGGTCTTAAATGCTAGACCCGACATCAATGTGAAGGACTGTATTTAGAGAACAGATGGACACCACTGACCTATATGTAATCAATTGTTACAATGACAGCTTGATTAGTAATGATTGTTCTGATTAAAAACAAGCATAAAAGGAATATTTAACAAAAAGGATTCTTGCTACTAGTGATGGATGCTAAAGTCTGTAAACCAAGCTAATGTATATGTCACAAATTGCCATTGTGCCTAAGTTGTTTGTCTTAAGAGTTTGTCAGGTTGAATAAGGTCATTGTTTATTAAACCAGCAAGAGAGAATTGTTTGTGGGATTCAATTGATATTGTTCAAGAGTTGTGATGTTTGTTGTCCTCCCCCCCCCAGATGTTAAGTGATTACAGCCCAATCACAAATCTGGCATCTGTTCAAGTTGGTGCTACAGGGTTACACACTTAGTTTATAGAGTTAATCCTAGTATGTCATCTTTGAATGAAGCCATTGACTTTGTCTCTGAGTTAATGTTTCTGCTTTTGGATGCGATAACTGTTTCTTTTTATTTCATTAATTGTTAGATATGCAATGTACATGTATAGTTTTTCATATTTTCCCACAGCCCAGTCAAAACTGTCTTTATGTTTGATATTACAATTGAGCACAAATAATTTGAACACCTAGAACCTTAATGACATTGGATGAACCTCCAACTAAAAGGAGACAAATTTTAGGCTGGAGAAATAATTATTGTAACTGAACAAAGTGAAAAAGGGCAGACTACTTGCAAAAAAAGCAGTTTAAACATCGGTAAAACAAATTTAAGTTGTAATAAAGAAAAAGAAGTACTTCAGAAACAGTTTTATGTGCTAAAATATGTGATCTTCAGATGAATGGGATTTCATGTTTAATGACAGAAGTTTATTTTTATTATTATATAATTTTGTTTTTAGATGAATGCATACAATATTTTAGCAAGAAATATTAATAAAGAATAGAATATATGTACAGTGATTGTGGTATTTTGTTTGAAACTGTTCAGAAATTGGACCTTGGAAACTAGTCTTTTTGTCCAAGCCTGCTATGAGAGACCACCTGTCTTGACAGACCACTCTTTGTTTGCAGAAGGGGTGGTCTGTCAGAACAGGTTTTACTGTATTCAGAATGATTCAATTGGATTTTGTAAAACTATCCATTTAGAGATTAGGAAATATCTAGAAGACTTTTGACTTGAGTAAACCATACACAAGTTGGGTACAACTGCAAAGAAATTAGATCCAGCTCTGCCGTTGCATAAAGTTCTAGAAGATAAAGGTCTGTGTTTTTTGCTCAGTGAATTATTCCTAACGGAATGCATAGACTTTGATCTGCTAGCACATTATGTAGTAGCAGATCTGGACTCCACAATTTGTAGTTGGATCCACCTTCTTTGCAAGCATATGCATTGGGTCCAATTTCATGCATCGTAGACCCTGATCTGTTCTCATATAATGCAGACCAGGATCTGTGTTTGTTCTACTGATTAACTGCAACACAATGATATATTTTGAAATTAATTTTTGAAATCATGAATAATAGGGCATTCTTTTACAATTGAAATATTGTGTAAATCATTGAGGGATAATCCTTTGTCCTTTGTTAATCATTGCAGGATAATTCTGTATCCTTTATTAATCATTGAGGGATAATCCTGTGTCTTTTTTTAATTAATGAGGGATAATCCTTTATCCCTTGTTAGTCATTGAGGGATATTGCTTTGTTCTGTGTTAATCATGTGTCTTTTGTTAATTAGTGAGGGATAATCCTATGTCCTTTGTTAATCATTGAGGGATAATCCTGTATCCATTGTTTGTCATTGAGAGATAATGCTTTGTCCTTTGTTAGTCATTGAGGGATAATTATGTGTCCTTTGTTAATCACTGATGGATAATCCTTTGTCCTTTGTTAATCATTGAAGGATAATCCTTTGTCCCTTGTTAATTATTTAAAGATAATCCAGTATCCTTTGTTTTATAGGGATGAAGATCATTAGTCAAAGTATTCCAGGAGTAGCTAGTAAGATCTTGCCAAGGCCAAGTCAGCTGACTAGCACATCATCAGGTACTCCAGTCATAGTGGTCAGCGCCAGCTCCAGCGGTAATACAACATCTACTGTTACAGTCCTCAATCGCCCCATCACTGCTGTGGCAGGTCAGTGAAATTTGTGAAAAGGTTTCTTGTTCAGTGTTAAACAAATTTGCCAATTTGCCATATACTTTTGGAATTGGGTTTTATGTACGGGATACCAGGATTCATGGCAAACAATATTGAATGGATTTTATGGATGCTATAGAAACCACAGAGGCTTAACAAGCAATGATTCATTTCTGAAGAAAATAGGATTACTTTCTGTAATACTTCTGAAGAAAATGTTATAAAAAAAACCTGATAATCACAATATTGTATTTAATATAAGTGAATTGTACAACCTTGAAAGCACCCTGAATTTGACATAGTTCATAAAATTGTTTGATTTGAGAAAATACAAATCAATTAATTTGAAAATCTAGTACTTTTTAATCCTTTAAGAAAATTTGAGTAATTTATGAATTTTACAAAATATTGAATAACAAAATAAAATCGAATGGATCAAAAGACACTCGATGGAATAACTTTTTTGCTGTAGTGATGTTTATTGTTTCATATTGCTTTTGTAGTTATTTATTCAGTGACAAGCAAAGTAACGTGGAGAAAATTGAATTTCTGTAAGAACAAATAGCCCATGAAAACTTTTAAAAACCCTGAGCACTATAAGAACACTAATATAAAATTCTAGGTAAGTGCTTTAACATTTTGCAGGATGATTACAAATTTTTCTTCCATTTAGCAACTGGAAAAGGAATACCTCTAGTTCCATCTTTACTTTCATTTTGAGAAGGTCAAAGAGTCCTTCGATTATCAACTTTTCTGTTTATGTTTCAGTCTTTCCCAGTCATTGTAGCAATAAGCAGACATGTACATCACTTTTATGTTTTTCAGATCTTACATTAAAGAGATAATTTAGTTATTTCACACCTTCTCACTGAATTCGCACTTGTTACCTTTTTCAATTGAAAATTTAATTTTAGCCATGCTGTCTCTTTAGCATAGAAATTTTAACAAAAACCACATGAAGTAAATTTTGCAGAAAGTTCTTGTCTTTTATGCTTTTAGCAAACATTGCATCAGGCAAAACATTTTAATCAGCTTGTCTTATTTTGACTGATCTCAGTAAAGAGTCCTTTCCTAACTGTGTTTACATTTAAAACATTTTTTTACCAGTCTTAATAAAGTATCTTTTTCCCCAAATGATTTTTTAACTTTGTAAAAGCTTTTTTACTTTCCTTAATAAAGAATCCTTTCCCAGATGATGCATTTACCATTTACCTGTAACAATTTGTTTAATGTGCAATGATCTATAACAGGTACGTAACAACTTGATTAATAGAGGCATCATAAGATCCTTCTTTGTCTTATTTAAGAGTTATCCCCCTTGCAGTTAGTGTGTTGGGCCTTAAGGACGCATGATACTAATGTTATGGCAAAATGGGAACCAGCCTGGATATAGGTGAATATTAAATACAGTATATATGGTTTTGGGTGGCCAAGATTGGTTAATAATGTAAGTTATGTTTTAGGAAAGAGAATGTTTTGAGATCTTATGCTAATTGTAAGTGAAAAAAAAACAACCTAGTTTTATTGATGGAATTTCAGCCCTTTAACAATCATGAGTTTGGAACACTCATTACTAAAATTAGTACTTTAGTCTTTGGTGCGGAATTAAAAGCACATGTTTCCAACACATGCAGGTCCAGAAAATGTTGTGGCTCATATCCTTTTATCTGCACAGAAGCAGATATCCAGGATTCATCTATTCTGATAAATATAGGTTTGATCATGGGCACTCAGAAATTTTAAGTTACTGAATTTTTAATATCATGGTGTTTGCATAGGTTAACTATGGGAACTGAATTAGTACTGTGATTCCTATAGACAGCTATAGCAATACAGTGACACCACATATGCATGTGTAATTAACATTACTATAATTAAAATCACATGGTTTTATTTGTGGATAACAAGCAAAAGAAATACCTTTGGTAAACCACAGAGTGACTTTCAATGGGATATTAAACACATTTAGATATATCAACTGTTGCCAGGAACGGGGTAGGTTGAAAATATTTGACTTTTAGGTGGAGTGTTTTGCACTTTGGTTCATATCTAAGCAGTACATATATAAACATTTATACAATTTACCATCTTTAGAGTAATTATAGCAAGCAGTATGATATTTCCTAGTTGTGTTTTGAAACATAATGCATCAGATATGGTCCCTTAGGTCTCTTCCACCATGCTTAATGGGATTACCTCACATAACGTTGCACCCCACTAATTTCTTTCAGTGAATGTTTTGAAACTTCATATTTTGCATTTTAATGTATTTATGTCTACTTTAGTTAATTTATGTCATCTGGGAGGAAATTTAGGTAATTTTTGTCATTGAAATCTCTTTCTGTAATAATACATGTACATATAGATGGTCACCTTGACCTTTAACCTCTTAAGTACATAATATGACACGGCTGGTAATATATTTCAGTATTTAATGGAAGAGAGATAAATGGTGATAATTAAATAGATAACTCTTATTAGACAGCTTCAGTTTAATATTTTTTTTCTCAAATATTCAAATGGTACCTGAAATGCACAATTGCTCTTTAGGTGAAAATGAACTTGCAATATAATTTAATATTTACTAATGTAATCTTTGACAAGCAGAACTATGCACATTGCTTACTTCAGTATTGAACTACTATTCCTTGGGCTGTCAAGAAAATCAAGGGTGGATATAGCAGACACAGTACTAATAGTATGGAAAAATGGGAACCAGCCTGGATATGGGTGAACATTATATACAGTAGATATGGGTTTGGGTGGCCAGGATTGGTGAATAATGTAAGTTATGTTTTAGGAAAGAGATTCATTTGAGATCTTATCCTAGTTGTAAGTGAAAAAAATACCTAGCTTTATATTGATGGACTTTCAGTCATATAATAGTCATGAGTTTGGAACACTCATTACTAAAATTAGCACTTGACTCTTTGGTGCAGAATTGAAAGCACATGTTTCAAACACATGCAGTTCCAGAAAATGTGGCTCATCATTTCCTTTGCACAGAAGTAGACATCCAGGTTTCAACTATACTGATAAATATAGGTTTGATAGGCTCTCAGAAATTTTAAGTTATTGAATTTTTAATATCATGGTGCTTGCATAGGTTTACTATGGGAACTGAATTAGTACCATGATTCCTAAAGGTGTAAAGCTTCTACCTAGCCCCAAAGTATTGCAGCAAATGAAGTGATACATTATAGGTAGTTCTTATTATATTGAATGCATTATACTTAAAATGATCATCTTTTTGGTCCATTGAGTCAGTTATCTTTTATTTTTTAAACAAATTTTAAAGCATTTTGCATACCCCCCCCATGTATGTCTTTATATCCTTTGGGATTTTCATACTTATTTAGATCAAGATTTTATTTAACTAAGGATGTGCAAGTAGCTCATATTAGGGTTTTGTGACTGAAGATATCCAGCACGACACACGCATGGTCCAACATGAAAATAAATAGGGCACAATACTAAATGTTGATGTCCTAGGGCTTGTAGAACTGTTGATGTTTTTAGATGAATTCCTTGAGGAATTCATTAATACTCGTGATGACAGCATGACATTATGAGGACCATAGCAAGGTTTTATGCTCACATATAGTATAAGACATAGAGTACACATTTATAAGAGATGCAGACAGCGATCTAACAATGGTGGGTGGGTGGCATAGGTTTAAGAATGGAAGAATTCACATATGGCAGATGTTTTCAGTGACATGATCCAATATGCCAAAGTCTTGTAGATTGACATCATCTTACATCTCAAATAATCTTCATGCATTAATTGGACAGTGTTTATGCATGCAAAATTCCATTCTGAATACCATTAAGGTATTACAACATAGTAAACTGCATCATGCTTTTACGACTTTGTTTCATGTTTTTACATTATCATTATTAGTTTTATTATTGGAAAAGGAATGTAGTTCTTAATAGTGTTTAGTATTTTGGTTTGTTGAGTTAGGTATTACAGTATACACTAGGGCTAAGTATTAACAGCTTGTTTAATATAGGGTACTTAACATAATGTACAACTTGCATTGCACAATATGAATTGACAGTACATCATAAATGCTGTTAAGCATGTTTATTTGTAAATTTTTGTTGGTTTTACCTAACTTGAGCAATGTCTCAAGTCCCAATCACATTAAAGTTAGGTATATTATTGGCAGGAAGGAACAAATTTAAATTTGTTGAATTAAGAAATTGACAAATACTGATATAATTTTTATCTACAAGGACCATTATGAGACTGCTAAATGGGGGGTAAATTTGATGTTCTTGCACTAATGTACCTTCTTATTGGCCAATACTTTTTAACACAAACTTGGTGCCAAGGGATTCTAGTCATATAATGCTGGTGGCAAATGGACTTTGAAGCCAAATAAAAGGGGGACCAGTGCAGCAACACACTGAAAAGTCAGTTTTGTAAAACGTATCATTGTGGTTTGAAGAGGTGGGGGAGGTGTACTGATAGATAAGATGATGTATGGATGGATAAATACTTAGACATACAGGCAGACAGGTAGAAACGTGTATAGGTATATAGTTAGTTTTAACTTTAAATTGATTACAGATTTGAGTGTTTTATATTTATCATTACTGCAGGTCAAGGAGGAACCAAAATTTTAAACATCCAAACCCAGGGAGGAAAGATCATTTCTGCTTCCAAGGGATCTAGCCTTGTGACTGTCAGTCCCAAAACTCTTCATCTTACAGCTGTTAAAGGAACAGGGTTATCAGGTAACATCATTTTTAATGCAGAAGTAAGATAAAGTTGGCCAACATTTGAACAGTAAGAACAAGGCAAATAAATTGAGTTATCTATTTCTTACACTGTTCTTATGGTATTAGATGCTCGGCAGTTTATATTTGAGGTTTTAATTATTACATGACTAATTACAGTGTAATTAAGAAAAGCATGAGCACTAAAAGGTTCTACTGCAGATACTGTTTTATGACTTTTGTCTGACCTACCTTGATGAAAGCTTGTTGTAGTGATCACTTAGGTATTGATGTGAAAGGTTTGGCCATCCATTTAATTATTCATCATTATGTGTGTGCTTATTCTATTCATACTGTTCTTGGAATAGTTAAATTTGGTGAAGAATTAGATTATGATCACTCTATGGTTATGGTGTCACACATTTAAAACTCAAACAATATCGCTGATGGATTATATTACCTTTGTAAGATCAAGAATTCAGTTTAAAACATGAAAGAAGCATGATTCATTTTTAAAAAATAATTTTTGGTTCGGAGAAAAACTGCTTTGCGTAAGTTCAGTACACTGTAGATGATGGACCTAAACTGTAGATCAGGACCAAAATTACTATGCAGCATGTGAATTGTGAACTCTTTTTGTTTTCTTATATTTCATGTTGGAACAATCAGAAAATTGAAGCATATACAAATGCAAAGTAATGTTAAAGATTATAATATAAAAACCATTGAACTGATTTTTAATAATTTATTGACATTGTAATTGAAAAAGAATTTGTACAGATATCTTACCTGTTTTTTGACTTTGCCAATTACACATCAAAATCATAGTATAACCGATATGTATAGGAAATTCATTGAAATTTGATTTGGTTTGGTGCTTTATGGAACAGCAACACAAATAGGTTTTTATTCTCTTGCCTAAGAACACACCATGGTGGCTTACCTTAGTTACCAGATATAAGGTACATGATATATACATACTGTTCTATCTAGAATAATGAAACTCACTGAGGGGAGTACTTCATCCTTATTACAAAAAAGGTTTCTTTGCTATATATTTCATGGTTTAAGTGATTTTATTAAAATTGTGCGTTTAAAATTTTTTTTATTGGCTTGCTGTTCTTTTTTGAATCATGAACTTGATAAATTGATGTGTCTATGTTGGTACTACTTCCTTGCATCAAAAGAAAATCACTCTGATCTGTGAGTTTTGCACAGTAAGATCTGTTTTGAACTGGAGTAGGCCATAAATTGGTATCCAGAATCTCCTGGTATATTTGAGCATTTTTTTTATTTGCATTAGTTAAGGTACCAATGCTGTGTATGCAGAAGTGCACCAATATCATAACTTGACATGTCTAATTGTGCATGGAGGGAACCAGACCTGGCCTCCAACCACTGTTGCTTTTTCTCCAAATATAAATATGTTGCTTTTTTCAACCCCTGTATATCCATATCATAGCTTGACATTTCCAATTGTTTTTAGAGGAAACTAGATCTGGCCTCCAACCATTGTTGCTCTTGTTCCAAATATAAATATGTTCATCATTTTCAGTGACCATCTGCCTTCTTGGAAAATAGCACCATTTCCCACTGTCCAGATACTAACCCAAATTTTCTCTTGCCATATGATGGCATTTACTTTTTACAATTTTGCTCTTGTATTGCACCTTCTGGCCGTTTATACATCCGTAGTTATCGTTATTACTGTGATTTTAAATGAACACAAAATATGAAAAAACAGTTTATAATGCAACAAATAATTTATTTTCCTTGCATACAAAGTGTAAATTTAAAAAGATCTTAAAGTATTGTGAATTAAATTTAAAATAGTTTTGAATGTTCTGTCACAAGACCAAATGTATGAAGTTTGAATTGAGTTCCAGTGTTATTCAGATAAATTCTAATGTTGAATATGTTGATGTGGCTTTAGTCTCTAATATGCCAAGGACCTAAAATGCGGCAATTTGTTAAGTCTTTTGATGTACTACAATAATATAATCCAGAATGTTATTGACAGAAATCACCATAAATTCACATTGTTTTTGTCCAAGAATATTATTGAGCACATTACAATTCCAGTGAATAGTAATTGGAATAATTATATCCACCCAAATTAAAAAACTGAACACAACAATAACACTGACTCTTTCTGATCTTAAGGTAAAAATGAATAATTTTTTATGTGAATAATATTGATATAAAAAGCTTAGACACAATAATAGAGAAAGGTTATATTCCAATCTCCTAAAACAAGTCAAGTTTAGATTTTCAGGTGGAAAACTGATGTCCTAGGCGCACATTCAGATAAACATGTTTACCTCCTTTAATAATGATGTGAATATTTAATCTATAATCTTTGTTTACAAAACAAATATTTTTGGTCAGATATACCATGAATGTGATTTAGGATTTAGGTTGTTTGCAAAATAGATATACATAACAAACAGTCACTAAGGAAAAATAACAACAAAAATTAAGTAAATGTAACACTATGTAAATAATGTTAGGCTGTTTTCTCCTGTTATGTACTTGCCTGTTTTCATTGAATTGAACAGTTATATATATATATATATATATATATATATATATATATATATATATATATATATATATATATATATATATATATATATATATAACCCTAACTCAGTGTATCCCTTCTGTTCTGTTTCACATCTTTCCACCTGATCCTTTTTAGTCAGTGACCTATTTCTACCACTTCTTTACCTGTTGCTTATAGGACCTCATTAAAAAATTTACAAATCAAATTGGAACCAAGATACGCTGTGGTCTTTCTGTATTCTGATTTTCATTTATATTCTCCCATCCTGATATAGGTCTACAGTATTATTTTTTTTACATTGCTAATGAGTGACCCACTTCTTTCCATTGAACTTTATTACCACATTTTCAGTGTAAATGAGCAGGAATTGAAGAATATTTCACTTGAACTTTGTGTTAATAGCTACACAAATTAGAGTTGTGACATAATGTCAGTTGTCTTCAGACATATCAAAATGGTGATCATGTCACCAAATATCTTTTTACTATGTATGAAATTGTTAATTATATTTTGGTTAGATTAGGCTCTGTCTTTTTTTTTTTTTGCTTCCTACATAAGCAGATTGCAGGAATTGGCAAAAATGCGGTCTTTTTTTTTTTCTTCCCTAGGTACCAAGCCAAATGTGATAGTTGTTCAGAAGACCCAGGCAAAACGATCGGTTCTGCCAACAACTCCAACATCATCTGGTTTAAAATCAGCTACATCATCAACAGTCATCTCCAGTCCATTTGAAAGGGTATGCAATGAAAGAAAATGTAACTTTGAACATTTTGAGATTTTGTTTATTAATAATTTTAATTATATGTTTTCTAATTTTGTGGTGCTTGTTTTTATTTTTGTAATTATATGTTTTTTAAGTGTTGTCTATTGTTGTAAAGCACTTAGAGCTTCTAAAGATTAGGCGCTATACAAAGTCCCCATTATTATTTTTATTTATAAGAAAATGGTCTGAAGATAGAGAAAAATCTTAAAACAGCTCCACATTTTAGGTTAAGCATGATTGAATGGTTAATATAATATTCTGATATTTTTTTTTCACTTTCTCAGGAAATTAAAGCATAACTACATTGTCAAAGATAAAATTATTGCTTTTATTTTCATGATTATAATTGTTATCAACATCTTTTTACTTCAATATTATTTTTTTAAATATTATTATTATTATTATTATTATTATTATTATTATTATTATTATTATTATTATTATTATTATTGTTGTTGTTGTTTTGCCTAGTTATAAGGCCAGTTGTGCCTGTGATATGGACCTTTAGTCTTTGTGCATTGTCTTTTGTATGCCTTCTGTCATCCATTCATAATTGTTATTTATAACTTCTGTCGTAGCATCAAGGCAATGCAAATTTGCTCAGAGAAAGCCAAACTGCCATCATATAAGGCTAACATTTCTAACAATAGGAAGACCTTTAAACAACTTAAAAACTGCTTGTTTTAGCTCAAAGTCTCTTCAGATTTTAAAATCTCTTCATTGTGCTTTAAAGTATGGTCAGCATTAATAAAAAATACAAAAACAGCTAAATAGCTTTTTTTAATACATGGAACACAATTTGACCAACTTTGAAAGGAAGTGTTCTGGCCTTAAGGTCTTTCATTATTGGATAGATGATGCAGATGTCCTATCCAATATGAAGATATAAAACATGAGAAATCTTAAAACAATTGGCTTCATAACATGGAAGAAATTTCAGCAGAAAACCAACTCGACAGGTGCTCTTGCATTTGGTAGATGTCAGTCAGGAGAGTGATCTCATGCCTGCCAGGACATTTTGTTATTATTGTTTTGCGGTCTTTTAATCACATGCTAATATATACTTGATTACAGAGTATATCAAAATCAAAGCTGGTCTTGGCATCAGGCCAAGAATGAAAGAAAAATGAAAAACAGCAGAAAAAACTTGAAAAGTGCAAATTGTATTTGAAAATTTGGAATAATAAGTCAATCCCAGAATGGAATAAGTGTAGTAAATTGCTGCACAAGATTATTAGCAGCCCTAGAATGGATGGATATATATATTGTCAACAGACTCCACTGTTATTAATTACACATCTTTTTCTGTACATAAGGAATTAGTGAGTTTTCTCCAGAAGCAAGATCCCAGTAAGCAGTATGTAGTGACAACAACAACAGCTAACCTTAGCAGGTCACTGTCGGAGAGGAGGGTAATTGTCACCACCCCTGCTCACCAAGATCATGTTAGGCAGGTAAGATAGTAAATGCTGAAGTTAGAACAAGAATAAATCATGTAAGAGCATGAATTGTGTTTTGTATCCTTTTCCCTCCATCAAAGGAATATTTTTTTTATTTACTCAGTTCTTAAATTTGAGAGTGAAGTTTGGTAATTATGTATGATTGTAAATTTTGCTCAAATGTTCAATGAAGCATATTGATGACCCACATTACCAGGAAATTGGGAACAATTCTTAAGAAAGAAGAGGTTTTTTTTCTGATGAAGGAAAGCCCTTTAATTTTGCAAATATGCAACACAATTTTGTACAGTGCCGTAGAGATTGATCATAGGGACCTGGGGTAAGAACACCTGGGCCTCTCCTAGTTCTTATTCATACAAAATTTTTCTCTTATAAAATTAAAAAGTGTTGTTTGATCTGGGCCCCCATATTGGCATAGGTCTTGGTGATATATCCCCAGTTGCCCCTTGTTGACCTGCCAACTCTTAAGATTTGACCACAAGTTTTAGGGAAATGACCATAGCAAACATTGCTGAAATACTATTATTCTGGTAAAATCCAGATACTGGCTTCTGCATGTTTTTGTTGGATCTGGGTTTCATAAAATTCAGTGAAGTTTGTCAGGGAAACAAACTGACTACACAAATACTTCAGACACTTTAAACTGCACATATGGCTACATGATCAAATTGTTGCTTATAGAATTTTGTGAATATGGCATAAAACAAATGATACATGTTCAAGAGGAAGGTGACAGTATGCCTCTTAAAAAGTTTAATAATCATGGAAGAACAAATAGAAATATTTGGATTCTTAGGCTAAAAAATCCAGGAAGGGCAACAGTTATGTTCATTGGACATCATGTGTTGATTTGAGTATTCTCATGGAAGAGATGATTGTTGTGGCCATGTGTAATTAAAAAACAAATGCCAAGGATTACAAGTTGAGAGATAGCAAGAAACCATTTGACTCCATAGCAGTTGGAACTGCATTTTGTGAAACACTGTTGTGGAAGTAATTAAGGCCTACATGTACTTTACAAAACTTTTTTAGTTGAACATAATATGTACTATAATTGCAAGAGCAGTACATGATATTTGTTGTTCACTGTACTTAAAATTGGATGAACTTGTGGAAAAATATCTAGTTCTGTACTGAGGTCTTTTTTGGTGTTGGCATTCCTGCACGTGGGGGTGGGGAGCAGGATTTTTTAGCTGCCACATGATCACATAAAAAAAATACAATAAAGTCATAATTGAACTGGAACTAGTGGTGGACTTGCTGCATATACTCATTTATAAGCCAAGTCCAACTGTAAACTACACAGAACCCAGATCTGCTGTCACATAATGCACTGGCATATCTGGGTCTGTGCAGTTTGTTATCAATACAACATAGACCCTGATCAGCAGTTGCTATGACACATCAGGATCTTTGTTGCTTGCAGTTTGACTTGATTTTTGAGTACGGTATGGATCATCAGAATGCTTGCCTTAAACTTAATGTATAATCAAACCAAGTGCCCATGATTGGTTAAGTAGAATGGTTACATCATGCTGACATGTTGTCTGTCATATGTGATCATGATACAGAATTTAAGACAAAAATAATAAAGTTTATTTTCTCCAATTCTCCTTTTTGTATGTAAAGATATCTAAAATGTGTTATAAATCTTTTCTTAGTATTTGGTACTTTGAATTGGGAATATGTTAAACATTGTCATCAGCAGTAACATTTGTTCCACCTCCACTTCCACGATTTGCCTTTGTGGTGAACTTTACTATCATACCATGTTAAATACTTAGAAATCTACAACATTGAGTTGAATTGACATGTTAAATGCAATTTTTAGTGTATAATACCACATTGAGTTGAATTGACAATGATTGCAATAAATATAAAAAGTATGCAGTCAGATATCATTAAAGGTTAATATTAAGGCACCAGCCAGGTGTAACAGGAATTTAACAAAATAATTCAATCTTTTTTGTACAGAGGTAGATAATTCTTAAAGGCTTTATCTCAACATTCAAAACCACCCTTTTCTAAAAACTTTGTACAAAACATATGCAATTAAGCAGAAGTTACCATTTTGTTTTCTGTACATTTCAATGAGTTACATGCTAATTATATGAATTGCATTAGTTTTCCTTTAGTGTTACATCCTGTGGATTAGACATGAACATAAATCTAGTTCAAATGTTATGGGAGAGTATCAAAATAGAAACAGCTTTTGATTTCTAAAATGCACATTTTTAAAACCAAAATGTTGTTGATTCAGTTCAGTAATGGTTTTGAGTGAACTATGATCAAGTTAATTTAATCTAAATTTATGGGGCTTGTTTTACGTGTTCTAAATGATGTTTATTTAATCCTTTTTGTAGCAACTTATTATGCAAAGAACTCAGCTGAATTTGACCTATTCACATATAGAAGATATAAACTAATCCATATTTGCCTTTAGAACACTATCAGATTTTGAATAAATTATCAAGGATGAAAACTTTCTTGGAAAATGAAGATAAATAGTACAGTGCAACTGGTGTAATCAAGCTACAAGGTGAACTAGATATATCAACAAGCCTTGGCATTCTTTGATTGAGACAAAAAGAACTAACCTCTACATTAAAGGAACTGGAAATATTGTGGGTTACGTGAAACAGGGTTCCAATATAGTTATATCAAAAATTCCTTTTGCATTTTTATTGTAGCATTTTCTTGGTCTTCATTTAGCATTTAACAAGATTCACTCAGTTTTTTGTACTATACATTATCAAATAAAATGCTTATTTATGTGTTTCTGCAGGCTAGATCTGACTCAGAAAGCCACAGGCAGAGCACATTTCTACAGGATCTGATTCATGCAGCAGGAATAGTGCCATCATCAAATGAAAATGGGGCAGGAGATGCTCGTATAGGTCTAGATGACACACATATCCCTGTCTCATCCGAAGCCTCCCATACTGATACAGCTAGTCAAACAAAAGGTAGAGGGGAGTTGCATCTTAGACTTGTAAAAGAATGTTAAATTTGCTGTAACAGTGATACCTTTAATGTAGTCACCATCCTAAGAAAAGAAATTTTAAGCCCATAAAACCAAAATTTGAAGAAATTATTAGAAATTATTCTGCATTAAGTTTCACACTGATTTGAGAGTCTGATTTTTCTTCTCAGAAAAGGATAGTTGCTACAGTGTTGGTTGAATGTGTAATTTGTTGACTTGTGTAAAAGTTAAGCCTTTGTGATCAGTAGAAAAAAATGGTTTAAAAAATGTATTTATTGATTTTGTATGTTTTGATTTGCTTAAAATATGAGCATGTTTATCAGGAGTTATAGGAATTAAGTCACACTGGTGATCCGGTTAAAATCTATGATCGCGTTTGCTTAAAGCATCCGTGAATGGTGAGGTTCAAAACACAAATGCATTGTTTGTAGCACTTGAATCTTTCTTTACTGTTTTGGGGATAAGCTTTCAATATTGGCTTGATTGTAAATATTTACTCTGCATGTACTGATTCTGTAATAGATCTTTACCTGTGATGAAATTTTGTATGGTAATATGGTAATCTTTAAGTGCTTACCATTTTGTCAAGTTTTATTTTCATTATGTTTGTCTTTTTGTTTCCTCCCTTGTCTTGGGGCCCCAATTGGCCATATGGTCTAAAGTGCTTTCTGTTCTGGATCACTGCCATCTCACCTCTGTGTGGGGTCAAGTCTCAGGCTAAGCCAATGTGGGTACCTAAGAAAGGTTTCCAGTAACTTCTAGTGGGTCATTGGTTCTTCTCGGGGGTTTTTCAGGGTTCTTCCTCTACCAGTTATACTGGCTGTCATGTATAGCCTATCTTTTGCTGAAAAATGGCATTAAACCCTACAACAACAACATCTCCCCAGTCATTAATGGAAGAAGTAAGAACATAGTATTCAAAGTTCCATCTGTCAGTACATTTATTCATCAAAACAATTTCCATACTATAGCTTTTGTGCTTTTGAGATGAATTGGTAATTAAGTCTTTACTTCAAGGTCAGCAATCAGCCTTTTCTGTTTTTCATTCTTGTCCTTTATCTTTATAGCTGTTGAAAATGGAGTGATAAAACTTTGTTCTTTTATGATTGTTCTTTGATTTTGTTCCCTGATCACTTTAACCATAGGAATATAAGCTTCCTTGTCTTTCAAATCCTGAATTTTCAGGACAAAACTTTATTCTTTTAGATTCTTACTCATGACCTCTCTTTACTACTGCCTGATTGCAATGTTAATAAATCATTTTAAACAATAATATGTGTAAGGTTGTCCCACAAGGCTTTGTAAGATTTTTCAAGGTCATAATTTTGAACCATCTGTATATAAGTGTGGTGTTTTATCATGTGTTAAAGTGTAACCTTTGTTCTCATTTTTTGGTGAATATACTTCCATAATTTGGAAAGAGGTCTGAAATGGTGAGTTGCATACAATGTCAGCACTTGTATGCATGCCATAATTTTTAAATATAGTTTGAATTTGATCTTTTTTATATTGTGAGTACTGTTGTATAATACATATTGTTTTGCATTTTTTTTAATAAGCTCTACTGATCATAGACAACAGTAGCATATATATGGCCTTTTGTTGGTCTCTCCATTATCAGAGGTTTCTTATCACTATTCCATCGAAACTACTTGCAGGATTATGTGAAACTTTGCACACACAATAAGCCTGAAGTCTAGTTTATCCTAAATGCTCAGACAAAAAATATGGTCATCACAGTCATCATCTTGAAAATCTTGTTATTGCAATTCTTCCTAAATATATAGGGTTATATCATCATGTGGTTTTCAGTAAAAGATTTAAGCTGCTATGGCAGCCTTCTTGAAAATCTTATTGCTACTCCTCCTGACCAAAAGTCATATCAGCATAGGATTTTCACCAGTGTCTTTTTTTTTTGACAATCAGACAAATTGACCTAATTTCAGACAATTGAGAAATATTATTACATATGCTTTAAGAAATGTTTAAGCATGCAAAAAAAGTATGGCTGGTCCAGTAGGGAAAGGCCATTACTAAGAGCTGCATGTTATGCAGCAGATTTCACAAGGTATCAGTGCCACAACAAGCTATGTTTTTTGTTTGAAATAGTTTGCTTTTGTTTGGGCTGAAATTTATTTTTTAAAAGGTGTGTTTTCTTTGAAGGTTTACAATACATTTTTGGAATTTTTTTAGTTAAGATTATGAAACTAGATGAAGGGTTGCACCAACTCCTTTTCAGTTGTAGGTCATTATGGCCCCTATTTTAATGTAGGTCATTATGGCCCCTATTTTATATTTATGTTTGATGTTCATTTTTCAGGCACTGTTTATGCTAGAATTGTGAAACAGGTGATAATATACATCTCTGTTAGTATTGCATCCTTACAAAAATAGACACATGTCATGTCCAATATTTCATCTTTTCCTGTCATTGGTAAACTTATTGTTCCTCTGAAGATCATACAAGTTTCTGGCTTGCTATAAGCATACTCTTCTACTTAGAACTGTGAAACTTGAAGAGTGGGTAAAACTAGATAAATTTTGTATCGTTATTGGACAACTGAGTGGGTAAAACTAGACAAATTTTGTATCGTTATTGGACAACTGAGTGGGTAAAACTTGACAAGTTTTGTATCATTATTGCAAAATGAGGCCTTTTTTTAGTATTTAGAATTTATTAATGAATGCAGACATTTAGCTTTTTAATTGGATGCATCTGTTAGGACCACACCATTTTAATCAAGATCATTGTGACCTACATTTTGCAGCAGTACTGGCATTAGTTACCATTTCAATGCTATCAATATGTTGATTTACTTAAAGGTTCATTCTGATCAGTGCACTTGGAAAGAGAAAACTTGGGTAAACTTTCCTTAATAATGATGAAGCATTATACTATTGTGATGGGTTACCTTCAGCACATTAACCCAGTATTGAACATGTAATTGAGTATTGGAATTTGATGAACTGCCTGTTTTATATGAAGTTTTATTTGAATTGGCTAACCATGGTAGTTATTTTTGCACTTGTGATCACTGGCTGTCACTCCACTGGTACTCAAAGTCTTTGATTTTTACCAAGAAATATCAGACTTCTGTTAGTGTACACTGATTACAATTAAACATTTTTTTAAGAAAAATGACTTTAAAAAAAGAAGCAAAATTAAGCAGTTTTTTATATTAAACTCATTGGACATCTTTGATGTAAGAAAATTGTTTCATGCATTTTTAAGCTTTGTCATAATAGGTAAGTAGTTTAGTTGCATGGTTGGTTTGTATACTGGCCATATAGACCTAAACAAATAGTGACAATTTAAGATGTCAGAAAATGTAAAATGTTATGGGAATGAAGGTGCCTCAAGAAACCATATTTAGATGGGGTGCCAACAATTTGTTGTCATGATCACTTTATTCGAAATTTATTTTCACCATAGGCAATGTTTACAGTAGCTAATGAAAACAACTAAAAGATATGCAGATGTGAGCTATGTAATCATTGATTACACTCTGATTTTCACCTGCATAAATAAAAAGTTGTTGACTGCACATTTTTTTAATTGCATGTAAGGGATAAACACTATACTGAAAGGAGAGCAGTAATGAAATCTGCAAAAGTAACAACAAAAGTATGGTATTAGCCATTTTCACTTTCTTGGTTTCAATTCATCCCACCATTTTGTCAGATAGATTAAATTTATTTAGAAGGTTACAGTACATGCTTGGACTGGTAATTTATGGCATAGCAACACTTTTAAGGTGGTGATATTGTGTCGAGTAAAGTATAGTTTATTGTGTCGAGGTAAGTAGAGCAATATATAGCTTTTTATATACATGATTATTAATAAATTGATAAAACTTAAACAGTTATCTAAGTGCAATTTTGGTGCAGTCATATGTGTCAGCATATTCATTATGTAATATTCGTTAGGCAGTGACTTTACATTGTTAGACTTGTTCTTGACATGCTGTCAGCAAGAGGGACAACTCTTGTACAGGATTGTGTGAAAGGGGCCTATTAGCTGCATTGTGAGTTATAAGTGTTACATTTGAATCTGAGTATGCTCAGAGTATTTCGGTTTTATCCCTGACAGGAGTTCCCTCACAGACTCTTCCCAATAATGAATGGTTTGAGTACGATGTGACAGATGAACATGGGAACACTTTCACCCACACTGCTGATTCTGCTGACACTGCTGCTGCTATTCAGTCACTGCTAGACATGCAGGCCAATGGGGCTCCACATAAATCTAAAGTCACTGTGCAGAGGTAATCAAATAGAATTACATGAAATGTCTTTAAGAAAGAAGAGGATGATATTTATCATTTTTTTATATAAAGAAAACAAGTTTGTGTGATGAATCTGAAGTGTGCCTAAACAAATATATGATTAGTATGGAGGCTAGGAGTATGGGAGGGGAATATGACTGAATAAGGATTAGTTGCATTTTTCACATACATGCATTGTGTGACTATTTTTGTTGTTGGAATTGTTCTCCTTCTGACCATTGTTAGATTTGATATGATGGACTGCTGTATGCAAGGCTTCTTTTCTACAAACTGTTCCTCAACCGTCTGAAATCTTACACTATAAAACAATAAAACAGATTTACAATTCACTTGATATCAGAGTGCATTTGCTGTTAAACCTGTCATGGGACATGTGCCATCTCTCTCTCTCTCTCTCTCTCTCTCTCTCTCTGATTATTCTTAACAAATCACATAGATCTAGATCTGCTTGTGCATTATGCATAGCATGTCTGTGTCAACACAGGTTACAGTTGGGTAAGTCCTTTACACTAGTATATGTGTAAACTATTTGAGGAGACACTGATCTTCAGAATCTAACATATACATACCTACTAGTCAGTCTGTCTGTTGTATTCAATATAATGTACATCATTTCAAAAAGCATGCCCCTTCCTAAAAAGCTAAATATGTAGATAGCCACATGCACCTTTATAAAGATGTGTCAAAGCATCAAGATTTTCTTTGGAACTTTTCAGCATGTATTTTTGCAGTCTGTTTCCACATTGTAACTTAGCAAGTCTTAATATGGGTCTTGCATATTTTATATGGCAGTCTTATTGGCAGACATCATAGGGAGATAACTCTTCTTTGTTTATGATGTACTATGTTGTGAGTTAACTCAAATGAAAATTATTGTGCAGTTATTGTTAAAAGAAAAGTTATCAAAATATAACTGTTTGATATTGCTTAAAATTATTGAAAACATTTGGCATTCTGAACTTTTGCAAGTTAGAAAAATTGAAAATCTCTTGCTATATTGCATTGTGTTAATGGAATTGAGTGATTTTTTGCTCCTGTATACTCAGTGTTTAGTTTACCTTTAGAGAGCTTGGTTTGTTTGAATGGATCTTTTCTTAATAGAAAATTATAATTAGGTTTTCTCTGATAATGGACAACATTGAGGTAATTTCAGGCAACCCACATACTGTGATTTCACTTTTACTAGCATCTATATGTTACCCATAGTTATTGTTTAGCTTTCTTATTGTGCTGAAAAACTCAATGTCCGTTTGATATGCATACATCCTCCCATAGACTGAAGAATTGTCAAATATGATGCAATTCCTTATGCAACTCTTCTTATCCTTTGTAAATTATGTGCAAAACAAGTACAGATAGTCTTTTTTCAAGAATGTTGATGTGATCAGACAGGTGCCAAATTCACCAGAGCAAATTTTCCTGTAGCAATGTTTTTAACTGTAGTTCAATCCCAAGAATGCTTTGAACATCCAATTGGGCATGCTCTATCAACCTTCAGGATGCCTATCAACACACTCACATATTTCTTCCTCACTGCAAATATCTCTGGTTTGGCTTCGGCCAGAATGTTTTTCGATTCCGGATCCTACTGTTCAGAACCTATTCCACAGTTACTGGGAAAATACCAATTCTCCAGTTTATAGACGATTGCCTGATCCACCATGTTCCAATCCAGTCTCTTCTGGATCTGAATCACTGATGGTCTGTGGTAACTCATTGGGCCTCTTGCCCAACCTCAGAAAATCAGTGCTTACTCCATCACAATACCTTGTTTACATGGGGATGAACTTCATCATAAACCAGAACCTAGTCAAGAGTTCAACTGGATTGGACAGATTAAATCCTGGCTCTGTTAGAGAGGCAGTGAGCAAAAACTTCCCATCTTTGAACTTGAAAAACGCCGCTGCCAACTTATATTAGGACATTTTCCTATGCAACCTTCACAGTTCCTCCTTCTTGCAAGAACGAAACCTCACGTAGTCTCAAAATTGATCTTTCTTGGACCAGAATTTCATCACTATTTGCAGTGATGGGTGAATCGGGACAGATTCATGACTGGAGATCTTGTGCATGTACCCGAACCTCACCCCTTTTTCTTGCAGATGGTTTGCAGATTTCAGTTGGATCTCTCATTTATAACTAGAGGGCTTAATTCTACAGGGACTTTGGCCCCCATCTAAATCATCCCTCCATGTAAACAACCTAGAAATGAAGGAAGTATAATTAGCTTTGCAAGGGTGCATTAACATTGGGGTTGATGTGTCGTGGTCTCGTCCACTAACAAGTCCGTCATAGCTTATCTTTGACATCAAGAAGACGCACATGCCCCTTCCCATTTTGGATATCCGGAACCTCCTGTGCTGGGGCACCTCTGAGAACATAACACTCTTTTAAGTCCAGATTATTTACATGCATCAAGAACGTTTTGATGGACAGTCTTTCCAGAACTAGCAGAGCCATTGTCATGGAAATATCTCTTCTGTTCTGTTACAGTGTCCCTTTTCTCACTGCCGAGAAAGTCCTTAGTAGATCTGTTTGCAACCAGGCTTGACAACAGACTTCCATTTTATGTTTCTTCTCTCCCAGATCAAGGAGCAAGGGCAGTCGATGAATTCAGTCTCCATTTGTATTGGATGTTCACTTTAGTCTTTCCACTCTTCTGATTCTTTAAGTTCTGCATAACGTAAGAACATAAGATCATTCTCATAGCCCCTCTGTGGCATCAGCACTTGTGGTTCATCTTCTAGACCTGTTGATTGCTTGACCCAGGTCTTTTCAAAATTGGAGGGATCTTGTGTCCCAACACCCAGGATCCCAACAGCTCACAAATTCTCCATCTTTATGTTTGGCTCATCTCATGTGATTTTCTCTGCCACAGCAACTTTTTGGGCTGAGTTGTCAGTTGCTTCTTTCAAGTCAGTGGAGTTTCTAAGGTCTATGATGCCATGCCAGGTCGAAAATCTTCTACAGTTGATGCAGTAGTAAACAAATGATCCTAGCTGCCCCTCTATAGATTCTGTTGCTAGTTGCCTTGTTTCTCCTTGAGGACAAAAAATGCTCTGTATCCACAATCAAGGATCTACAGAGCTATCATTTCAAACACACTTTATTCTCTAAAGGCACAGTAACTGGGTTGTATTTGTACATTGATCTTATTAAGTATTTTGAGCTGCAGAGACCTGTCCCATGCTCTCTTATGCCTATCTTTCTTGTTGTATAGTCATTAACCCACACTTCTTATGAACAATTGAGTTAGTCTTCTTTTCAGGACCTCACTGTTAAGACTATTTGTTTTTGCCTCAGCATGACAATGTTGTGAGATCCATGTCTTATCTGTTGATACTTGCTGACTCCAGTTTAATGAGAATTACAATTCAGTTTCCCTATTTCGTCAACCAGGATTTTTTTTAGCCATAAATCAATAGAAATCCCCAGTCTCAGTTGAATCTGTGTTGCAGATGATACAGACATATATTTATGTCCCATTAGGGTACTCTGTTTCTATCTGAAGGCATCCAAACAGGAAGAAATTGTCCTCCCTATCAAGGACTCCATAGACATTTCAGCTGCCAGTATTTCACAGTGGATTGTCACACAATCATCTCTTACTGATTGAGGCCTTTCCTTGATGAAACTTTTAAAGCCCATGAGGTTTGAGGTTTGTTACCTCCTTGGCCTATCTTAATCACTCCTCCTTGGAGGAAATCATGATGTTTCCATTCTGCCTTACCCTCCTTTTATCTCTGCTTTTATCACAACAAAGTACAGGCAGTTTTTCTCAGGATCCTATCATTATGACACGCATGTGGCTATGAGTTATACCTACAGTCCATAACATGGATGTCTCCACCAATGGTGAATACTTTCCATTTTCTTTTTTATTTTTATAAGTTTACTGTAGCATCAGCCAACCAACCTGACTGACAAATTCAGCTAAACAATAATTCTGGATATGCTATTGCTGCTATTAAAATTTAGGTTTTTTTTGTTGGCTAAAACTAACTTAAATTATGCAATACTTATGCATTGCTTTTGTTAAATGCCATCCTCCTGTCCCACTCTGTTGTCCTGATGTAATAGGTTTCTTTGACAAAGATGAACTATCTGTGCTTGTTTTGCACATAACGTACCAATGACAAAGTGAATTTCATGAGAATTGCATCATACTGACAATTCTTCTCTAAGTGAGGAATCATGCACTTTGGCGGAGGGAGGGGTATGAAAAAGAGAGCTAAACAATACCTATGGGCAAGCTTTACATAATCCCCCCCTTAAATTTTTGTTTAGTTCGTGATTGTCACAAAGTATGAATTTAAAGACGCAATGAACAATAATCTGTCACAAAGTATGAATTTAAAGACACAATAAACAATGATCCACTGATAAAGATATTCTAACTCCTTTGATAACCATCAAGTACCAATGAAAACACAAAGTTTTCCAAACCCATGAAAGCCGAAATCCATGAAAAGAATTGACTTTATAATATTATATTGAATATGCTTTTCTGTGATTCTTAGCAGCCTTGGAAATGGTTGGTTATGGATGTTGGTTATGTAGATACATAGCTGCCAACCCTCATGATTGTGGTGTGAATTTCACAACTTTTTTTTTAGTGATTCATTGATTCATATCACATGCAAAAAAGTAATGAATTTCCTAATTCTCAGATCTTAAAAAAACAATCGATTTCCTTTTAAGTGCTAGTAGTGATATTGTCAGTTGCAGAAATGGTCTGGTATTGCTGGTCGCAATATTAGTAGAACCATAGCCAATTGATACAGTTGCCTCGGTAGCAAGCTTTGTAGCGTATTTTAATCTATATATATATATATATATATATATATATATATATATATATATATATATTAGAATAGTTACACAAATGCTTTTGAGAAAAATTGAGCCCAACCAGAATTGTACTCCACTCATGCACTGCTAACACTGATTTGAATTACCGTTTGGCATCGATACTGAAAATATCTTCACCACCAAGGAAAAAGAAATGTATTTCACAAAAAGTGAAATTAGGTTTGGAATATACCAAAAATTGGCAGTGCATTCAGCCAACAAACACCAACATGTAGGTTGCGAGATTTGTGTAGTCAAGTGACTAGGAATGCTATGGCCAGATGCAAGTCAAATCACAGCAACAATGTACTTTTGATTTGTCTGTCAGTGGATTAAAGATATAACGAATGCTATGCTCACAACTTCTGTGCAAATAAATAATATTGCTATCGATTTCATGCGGGTATATTTTAATAATTGTTCAAATTTGCTGGGCCAGCTAGTAAGTGGCTACCCCATTCCGACACCAAATGGAGTCAGTGAATTCCAACTTTTTGATAAGCAATGGACTCTGACCCAACACCCCAACATAAATAACCAAATATTAAAAATGCTGTGGCAAGGGTCAGGGGAAATTCGGACTAGGTGGCAGAGATGATATGAGGAAGAACATTGGTGGCAAAAAAGCACATAGAGGTTAGAAAATTTTCAGCCCTGAAATATTTTAAGCCATCGACGGAAGAGCTGCAAACTACAAACATTGAAACATTGTTTTTTTTGTTGAACACAATCTTCCTTTATCAGCTAATCATTTGTTCCGACAAATATTCAAAGATTGCTTCACAAATTCATCTCAAAATTCACAAATTTATATCCATATTTTCGCTAATTGCAAACCAGGAGGGTTGGCAGCTATGCAGATATTTTTAGGATAGCAAACAACAGCAGATAGATTAGGTTCTTGACTTTTCTTATTTTGAACAAAACTTGTGTTGAATTATTGGTTTTGTGGCAGTCTTTGTTTTGAATTTTGCTTTGCATTTTGCATCATTTTAGGTCATCTAGTATAGACTTAAGCCAGTTATCAGATCAGCTAAGCCAACAACAGTTCTACACAATAGGTAAGAATTATATTTTTACTTGGATCTTTAATCGTATTTTAGAAAAGTAGCAACTTCTGGACACTTTTCAGTGTAATGTTTGAATTAATAAACTTACTCAGACATCACCCTTTAATGAGCTGGACTAATTCTGACTCTTGATACTTATTTCATACTTGCTGTAACACTACATGGTTTTTGGAACCTAACCCCTTGTTTATATTATGAAAATCATGAATTTTAGTAATCTTAAGGATAAAAAAATGAGAGAAAAAGACATTTCTTGATTAGACTATACATGTTGTCTGTGTAATACAAAACAGTGCTGTTTAAACCAATATAAACTATCCTTGGGTCATTTTATACAGCTATTATCATTGAGTCTTTTAAATGGTAAGGCAGTCAGATAAGCAACCACCATTTCACTCATTGCTTAATTGGCTGAGAATAGCTGCTGTGATGGGGTGCTAATTATTATGAACACTACTGTGAAAGGAGCCCATTAGGTTAATTTGCATAGGTAAAGTAAGCCTAGGTTAATTTGCATAGGTAAAGTAAGCTTAGGCTAATTTGCATAGGTAAAGTAAGCTTAGCTTAATTTGCATAGGTAAAGTAAGCTTAGGTTAATTTGCATAGGTAAAGTAAGCTAAGTGGGGCATAAATTTGTTTGAAGTTAAGCGCAAAAGTGATACGTGTTAAAGAACACAGTTTGTTACACAGCACTTCCTGAATGAGAATATTTAAGCCTTCTTTATTAAAAGTTAATGGCAAGTTTGTGATTGGCATCAGTGTTTTTTTGAAGTTTGATTTTACTCCATTTATAAAATGCAAAACATATTGAAGTAGCATACATGTATGATTAAAATTTTTTGAGGCAGCATGTCAGAATGCAGATATGATTGATGGAAGAATGAACCATCTGTGAAGTGAGCAAAGCCAAGCAAAACTAATTTTCAGAACTCCTGGATGGAGTTTGATTTTGTGAAGCATGGCAACAATGAGGTGTATTTTATTATATACACATAAGGCAAATGTCATATCAACAAGCCATTTTAGAAGTACAACATTCATCAATATAGCAATACTACACAGCATGTGTGACACCTCGTGTAGCAGTGCAGATGCAGAAAGATCATTTCTATACTGAGAAAAATTTGATCTTTATGGACGTTCATTTTCTAATGATATACAAGTCGAGTCCAACTGGAGACAGTCTAGTTCCTGTTCTGCTGTCACATAATGAGCTGGTAGATTGGGCTCTATTGTTTGTTCTACTACTGATTACTCCTAGAAAGCTGCAGAGACCTAGATCGGCCAGCACATTATGTGAAATCAGATCTGGGTCTCTGGAGTTATATTGAGCTCTATGTTTTGACTATTACATAGAAAGTAGAGGAGATAGTACCTGTCACTTATCCATGAAATAAAAACTGAATGGATATTTAAAACTTCATGAAATTGTACAGGTTAATGATCACAGATTCATCTGATCAGACACAGAGAAAAGTGTACTTTGTGAAGGAATTATTTCACTGTGCAATAAGAACTCCTTGACACAGAGACAGGTCATAAACTGCCGATGATTTTCTTAGGTGTCATTCTTTTATGTTGGATGCATCATTTTCTTTCACTATATTGTTCTTGGTGATTATTAAAATTGAATACTACTTCAGTTTGTTTTGTGTTTAGTAAGACATAGGTAGCTATTATGTCATCTTGTGTTCATTCTTTCCTAGATTTCATAACATTACAACATTACAATCAGGTCATTTCAAGATACACAGTGAACTTTCTTTTTACAAAGGTGTCCATTTTTTAATTTCAGTGCTATGATCTGTGCTTTTTCAAATTAAATTTTCCATACATTTGCTATTATGATAGTGCAGTTTGGTGTGCTTTTGCTTACTTTTTGTATTTGTTTATGTGGTCTTGTACTTAATTAAACTGATGCATATTTCATCTTGTTTCAGAGCAAGCAATGAATATATTGAACCAATCTGAAGCTTCAATAGAAACCCATCAGGCCCAGGTAGGCAAAGAACTCTTTGTACCATTTCATATTTCAAATTATGCCTTACCTGAAGAGAAACTGTTTACGCAGAAACTGCAGTCTTTAAACAAATTAATATATGTAGCAGACCTGCTAACCCTACTGAAAAGATCAAGAAATTCCAATTTATAAACCTATCTCCTGATTCCCCAATTTGTAAGATAAACATCATTTTTTTCAACTCCTTGATGAAAAAGCCCCATATTAAAAAAAAACCAAACCATTTTCCGATTCCCAGTTTCTGTTTTTGGTGTTTCTGTGTTTGGTATGTTTCTTAGTACTTTACCATATTTGGCTTGATTTCTGGTTTTGATCTACCAATACAAAGAGATTGTTCAAGTGTGGTTCTCTTTATCTGACCTCATCAGCAAATCTGAGCATCATAAGAAATAAGTTTGTCAGCAAAAAGCAAAAAAGTGAAGATCTGAAAGGAACAGATGACTTTTCACCAGCCAAGAAAACGAAATGGGATCAAAAATATAGATGTGATTGGTATAAGCAGTTTCATTCATCGATTCGCAGGGCCTATCATGCATTCTGCCACTGATGATTGTCTCTGTCTACATTCATTTCTGCATCAAAATTGTAGATTTGGTGAAGCTGAAACTCTATGCAGATCTTCAGTGTTCATTCTTTCCATTCGATTGGAGAAAAAGGCTAGGTCCTTAATACTACGGATTATTTAGGCATATCTGTAATTGATGCATGAATAAGTAAGTCATCCTTTAGTGGGTTGCTCTCAGGAAAAAAGACAGGGTGGATCTAGCCAACTATTGTTTCCAACCCTTGGGAGAGTAATGCTATCAATACTTTCAATAGTGCATTGAAACAGCAATGCTGAGAGAGCATTCTCAATGGTGAGAAGAAACAAAGGAACCAGCCAAAGAGCCAGCCTGCCTGGATCAACCCTGGAAACTATTCTTGTTAGCAATTTAGCACCAAGGGACAAACAAATCATGAACTTTTGCAGTAATGCAAATTGCAACATACAGTGGACTGAAAAAACACAAGTAAGCATCTTTATCATTTTATACTCATTACCCTGCATCCTGACTTTTAATGGTGATTTTGGGGCAAATTCCTGATTTCGATTTTTTTCAATGTTGGCAGATATATTGCCAGGTTACAGAATTATAGGATTTTTGCAAAATGATCATGTAACTTTAAATTTAGTGCAATAATACAACAAATACTTCCGTAAGTTAGTTATCAAAATACGGTTGGCACCTAATCAGGTTCTCTGAAAAATGCTGGCGGTGTTACAAATCTTGGCTCGTTCAAAGTAACAAAGAAAAGAGCAAAGGCAATAAGCTTTATAAATTTTAACAAAAATAATTTATTTCCCTACAAAACACATTTATATGAAAAAGGACTTCGAGTTTGTGAATATAATCCAAAAATTAATCTCAGAAATGAAACACAAAAGTCCTATCACTAAAATGTTCTATATCAATCCAAGATAGAATCCCAGTGAGGTTCAAAGATGGCAGATGATGACAAGAGATGAATGAAGCAGTCAAAAGTTCCACACTGACTTTTATGAATCACAAAAGAATATTCCATCTTTAGCACTGAATAATTTCTACCGAATGTCTGTTCCCAGAGCTTTGATGATGAAGCACTTATTTTCCAGAGAATATAAATTATTCTTAAGTAACGAAAGACTCCAAAGTGGCACCAACAAGACAGTACTTCTGATCTCTTAAAGGTACTTTTACAACCAAACTAGAAAACAGTAATACTGAGTTTAACTCCACTGAAATGTCATTTCAACATTTATGATAAGTCACTTGATCAAAAAAAAGGCACATGACATGTGTGCCCAAATGTTGATGACCAATCATTTAAACTTCATGTAATCAAGTGTCTGAACGAGGTCAGCTAAAAATAATGCTAATGAAATACTTTTCAGTTATGTGCAAACAGAATGTACTTTAAAACAAATATAGAATCCTGTGAAAATAATTATTACAATAAAATGTAATGAAACAAAAAAATAAAAATAATTTAATAACTAGCATGCAAGTAATTTAACTATATATTCATAACACTTCTTCCCATAAAATGATAATAAAGCTTTCCTTTTACCACATAAATTATACATAAGGTAAAAAACAAATTAAATAAGAATACTCGTGAATTATACAAAGTGGACATGAGAAAATAGTTCTATTCACAGGAAAGTACATTTGCGATCAAATTATCTTTCCCTTTTAATATGTCTGATGGTTAGATTATATTCTTGCAAAAACAAACTCCAGCTTAACAATCTTTGGATTTTATTCTTTATCTTGTCAATGAAAGTAAGGGGGTTGTGATCACTATACACAACAACCGGAGAAGGAGCTGAGCTAATGTAAACTTCAAAATGCTTTAATACTAAAATTAAAGCCAAACATTCTGCCTCGATTGTTAAGTAGTTTCTTTGGTGTTGATTTAATTTCTTTGGAAAATAGCACACCGAATAATCAGCACCATATTTTTCTTCTTGAATTGAAACTGCTTCAACGCCAACATCACTCGCATCCACAGATAATTTTAATGGCTGATGAAAATTTGGAGCTGTAAGAACTGGTGCACTTTTGAGTATGGCTTTTAATCTATCGAAAACCTCATGACATTTTTCAGCCCAAAGAAACTTATTTTTCTTACATGACAAACTTGTCATGAGTTCAGCAATTTTGGAAAAAATTAGAACAAACTTTCCGATAGTAGCTAACCATACCCAAAAATTGCATCAGTTGCTTTTTACTGACAGGCGCTGAAATCAGAGATAGCCTTGACCTTAGCATCTATAGGTTTTACTTGGCCATGTCCCACAATATGTCCTAGAAAATTCACACAAGCATGGCAAAACTTTTAAATGAATTGATTGTCAAATTTGCATCTGTTACTCTAGTCAGTCGAAGGATTTCCAAATCGTTGCAACATGTTCTTTCCAGGTGTCATTGTAGATGATGGCATCACAATTATCTAGACCGGAAGTGATCAAATTCATCAAGCATTGAAAAGTACGTGGGGATCCCTTCATCTTGAATGGCATTACTTTATATTGGTAGAGTCCATCTGAAGTCACAAATGCTGAAATTTCCTTTGCCCTTTCTGTTAGTGGAATTTGCCATTGGCATTTCGAATTTTATCAATAGAGTCATTAATTCTTAGTGATGGAAATGAATGTTTTTTGCCACGATTTTCACCTTTCTATAATCAGTGCACATACGGAATGTTTTATCTGATTTTGGAACAAGTATACATGATGAACTTCAATTACTTTCACTGGGCTCTATGAAATTGTTCTCCAGCAAATACTGAAAATCCTTTTTCAAATGTTCCTGTTTGAGAGGGTTCATCCTATGTGAGTGTTGTTTCACAGGTTTTGATTAAACAATTTCAACGTCATGAAACATTTTGTTTATCCTTGTAGGAATATCTGGAAACAAGTGCTCATATTTGAATAATAACTGTTTAAGTTCATTCATTTCTTCTTGTAGATGCAAAAGTTTCTGTTTCAGATTTTTCATAATTTATGAATTACGAAGATTTGTTGCTCCAAGATTAAACAGTGTCCGATTGAATTTGTACACTTAAATACTCTGTTTGTGGGACAGGTACAACTAAATTAATTATATAATTTACTTGGCTATCTCTTTGAATATACTTCTTAAACATGTTAATGTGGCAAAGTTGTTTTTGTTTTTGCCTACCAGGAGTATTTATGATATAATTTAAATCATTTATTTTCTTTACCACCATGTATGGACCATAATACTTTGCCTGAAGGGGATTTTGTGGAATAGTCAAGAGAGCTAGACCAGGTTAAAAAAATTCCTATCACTCAAGTTCATATTTAGATTTCATTCTGGACTGAGTAGAGTGCAGATTTGCTCTTGTGACCTCAACAAGACTTTGACAACTTGTATTTAAAATCAAACATAATCAAGAAGATTAAGCTTAGAAAGAAGTTTTTCTTTCAACAATTTCAAAGGTCCATGCACAGTATGTCTGAACACTAGTTCAAATGGACTGAATCCTATAGATTCTTGTACGGACTCCCTAACAGCAACAAAAGTAAATAAATGCCTTTATTCTAATTTTTACTTGTGTCAAAGCAATATGACCGAATCATATTCTTCAGAGTCTGATGAGATCCTTCTAAAGCTGCTTGTCCCTTAAGGTCTTAAGCAGATTTAAATTGTTGAATGCCTAATTCGTGCATAGGTTGCTGAAAAATTTCAGACATGAAATTTGACCACTGATCTGATTGGACAGACTTTGGAAGGTCAAATTAATAAACTTTATCGATGCTTTCTCTATTGTTTTTGTTTTAATATTCCTCAAAGGAATTACCTCTGATAATCTTGTTGATGCACATATAATGGTCAACAAATATTGTTTGTCTGACTTGGTCTTAGGTAAGGGACCAACACAATCGACCATAATTCTGCTAAATGGTTCTTAAAAATGCAGGAATTTTGATTGCAAATGAGCCTTAGGTATCTTCTGATTGGGCTTTCCTACAATTTGACAGGTATGACAAGATATACAAAATTTACAAACATTACCTTTGATTTTTGGCCAATAAAAGTGTGTCAAGATATTGTGATAAGTTTTATTTATCCCTAAATGACCAGCCATAGGATTTTTATGGGCCAAACTAAGTATTTCCTGTCTGTAAGATTTTGGAACTACAGTCAGATAATTCACTGACCACTTGTCTCTAGCAGGTACCACTTGAGGTCTCCATTTTCTCCCAAGAATTCAATTTTTAATGAAGTAACAAACAGGTACTTCAGTGGCTTCAGTTTCACTAATGGTCCTCTGAAACAAGCAGGATATCTCAGGATCTTTATCCAGTTTGACAACAAGTGATTGTCATTTGTCATCCTGATTAGATAAAGGAAAACAAGTATTTAAAAGAGGATCACAGTGATCAATACCCTTTGATTAATCCAAATCAGGAGTGAAAATGACCTCATCAAAAGCCTGACCAATACATGTGCTTGCTAAAGGAATATTTTCCTTATCAAAAATGTTCTCAAGTGCTTTCTTTGCCAAAGTTCTGGTAGCTGCACAACCTCAAGATATTCTTTTTCAATAGGATCATCTTTCTGATCCAAAGTAGGCTTGTCAGTTACAAGTGGATTAACTACAACCTTGTCTCCAGCTAGGTCATTGCCTAGCATCAAATGAATGCCCTCAATGTGTAAATTATACACTATCCCAGCTTTCACAGGTTCTGAAATAGGAGCATTTGGGATAGGTCGGTCTTGTTTCTGATGCCAATATTTCAGTTTAAAGCAATCTGAAATGTCAGTCCTTTTTTCTTGCAATAAGTTCATGTGGGAATAGACAAGGATTTTGACTGCCCATATCAATTCACTAGACCAATTTCTTGTGATGGATCTGTTAAGTGACCGTCTTTTACTATCATTTTTGGGATGTGTGTTAAAATATTGTACTTCATATTTGGTTCTACTAGTCAGTGATCAGATTGTCCATCTTGACCATCTTGAGAGTTCTGTTATTGGTATTTCTCCTGGACGACTGGATCATTCGATATTGTGATACCTTATGATGTCTGTTTGGTCCTAAATTAATATTTCAGTATGGGGTTTTCACCAGAAGACTTCGAATGATGCCAAGTTGTTCCTAAATTAAAAAGTGTTGATCTAATTTCCCATATGACAACCATGGTAGATATCTTGAAAATCATGTTTTAGCTACTCCTATTAAATGGAAAGTAATTTTGAAATGTTGGTTTTATTGTCTTGTCTAGTTGGGCCTAGCTGAAAATTATGCATATTGAACATCATTATTGCAGCAATAATGGTCATCTTGACCATGTTGTTTTCTCTTAAATAGATGGCAATATCAGCATGGTGTTTTCACCAATGGACTTATACCTAGTTTTTCATGAACAAAAATGGTGTCAATTATACAACTAGTATGGCTGCAATAACTACTGTCTTTAAGATCATACTTTATTACTTGCCATGAATAGATGGTCATATTGATATGGGGTTCTCACAAAAATGCTTAAAATGATTACTGCTTGGAACTGAATGAAAATTTTCCAGTCTTGCATCATATATTTCCACCATAGCAGCTAATTTGAAAAATTTTCTTTTTATTTTGATTATCAAAAGTGGTATCAATACATCTCCCCCCTCTGGACATCCCCTCCAAAACTTCCCCCTACTCTGACATTTCCCCTCTGGTCCCCCCCCCACATCAGAGAGGACTTTTCCATCCCCAGCCTTTTCCCCCATTATCTTTATACAACTTTATTTATATATAGTAACATTTAGCTTTAATGTATACTTGCATACCATTAGTGCACAGGTATGAGACCCTTTTTTAAGCATTATTAGTTATAACAAAAATGGGCATTGTCTATTTGTCAGTCAATTGCTGGTGCTTTTACTGAATGTAGAACAGGAGGTTTCTTTGAAATATGTTGATGAGGTCTTTATTTATAGTGCATTTTTGGTATATTTAAGATAAGCAACAGATGGATTAGCCATCATTCAATTAATTGTAGTTGTTTCATTACAGTAATTAGGCCAGATTTTGACATAAGCGGATTATGATGTAACAACCAAAGTACAAAGACTGTTTTTCAAGAATTGCAAACATAGTCACTGATTTCGACAATCATGACATCATAGAATACTTAAAATCAATTATTTACAACATTAACATTTAAAAAATACATTTTTTTTATGTGAAGTTGTTGTTGGGCTTAACGCAATTTTTCAGCACATGATAGGCTATTCATGGCGGCCAGTATTAATGGTGGAGGAAGAAACCATGAAATCACCGGAAAGAACCACCGACCCACGAGAAGCTACTGGCAAGCTTTCTCACATATCCACATTCGCTGAATCCTAGATTCGAATTTACGCAGACAGAGGTGAGATGGCAATGATCCATAACGGACAGCACTTTAGACCACTCAGCCACTTTTATGTGAAAATGTTAAATTTGTTTAACACTACTGAGATTGATTTCAAATAACCTTTTTTTAAAACATAATATATGTTTTTATATTTTATTGGCAAAATGTCATATTAAATGAATTAAGTTTTAAGATCATGGGGGGATGTCGGGGGAGGAAAAGTCCAGGGGGGGGGATTGTATGAGGGATGATGTCCTAGACCCATCAAAAATAGTGTTGACACTCGGCAGTTACAAGGAAGTAGTGGTTTTATCTTGAATTCCTGGATTATTTTTTTTTTTAACCCAGCAGAGTATCAGTCCCATAATGGGACTTCACTTATGATGGGCTCCAATTTACAGCAGTCCCATCATGGGATTCCACTTATGAGTTTTTATGGGCTGCAATTTACGGCAGTCCCATCATGGGACTCCACTTATGAGTTGGTATGGGCTGCAATTTCCAGCAGTCCCATAATGCGACTCCACTTATGAGTTGTTATGGGCTGCAATTTACAGCAGTCCCATCATGGGACTCCACTTATGAGTTGTTATGGGCTGCAATTTCCATTTAGCCCCATCATGGGACTCCACTTATGAATTTTTATGGGCTGCAATTTGCAGCCATCCCATCATGGGACTCCACTTATGAGTTGTTATGGGCTGCAATTTTCATCCGTCCCATTATGTGACTCCACTTATGAGTTGTTATGGGCTGCAATTTCCATCAGTCCTATCATGGGACTTCACTTATGAGTTGTTATGCGCTGCAATTTCCAACAGGTTTCATATGGTCTTTGAAGGTCTTTGACAGTTCGGGAAAATTGAGGAAGCTTTTTCAGGACCTTGAAAGTTTGGTAAAATTTGAGCAGATTACCCATAGGTCTTTAAAAGTCTTTGAAATTTGAAATAAACCCAAACATTTTCCTTTCTTTCCATAATTAAAATTGTTAGAGGTTGTTCATGTCAAGTTTTCCTGGTTTCTTTCTTTTGATGACCCGTTCAGTTTCATTTCATCATTAAAGAATTTGTAGTATTTTGCATTCGTTGTTTTCTCATATAACATATTTTGTATTCAAAATGTTTGCAAAACTCGGTCTTTGAAATTTATGTTTGTGGTCTTTGAAAATTTGGGAAAAGTCTTTGAATTTATCATTCAGAATTCTGTATGAACCCTTTGTAAGAACATAGTTGATTTAGAATTTTTGCTTTTTTTTTTCTTTCAACATTTTGGGGTATGAGTAGATTGATGCAGTGAAGTTGACATTATAAGTAAAAGTCACATTAAGGTTTTCAGTTGCTTGTTTTTTTTTCATAGATGTTGTTAGGATAATAAAAATATATATTTATTTATGCCCAAGCATTGATTTTTAACATACAGGTGGCAGATTAATGATTTAATGTTCTTGATATAATCCACACTACTTCCTGTTGACCTCCTTTTTCTAGGAGAAAAGGAAGACAGATTTGTAAAAACTTAGATGCAGCCCTAAAAATGTCATTTTTTTGTTTTGAAAATTTTCACACATGAAAGAAACAATTTGCCTTAACCCTTTCATCACTAAGTAACTTTGTAGGCATAGAGTCCTCAACACTAAGTAACTTTGGAGTTGTAAAGCAAAATGACTTGTGAACTTTGAAACAACATAACTTTGCCAATGTTAAAGATATCTGGCTGGATTAGGTGTCAAAATCAAGGTTAAAAATCAAATTTTATGACTAATTCAATAAAATGTGCATATCTATTACAACTGTTAAAATGCAGGTACAAACAGGTAACAACAGGTAAAATACAATTATTTTATTACCTCTTAGAAAACTTAGAATGTTCTCAAAACTTGTTCAATTGACCCTAGATGTACTAGTGAATAATCACAGTAGCAACACAAGTCTTTCTTTCACTGGTGTCCATAATATATAAAATTCTATAAAATGAACCAAAATGATCTCCAAGGTGAGATCTGTCCACACACGTAAGTGACCTATATCGCCTCTGCCACGTTTGATCGTCAAATTAAAGTTCGTTAAACGGACAATTTTTCCAAAAACTTCATCTGAATAGAATATTTGAAAATAATCCAAAGCTCTCCTGGAGCCATATAACTCTCGAGTGTGCCCAACTCTGTCAGAAAACTGAAACAAATCTCTTTGGTTTTCAGGCTTCGTCCAAAAAAAAACAAACCATGTGGAGCATACAATTCCTCTGGTTCAAAACCTTTAAAGTCATCTTCATCGTCGTCACTGTCACCCACAAGTGCATTCCATTGTCTCTCCATATGTCTTCTCTCATTGTCAAACAAATTTATTAGGTCAAAATTATTTATATTCTCCGAAAACTCTCCTATAAAAATTCTTCAAACGCTGCCATTTTGGATACAAATTTCAGCATTCGGAAAACATGTTAAAAGTTCCTACTTTGTTTGTTATTTCTAGTTGTATACAAGCTAAACTCACGAAACAATCCAAATATAACATCTACATTACCAGATGGAAGTTATTAGAGGTACCCTGAAAGATATTTAGTCAGGTACTATAACGTTAAAAAAAGAACACTGCCCTAGACCGAAAACTCGGTCCATAGTGTTGACGGACTTACTTCCCCTGGACTGCATATGCGGTCTGCCATGATGAAAGGGTTAAGCATTTGCAATCTTAAACTGTAACTACCCGTATTTGCGGTATATCTTGGAACACAGTATTGTTGGAACACCATAAATCAATTTCAAAAGTAATATTTTAGTTCCTTGTATTTTCTGTGACACATCATTTGTTTGAGTATAAGTTTGCAAGTTGTGGTATACCTGTTTAATCATTAAAAAAATACATGTCAAAAAATGCAAACCAACATAAATGATATTTTTAAAAAACTTAACTACAGTACTTACGATCAAAATCTTTAATCTACTGCAGCATGATTTTATAAAGTTGGCCCCTGCACACATACAGTTCATCCTTTTGGAGTAGGAATACTTGTGAAAAATTGTCATTGGAGTCAACAAATAATTAGAAGCAGAAACTGCAAGGACTAGAGTCGTTTTTTTAAAAAAAATAAAAAAAATATGCACAAGTACTATTAATTCTATCACTTTTAACCTCCATCTTATTGATAGTCCTTTGGGGAATGAGCTAAAAAAAAAAAAGAACACATTAGTTTCACCAATGTTAATGATCATAGGGCCAGTGAAATAATTTTTTTCTTCATGAATTTGATAATTTTTTTTCTTCAGTTCTAAATTCTGTGTGATCCCGCTGTAGCATGATCTGTTATAACATGGATTCGGATATAACATGGTTGTGGTGTTGCTCCTGAAATTTCATGTCTTTTTCTCATAAATAAACAATTTTTTTTTAAAGTATGAAAAACCCCATAAAAATTTTAATTTCATTTTGGGGAAGAGATCGTGTATGAATAATACAAAATGATTATGTTGTTGTGCCTTAAATTTTATAAGTATTTTTCTAGTACACGAAAAAATATTTTTTCTTCTTAAAAGTGCAAAAAATAATGTGTAAAATGTTTATTCAAGGATCACACAGGGCTTTAATGATGTCACAAATTGTGATTTATTTTTCCTTATTGGCCGCAAAAAATACTACCTGGCAATTTTTTGTTTTATTGGCGAATTCAGAAGGCACATGGAAGGAAGATGCAAACTTGATATAAAATGCACTTAAATTTATTTATTGTTAAATAAACAAATTCTCTGTCCATATTGACAAACCATCTAAATATTGCATTGCTATATCATAATCCACTTTTATGACATCTAGCATGAGTACTGTATGTTGTGAGATATCTGCTTTTCTGTGTTGACATCTCTGGTAGCTGAGATCAACTGGACAAGGCATTATCTTATAATCTATCTTTCATTGGATTTTTAGCTGTTCGCTAGTTATTAATATATTTACATAGACTGACATTTGGTAAATAATTCCTCTTCTTTTCACTCATAATTAAATCCTTCAGAACATTCACATCTTTTGTAGTAATCCCTTTCATCAGACCAGAATGCCTGTCCATTGACCCTTTTGTAAATTTCTGATACATGCATGAAAGGCAGCTCTGATACATGCATAAAAGGCAGCTTCACTCCACTACCACAAATATAAAAAAAAAAACGAAAACAAAAAACAAAATCATACTTGTTGATCCATTCCTTAGGCAGGGAGGAACAGTAACTACAGTCAACCAGGTGATGGCCAATCCCTTTTTTTAAAAATGTATGGATTACCTTTGAAGCAGTGATTGTTATGAAAACATACTAAGTTAATGGAAAAAAACCCAGTTTCAATCATGCCATACATTTATTTGATGTTGCTGCCACAATAAGAAATGAGCATTTGTTTGGTCTGCCAAAGCTGTCCTTTAGCTGTGAGTTCAATAATGCATGCACCCTTCATCAGATAAAGCTGATTGCAGTCCTCAGTAAAGACAAAGAACCTTTCTTCACAGGAAGCCAGTACTAAACTTAAATAAAAGAAATGGAATCTGATAGATTGTTTTATTTTCCAAAGTGAATGGAACATGTTTACTGTGACATTAAAGTTTCCTTTTTGCAGGAAAAAGTTCATGCTTGCGAATGCTACCAATAGCGGCTTAAAATGCAAACTAACTTTTACTGACTTGGGATGTATTGTAAAGCAAATGTGCTTCATCATTGTTACATGATTGTGCTATTTTTGTCCCACTGAATTCAGATCTCTATGTGTGTGTCGCATATTTTTGATGGAATTACTTGTATTCCGGCTTCATTATATGTGATGAGATTCGCAGGTAAATACACAGTGTTGATACATGTATATATAAACAATATACACGTAAATGTACCAATGCTTGGTTATCTGAATAAAGTAAAATATATGCCTTCTCTGTTTTTACTACAGGTTTTTTTTCATTTAATATGCATCGATTTAAGATGGTAACTACCAATGAAACATATTTTTGCACCCGCATTTATGACCTACCCCTCACAAAGTTTTGGGGGTACATCCATCATTTTCTTTAGCTAACTGACCTGTTTTCTTCAAACACAATTTGGTCTATAATACGGTCGGGTTCTATGGCTCCCAATTGCTGTGTCATAGCGGGATCACACTGTATATGTAAGTTGGTATACTTAAAAGAATCCAATGTTGGCTTCTGAGGTTGGCTTCCATTGTAACTAAATATCCTTGACATTCTGACTGCAAGTTCAAACAATGAGTTTTTTGCTCGCTGCCAGTTTTGTTAATTCGCAACTCAGGATTCTTCTTGCTTAGTCATAGTTAATACAAACATGGCATTGATACATGTGGGTAAATAGTATACACATCAATAACTTGCTTTAATAATACTTTTTGTAACCCATGCAAAAATGAAAAGATTGTCATCTGCACTCACAGTAAATGTATTTTCAAATAATGATTTTTATTTGCAAGATGCTATCATATAGCTAAACCTGGATATAGTACAATCTTGATTATTTTGCACCTATATAATTATAGTTGTTCCTCACTGTCAGAAGTTGCTGAATGTTTATGTTTGAAACATATTGTTCATAAAAGTATTTGCATATATATATATAATTTTGTAGTAGAGTGGCTATATTAATATGTATGCCTTATTTTGATCCAACAGAGTGAAGTTGCAATATCTGGTTCAGATGATATAGACATTACAGATTCAAGGGAGGTAACCTCATCAAGTCAAAATGTTCCTAGTGTTGCAAATCATGATCAAGCAAATTCTAGTCTTAGCCAGGAAATGTTACCGGGGGATTTGGACCCCCAAACTGGATTGTTCTTTAATCTGACAGGGAGGACTAGTAGTCACACAGAATCACAAACATCTTTGTCAGAATTAAGTAGCCAGAGTTCACAGAGTTCTCTGGAAACAAGTAAACCTCTGGACTTGCTAAGTAGTTCACTAGCTCAGGCTCAGATTGACCTTGACCCATATCAGTTTATTGAAACAGGAGAGAATGTGAACAATAGCAATAGTATAGTGAGGACAGAAAGTGTTGGAGCCCAAGTGGGGCCTCAGCAGGTTGAAAGTGTTGGAGCCCCAATAGGGGCTCAACAGAGTGAAAGGTCTAGTGTTGAACTGATCAGTGTTCAGGATCAAATAGAAGACAGTTCTGAAATGTCTCCCATTGTGTCAGGTCGGTCAGAGCAGCTATCAGGAGTCACTATCATTCAGCCGCAGCAGCCTATTCATCAGTCGGACTCAGGTTAGTATTATGTAGTTTAGTTCGGATAAAGTAAAACCAGGTTTTTTTAAGAGCAAAACACCAAGTGCTGATTTTGAATAAGTGCCGACATTTTTTTGCTGTAATTTATAGCTGCTTCATTGCATAAACAGGAATTGAAACAGTGCAATACCCATTAGCATGGGATAACTTAAAAATTAAAGCTGGGCGATAAAATGACTCAAAGTAAAGGCCCTTAGAAGCAATCATTTTTCGATTGCAGTGGTTTAAAACAGGGAAAATTCCTGTGATGTAGAATCAAAAGAATGGGTTCTTTACATGAAATTGCAAGTGAAAATTCTGTATTTGGAGCTAATATTCACATAATTTTAAAATAATGTTCAAGAACTGCCTAATTGTTTGATAATTGAGTAATTAAGTAGAAGTGTTTTCTGAGAAATTTGGTTTGGCAACCAAATGTTTTTGATGTGCAACCTGATATTTTAGCATGGTTGTTTGGTGGGCAGCCATGCTTTTTGACCATTTTTATCTCTATTCCAGATATACTGTCAGAAAGGTTATGAGTTACTGTTAATAACAAATTTCAGAAATTTTATTTCAAAATTTGTCTTAGCAAAGTTAGCAAATAATAATAATAATAATAATAATAATAACAACAACAACAATAATAATGAGGACTTTATATAGCGCTTAATCTTTAGAAGCTCTAAATGCTTTACAACATTTGACAACACTTAAAATATTGAAAAGAATGATTACAAAAATAAACACAAAATTAGAAACTGAAAAATATGCTGTAAATTTGTAAGGTAAGGATACATTATAAGGTCTTTATGACTGTTCTTGTAGTTGTTATAGATGAGTTTAAAGGGCACTCTTGAATGAGATCACTGTGTCTTTGTGTTTAAGTGCAGTGGGCAATTCGTTCCACGTTACTGGGACCTGGTATATTTCAACTTCATAGTGGGAATATTGAAAATATGAGTGTTTGAAGTGGAGCATAAGCATCTTGCAGGTGTACACACATGGGTGAGGTCAGATTGGTATGTTGGACAGGAACCTGTCAGTGAAACAGCACCGAGAACAAATTTTGTATTTAATTCTGGATCATATGGATAGCCAGTGTAGGGTACAGAGCAGCGGAGAGGCGTGCTCTGATCGTGGTACTCTAAGGATGATCCAAACGGCAGTGTTTTGAACATTTTAGAGTTTCTGAAGTCGATATTGAGATGAACCAGACAGAATTGAGTTCCAATAGTCCAGTCTTGAAAGAACTAAGGAACACACAAGTGTTTTAGTGGCATCAACTGACAGATACTTGCAAATGGAGCTGATGCATCTCAGCTCAAGATATGCAGCCCTGCATATGTTCATGACATGTTGATGCAATGAGAGAGTACTGTCAAGAGTGACACTGAGGTTTCGTACTGACTGCTTGAATTTAATGTTGGTGTTGCTGATATTTATTGTCAGAGGTAAAGGGTGTGAATGAGAAAGTCTTTGTGTTGTAATCAGGATGGCTTCAGTTTTATCATCATTCATCTGCAGCTTGTTACATGTCGTCCAGGATTTCACATCAGAAATGCACCTCTCTGTGCCGTGGATGGTAGCTTCAACTTCAGCTGGACGGCTAGACTTGTATATTTGAGTGTCATCAGCATACAATTGGTGAGACACTGGAGGATGATCTATGACACTTGAGAGTGGCTGAGTGTACAGAATGAAAAAAACAGGTCCAATAACAGACCCATGTGAAACAAAACAGCATAGATCAACTGGGCTGGAGTGTTTTCCATTTGCAGACACAATTTGTGTCCTGTTGACCAAGTAGGACTTGAACCATAGTAAGGCCGTATTGTAAATGCCAAATACAAACTGGAGACAGTGAAGTAATATATCATGGTCTATAGTGTCAAATGATGCAGAGTGAGTCAAGGAGAGTGAGGCCTAGTCTTTCTGCCTTCTTAAGCAGAGAGAAGGTTGTTTACTACTTTCAAAACTCATTACTGTGGTGAGGGCGATATGCAGACTGTACATTGCTTAACCCTTTAACTACGACTACCACATCTGAGTGTCGCCTGTAAATAGCTCCTGAACCCCACTGACACATATATGCAGTGTCAATAAGCCTTGCTTAAAACCCCAGTGTCGCTTATGAGCGCGTAGTTCTTCTGTACTCAAAACCTCAGTGTCGCATATATGCGGACGTAACTGCTATGCTAACTAAACGTTAATTGGTTGAAAGTACAGATATTTACTTATTTTTCATTATTATAACCAATGAGAAGACTGGTTACTGAACATTTTGATACCAGTTGGAAAGCTGAGAGGTTAAATTTAGACACGCGGGAAGGAAATTTCTGGCAATGTACAAAACACGTGTAGTTGAGATAAACAAAAAAGGATTCCTAGTCAGATATTTGTGACATTAAAGGGTTCAGTGCAAGCAATATCGAAGAGTTTAATGGATCATTCTTAGTAAATGGATCAGATAATGATGTTAGTTCCGTTTCAACACTAGATGTATGTAATTTTGATTCAAATGACGATTTATTTTTTGTGATTCAAAACAGTTTACGTGACGGGGATTTCTTGTCTGATTGTTGTAGGAGTAAATAAAATGGAAATATATGAATAACAGATACTATACAAGGTAAGGTGCTTTTTATTTCACTGAAATCCAGTAAGAACTAATGAAATAATGAATATAAACGCAACCATGTTTTTATTGTCAGTTTCTGTAGTCAGCCATGACGATGCTCTAGTATTCAGCCTAGCAAACAGTATCAGTAGTCTCAGTAACTGATATGCTATCACTCAGCAGTAGCGAAACTGCAGAACAGCTGTAGTAGTTAAAGGGTTAAAAGACTTTGAATTCAGATGAGATACAAGCTGGGATAGAACAACTTTTTCTAAAATTTTTTTTACATGAATGGGAGATTAGAAACTGGACAGTAGCTCTTTAGATCATTATTGTCAAGTGTTGATTTCTTTAGCAGAGGCTTTACAATGACAGTTTTGTAAAACGATAGGAATTCTCCAGATGAGACATTCATAACATCAGTTAGTGAAGGCAATATTGGATTCAATCACTCTAGCAGCAGTGATGTTGGAATCAGATCCATTTCACATGACTTTGGTGCACTCTTCATCATGATTGTATGTAATAAATAAATCCATAGAGACAGGTTCAAATGCTGCTAATGGTTGCTGCTGAAATTCTGTATCACAACTGAATGGTGATGACGAGTCAACTGAAATTGTGTTAAGTTTATTATCTGATGGATTTTTGTCACAGAAGAAATTTGCAAACAGGTCCGGAAGGTCGACTAAAGGTAGCTGGAAATGGTGTACATTTGTTCCTTGACTAGCTTGTTAGTAATCTAAATAGCTCTTTGCAGCTGGTACTTTCCATGACCTTAGTACTGTAGTGGGCTGATTTCGCAGCCTGGACTACATTTGTGACATTCTTCTTAACGGCATCATAAATCTATTTATGAATAGTGAGTCAAAGTCTCGCAGCTTTACGACGGTCTCTTTTAGCAGTGCAAAGTTGGTCTCTAACACTGCTATACCATGGAGAACACTTATGAATTGCTACTTTGCACTTAGCCAAGATGGTTTCAGCACTTAGAAGTTAAAAGGAAGTTGTTGTTGATATAGGGTTTAAGCCATTTTTCAGCACATGATATACATGGCGGCCAGTATTAATGGTGGAGGAGCAACCTGGAAAAAGCCAGAAAAGAGCCATGACTCATGAGAAACTGCTGGCAAGCTTTCTCACATATCCACATTGGCCAAATAAAAGACTTGAACCCACGCAGACAGAGGTGAGATGGTAGTGATCCATAATGGAGAGTGCTTTAGATCACTCAGCCACTCTGGGCCTTGTCAATAGGAAGATATGGTCTTATCTTAATCAGGAAATTCTTTTCACTTACAAGCACATCATTCTCCTTGAGGGAATTTGGTCATTAAATCATAAAATTTGTGCTACAGTTAGTGATTATGTAAAGTTTTTGAAATGTTAGTCTTAAGTTTTGGTGAAACAATGCTTTTTATGATTTAGTTGTAAGCTCCACAACTTAAGAGCAGTCTTTAGAAGCATCTGTGCCATTTTCCACAAAGCATGATATTGTAATAACTAAAACTGTAGAATCTGATGGCCACTCTAACCTTTATATCAAGTTTCATCTTGTTGCATGTTTTATTTCACCTGTTAGTGAAGATCTCCTAGCAGAATCAGTCTCAGCAAACAGGACAGTTAGAATAAACACAGCTGTGACATCTTGATCCATTTACATGTACATATTAAGTTTTATTTCATTGCATGTTTCATTTCAGCTGTTCAATCAATCTCAGAAGAACTCCCGGTAGAAGTATTGGCTAAACCAGTCTCCACAAGTAATGCTGTACGTATAACCAAAGCTGTGATATCTCAATCCTCTCCAGTCACTAGCCACTCCATTCGAATTAGACCATCAAGTTTCATCCCTCTACAGGAAGTCATGAAGTCCTCCAAGTCCTCCACCATTAACATCAACACACAGAAGTCCTCCAAGTCCTCCACCATTAACATCAACACACAGGTGAGATATAGCATAGAAACCTACAGAAAATTAATAAATAATTTACATCTCGTATTAATCTGTCATAATCCTTGTTTGGCTTATATTCAGGTTTGCTGTCTTTGACAGTATGCATAATTTACCTGTGAAAATTTTGTTGGATATTGCTAGGGATATAAGGAATCCATGTAATTATAGTTGGTTTTTGTTATTTCAAGAATTAAACATAGCTTGTTTAAAAGGTATATAATTTATCTTAATTGATAAATGACTTCTTCGTTTATATTTTTGAGAATTTATGTACATTATTTTGTCTCCTTAATGAACATAACTGGCTTATCTTTTCTCATGTATTCATGTTTATACATACTTGATATGAAGAGAAGAAAAAAAATGAATGCAGCTTACTTTAGGACAAAACTGTATGGGAATAAGGAAACTTATTTCTCCTTTGAAAACATACCCCAATCACATTTACATTAGGGATATAAGATAAAATATCTGCTACCTCCTGAATCCACCCCATCTAAAAGATGAAAATTAGTTTTTTTCTGTCTACATCATATTAATAAAGGGCAGTAACTCTTACCTTTTACCTCCAATTGCCACTATGACATGTTGACAGGTTGTAAGCGTCATTTGTAAAACATGTTATGGAATAAACCTACCATTAAATCACAGTCTTTTTGTGTGAAATTCAGGCCATCCATTCAAACCTTTTGATTTCTTTGGATTAATTTTCATTCATAAACAGGTGGTATACCTTTTTTTGAATACGGCTGATATTTTTTTAAAATATGTCACTTTCTATGATATGGTCAGTTTTAGACCACTTGATACAACATGCTATCATTGATGTAGGTTTTCTTTCAAATGCTTGCTGATGCTATTGTTAGATTGTGAACATTGATTACAACAGGCTGAGATGTTCATTTTTGTATTTTTGCTGTTATTTTATCTATTCATAAAAATATTTTCTAAGTACACTAAATGTGAGACATTCAAAGCAAGTAAGTAATGGTACAAATTCACCTACCTCTTCTTTGGGGGCCTTGAGTGGCCCAGTGATCTAAAGCTCTGACCGTTACGAATCACTGCCATCTCACCTCTGTCTGTGTGAGTTCGAGTCCAGACTGTGCTAACAAGGGGTAGTGAGAAAGCCTGCCAGTAGCTTCTCGTAAGTTGGTAGTTCTTCCCAGGGTTTTCCAGGGTTCTTCCGCTACCATTAATACTAGTCGCCATGTATAGCCTATCTTGTGCTGAAAAATGGTGTTAAACTCAATAATAACAACAATAACAACCTCTTCTTTGCCTTAGAGCATGTGCAATTTGTGTTCCAAAGACACCTGTTATGCAACACTACAAAAATCAGCAAAATGCACAGAAAAGAATGGCAAATCATATAGTACCACAGTACAGATGTACTAAATTTTCATCCAGATATAAAATGAGTCTTCTTGGATATTCTACCAGTCTTCTACCCCCAACCCTCACCACTGAAAAAAACCCAAAAAAGACTGATGGATGATGCCTTCCACCAGTATGACACCAACAGATGTGAGTGTAGATAAATGCAGATATGTGATAATTCCAGATTTCAGGCCAAATTTTGCCTCAATCTTTCTCAACTGTATATAATTTGTTACAGTGGGGAATTGCTTCAATATTTTTAGACAACCTAATGGGTATGAATAATCCTTCAAGGCCATGCTTGGCTTTCAGACCTACAAAATAGGCTCTTGGGATATATTTCAGATCCAGTAGATCCAGCATATAATAAAACCTTGCTGTCGTTATTTGTACCTGACATCCAGCAATGCAGCGATCCTAACCTAGACTTTATTATGGGGATTGTATGATCTAACCATTTAGCCAGACCTATATATATCTGGATGGGAATCATTGTGAAAGATCTGCCTATATGATACACATGTAGTTCAAGATGTGGACAGTAGCAGAAAACTGATATGTCATTCTTCTGGAATAGTTGATAAGAACTATGCTCGTCTGATAACCATGCTATTTTACAAGCTAATGAGCTGTCTTCCCTAGCAGAGCAGGTTTTCAGTGATTGCCCACATTTAGGGATGATAGCATTGTATTACCCCAGGACATTGTTTATTCTGAAATGGAAGCCGACAAGTATCAAGAGTATTCACATGAGTGAATAATTCTGAGCAACAATCCTACTCTGATCCGACCATGGAGATGACAGAGTTTACTTTTAAGGCTGCTGTCAAGGAGATACGTCAGCTGACTATGAATGGGCAGGCCATGCAAAAGTGGTCTTTTATATGCCATTTGTTGTTCAGCTCTCAACCTTTTCGATGGCAACTTAACTGCCTGATTGCCTGTAAACAGGCTACCACAGGATTCCAGACCCCTGTAGTTAGGATCAGATTGGATCAACCTATTTGTGCAAACTGGATGGATGATCCAAGTCATTCCAGTAAAGGGCTTAAGATTTTGCTTTTCCAACCACTTCTTTCTTTCTGTCTTCTTATGATGTCATGAGATTAGAAGGACCATATTTATAAGGCCATTGGCAAGTTGAGATTGATCATTGACCTAAGTGGCATCAGTGAAATCATTCTTTCACAGAGATTCAAGATGGAAACAGTGAGGTTTATCCATCCCATCATCTGAAGGGATGAGTATATAATCAGTATTGATGCAGATGTATACTTCATATCCCTATTCATCTGGCATCACAAAAGTTTCTTTGTTTACTTACCTAAGGTTACCAATTTTTATCCTTTGCCCTATTTCCAATTTCATCCCCAGGATCATCACCATAATATTTTATTGTACATTCTCTATGGCAATGGCATTGTATCTGGATGTTCTCCAAAACAATATAGAAGTGCTTTTCTTTTTGAGGGAAAAAGTGATCTTCTCTCCTGTCCATGTCACATGGATCATCAAACTTGTGGAGTCCATTTCCAAAAGGATGCGGATTTTTGCAGGAGTGCTCTTGCAACTCCTCTGTTACTCAAAAGAGCAACAAAATTGATGCTGCATTTATATACATACATTATAAAATTCTTTGCTGGCCCAATGGTGCCCATTTTCCATTCGATTTAACATCATGTCAGTAGTAATGAAGTAGGTACAATCATGCCTATGACGGTTGCACAACCACTGTTGACTCATGACAGGAATTCTGCTGGAGAACCCCCCAAGCTGAAATGACAGTTTGTACAGAAACCAGTACATACAGCTGCAGAGCCCACTTGTTTCTATGCTTCATTTTGGTCAGCAGTAAATGGAGACTAGGGCAGAAGCCTCTTCATTTGCTGTCTTAAAGGCCTTTCAGCTCTGGAAAAATTGACTTTGTCGAAAGTTCTGATTATGTCAGACAACTCCATAGCAGTGACTTAGCTTCTAAAAGGGGCACCAAACTGCCTGAACCAGTGTATGCTGGTTTGGCAGTTTCTTTGTTAGTGTTACCAATTTCAGGCAGCCATGCAAATCAGAAACATTTATCAGCAGACTCCTTGATCTAGCTGATGTCTGTCCAGACATGGTCAGATTATTCAAATGGAATGGTCCCTTTATCCATGGTGTCTTCATCAGATTTGTGGACTTGGGTGGCATTTCAGTGGTTGACCTGTTTGCAACAAGGTAGAACCACCAGTTGCCCACACCAGACCGACCAGTCCTAACACTAACCTCCTAATGCTGAGCGTTAAGCGAGGCAGCTGCTAGTACCATTTTGTAAGTCTTTGGTATGACTTGACCGGGGATTAAAGCCGTGATGCTCTAACCACTAGGCCACCAGAGCTGTACTAAAATATTTATTTGGAATTATAGTGAATTCAGATAAGGACTGAATTATATTATTTTGTTAAAGCAAAAGACCACTGGAATTCAGTTGGAACTTCATTCATTCGAACTTGTGATTAAACCATTAGCACTATTTGGTATTTCATTCAATGTAATGCAAATTCATTTGAAAGTTTTGCTTTGTATTCTAGGGAAATACTATTTTGTTGAATTTTAAAAAATGACTTGGTTTTCACTCGTTTCTGTTAGTTTTAAGACCATAGAGTCATAATGTATAGTACAGGCAAATTGTAAACAACAAAAATAGTTCCTGTATTTGATACCAAGTTATCAGTGTCATTGTTGGTGAATATATTGTCCACAGAATTTCTATTAATACTGGATTGAGTATGTACAAATGAGATCAGATTAGGGCGGCTTTTATTTGAGAAATTATTATTTGAGATTATAAGGCCAGAAATGAAAATAATAACTGAGTAGCGGTCACCCACATTTTATAGCCAGAATCCTTTGGCACCGACAAGTTTGTGTTCAAAAGTACCCCTTAAGGAAGGTCAACCCTCTAACATGACCAGCAGACAACATATTAGTGCAAAAGTGGCCACATTTTATTACTAATATTTGTCCAGAACCAGTTTTAATTCATATGGTAAGGTAGGTAATCCAGTTATCTTTCCTGATGTTTATTTCTGGATGTCATGTGTTTGTTACTCAGAAGAGTGCTTGCTAAAGTACATATACCACTAAGGTTAGTATTAATGCCAATGTTTAGAGTCTGTGGGGTCAGCAATGTTTTGATAGTCTTGGATTTCACACACCAGATTATTTTTTTTTCTTCTCATTATGTCTGGACGTAATTGTCAACATGGGCAGCATAGGCTAAATATAGATTTTCTGGGTTAACACACTGAGAGAAATTAACCTTGAACAAAACAGGGTCCCTGACGAAGACCGTAAAATCATGTGACAGTACATGTATCATGTCCTTGATAAACAAGGAATTTTGTTTAATCTACAAAAGATTCTGATCTACAAAAGATTCATCTGCATAATTAAATTGCTGTATAATTAGCAACATAGGAATAAATCATTTCAAGACAAGTAAATGGAGAAAAGAAGGAAAAGCAAAACTTATTTGACTTGACAACAATGGGGAGAGTTCACTTGACAATAAAATTTATGTTGTTAAGACTCAAATAAAGAACATCATCACAGGTACGGAAAATATACTATTTTGGTGGGAAAATGGAGTAAATGGGAAGATAATTATTTTGAATATGAAATGATGTATGTACCAAGATTTAAATGGTATTTTTTATTGGTTTTGCAATGCGCATGCCAACAGTACCAAATTCTAATAGTATCCCTAAGAATAAGAACTATTAATTCATATTACCTTGAAATAAGTCTGTTTTGAAGTCAAGAAGAAGATGGTAATAATTGGTGTTGCTTTTATATAAAGATATTAACTACTACTTTAAGTTATATGTAGATTTTTTACTATATTCATATACATACACATGCATCTCATAAATATAGTCCCTTTCTGGAAAGGCCACCTGTCTTGTGATGTCCACTTTCCTGGCACAAAAGTGATAAATATTCCTCCATATAGAAATAATAAGAATGAAAACTTTTTAGAGAGATTATGGTATTAAACTTTCTCCATTTACATGTTGGCAGAACAAGTCACTCCCATTTGCAGGGTTTTTAAAAGCTTAGTAATGGTGTCCTCGATGTGCAACATTAACCCTTTCATCACTAAGTAACTTTTTAGGCATAGAGTCCTCAACACTAAGTAACTTTGGGGTTGTAAAGCAAAATGACTTGTGGACTTTGAAACAACATAACTTTGCCAATGTTAAAGTTATCTGGCTGGATTAGGTGTCAAAATCAAGGTTAAAAATCAAATTTTATGACTAATTCAATAAAATGTGCATATCTATTACAACTGTTAAAATGCAGGTACAAACAGGTAACAACAGGTAAAATACAATTATTTTATTACCTCTTAGAAATCTTAGAATGTTCTCAAAACTTGTTCAATTGACCCTAGATGTACTAGTGAATAATCACAGTAGCAAAACATGTCTTTCTTTCATGGTGTCCATAATATATAAAATGAACCAAAATGATCTCCAAGGTGAGATCTGTCCACACACGTAAGTGACCTATATCGCCTCTGCCACGTTTGATCGTCGCATTGAAGTTTGTTAAACGGACAATTTTTCCAAAAGCTTCATCTGAATAGAATATTTGAAAATAATCCAAAGCTTTCCTGGAGCCATATAACTCTCGGGTGTGCCCAACTCTTTGTCAGAAAACTGAAACAATCTCTTTGGTTTTTGGGCTTTGTCCAAAAAAACAAACCATGTGAAGCGTACAATTCCTCTGGTTCAAAACCTTCAAAGTCATCTTCATCGTCATCACTGTCACCCACAAGTGCATTCCATTGTCTCTCCATACGTCTTTCACTGTCAAACAAATTTATCAGGTCAAAATTATTTAAATCCTCCGAAAATTCTCTAAAAATCCTTCAAACGCCGCCATTTTGGATACAAATTTCAGCATTTGGAAACACATTAAAAGATCCTACTTTGTTTGTTATTTCTAGTTGTATACAAGCTAAACTCACGAGATAATCCAAATATAACATCTACATTACCAGATGGAAGTTATTAAAGGTACCCCGAAAGATATTTAGTCTGGTACTATAATGTTAAAGAAGAACACTGCTCTAGACCGAAAACTCGGTCCATAGTGTTGATGGACTTACCTCCCCTGGACAGCATATGCGGTCTGCCGTGATGAAAGGGTTAATAACTACCATTCATATGCATCCCCAAAAATGAGAATCAAAGAAAAAAAAGAAAACTGGAAAAACAGTTAAGACTAAAAAAATATTATTCAGAAATTTAATTCACTCATTTCATGACATTTGCATTATTTTAGAAAACTCCAAGGGTTTTGTATTTTCATTTGTTGAGTAATAAAACAATAAGATTACTTGATGAATGATCTCAGTTCTTCTTTTTAACATGTACTGAGAGATAATTTTTTAAAACTCATTTTTAAATGTTTCACATTTAATTTGTTGTGCTCCTAGACATCAAACAAAATATTTAAGGATGCTCATTAACAGTATTGTTTAAAGGTTTATTAGCTATGAAAGGCATTGTCCTACACTAAGTGAACAGCAGTTTACATTGTTATGGCAAAAAATGATCACACACATTTTCAGGCAAGAATTGAAAGGATATTAGGTCCATGATCCCTTTATATTTTTAAATGAGCCAGATTATGTTTTGATGAGATATTATTTTGCATGGGTTTTATTTTAAAAGAGACACAAGTATTCATTTATTTTAATGTAGTTTTACACTGTCACTTTATAATATTCATTGTAAGTAAAGGAACATTACATTTATTTCTTCATTTGAGTCGAGTCTTTTTGCATTTTTTCAATTTCTGGAGGTATCACTTTGATATATTCTCTCTTGGGTGAAGTTTTGCACAAGTGTTATGAATCATCTCTGATGAAGATGTATATTTGCATATAGTGAGACAGGTTAATCTTTATCTCCATGTAAATATGACTGGTAACATGGAGCATTGTAACTAGTGTAGATACCCTACCAAGTCCTTGTTAATCAAACACTCATATTTGTAATGCACATTAAGGGTACAGAGCTGAATTCACGACCTGTAACATGATGGGCACAGAAACATACAAATGTTTCAGTGGTAATTTCAATACTGCACTGTCTGGATGTGGCTTTAATTCAGTGTGCCATTAATGATTTGGTTGTACCACTGGTGTAGAAATCCACCCTTTCTTCTTGTTGATAATAATAACAATAGAAGGATGGATTGAATAATAATCATAGAATCTCAGTTATTAATTACCCCTTTCAAAATGAGATGAACAAAGGCCTTTTTGCATGATTATAAATGTAATTTTTTCTTTGGACACATTTTAGAGTTGTAGTCAAAATTATTACAATTATTATCGGCATGAACTTAAGATATATCGGCATGACTAAATTAAAAGAACAAGATTGCATCATGCATAATCACATAAAGAATCACACAGACAGTTATGACCGCTGAACAAAGTATAGCACACTAATACCAAGATAAAGCTATATATCATTCAAGAATATCAAAGATAGTTTTGACACTCAGTAGTTAAAAAGAGGAAAAGGACTTGGATTCCTGGAAACCAGTTTTTCCATGACGGGACTTCTGTTTTCAATCTTTCTGATGATAACATTTACTTTTCCTGTGACATCTTTGAGAGAACATTGAGTAACAATGGCAATTTTTATTGTCAAAATATAGGCCTTTAAAATCTAAGCCATTACAAGTGTATTGACTGTAAATAACCATTTTGATTTCAGCCTGCTGGCACATCGATGGTCTCCGTCATCCCTAGTGCAATATCTACTACTTCAGCACCAAAGAACATCCACGTGACAGTGGAGCCTAGTGGTTTGGACACATCTCACATGAAAATAGAAGACTTCACTAGTCAGCAGATTACAGAGAATGTGGCAGAATTTACTGGAGTAGTAGACCACTTTGAGGAGATTAACTCTGTCGATAGTGGAAATCCAGAAGAAGGTCAGTGTGTGCAGGGTCATTTATTATGTATAAATATGAAGGCTTTTTCTTGATTGATTGGGAATGGGGCCATGACCCATCATTGTGGAAAGAAAATGAGACTAACTTGGAACCAATTTTTCAGGGGTAATTTACGAAATTTGGTAATTGTATGTAATTTGGAAATATTGATACCCCATGCAAACAAAGTTTGTTCAACTATGTCAGACGTTTGTTTATGTAATATATCCTTAACCTTTGAGATATCTTCACAAAACTTGGCATACTTTTATATTATGACTGAATATTGTACCCTGTGAAAAAAAATTGAGTCTGACCAGTTTTTTAACGGTTATTCCCATCTTTTTGAACACCCGTTTAGGGGTAGCACAGATGTAAACCATCCCAAATTTTGTGGGATTTTTGTGAAAATTTCACATTTGAAGGTATACTAAAGAACTACCAGACAATATAAAATTTGGATTACAGTTTTTCTATTTGGACACGAGTAGAAAGAAAAGTACTTAAAACATATACCAACATGATTGACTTGTATTTAGAATATAGTTTCTCAATGTGAAAAACAGAAGGTTAACATGAAAGCAGTGAACTAAACTGTAAATAAATTAAAATTGGTGGCAGAGGTAAAACAGAAAGGATTCAGAATCAGTGCTAGAGTCCCTTGTAAGCATGCTTTTTTGTTGGTATCTCTGTTAGTAAAACATGTTAGGATAGGATATTGGTTTAAATTTTTTCATTTGTTAATATTTACCTAAACCCATGATAGATTGTCATTATACTGTGCAAAATTTATTACAATGCTTAGACAATTTGTTTCTGTGACACTTTTCTCTCATTGATGTTAGATTCAAGGTCAGAGTCATGGAAAACATGTGGTAAGGTTTTGTTTCAAGGTTTTTCATATGGTTAAATTTTCTAAATTTCATTTGCATTTACTTCATAAACCCATTGTTGGGATTTTCTTCATATCTGGTGCTGGTGATGTGAAATTTATTATATTTTCCAAATCCCATCGAAGTTTACGAAAATGTATTTTCACAACTCAAAGCTTGTTTTTGGCCTCATAATAACTAAACATTAAAATATTTGAGGGAAATTACCATATATTTGTATCTACAGATAGTCCAATTACTGTGTATCTAAAAATAGTCCAATTACTAAGTGTTTCTATCTACAGATAATCCAATTACGATGTGTTTGTATCTACAAATAATTAAATTACCATATGTTTGTATCTGCAAATGATCCATCCATAACAGCAAAAAATTGTCAGCAAAGTTCTTTTTCTAATGAAGTTGTTTGTTATTATCTATATATCACATTTGTTTTCAAACTGTACAGCATCTGAAAGATCTATAACGTGATTGTAACTGGTTTCAGCAACCTAACATGGTACTGGAAAACAATTGTATAATACGTCACAGCCCTTTGTTTTGTTGATTAGTCTGGTCCCTGGAGTAATGTGTAGTAGTTTTGTACTAAACAAGGAGTCTACGAAGCAGTGAACCATGCTAACTGTTGATACACAACCAAACAAAATTCCTTTTTATCAAAGACATGCAACATTCATTTTGTGAGACTATCGTCTACATCAAAACTTTTTTCAATTAGTAAAATATTGATGCCATTATTTCATTGCAAAGGTAACAGTGAAACTTCTTATCCTTGAGGATATCTCTACATGTGAATTCAGGAATTCTCTGAAACTCATTTTTCCCACAATGGTCCGTAGCTGTGAAACAAAGCTTTTTATTTTATGAAGTACTAATTTCGCTTGGTTGCCTTGCTATCTTTAATCATATTTATGAATGAGTAGTTAATTTAAGGTTGAATAATTAGATATGTACACAATAAAATGTATCACAAAGTTTGATTGATCAAATGAAATGAGTTACCTGACATACGACTGGCACCGATGGTTCTTAAGCATGTAGGATTTGTATGGCTTTTGACTTTTGTTATTCCACCTGCTTTACTTGATTTAAAAAAATGTAATTACCATGATAATAGTAAAGGAGGCCCACTTTTTATTTAGTGCAACAGTACAACAGTCCAATATCAAAACGTGGTGGGCACTTAATTAGGTTCTCAGTGAAACGCTCACAGACATAGCAGTTACAAGAGATTGACACATTTTATGTTTAATTACAAGAAAACACATTGCATTTGTGATGATTATGCTTAAAAGGAACTAAAGGATAGAACTAGAACACAAATTTAAATTGATAAAAAAATTATTTAATTGGTATTTATTTATTAAAGTACTGCCTCCACTTGGCATAAGTGAAATTTTCATTGTTGGAAATGTCCTTGAATAATATTAATTGTGGTTTACTAAGAATATCATTTTAAAAGAAAATGTAACAAATTACATGACTTCTTAAATGTTGATATTTCATAATGTTGATTAAAATTTCCTGGTCCTAACTACCATTTTCGATGATAAAATGAGTGATATATCAAAGTTTCCATTACTAAAATCAATCACGATTTTCTTAAAGTTAAAAAAATAGGGATCATTTTGTTTTGTATTTTCTGGTTTTAAGAAATGGGATCCATGCCTGACTCCATGTTACAAGTCGGTTCGCGAGTTATCAGAGCACAAGTTATTGAGGGAGTGGTGTACTGGTCTGATTACAGTGCCTTTAGCTTAAATTTCTACATACTGAGCATTTCTTCATACACCGCACATAGCTTTATTCATTTGTTAATAGGTTTGGTATATATTTGCTTGAATATTATTAAGGCACTTTATTTCTAAGTAGAGAAAATTAACAAATAATTACTCAATAAATTACTTTTGACAGTGATATGTCTTTAAATCTCTGCTTAATGCTTGCTTTATCATATATGCTGTATGTGATTTCTTAGACTTGTGCAGATTGCGAAATATTCTTGAATAATATTGACCTGGTTCTCACAAAGTTTGGAAATTTTAATGTAATGGTATTTTACTAAGACCTTGCTATTTCTGGCAGTTGCAAAGGTGGTTTTGTAAGACGGAAAGTTCTGATAAATTGATGCGAAGTCCAGATATCTTTGCTGGGTTTATGAAGTAGATTATTATAGATTTCATTTGAGTAGGCAGTTTCTAGTCAGTTCAGTCTGTGACATGTGCATTTGTCTGTTAAATCTTGAGGTCAAGGTTTGTTAATTTGATTTTCCTGAACTCCTTATGTATTTTCTCCATACCCAAGACAAATTCTGCACAAGTCAGTTCAACCTTTGGACCTTGCCTACAAGATCACACATGGGAGTTTTGATTGTGGTCTCAGCATTTAGCACCAGGCAGTTTTGCTATTACAAATTGTGCTCTTCAATCAAATTCCTGTCCAGTTGAACCATTTGAGATATTTTTATGAAACTTGGTATGCTTTTATATTGTGAAAAAAGCCTTTTTTTTTCAAATAAAATTTTTGGCAACATGACATTTAGTGGGTCTGTAGAAGTGGTCATATTTGAAAATAATATTGATGCTTGTCTTGGATGGATGGTCAAATTGACATGGGATGATAGTATCCATTTGGAGTTTTCATTTAAAGACTTTTACAAATGTTGCTCCTGAATGAAAATGGCACTGTTCTGATGTTTAGTATGTATGTCATGATGACTATCTTGTTATTGTTACATCAGAGGGTCATCTGGAAATTGGGTTTTCTGTAAAGGACACCTTATGTTTTGTTCATCCTAAATGAAAAAATTACAAAATTACTGATCTTAGAGTCGTCATCTTGGAAGTCTTGTTATAGCTAGTTCTATAAATAAAGTTATTGTGACACTTTTAAAAAAACAATTAACTAAGTGACCTCTTGTGAGGTCTATAAATTTGGTTCAAATGTGTTTTATTTCTAATGGAAATGTTAGCTGAAATGTAAGGTAATACATTGGCTACAAAAATTTAGTATATTGGAGCCTCTGAAGAACAGTAGAAATGGTTTAAATATTCAGCATTTGAAAGGAAGAAAAAAGACTTTGATAGTATTCCTGGAAAATAGTTTTAACTCAGGTTAGCATCAGTCTTTATTGTTGTGGGGCTTAATGCCATTTTTCAGCTCACAATAGGCTATACATGGCAGTCAGTATTAATGGTGGAGAAAGAAACCGGGAAATTCCCGGAAAGAACCACCGACCCATGAGAAGTTACTGGCAACCTTTCTCATATATCCGTATTTGACAAATCTTAGACTTTAACCCACACAGACAGAGGTGAGATAGCAGTGATCTGTAACAGAGCGCTTTAGACCACTCGGCCACTCTGGGGCCACATCAGTCTTGTAAGGGAATCTTGTTACAAACATTTTGCTTAACCACTGTTTTTTTGTTGTTTTTTTTTTTACTGATTTATGAAATAAATGATAGAATATATCACCATGAACAAAATATTGTATAATATGAGTAAAATATTGTCGTGTTGTAAGAGAACATCTGTGCCATATTGACTGTATATATTTGCTGGATTATCTCTGTAATCTTCTCAGATTTTCCCTTTTATTTCAGGTTTGCCAGAGTCCTTAATATATTCAGAATCTGAACCTCTTTATGATTCCAATCAGTTTCAATTGGTCAAAAGAAAAAGGAGGTCAGCAGATGATAGCCCTCCACAGGGCGTACATGGAGGTTGGACAAGAGCAGCAGTGGGGTGAGTTTTAATAAATATTAGGTTACTTCTTTTGAAAATGTGTACTATTTTCAACCAAAGATGCATTCAATTTTGAAACAAACAAAATTTGATTTATGTTAAGGTCTTTTCAGAATATTCAGGGTCATCCACTGAAACGAGCCCCATACAGACTGGCTGGCTTAGCATGTCCTTGGGTGAGGCACTTGACTTCAATTTTCTTTGACACCATATACCAAAAAAATCCCTTAAATTTTTTTTTAACTTGACACTTTATCATTTGTGTAAAAGAAAGTACCTGTTGTAATTCTTCTCAAAATTACCTACTGTTATGCTTAGAAGATCTTGTCAAATACATAGTTTAACTCAGCACAATTAATTTCATGAAAATTCTCAACTTTCATTACTTAGTCCTGTTCGTACTTGAATGGAGGTAATTTTAACATTTTGCATATTGCATCATATAGTGGTTTTATTTTCTTAAAGTGAAGCACGTGTTCTTCTGAAAATGATTTTCTTCCTGGAAAGGGTATTTATACCTGACATTTCGGAAAATGACATAAGTCTTACATTCTAAAATATACCATATATATATATATATATATATATATATATATATATATATATATATATATATATATATATATATGAATGACTTCTCCAGAACAGTGATATGTCTCAATTGCATCAAGTTTTTACTTTGATGTCTTGATGAAGAGGATTGTTTTGTTGGAAAGAGGAGTTGCATTGTAGTCCTTAATTCTGGTCTGACTGGTTTTATTTTGGTTATATTAATTGATGGAGACTACATGCATTATGAAATTATATTATTGTTTAGCATTACTTGCAGCTTATATTTCCTCTTTCAGGGTGTTGAACAAAGTTAGCAGGTACAGAGGTATCAATAGGGAAAAGAGTGAACTGGATGCTGCTGCATGGTTTACACAGCCAGGTAATTTTCACCTGTCCGCTTCAAGCATGCATTTGTCTTACATTTGGGCCCAAAAAGCATGTCTTTTCTGTCTGGAAATGGACATGGAAAACACTAGAAAAACTGTGCACAACTTAACCTGGTGCAATATAGTTGCTGCCAGAATACTTATTTCTAAATTGCATGTGCCAGTGGGATGAAATGATCCTTTGTGTTGAGGCTGATTTCCATAAGAAAATATGAGGACATCCAGTAGTTCACAAAACGTACAGAAAAAGTAAGTCAAGTTCTCTCTTGGCTCAGATTGTGTTCCTGTACTCTTGCATGTGTAGATCTGCCAACTTTTAGAATTTAATGCAAGTCTTAACTGATATTACTAGTAAATTATGAACTTATGGAATAATAGGAGACTGTTCAAGATGACTCGAAAATTAAATTCTAGACTAATGATTTGTTTATACTTGCAACAGAAGGATTTTTGAGCACTTATTTTATTCAAGTATGTAACAGTTATCTTTTAAACACCTTGAAATTGGTGATATACAGAAAAATGTTTGACAAGAAAGCTTTTAAAATTAAGAACATTTATTTTTATCCAATATAATTGTTTATCTTGTAATATCTGGTATACACCAGATCATAAACAACACTTACAGGTGCTACATTTTTGGTACATCCAACTCATACTTTAAATATAATCTTCCTGGTGGTTAATCCTTAGAGATGGGTGCTTTTTTTTCATCCAACACATCTGTTAATGAAATCTTGATCGTTATTAACAATTAACACCTTAAAATCGGTGACATGCATCAAAACAATGGTTGACATGTCCATTGCTTAGAGTCAGATAGCTTACTAACCACCTGGTCTAGGTTAGTACATGGAAGTCAGCGACTGCCAGGTATATACATTTATTAGAATTCAAATTGACTTTTAAGTTAAAATTTAAATATGTATTTCTTATTTGTCAGAATTAAATAGTAAATATTCACATTATTACACTAGAAATTTGAGACTACTGATCATGGCACTGACTACAGTATGTAAATGATAGGATGTATGAAAGAAACAAGGCATATGTGTAATAGAAGCATATGATACATATGAACACAAAATCAAGGCACTGATGTACGTACTGTAGTGAGATCACAAGGCATAAAACTTGTAGAACATAAAGCATTATGAACAGTACCCTTTCTTTCTCTCTCAGTTTCCTACTGGCACATATGTTGAAAGCTTCAGCTTGCCTGAGCCAAATTTGAGCTTGTCCCACTTGTTAATCAGTCCCCATCTAACTCCAGTCTTTTAATAGAAAAATCTTGGAAAGTTTTTTTCTACAAACCATTTACTATGGCAACCATCTTGAAAAATGTTATTCTTACAAGTCCTGAACAGAAAGTCATGTTGACAGAGTTTTCACCAGAAGACCGCTTTTTATGTGTAGTTGGTCCCATTGAAAATAGTTCCACTCTAATATGGCCACCACAGTGGATATCTTGAAAAAAATTTCTTGCCACATTTTCTTAATGGCTTATCATATTCTTGAGATATCTAGTTGGTCCTAAATGAAAACTGTGCTCTGCAGACATCCAATATGATGCTGCAATGAAGATATTGAAATTCTAATTCTTCTGAATGGTGGTAATATTGGAATGGGGTTTTCATCAAAAGTCTTGCGGTAGTGTCTTGATATCCTAAATGAAAATGATACTGAACTTTTGTCCAGTTAGGCTACTACAGGAGCTGTCTTGAAAATTTGTTAGCTCAAGAATATGAGAGATGGTTTTAACACTCAGCAGTTAAAATGAAGAAATAGTCTTATCTTCTTCAAGAATGTAGAATTTCAACTTCTTCTAGGGACTGTTTGTTTAGTTATTGTGCTTACTTTTCATTTTCAGTGGATCCAGCAGATGCCCCTGATTACTACAGCATTGTGAAGAATCCAATGGATTTTGGTACCATCAGGAAAAAGCTTGAGGTAAACGGCATATTTAATTTTTTACAGCATCTTTTTATCAGTTGCTACTCTCACGTTGTTGTTATGCAGGATTGCAACTAGCATGCATGGTTGTGAGAATCCTACTGAAATTTAACATTTTGCACAAATTTTTTATTTTAAGCTTGTCTTATAAAGCAAAGAAACAACGATCAGGTACAAATTTAAAAGGAGAGTCGTGGTGACTCAGTGGCTTGTGTGCAGGATTTGCAATCAAAGGATGTGGATTAGATTCCTATTATTGGACCAGTCTGGGTCAGCAACTGTGGTGCATCCTTGGGCAAGTAACTTTGCTCCAGATGCCTCTGCGCTAAATAACATAAAGCAGAAAACCAAAAAAACAAGTTTTTATGAATTGTGTGCTTTATTTCCAAAAATGTATAAATGACCGGTTTTATTCCCATACAGTGTTGCTGTCATGGACTGCCATATCAGTTCAAGAGCATTGGTAGCCGAGGAATGGTAAATTTGGTTGAACTGCCAATTATATATTATATATGTAATATAGGCTAGTTAGTTACTAGTTTCGTACTGTTCGTCGTCAGTTTATTGCATCTATTTTAATTAATCCCTGACACACGTGATCCCTTGGTGGATCCAGTACACTTGAAAGGGTTGTTATTCGCCATATGATTTGTATTCTTTATATATATATATATATATATATATGTAATCACATTAGGCTGAATGTAATTTGACATAATTATTTCATTCAAAAAATCCTGGTTCAACTAATGTAAGCATTACTATGGTACCATTGGTCCCCATTTCTTAAAATATAATGGGGGACAGTGCCGGTGTACAAAATTATGGATGCAACCCTGATTATGTGACTTTGTAATATATAAAGTATTAATGTGTGTGTATAATTACTAATGAATGCTTTGATGGAGTTTGCTAGATATACAAATCGTAATTAGATGTTTCAAACATGCTGTTCAATGGTGGATCCCAGTAGAGTTTAGGGATGGAGTTAAAGCTTACACAATCTTTTTGCATTTGTTATTCAGAGAAAAGCAGAGAAAATTGGCATTTTGTACAAAATGACCAGGCTAATTGCCAAATAAAATCCGGATATGTCCCTAGTATTATTTTAGAAGTACTTGGCATGCTGTTTGTTGATTACAGATTTTATATTGGGGTTGTATTGACAGTATTTAGTGAAGATATAATTATCAGATCACTTCTACAGTCTAGAGCTGTTGTATTATCCCAGGTATTGGAATCAATGTATAAGGTATATACAACCTCACATCTAAATAGTTTTTTCTTCCATCTTCCTAAACAACAGTTTGGAATAGAGTTCATAGCACCTACCCATACTGGTGAAAGCTGAGCAGGAGAATTTTGTACATAATGTATGGAATTTATGCTCTTGTTACGTTTTCTCATTTAGCAGCTCCCATACGGGGAATCGTGCCTTTGGTTAGGGAATGAATTACGGTGAGTACTATACCTTGATCACAAAAGTAGGTCACTATGATCCACATTTCATGCTTTTGTTTTGAGTTAATTCTCAAGTTCTGCTCATGTTAGAACCATCCGACTTGATGATTGTATGTTTCTTTATTAATACCACACCCTAGCAACGAAAGTGTTGACCTACAGTCAGCATTTTAATTGCTTTGTGTTTTTGAATTTATCTCATGACCTTACTTTGACCGACCAGTAAAGTTTTTAAAAATGTTTTGTTTTTCTTTCAGCATGAAACTGGGAACTTGTTTTGTGAGGACTTATAGATAATTTGGCAAATAAGAGCCCCAAACTTTCCTTTCCAATCCACAGTTATACTACATGTATGAATTTGCTTTGACAAGCTTACATTTGTCAGTTACCTCTCTTGGGGCCTCTTCTTGTAAAATATTATACATCTATTATTGCATCAGTGTTTGCACATACAAAAATGCACAGTGTGTAGAGCAACAGTTAAATGTATATATTTACATGTCAGAAGGTAAAGTAAGTAGATTTTAAAGTTTGTTAATGAATTTTTATTTTTACATTTAAATAATGAAAGTATTTAGATTTTGAAGTTTGCTAATGATTAGTGTTTGTATTTTCATTTCAGGAGGGAAAGTATGTAGATTTTGAAGTTTTTCATCATGACATGATGCTGGTGAGAGACAATTGTCATCTATACAACCCTAGTAATAGTATTGTGCGCAGGGATTGTGATGAGGTCTTCAGCTTCTACCTGCAGGAATACAACAGACTGTTAGAAAAATGGCAGAAGGTTAAGACTGATTTTAAGATTTAATGGCTTTCAAACATAAATGATGGTAAAGGAATTATGACCTAATCTTGCTAATCTGTCATGCATCACTGAATTCCAAAACACTTGGGTCATCCATACTGCTAAATTACTAGATTTAATTTTAATACTGGCTTCATTTCAAATAATTATGTTAATGTAGTAGATATAGAGTCAGATTAATAGGACTGAAATAACTAGTTTTTTCACTGACAAAAGATCAGAACATTCCTACAGTTGTCATTGTGTTTAATATATGTAAAATAGTCTTAGTTTGAAAGACAATTTCTGTTACAGTCCATAGATAATTCAGCTGAGAACCATTCCAATGATGACTAGCCATGCTAATACAGAGTGAGAAACCTGGTTGACTGTCAAGGTCCCAGTGCTTACTATGAGTTGAAAGCTTTCTCATCATTTCTGAGGAATGATGTCAAGTTCATTCATTTATCTATTTGATAGGTAGAAAATATAATCCCAAAAAACTTAACATCTGCATACAGATATACTAAAGGTGGAATATGTAAGCCCCAAAATCTTTAAATTTGCAGACATATATACTATGTATAGAATCGGCAGCCACAAAAAACTTAAAATCTGCATACTATAGGTGGAATATATAAGCCCCAAAAATGTTAAATTTGCATACAGATGTACTATAGGTAGAATATGTTCACCCCAAAAATGTTAAATTTTCATACAGATATACTATTGGTGGAATATGAAACTCCCAAAAACTTTAAATTTGCATACCGATATACTATCGGTGGAATATGTAAACCCCAAAAGCTATAAATTTAAATACAGATAGTACTGTTTGGTTTAAAAAGTGATTTGAGAAAATACTGAAAATTGAAATAACTTGTAGTATTTAGTGTAATATTTATGTGATTGGAAATTCTGAATTTTTCAATGCATATATCTTCTTAACTAGCATATATTTTATTCATGTTTATAAATCAGATCCAACTACAAAATGCATATACCTAGATCTGCCATCACCTAATATGCTATCTGATTTAGTGCATAAAGTATGTAGTAATCAGTAGAAAAAGCAACATAGTCTGACCGCAGACACAGTTGGACTTGTAGGAGAATATAAACAGCAGATTCATAGTTCAGTATTATTTGCACAATTCGGTATATCGTGTGTACTGTGGTACCCTCCATCTGTCTGCTTATCTGGCAATAACTCATCTCCTGTGTCACAGGGTGGACATTAAACAAAGTTGGTATTTGGTGTCTCTGCCAAAGGAATACTAGTCTTAGCTCCCATCACTGGATAGGGGTGAGATGTCTGTTATTCAAAGATATACATTAGAGTGAATTTTTAAAAGGCTGTTGTCCAAATTTTAATTTTGCCATTTCATCAGAAAGTCTAAATTGTATATTCAGCTTTGGAGTCGTGACATTTTAATCACTTTGGTATCCTTGTTCATGTTTATGTATATATCTGTCCACATGCTAAATGAATTTCAATGTTAAAGGCTTTTTTAGCTCTCACGTCCACAAGTGAACCTTTGGTATGGTATTTATATTGTGTATTGTCCTTCATTCATTGTCCTTTATGTATTGTCCTTCATGCATTGTCCTTTATGTATTGTCATTCACAGAAGCTATTTTCATCTTCTCAGAACTGCTTTATCAGTTTATAAATGCTTTTAAAAGGTGCATTCTAGCATCAAGACTGTACAGATATGTCCAGTGAGTGATAATTCATCATCCAACGTAGCTACTGTTACTAAACATAGAAAAGCCCTTAAACAACATCCATTAGAAGACTGCTAGAATTTGATGAGATTTGATAAAAACATCCTGTTATGCAGGTATTTCATATTTGTTTGAATGATGCTGATATGCCAACAAATATGATCACCCTTCCTGAAAGAAAAGATAAACATTTAGCCAAATTTGACAGCAATCCATAGATGGCTTTCACATTTGTAGAGATGATTCCAGTCTACCATTAATTGTTACTACTATTCATTAAAATGGAAAATCCTTTGTACAACTTCTTTTCACTTGCTAGATTGGACTGGAATTTTCCACTAAAAGAATTTTTACTGGATTTTACGGGAATTTTCCACTAAAGGGATTTTTACTTGATTTGACTGGACTTTTCCACTGTTGTTGTTGTTGTGCTTAACGCCATTTTTCAGCACACGATAGGCTATTCATGGCGGCCAGTATTAATGGTGGAGGAAGAAACCGGGAAATCACCGGAAAGAACCACCGACCCACGAGAAGCCACTGGCAAGCTTTCTCACATATCCACATTCGCCGAATCCTAGACTCGAACCCACGCAGACAGAGGTGAGATGGCAGTGATCCGTAACAGACAGCGCTTTAGACCACTCGGCCACTCGGGGCCCCGACTTTTCCACTAAAGGGAATTTTACTAGATTTGACAGAAAAAATCCTGGCTTAGATGGTCTCCATTGTTTTAGAAAAGTTGACAATCAGTCATCTTATATGGCTGCCACTAAAAATAGAAAATCTTTTAAATAATTATTTCTAAAAAAATGCCGAACTGAATTTGACCAAATTTCATATATAAAAGCATCCAGGTATAGAGGAAATTCAATTTTATACAAATTAGTGCAATCCACAATTAAATGCATCCACCATAGAATGATAATTCAGCTGAGAACCATTCCAATGATGACTAGCCATGCTAATACAGAGTGAGAAACCTGGTTGACTGTCAAGGTCCCAGTGCTTACAATGAGTTGAAAGCTTTCTCATCATTTCTGAGGAATTGCATTTGGTTCATCCATTCAGCTACTTGATAGGTGGAAAATGTAAACTTCAAAATCTTAAAATTTATTAAATTAATTTTGTATACAGAGACTACTACACTGTTGCCTCATTTTGGTTTGCCTTTGTTACTCGCTAACTGACTTATAACATGGTTCGCAGGTTTGGATCACATATTTTTGTTACCAGAAAACAATCTCCAGAATATGCCCCTATTTGCTGATTGTGAAGAAAATTGTGATCAAAACGGCAAAATGAAACCTTTTCTTTTTTCCAATCTGCTATCATATATGGCCACCACTACAAAGCATAGAAAATTCTTTAAATGATTTCGTCTAAAAAAAGGCTCAAATGAATTTGACTAAATTTGACTTAACACATCAAGGCATAGAGGGATTTCAGTCTGATACAGATGATGGACATTGACAATTAAATACATACACATATGAAAAGGATAATTCAGCTGAGAACGAATTCCAATGATGACTAGCCATGCTAATACAGAGTGAGAAACCTGGTTGACTGTCAAGGTTCCAGTGCTTACTATGAGTTGAAAGCTTTCTCATCATTTCTGAGGAATTGCATTATTAAACAAAAAATAACTATATTACTATTTAGCAATGTTATACCCTTAATATTGTGATACTCTTGATCATTCTGACTTTGCCAGTTATTTTGTCAGTTCCCAATTCTGCTGGGTGGACAGTCACCAAACATGGCTTCAGTTTTCCATTTGGAAGTTATCTGCAAATGGATTCTGATTCTCAGCTCCTATCTCATTTTTTTAAAAATCTGAACATGATTTTATGGTGGAAGTATTCTAACATCCAGTCCTTTCAGATTTGTTTAACTATTCAATGAGTAAATCTGTTATCCAGTATGTCCACTGTTTCTAAACAAAGACCTTTAAACAGCATCCTCTCCACTGCTTAGCCAAGTTTGACCAAATTTGATTTTAAAAAAATATCCAGGCATGAAGGTGTTTTAAATTTGTTCGGATGACACTGATCAGCCATTAATTATAGCTATTATTACTGTTATTATATCTATAACTGGTCTTGCACTAATTCAGTCCATCAGCCAAACACTCAACTGTATGAGGCATGTGACATGTAAAGGATTAAATTCAAATTGAGGAACATGACAGGCTCTTAGATGTGCAACATTTTCACATATTGCTCTAGCAATATTACTGTAATATTTGAATTTGCCTTAAAGAAAGACCAGAAATGCAGCTTGAATTCAAACCTGAAAGTTAACATAGTTTATGTTCATAAGGGATTTGTTTTCATGTTTGAGCTTTTTCATATTTTTGAGTTGTATTGGATAACTAGTCCAGTTTTCATATTTGAGCATTTCCATATTTCAGACTTGTATTGGATAACCAATCCAGCTTGTTTTCACATTTGAGCTGTTTCATATTTCTACTTTGTATTGGGTCACCAGTCCGATTATTTTCACATTTGAGCTTTTCCATTTTTCAGACTCATATTGGGTCACCAGTCCAGAAGAAGCAGAGGATAGACAAGAGCCCTGTCCGGCCATGACAGACCCGCTTCTGAATGAAAACCTCCCATTTCATTATCTTTAGTGCCATATAGAGTTTAAAATTGTTTGTTTCTTTGTTTGGTATTTAATGAAACATCAACACCTGAAAGGTTATATTGTGCCATGGAGGTTGGAATAAATTGCCTTGTCTTGGAACACGACATGGCAGCCAACCCAACCTGCTCTTGGCAGCATTTAATCCCATGCCCATCTGGTCACAAGTCAGACACAGGAACCAGTGATGCACAGCTGCTCCTCCAGTTTTTCTTGAGAGCTGTATTTACTCAAATAATAATAATCCTACGCCAATAGTGTCAACCCGATCTCTCATTGCATAATGTTGGTCAGTAATAACACTGTTGTTTCCACTAGTGATTGGAAGCAAACCATGTAGCTCCTGCTCTTCCAGTGGATATTAGTGGCTTATATGTGCCTTTCTAGTTTGCAATTGAATTCACATTAAGTGTAATATACATAAGAAGCAGCCTTATTTACAGTTGCTATTTATTTTATGCCAAAATATAAAGCTGTTACATAAATTCTACATCATTCTGCTTGTATTACAATCAAAAGTATTGTTAGAATTAAATTTTAATGCAGCCACCAAAAAGGAAAATCATGTATTTTTAGTCCATTCATCTTTTATGTTTCAACACCAGTAACTTTTCTTTTACACCATCTATCTTTACAAAACTTTGAGGATGGCTTAGACTTTGAGGATGGAATAGACCTATTCATTTCTTTGTTCAAAAGGTTAGAGGTCAAGGTCACTGTGACAGAAATATAGTTTCAGCACAGTGCATCATAGAACTGAGCCAAGCATTTTGGATGGCTTGCTTTTTGTATATTGTATAAGCCTATTCATTAGTGGTTGAAAAGTTCAAAGGTTAAAATATGTGGCTCTAAGAAAATGGGGTTTTGTACAATATATTTTGTTCTTGGGTATGGTCCTTGATAAAACTTTGTGAATGAGTTTCACTGTGGTAAGAATAAAACCCATCTTGGGTATGGTCCTTGATAAAACTTTGTGAATGATTTTCACTGTGGTAAGAATGAAACCTATAGATTTTGTTGTCTAAATGGTCAAATGTCTAGGTAATTCCAGCATGAAAATATTGGTTTCTTTTTGCATAAATTTAATTCAAGACTGCATCATTTGACCAACTTTGTTTAAGGTTGTTGGGCCTATTGGTCAATAATCTCCAGCACTGTCCTGCTAGTGCTTACATAGAGGACTATGAAACATTGGGCTGTTGTATAATGTTTTGTTCATTATACTCTTTTTGGTAGAGATCTTGTCTGATTTTTATATTGAATATTGGCAAACCAGTGGATTGTTGTATATAAGGATGACAATACATTTAAGAGTTCATATTAGGAACAAATCAAAATGCTGAAAATTTGTTTCCGATTGAAAAAAAAAATAAAATTGATTGAAGCTCTTGCATTGATTGAAGCTCTTGCAGATCAAGGTGTAACAATAGACATTGGTTGATGGGAGCAGTGGGAATGGACTAAAATCTGTGAAATGTAACTAGATCACACGTTCTAAAAACTTTACAGTTTTGTCAAATAAATTTGGCTTTCTAGTGGAGGTGCCCAGTGAGAAATATTTGGAAGTTTTATGATTCTAACTAGCTATCATTTCAAGTTAGTCATACTCTCAGACCTGTAGCTGATCTTTAATTTGATGCTTAAGTTTTTCAAGAAAACTGGACCTAGGATGATGGTTGTTTTTTTGTCACTTTTCATTGTCAACAATGTTTTAAAGATATGGGACAAGAAACCTCAACTCATGGATGCAATTTAGGATTTAGATTATGTGGAGCACTTGTTCTGTTTCTCACATTGTCTCTGTCTCTCATCAGATTGCTAATATGTTGAGATGACACAAGTTATCATGCATAAAAATATGCTCAAACTGGACTAGAACTTCATCAAAAACTAGCTAAGATTTTGCTGTAATTGAACCAGTCTTATTTGTGGAAAGTGAAGAAAGACCAGTCTTGTGGAAAGTGAAGGTTCTTCAAGATACTTTAAAAAGTTTACATTATAATAATTTGGAGTAAGAAACTTCAGAAAAGAATGTTTAATGCAAGTTATTACTTAAAAGAAATACCTTTTAAAGAATTTCCTTTCCTACAGATTTCCTTAAATAATACTGGTATTATATTTTTTTGTTACCAGTTGAACAAAATTGGTACAAAAAACTAGTCCATTATATTCATTAAAAAGGAATTCAGAGATAATCAACTTTGTATTACAGAATGAACTTAATACCATGATGATAAAATTTTGTAGTACAAAATGAACTGAATTCATCATGATCAACTTTTTATTACAAATAATAAATCTGGTTATCATTCCATACACATTCTCCTTAACACACACACGCACCCACACCCATATAGGCTCACTCATAAGTTGAGTCCATCTTCAAATTGCATAGACCCATATCTGCCATTGCATAAAACACTTATAGATCTCGGTATGTGAAGTTTGTTAGTAGTAAAGATAAGAGCAAATAGCAAACCCGATCTGTTGGTGCCTTATGTGACAGCATATCAGGGTCTGTGTTTGTGGTTGGATTCGACTTAAAAGCAAGAATAGATGGTATTCATACGGATCTCGCTCGGTGTCCTTGTTTATGCAACAAAATGGCAGCAATATTACTTTTATCATAAAATAATGTTGAATCTCCCGGTTTCCTCTTAAATAATTGGATGCTTATTTGGTATTATTATTTTAATCTCCTTCCCTACTCCAACCTTACCCCAGAAATGCAGGTACCTGGAGAAATACTTATAATGATTTCTATCTGTCCTGCTGTCAGTTTATCCATCTTTCCATCCATAGAATGTGTTTTTGCAATATAACTTTAGCTTTTTTTTGTTCTTTCCTTCTTAGACCTGAGATGTTTCTTTGCCCATTGGTTGGGCAGAAGCATACTGATTTTGGGGCTGCACGGTCCAAGACGAAGGAAATTGATCTAAAATTGTCAGTTTTGGTTCCATGTGTCCATTTTCCTTATGTTTGCTGAACCCAATTTTTGTTAGCTTCATTAATAAATTCCAGTTGAGTCTGTGATTGATAGATCAAAGACCAATAATACCTTAAGTGAAATGAAAAATTATTCTGATTTAACATTTTTAGTAACCAAGGTTGATTGAGGGAGGGCATCAGTGGTAGAGTACTATATTACTTGTTGATAAGTGCAGCTGCAAACTGTGCAGACCCAAATTTGACATTCCATAATATACTTAGAGATCTGGAGCTATACAGCATGTTAGGAGCACTCAGTAGAACAAAATAGACAGTGATCTGCCAGCACAATATATGACAGCAGACAAGGTCTGCAGTTGAACTAGACTTATAAGTGAGAACGTACAGAATATAGTTCTCAGCTCTTCATCACTAGATCATTAGAATTAAGACAATGGAACCCCTTCCTGAATGGAAGCACCTGCACATTCCCAGAGATGGGCAAACTTATTACTCTTGTGTGAAACCATGAAAATTGACACCAGCAGTATAATGAATCTACTCTATTCTGCTAATCAAATGGAGCTTAGTTGCATTGCTTTAATATGATATACTTTTGTTCTGTCTGTCTGGATTGGATAAAAAGATTATGAGAAAATTTAAAACTTCCATACATTTAGTAGTCTGAGGAAACATTCAGGTATTTCTTGTATTTTTTCACAAGAACAAATTTGAAATTGTAACTAATGAGTAAGCTAATTATTTTATCAACAAACTTCATATGAGTATACTTTGGTAAGTTGAGTCTGAAGTATGGAAATCATCAGGTTTTGTGCATGGAATGAATTGTTACATAGTAAGCTTAGATAATTGTTTACAGATAATTATTTTCATGTTCTGTTTAAAGTTTGGGGTATAAAATATTTCTACATTGATTGATATATGACAATGGAGACTTGATTGTGCCACATTCCACAAATTCATGCAATAGACAGTGGAATTTGTCTTTAAAAGAATTGGGTTCATTTTATACATGCCATTCATGATGACACAGTCAAGCGTGTATATAATCTTGACCGGCCTATGATTACGATTTTACCCTAAGACATACTGAAACAACCTCTAAGTTATGATCTTATGGGACAAAACCCAAAGAATAAAAATACAATCATTGCAGTCAAATCAGGAAATTGACTTTTCCAGGTTTGATCTAGATGTTGTGTTTTATATAAGACTTGGTGGAATTGGTAGGAAAACGAGATAAGATACTTTTAATTATCCCATGTTGTTCCTGCAAAATTCTTGCACAAACAAGCTGTTACTTTTATGTTATAGCATCATTGGAAATGTCATCCAAAAGATGAAAACATTGAAAGGGAAGGGGACATTCAGCTTCTTGTCATTACTTAAAATCGACACTGAAATATCAAAAATCAATTTTCAGATGCTTGGCCATGCTTAAAAATACCCCAATAGTTATATTTAGGACATCATGTTGTTGAGGACATGTTGTTAAGGGCATCATGTTGGGTCAATTTGAGTATTAAGGCAGGTAACTGTCACTGCCAAGTGAATTACAAGAAATTAAAAATTATGTTGACTTGAATAATATAGCAAGAAGTCATTATTCCCATATGGTTTGGGAGTTGAAACTGAACCGAACGTCATTACAACTGAACCATACCTTAACAAATATTTAGCTGAAACTAATGTTGCTTTTGCCAAATCAGATCACATTTCTGAACTTCCTAACTCTTGTTTTAACAGCAGTACATGATAATTCATTACATCTTTCTGAAAATATTATTAAATTTATAGAAACTATACAGACTGCCTTCCTGAGTCAACACAATGTCTGACAATCACAAGCTAAAGCCTAATTTTCTTGCAGAGACTTTTGAAAAACACAATTGGAATGCATTTTATATGTATCCAGTACAAATTACTAAAATATTTGCTGAAATACCCCCCTAATGCTTCCTGTAATGTCATGTCAGAGAATGTCATTGATGTCTTAAAAAGTATGGTTTATATACAAAAAATCTCACTTGCATTTTAAGCATATTACCATTTGCCATTTTCTTAACTTTGTATACCTTTTTTCTATACCTAAATGTGCTCAATTTTGTATAGCCAGGATTATATGATGCTAAACCCTATGCATGTATACACACACACATGCACACACGTGCACACACACACACACTTACACACTTTAGCTGTTCTCTGTTGAAAATTGTGTGAATCACACTGGGTTTTCATCTTGAAATTTATGTTTACATAATCCTTGTCCTTTCTGGAAGGGTTACAGAGACTTTTTCTGTCATGTACAGAGAGAAAATTAAAACTACATAGAAAGGCCACTGTTCATGAAACATGTTCATATAAGTAAACATTTCTTTAATATAAATTGCAGGCTGCAATTTAGTTGAACTTTTTTTGCCACTTTATGGGATATTTTTTTATAAAGTCCAGAGGTAAAAATCAAGAGTGGCAAATAGAAAAATGATAGGATATTCAACCTGATTTGTTGAGATTTTTTTAAACCAAAGATTTATACTATTTTCCTTTTTGTGTCTTTGTTTCTTGTCATTTGCAGAAGTTTTCTCCTTTTAGAGCTGTAAGATTTTATAAATGTTTTATTTTTTTGTATTTATATGAAAAACCTGAGAACTGCAATGAAAACAACCCAGAATAATATAAAAGTCATCTCCCTTTGTGTGCTGTGGTTGAAAAAATATGGCTAAACAAATTTGGGAACAGACATTGTGAACAGTTATGCAAGTATGTTTTGTAATCATTGATTATTTTTAAATAATCAGTTCTTGATGTTCAGTATGTTAAGATCTATAAAACCATTTCATTTGTGTGTGTTTTTATTAAGATGAGTTGATTAGGGTTTTCCCATTATGATGTCTCAATTTAGTAATTCATGAGTTTAAATCACTAATCTGAGATCTTAGTTATTAATCCAAGATCTTGTTTTATTAATCTGAGACCTAAGTTATGATTGAGAATAGTGAGGTCTTGTAATAGTGAACCAAGATCTGAGATTAGAACAGATATAAAGTTTGTCCCTTCATAGCTCTTGTATGAATTGGATGATGTTTGAAACTAAAGTATGCATTAACATTGATAAATGGTGTCTTCAAGTCCAACGAGGACTTGCTCCTCGGTAATTCTTTTTCTACAGAGTTGATGATTATGATGACATGATTATTCACCATAGAAAAGACCACTGTCATACTTTTGGACTTTCAAATTTTAAAAGTTTAGTTCAGCAATCAGGCAAAAATGACTGCCTTGTTTTTAGTTTTGTTCAAGCAGTTGTTGAACTTTTTCGTTTTACAATTATGATACAATTTGTTTTTTTTCATTGGAGTTTGTGCTTACCCAATTATATAATGTACCAGAACAGGTATAATATTTAGTTCCAGATTTGCGCCAACTTTAGTACAGGTATTATTTTTTCATGGGTAACTGGTCTCTGTTTAAACTAATTTTTTTTAAAAATCCTATTTACTTTCTGAAGACTATGCATTAGAATTTCATCTAAAAAGTGTTTTCTTCCACTCTTTTTAAAAATTAATTTAATAATGGACAATAAACCGACATACTACCTAGAAAATATGAGACATTATTAATAGGATTTTCTGGTAAAGTGTGATGGTGCAGATTTTTTTAGATTAGGTTCCCAATTGAGTTTTGGAAGATGATGATAAATGTTGCTGGAATCTTTTTTTTTCTTAATTCGGGTCGAGGATTTGCGTTTTGTTGTGAATGCCTCATATTCTGCACACCATCCATTTAGAGTGTGGGATTGATGTAATGTCTATAGTAAAGAGCCTGGGACACCTGTTCATTTATAGGGATTTCCATAAGTCCAGGAGATAAGTTTTCAAACCTTTTGTGTTGTGTGTTGAGGCTACAGAGTATTTAAACAATTGGGAAAAATATAATGACCAAACACACCTAGTTGGTGACATATCAGTTATTTGTCCCTCAAAGAATTAACTTAGTCGCCTTTGAATTGATTTACGCTGGCAACTTCTTTATTGATGGATTGTCAAAGAAACAAGCTGTAAACTAGACATGGTGACCACTTAATTTTACTTCATTATGGTGTATTTTTGACAGTATAATGAATAAACAAATCAAATACAAGTGGGAATCAGTGACACTATAAATAACCAAATGCATACTTTCTGACTTTATTTAGGACGTGAACACTCCTACTTTACAGACCATCCAGTAAACAAATTTCTTTGACCCTATACCCGAATGATAAATCTGCTTTGCTTTCAAATTTGACATTGACTCCTTTGATTCAGTTTTGAAGTAACTGGAGTACTAGTATAAGTGAAATAAGAAATGTTTATATATCAATTCACATGATATTCCTTTATGTAAGCACCGCCCTTTTCATGAAGCAAAAATTTAGTTAGCAATGTGGTCATGGTAGATACGCAGCAACGGCTGGAAACACTTTGCTACTGACCACAGAAGCAACTGACTGATACATGCATGTATATGAAATTTGCCTGGGGGAAATTAAAATGGCCATTGTGGACAGGTGACCACTGAATAAAGGTTGACCAATAGGACTTGTTTTACTGTATAGTATAATCCAGACTTGTGTGTACATGTATTTGCATTCATTTTGGCAGTCTTTTCAGACATATTTTTAATTCTCAAAAAATCTCCACAAATCATTATGACTGGGTACACTCCATGAGTACATTTAAGTCGTGATGTATCTAAGTCTAACCATGGATTTAGAAACTGCCATGTACTTAAAGCAGTAACCAGAGCATGAATGACCCAAGTACATACCCACTATGCATTGGAGAATACTCAAGTTAAATGTTGTGTTATTAAATGTTTAAGGCATTACAAGTACACATGATTTTAGTAATATAGTTAGCAAACTTGTATTCATTTGCTATTTATTTTTGCAGAATTTGGGTTTGGGGAAAAGGGCATTTGATATGTAAATTTTTGAAGCTTTGAGATCTAAGTAGATAATGGTTCTTTTTTATGATCGATTAAAACTTGTGCAATATTAATTTGTAACAGTTATGCAAATAGAGAATAGTTGTATGTTTGCCTTTTTATGATCATCAATATGTACTTTTTTGGCTTGTATTGAAAAAGTTGATGAAATAATAGTCTGCAAAATTTAAGACAATAATAATGTAATGTATTATCTTATAATATTAGGATAGAAGTTTTAAGTAATATTGTAGATAGAGTTAAAGAGAATTGATTCCCAGCATGGCTTAAAATGTTTTATCTTGCTGTAATTTAAAAATGTGTAATCATGCTTTAATTTAGTCATAAATCATGAATCTGCATGTGCTTCTGTTTACTTAAAAAAAATCTTATTGATAGTTCTAAAATTTACCATTATCCCTGCCTGTGCACAAATGAACAAGAAAATCTTTCTAATGTATCAAAATTATATGATTATAACTGAATGCTCAGACTTCAAGAAATCAATGATCAAGATTCAGCAAAATCAAAACAACAACATTCATATTCTTTTAGCTGAGTTATTACATACATCTTCCATTTTTGTCAAGTTTCTGGATACAGATTCCAGATGATGGTCTTTATTCAACAGAATTGTCAAAATTTACCTAAGGCCAGACCCAATAGTCATTCATTACACAACATTGTGTTAAAATTTATCCAAGGCCAGACCCAATAGTCATTCATTACACAGCATTATGTTAAAATGTATCCAGGGTCAAACCCAATAGCCATTAATTTATGTTTAAATTCACCCAAGGTCAGACCCAATAGCCATTCATTACACAGCATTATGTTAAAATTTACCTGAGGTCACATCCAATAGCCTGCCTGATTTTTCTGTGTATAAGAGTTGCTTTGAGGGTGACTGACATGTCAGAACTATCAGTCTGGTTGTCAGCTTCTAGTCCTCAACAAATCTTTGTCATTGTTTGAAATAAAGTTTTCTTGCTCCCTATTTCCATGAGATTGGATCGTCTAACATTTGAATTGTGTTGAAGTGGACATGTCTGGATAGATCTGGTTAAAAAGTGTAACCACTTGCCCAATTCATCACAGCCAATCAGTAAAGGAAATTCAGAACAATAATTTCATGGACTTATTTGGACCAATCAGAATCATAAAGTGATATGTTCACATGTTATAATATCAAAAAGATGACACTGTACATAATATAGGCAAAGTTAACTATGTGATAATTGGATTATATCATCACATGATCTTACCACCGTACAACTCCTGTATTTAGGTTCTCGTTTTCTCTCTATAATGCTGCTGTTTCTAGGGTTATACCCATGAAGGGGACAATTTGATCAAAAGAAATAATATGGTGATATATTTTGTTCAAATATTTATATAAAAAGAACTAAATTCACTTAATGGTGGAATCTTGTATATTCTGGCATATCCTTTTCTTGTACAACATTGTTATTCCAGGGTTATGTCCCTTTAGTTGGTCCATGCAGTCAAAAGAGACACTTTGTTGTTGTTATTGTTATTATTATTAAATCCATTTCCAATTTAAAACATTTGGAATAAAACATTACATTGTTATCCCTGACTATGTACAACATGTATTATTTGACTTTTTCAATGGATGGGGCAGTTGGATTAAAATGTATATGCTTTATTTGGTTACAAATTCTTTGTTATTTACTTCCTGTAGCATTCCTGACTTTGGCTTTTTGCATCCATGGGGTTATTCCCTTTGATATAATGATAGCATGGGCATGATCATTATCATGTGTTCTTGTTTGTCAAGTTTCATTTAGATGTATCAAGAGTCAGATGAAGTCTTTTGAAATTCCACAGAAGGTTTGTTGAAGGCCATATTTTGAGAGTACTCAGTGAAACTACCTTAGTGTTGGAAGAATTTTGACATTGGCTGTTTTAGCCCCGTTTCCTTTCGATAAAGGGAAACAACTTTTAGTAACACTTGCGGTATTAATGTATGTGGTTTAGTTATGAGAGAAAAGTTTGAATCAGTGCTAAAATTATAATTGATATTCTGCAATCATAATGCAAATTTGTTTTATTCATTCTGTTTTTTATTACAAGTTCTGTAAACTGAGCATTGATCTTTGTATATCCATGTATATGTATTTGTGTTTATTTCTCATAATGATCAGAATATCTCGATCATTTCCGTCAAATCATGAAAGAACCTTAGAAGTAGTTAGAATACACCTCAGATTGATGTGTTTGGTGATTTGCTTCTGGTGAAGTGCACACACAATGGTCAAGAGCATTCGAATTGATACTTTGACTCCAACTGCCGCCATAGTGTTCCATGTGAAGTAGCTCAGAATATAGTTCTCAAAGGTGACAAATTACATCTGAGGATACTTTCTTGACTTGATGGAGAAGGTTGAGGATGTTCGGATTGACTTGTGCATTTGTTAATCATGATATTCACAATTATTATTAATACTTAATACAACCTAAAACTTGATGAGATCAAGACATTTTTATTGAATCAAATGTTATATTTTAAACCCACTGTAAATTTTGTTACAGTTAAATGTTTATTTAAGTTGTAAATACTGTTACATTTTTTATCTGCATGTTTTGAAGTAATGTATATATGTACATACATTTTTGTACAGTTTACCATTTTAAAGAATAAATTAAAATTTTTAAAGCTTTAATAATTCTCTTTTAATTTATATTTCATTAAATAAATCTTCATTTTGTTGCTAAAATATCTTAATAATTCACTATTTAAAGTTGTGTCGGGGAAAGTATTTAATGTTCAATGTTGTGCTATTAATGTAATCCATACCCCTGTAACAATAGCCACTCTGTCATTGACTGTTTTAATTTGTAAAATCTGGATAAACTGTATATTGATTAGTTATACAACTGTTAATACTAAACAATATTGAACATCAATTCAATTTGCATTAGATCTGAGGACAAATGAGATATTTCTGTTGTGTGCATTTTAGAGTCCTCTAAGCACATAAAACTAATTAGGTGTGATGTATTAGGAAACTGGTATGAAGGAGCATCTTAACTTTGTGTGCCCAGCAGTAGTGCTGGTGAAAGGAACATCAATTGTTTATATTACTGTTTAGATAATGGGATATGTTTTCAGTTTGACTGCTTGTACTAGAAAGTAATTGCCAAGCTCCATCTATTGTTAATTCACTATTTCCCATTATCAGTCACCACATGGGTTATATATACATACAACTACTGTTTTAATGTGCTTCGTTATAACATTACTCTGGATATAACATGGGACCATTATGGACCCCAAGACCAAAATCGGAGCAGTGTATAATTATGGGTTGAATATAAGTAATGCAAAGCTTATTATTTAATCTTTATTTCCTTTTTAAAGTGCTATTGTTTAAAATTTGTTAATTATTCCTGCTATATAGTAGTTCAGTATATAGCCATTCTCAGTATATCAGTTTGCTACATAAGGTAATTGAAGGTTTTGGACCTAAACTATATTGGTATAATAAGGAAGAGTTGTAGTAATACATAGGACTGGTGCACATAAAAGAATCTATTAACTTTAGTCTACAGTTTCCACAGCAGATGTGTTGCCCCAAAGATAATTTTTCACGGCATGAGAGAGCTACAAAATATTCATGCAAGAAAGAATTGATAGAATGTGTACAGTAAAAGGGTTGGGTTGATGAAGTGAGCTGCATCAGGAATAAAGAGTTTCATCTCTAGTACACGATTTAATATTTTTTAAAACAAAATTTATGTTTGAGTGCATTTTCTGAGGTGTAATTTGCATATGATTTATAAGGTGTACCACAACTTACAAGTTGAAAAAAGATGTGTCACAGAACATTCATTACACAATAAAATTACTTTAAAAATTGATTCCTGGTGTTAGGGTCCGCAGTGGCCAAGTGGTCTAAAGTGTTCATTGTTACGGATCATTGCCATCTCACCTTTGTCTGCATGGGTTCAAGTCTTGGGTTCGGTCAATGTGGGTATGTGAGAAAGCTTGCCAGTAGTTTCTTGTGGGTCAATGGTTCCTTCTGGGGTTTTCCCAGGTTCTTCCTCCACCATTTATACTGGCCACCACATATAGCCTATCTTGTGCTGAAAAATTGTGTTAAACTCTACAACAATAAAACTTCCTGATGTCCAAGAAATAAGGTGTCCCAATATAAACATTAGATATTGTATTTTTTCATTATGATTACAATTTTTTTGCTTGTATTTGTAATGGAAGCATCACTTTGTGACAATAATGACCTTTGGATGTGAAAAATGAATATGAATTTTTAGGGTTGGGTGCATAAGCTATTTTGCTTCATTGACTTGTCAGTCAAGTGAATTATATATTTATGTTTTATTGCTATCCAAATGTGAACCTTTTTGACCCTGGTGGTGGATTTTATTTTTCACAAATTTTTGCATTAGGCAGGTTGATATCGCATCAAATTTTTGCAAAAAACCATTTAAAAGAATAATTAAAAAATGATATTACACACAGATTCTTGCCAAAACATTTATTGCCAAAATATACACATATACATATTTCTGCTTAGTAAATATTCATAAAAAACAGTGCTCTGCATATCAACTGCATCAAGCAATGCACATGGGAGATCTGTATATATAACAAAATACTTGCAAACAAATAACCCTTTCATCCAAATAGCTAACTATTATATCCAAAGGCGACATAAATTAGTAGATGGAATGGTTGTTTTCAAGTCTCAATTTGATCAAAGCTTAGCATTGTTAAGCAAGGCACTTAATTGCTACATAGAAATATCATGCAAAGGAAATGGGTGCTAAATGACAATCCCATGGACACAGACTGATAACCAAGGCTGGATAGTATGGGTATCTAACCCACAATCCCTGTCAGATGCTCTACCAGCTAGGCTACCATGAATCCCTACAAAATGAAATAGTCCAAGCCCAATATTCTTAAACTTTTTATGCACTAAATTAAAGTTGAAGCTCAAAATCCCAAAATTAGAAATGAAACCAGAAACAAATATAGGTCACTGAAATTATTCAGAAACAAACTAAAGTAATTACACTTCCTTAAGTTATATAATTCTATCTTTTAATTCAAGTTAACCAGCTGTCAAAGTTAAGTGACATTTTTCGACCAAGTTCCTTCCTAAAAAGAAGTTTTTAGAATGCATGACTTTAATTGTCAGTCACTTCACACAAAGAAAATGGGGATACATTTTGACCTGTGCAGCCTTCTGTAGGTTTCTGGAAAGCTGTGAATCCAACCATACACAAAGGTAACCCATAATATCTTACTCAAATTCATACTTTAAAGATTCTGTAAAACGTACTTGATTGGACTGAACAATATGAACCATACATCTGTAAGTTATATTTATTACAGTGAAAAAGTATGACATTCCAAACTGGACATTTCATTAATTTCAGATCCTGAATGTGATCCGATTCCCATCAACATGAATTCATTTGATCTGATTATTTCTTCAAAATCATTAACATGTAACACAGGTCATTAAGATCACATACTTGGAAATATTTTTAAACATGAGGCCCAAGTGGATCTGTTTTTGCTCACTAAATAAAATTTCCTAATATCACAATAATACAGCAGCTAGTCCAAATATTAGTCAGCAGGATTTTTGTTGAAATTATTTGTACTGCTGTTGATACCACAAAATAAATATTTAAAGGCTTATTCTAGAAGAATCTGGAGATAAAATGTAATTTTTTTTCATCTAATTTTAGTTGATGAGTTTAACATCATTTTTCAGCACAAGATAGGCAAAACATGGCGGCCAGAATAAATGGTGGAGTAAGAACCTGGTAAAAACCCCTGCAAAAACCACCACCAACACATAATAACCTACTGGCATGCTTTTTCATATACCACATTAGCTGCATCTTAGACTCAAACCCATGCAGATAGAGGTGAGATGTCAATGATCCATTAATGGTAAACACTTTAGACCACTCTGCTACTTTGGGTCTCTCAAATTTTAGTAATGGTGTCCTTTCTTTATGGCAGACTAACATCAAAGTAAATATGAACAGCAAAACAGAATACCATCAAACTTGTTAAATTCTTTTTTGAATAATTTATAGTAACATTTTCATTTTTTAGTAAAAGCAGCCATAAATGATGGCATCATCTGTACAAATATTAAAGCCCTTACTGCCAGGATATTCAAATTTTGCTGAATCTGAAAATCTAAAAACTTCTGTTGGTAGTGATTGTAGCCATAGCTGATGGAAAAGATGCATTATTTGTATAAAAAAAAATCTGAAATAACCTGATGCCTGAATAGTTTCATTCTGCAATGAAGTAATTTCCAGCTTTTCAAAATTTTTAATAATAGTGGTCACATGCTGCAGAGCCGAAACATTTGTACAAAAATTGAAAGCCTTAGGTGCTTTACATCAAATCTGGTTAATTATGTTGAGCATGTTTTTTGAGAAGTAATTTAAAGATTTTTGTTAATAACAGTCACAGGTGAAAGTTAATCAGCATCAAATGCTTCTGCTAAATTGGGTAAAATTCTGAAGAATTTTGGTAGTCATATATTTTTAGTAAAGTAGACATTTGATAGTGTATTGGCATCATTGAACAAATTTTATTTAATATATATGTGATACATGGTTTAAAGGTTTTTTTATCTTATGTAATGGTAGAATTATTTTATGATAGTCTGACATCTATTAAATAAATATGAAAGGCTTCTCTGCCAGAAGGCATGTCGCTAAATTGGGTGTAAATTGGATAAGCAGTGTTTGAGAAGGCATTGTAAATAGCATCCATGATGGATGAAGGACAATACCATGAGTTCAATTAGACTTCTAGCCCCAGTCAGTTAATGAAAACCAAACAACTTTCTCACAGAAATCATCTTTCTTTTTTCACCATGTTGGATGTATTTAGTGATTTTCCATATACTTAATAATTTTGAAGTGCAGTGGTTAAGTGCTCTTAAATTAAAACATACATAGGACCCAGGAAAGGCACTTTTAAAGTGGGATATTCACTCATAGCTACAATTTAGAATTTTCTTATCATTCTAATATGAATTCTGTGAAATAAAAGTACCCTAGCATGTACATTTTTAAAAAAAACTGCCTTCCCTGGGTATCATGTATATTTAAATGGAACAGCCTTAATCAACTGGAATAATAATGATCAGAAGGGTGGAAGTTTGATTCCCATCAATGGATTAATAAGTGTACTATATAAAGTATGCGTAAGAACTAAATAAAATATGGAGATTGGTTTAGTTTTTGTTGGTTTAATGCTATTTATCAGTATATAATAATCCATACATGGCAGTAAATATATTTGGTGGAGGAAAAATCTGGGAAGAATCTCCGACTCATGGGAAGCATTAACACATATTCACTAGTCATGCCACGTGGACCGAGGTGTGATGCGAGAGATCTGTAAAGGCAAACATTTGACAACATTTAGCAACCTGGGGTCTTGCTAATAGAAGATTAAACTTCATCACAAATCCGGCTGAACCAAAATTTTAAAATGCTGATACCAAGTGCTTGCCTGCTTGTACAGGGACAAATATACAACTTCAATTTTTGTCCCCTACCAATTTTGAATTTAATTAATTCTTAATTTAATCAGACTTCCAAATCCATAGCATAATCACTAGACATCATAGTGTATTTTCATGAAGATATTATTTATACTGTAATTAAATTATGTAAAGAAAAAGAAAATTTGCCCTCTCAATTGGATGGGGGAAACGACTTGCTAAATGACCTTTATGTCAGTCCTGCATCTAAATTCCATGCTACTGCAGTATGTGGAGTCGTGAAATGCTGACTTCCTGTCAGTACCAACTTATCAAGGTTTGTTTGCTAGCTGTTTGGAATGAATGTATGGTTGCTATGGTAATAAAGTCATGATGCTATTTTAATCTAAAATTTAAAAAATTGAATAGCATTTTTTTTGTCAAACCACTACTGTGCATTTTCCATTACTATGCAAGTGAAAACTGGTAGAAAATAATGCTATACATTTCAAAGGATAAAATGTTAATATATGATTATGCATTAAAATGTAACAACAAAACAAAGTGATAAATATTCACAAAAATACTTGTTTTACCTTACCTTGACAAGCAATATGCATGAACATCATGCAAGTACTGGCTACATGTGTCATTAGAATCACATGATTTAACTTGAAAGAATCTTTTATATAAAAAGGGAAACATTTGCTTATTTAAAACCTGCACTCAAAAGCCAATAGCATGAACCCAGAGCTATGATCACATACTGTACTAGAAGATGAAAGGCTTTGTCGAAATCATACAACTGGTGTAGTTCTGAATTTTGTTAGATATTTGACATATCAACACTATGAGGGCTATATCATGTTGTGGCAAGCAAAGTGCTTTGCCCAAGGACACACCATGGTAGATGATCCTGGACAATGATAGGGGAAACAAATCTGTACCATTCTGTTCACAAGTCCATGTCTCAACCAATGAGCAACTGCATCTGGACTAGAATCAGCACAGACCTTGATCTTCTGGTACTTTATGTGACAAGTGAGCTGGGTCTATCATATTTCCATTTGGGTATACTTTATACACAAGCAAATAACATTAAACATAACGCTTTAGCTTGTATTGAAACTGTTGATATGCATTACAATTTAATTGAAAGTAAAATTAGGACATTTCCTACATTTATTTGTATCAAAATCTATTATTTCAGAAGAAGAAAAGGATATTGAATGCAAATTTTGAGGAACTTCCAGGGTATTTCTTAATTTATAAAGTTTTTAATCTTTATTAAAACTATGTTTAACATCTTGAAATTATGCTTGTTGTAAATGGTGTGAATTTATATTCATATATTAAATTTCTTGAATCTGGTTAGTAAAAGCAATAAAATTAATGAACAATTAACCGCTGGAAAAGAAAAGAGAACCACTCTAACCTCTCAGGACTCCCATTCTCACCAGTCACAAATATCTACAATCTAAGTTACAATAAAAATATTTAAAAAAATTCTCCAAAAACATGAAAACTGATGTACACAAAAATAAGCAATTCAGTGTACTTATAGATTCAATTGTAAATCTAGCTAAAACTATACCTAAAAAAGAAAAAAACAACCCCCCTCCCAAACAAACAAGTGACCCATTTCAGTGAGCCCAGCTTTGTTTTTTTTAGTTAAGAATTAACTTAAATAGTGATATAAACCTAAAACTTAACATTAATGTTAATCTAGAATGTGTATGGACAATGATGTATGGACATGCACAAGGATAAGAAAGTAATCACTGGCAAACTTCAATAATAGTGATCTAAAAATAATTTTGCTTCAAAGTTGCACTGAAAAAAATTGCTCACCAAATGAATATCGGCCTATAATGTCAAGTCACTGTGACCTATTTTTCAGTCAAAAGTTCATGACAATATAAAAAACAATGTAGAAATATTCCTATAATGCTTTCTTACACTATTTCTTCATGTACAGCATGTACCCATTTTTAGAATAGCATAAACTGAGATCTGCTGATCTGCATAACGTGTCATCAAATTGGGATCTATGCTGTTCTCTTGCTCAACAGATCCTAATCTGCCATGGTGTTATGTGATGCTAGATCTGTGTAGCTGGTGTTATCTTTGCTCTGCAAATTCCTAGTTATACTGTTATCATTAAGGCAACTGTATTCAGAAATAAAGACCCAGAGTGGTAGGTTCAAGTAACTCTGAAAAAGTAGGGAAGTGGTTGTAGAATGCACTATCACTTGTATAACTTTTTTGTCAGATAGCAGTTATCTGCCCACAGGTGCTGTATACCAGTGATATGACTACAAGTGACAGATAAACTGGCCACAAGTGCTGTATACCAGTAATATGACAAGTGACAAATAAACTGGCCACAAGTGCTGTATACCTGTGATATGACTACAAGTGACAGATAAACAGGTGCTGTATAACAGTGATATAACTACAGGGAACAGATAAACTGGCCACAAGTGCTGTATACCAGTAATATGACTATAAGTGACAGATAAACTGGCCACAAGTGCTGTATACCAGTAATATGACTACAAGTGAAAAATAAACTGGCCAAAAGTGCTGTATAGCAGTGATATGACTACAAGTGACAGATAAACAGGTGCTGTATAACAGTGATATAACTACAAGTGACAGATAAACTGGCCACAAGTACTGTATACCAGTGATATGACTACAAGTGACAGATAAACTGTATACCAGTGATATGACAAGTGACAGATAAACTGGCCACAAGTACTGTATACCAGTGATATTACAACAAGTAACAGATAAACTGGCCACAAGTGCTATATATCAGTGATATGACTACAAGTGACAGATAAACTGGCCACAAGTGCTGTATACCAGTGATATGACTACAAGTGAAAAATAAACTGGCCACAAGTGCTGTATACCAGTGATATGACTAAAAGTGACAGATAAACTGGCCACAGGTGCTGTATACCAGTGATAAGACAAGTGACAGATAAACTGTATACCAGTGATAAGACAAGTGACAGATAAACTGGCCACAAGTACTGTATACCAGTGATATTACAAGTGACAGATAAACTGGCCACAAGTGCTATATATCAGTGATATGACTACAAGTGACAGATAAACTGGCCACAAGTGCTGTATACCAGTGATATGACTACAAGTGACAGTTAAACTGGCCACAAGTGCTGTATACCAGTGATATGACTAAAAGTGACAGATAAACTGGCCACAGGTGCTGTATACCAGTAATATGACTACAAGTGACAGATAAACTGGCCACAAGTACCAGATCACTAGGATCTGACATCTCTGCTGAATTTATCTGTAGATTTGGCCTTAGACAGTAAGCCCCCACCATCAGGGGCATACAGCATTATCATAACCTCAACTATGGTTTGCAACTGGATTCATGTTACCGTTAAGCCCTTTTTCAAAGTACAGTCAAGAGAACACAGCTTTTCTGTATTAAAATAAGGATCATTTAAAATAATTTGTAGATATGCCATCAACTTCAACAATGCTGAGATGTCCAAAACATCAAATGTAAACATTTTTTATTTCTAATGTTGCTTTAAAGTTTCACCCATGTGATTAAAATATTTATTTCAAAATGGGCAATCAGTAATGGCTATTTTATTTGATGACCTATTAAATAAATCTATCTTAAGCTTAAATGACATAAACTTGACTCCTTCATGCTAAAGCTCAAGCCTTTTTATTAGCAACCAATCAAAACATTTCTGAAAATTGGTAACCTATCAGCACACGTCTGGGCTTACATATTGAGAATTATCATGTATCCCAAAACAATGTGATACCCCTTGAAAGCTTATTGACAAACTCCATCTACTGTTAGCCTTCAGGCTATCTGTGTTGATTTAAAACAGCATAGAGTTTCTAACCAATCTTATGTCTGCCTATATGTGAATCATTATGTAATTTATACCTGGAGTGCTACACTTGTCTGAAGCTACACAGTTCATTGATGATCTCACACCTGGGCAGTTTTAACTATATAAAATCACAGCTTTATATTTTCTTGTGTATTTTTTTTTATAATTCTCTGTTGGCATCCAAGTTCTCACCTATAACATGGTCACAATTTCAAAAGAGAAAAGTCTGTCCATAGAAAATAGTATTATAAAACATGGGCACGGGTGCCTTGACAATTTGTCACTTGTTCGCCATATGAATTAGTGCTGTTTGTAAAAAAGTACAATCACTCTGCAAAGTGATTCATAAATGGGGGTGGCAACATTTACTGCACATTAAGAGTTCTTGATTAGATTAACCAAAGAATATTTAATTTGTAACAAATCCAACTAGCTCAGCTCTATTTATCTATTTATTTATGATGTGATGAATACTTTATATGTGTGATGTCACACATTTTATATACAATGCCTTGACAATCATGCTTTCCATAATCCATCAAAGTTCTTTGTATAGTTGAAGACAGAATATGCAGAGCAATATTCTAATTATATTCGCAGTTTATGTCACTGATTGCAGTACATATTAAATCATTGGGCAACTGCTTAAATTACCTTAAATGTTGATGGATGCTTTACAGAAATAGAGATGCTGCCAGAAGTTTATCTGAAGGGGGAGCTTTTCCCTTGTCATCAAAAAAGGAAGTTGTAGTAAAAGTAAATATGGAAGAAATAGCCATAGTTTAATATGTAACACTTGAATATCTCTCAAACTTGTCAAGATGAAGAATCTTATGTGTAACCAGTTGCCTACTTGAAAAACAAGGGATGTTGCAACAAGAGCTACTTCAAATGATTATAGTTGTATCCTGAAAAAGTACTTTAATGGTGAATGGTTGAATAAAAATTGAATACTGTTCAAAATACATTTTCATTTGCATAACTTTTTTGTGGGAATTCTCTCATAGTACTGCTCTCCAAGTGCCTGAATGTGACCAAATGTTGCGCACAATGGGCAATGGCAGGCCTTACCAACATCTAATGTTCATCAATTTCAATACGACATTTCATGTACATCAGAGATATAGTCATCCCTTTTTTTAATTAATTTTGTATACATAATATTTATATACAAACATAACAGCATGTTTGATAAATCTCATACACTCAGTTTCTTGCAGTGATACCAGTTACTTCTTATTAACATAGTCTCTGCCACTTTAAATTTAAAAGAAAAACCAATTAAAAAAAACCCAAGAAAGACAATTAGATACATACAGATTGATTGAGAGGTACTGTATATGGATATCTCTTCTGCTATGTAATAGGATAATTAGATCTAAGAGATGCCAATATGATAATAATATATGCTTGCCCATATGTTGAGTTCAAAGGAAATAAAATTACATTTCATTAGTTATTGAATACATCATCTGAATAGCTTTGTATAAAGTCTATATATCTTGATATAGGGTCTAATATAATATCACACTCTATTATTCTTATTAATGAAAACAGTTTTGTTTGCAATTTAAAAATGAGAAAGTGAGGTTATTAAAAAAAAAACCATGTACCAGTTAGAACAAGTATAGCATCTAAAATAAACAGATGCAAGGCATGTGTGTACATGAATTTCTTTTAGCAAAACAACAACAACAATAATAATAATAATAGTAATAATAATAACAATAAACAAGAATGTAAAATTTGACTCTGCAGTCAAAACAATGCACAAAAAACCCTCATCAAATTTTAAAACTGTTGATTTTCTATAATAATACTTGTTAAAATTTGATACTACTTTTCTTCTTTGGATGAATTATTATTCATCTTTACTTTCAATATTTTTTAAACTAATTTTTAAAAAGTGTTTTGTAATTAACAAATTAAAACAAATATAAATGAGTTCCTACCCATTCTTTGTTTAACAATTAGTTGATCATGCTGCCAGGCTTTAATTTTACCTTCTTACTATTTATGTTAGCAAGCATCCAGTTCTGACATGTACTTTATTCAACAATTAGTCTTGCTGGCAGGCTTTAATGTTGCAGTAAGATAAAAAAAACAGGCACAAAAACAGGCTTTTGTTTGGTCATATAAAGTTGGCTTCCCGCAGTGACTTGAATAAAAGCAATGAAATCTGATCAAATTCTTTTATGTTCCAAAGTGATCGGTGATTCAAACAGATTTTGTGCTGTGAAAGTATCCTTTTTAACCTTTTTTATTTATTTATGATGGCTACCAACAGCGTTGTGAACACAGATTAAATTTACAATCTCTGTAAACTGAATATCTGGCTGTTAAGGGAAGCTGAGGGTGGGGCATCTTGCAAAGATGTCTGTGAAAAATTTTAAATGCATTAAGCTGACATTGTTACAATATTGTATCGTAAGAATCATATTCTTTCAATACTTCATTAGCACATATCAATGCATACACTATTATGCCTTCATTAATCATACCAGCTGCATATCTCTGTTCGCTTTTATGTAATTTTCCCTATGACTTCTGTAACTAAATACAAGTACTAAACTGTTTAAATCAACTTGTTGATAAGTTTTCATTTCCCTGTGAAAAGCCCCATCTCCTCTGTAGCCTCAATAAGATGGGAATGGACTGACCAAACTCTACACTAATTTAAGTACAAGTACATGTACATGAAGCATGTAAATAACTGTGATAATGCTGACATTGAATATTATAATGCTTTTCATATCAGGATGTGATTGATGCAATATTTTATTGTGGATTTTATTACACAAAGGTAATCAAAATATAATTTGTCAGTACACAAATGTCTTTCACACTGGTTTTTTTTATGTACAGTGGCATAGTGGTCTAAAGCACTCATGATTACAGATCACTGCCATCTCACCTCTGTATGAGTTTAACTTTTATCTCCCCCCTACTTATCTCGACATCCACCTATGTCAACAATATTTCCTCATGCCCAAGAATGTCCACATAAGTGGGTAGGACTGTAGTGAAAACCCAGGTCAACATGACTTTCTGTTTAGGAGTAGCAATAGCAAGATTCTCAAGATGATTGTCCTGGCAACCGTATTTGGCATCAGATCAGCACCATTTTCATACTAAACATAAAAAAACAGTGATATGCCCATACTGATATAATCATCTATTAAGGAGAAGTAATGAGAGAAAGAATGTCAAGTTGACAATATTGAATAACCAACTGTCATCACTTTTATTTAAGAATAACTAAAAAAAGGAATGAAAGTCATATTTCATGGCAATTCTCCAAGTAGATTAGTAGTAGCAATAACACACTTGTATGGATGGATGGACTGACAGACTATGGTTTACAGAGCATCTTATAAACTCTCCTTTTCCATGACCTAAACAGTGAGATACATGGAACTTCTTATAACAAGGCAATGATGGATTCAAACATATTTAGCTATATATGGACAATGGCTTTTAAATTGGTAATGCACTAATGAACAAAGGAAAATCAACTCTGTACTTAATGGAATATGTCAATATTTTATCACACAAAAAGACAGTCTTAATAATTTTAGAAGCTGTAATATGTTTCATTTGTTGCCTTTTTTGATTATTTAGTTAACTTTCTAAACTTTAACATTATTTTCAGTAAATCATTTTGATGACATCGTTTTGAGTATGTTATTCATACATTTTAATTGTATAATAGTCAGTATATCACTTATACATTTTAATGACATCACTATTCTGTTTATAAACTATTGGTTATTGGAACACAGAAATATTTATATCACTCTAGATACCGTATGCATAAGAATCAAATAACTGCATTGGCACTGGCAAGAAATAATCATTTCATCTTATTATTTTTTATAATGCTTCAATCCTGCAAGCATATGCATGCATATACATTTAGTCAAATTGACATTTTCAAAAAAGTAGCTCAAAGTCAGAAACATAGTTATACAGATCTATCTTTTTATATATGAATTAAAACTTGTTTATTTGGAGTTATAAGAATTCTGAACAAATGAAAGCCAAGCACTGTAAGCGCAAAATATGCATTTGAACAAAAAACTGGACATAGAAATGCTGTAAACACTGGACATAACAAAGCCCAAAGAACCCTCAAATTATATATGAATTTTGTTGAACAAAACATTATGTAAGACACAGTGAAGTTCTTCATAATATCAGATATTTTGTTATAAATGGAGTTTAGTGCATGACTCTGTACAATGCACATTCAGCTGCAACAGTGAAAAGCCAACTCTGTTGTCTCCTCAGCAGATTTGTGTTTATACTTTGTGTTCACCTTATATCAAAAAAACAGTACAGAATAAAATCTGAAAAAAAATCTGTTGTTCCACATTGCACTGACAAATTTTGTTATGTTATCACCATTCAATTTCACACAAAAGAGCAAAGAACCAGATTGCTGTGGATATTGCAATGACAAATCTGGGTCTATATGGACGCATTTTCCAGTCTGGGTCTGCACTGATGACTTCATGCTAACAACCAGATATGTTGTGGCATATTGTACTGACAAATCTGGATCTATGTTGTGTTTACCTGATGACATTATGCAATACTGCAGAACCAAAATTTGTTATTGCATACAATCTGTTAAAGTGCAAAACCTGACAACTGATCAATGATATCTTAATGGGAGGTAACTCCTACACGTAAATTAAACTGCTCTCCAGGTGATAAAAAAAATGTCAAAATCTGCACAAGCTGTTTGACACTGGTGTCAGCCTAATTTTGAAATGCAAGTTCTGTTTTTTTAGATGACAATATATGATTTATGAAAATATCAAGAACTTTACTATTAAAGCAATCCATTTGCATGCTCAATCTTTAAAATTTTTGCCCTATTTTATTACTTGTGGAAAATTCTCTCAAAAACAAGGTTACTAGATCAACAGCATTTCTACAAAACATGTTAATTTATGTGATGTGGTGATTTACCTCAATTTTTTAATTGAACTTTCAATCCCATTAACATTCCTATGACTAAATTAAGGCAATAAATTTCATATGCAGGAGTTTAATATTTGTCGTTTAATATTCTAAAATATTAACACAGGAGAATATTAATCTTAAGATAACTGATAAGACAAAAATAAACACAATGTTGTACCTACATGAAACAGGATAAAGCCCCCATCTTCTAGTGCATATGTGCAGATAAACATACATCCTGGACTACTGACATGGAATGTGAATGATTAACTAATTATTATTGTAATAACATCCCAAATAAACAATCACAGTCAAGTAGACTAAAGCTGTTTTGAACGAAAGATTTGAATTTCCCAATGCTTAATGCCAGCATTAAGCTAATGCGACATAGGTTTGTTAAGCTGACTTTGAGCTGAAGCTCTGACTTTTCATCATGCTTATTTCCTGTTCTGTGCTATTTCCACATCTGCTTGATAAAGGTGACCCTCATTCCGGTAATTTTGTGCCATAATCTGCCCATCTGATGATTGGACAGTGTAATTACTTTCGATTCCAACGTAATTTTCTTGATCAGGTTCAGATTCAAAACTCTCTGAAGTTACATCTTTCATGAGAAGTTTTTCCTTCATGGATCTGCGAGCTCGGTAAGAGGTAGAGAAAGCATTGCCATTGGTGTGGGAATTCAATGATAATGTCTCTGGACTGAATCTTGTGCCACGGAGGTGTATTCTGAAATAGATAAAGAATCTTTTCTTTTCAAAATAATTGTATGATAACTTGTCTCATGCATCCATGCAAATTTATACAGCAATATTTTAACCTTGACACTGACAAATCTGTCATGACCAAAGTAGGGCTGGCATGACTGCTTTACATATTCACCTACAAATAAGGTCCAACTGCAAACAACATAAATCCTTATAATGTACCATAAGATCTAGGTCTATATTGCTTATTCCACTCATTACTCCTCACAAATTACAAAGACACAGACCCAACTTATAAGTGAATTGATTATTGGTAATTGATTAATCAATCAATAGTGATAAAACTGATTTTTCCTAAGAAAAGTGTGCATAGACAATCTATGCTTTAGAAAGACATATTACCACCAGGAAAAAAACAAACAATTTCTCATTTATCTCAGAACAACAGAAAACTTTTAAAAAAAAACGAATGGAGGTAAGCAATAATTGTCAATGCTCTCAACTAAAGACAGCAGGATATTGTGGATTTAATTCAGTTCTTACCTGGTGCTAAACTTTTGCTACACAGTCTCTTCAAGAGATGATGTGTCATAGCACATACATGCAGTGAACGACAAGGTTCAATATGGACCCATAAATAATGTGAAATTAACAGCTATTTTTATTCCTAAATAGGCCTGTATTAAAAAAAAAATATTCAACTTTTACCAGATTTCCACCTCTTTGAATTCCTCTAAAACTAACAGTTCATTCAAGAACACATTTTCGGATTTATTTACAGAAAATGCTTTTGTAACCATCTGACGGCCTGCATGTAAGTTTTATAAATGTTCTTGTTTGTGCTTATCACTAATGAGCAGAAAAATGAAGGCAAAACCTGTTTCTTAGTACACCTGTCATTTTCATCATAACTTTAGGCTTAATTCAAAGTAACAACGAACTTGATTTTATGCTTTTTAAAACAAAATTAATATTCTAATGGCAATTGCCTATTGTATGGGAGAATGTACGTTTTTCTTGTTCTGTTTCTTGTTGTATTTTCAGACATTTTTCAGCACAAGCTGTAAAATTTGGATGATAGAAGCTAAATATAGACGTGCACTAAGGAATGAAGTTCACAGCAACAACAAGAAAGAGGCAGGCAGTGAAGCTATTTTTGACTAAAATGTTCTGTTAAAAAGGATTGATGGTAAGAAATAAAATCCACATGTATTTTTTCATTACCATAATCATATTAAGTTGCATTTTTTATTTATATTCTATGAATTCAAATATACTGGCACTCAGACAAATAAAGTCATCAGATGAATAATAATCATACATTTAAGTTATGAAATCAGAACTGGATTCATTAAAAATATCATTATTATTCATTTGTTTCAATTTCATGAATAGCTTTAAATTATCATCTGTAGTCTTGAATTAAAATATATCATCAAGCTACTGGCATATCTTAACATGTTCAGTTGTAGCAATTTTCTAAAAAATATTTTTTGAAGAGGAGTCTTGTACACTTTGTTTAGTCTAAAATAAGATGCGTATCAAGGAAGCTTTGGTTATATATCTTACCCTAATGAACCTTACTAGGCCACTTCTTTGCTTGTATATAGTAAATTATCAACACTTCATGTAAGCAGACCGATGGTGTAAAGGCAAAACAATTTCCAGTTTAGTAATAATGTATCAGACAGTAGCTATTTGAGCCCAACCACAGCCTTTTTTCTTGCAAAATTGTTATATTTATTATCTTTTTTTCCCTTTTTTAAAAATATAAATGTCTATTTATTTTGCCTTCTGTAATACATGCATATTCTGTTCATACTATTTCTTTATTTCTGTCTTATTTTCTGTTTGTTACATATTTCTTATGAATAACTCAAACTGTTATCTATCCAATGGTTTGAAATGGTTTAAATACAATTCTTTAAGTATTTTCTTAAAAAGAAAAAGCTATTTCAACTGGTTGCTTACATGTTAATGTGGGCAAAAAATGCTGGGGATGAGGGTGGGGTAGAGTTTTGATGGCACATTATAAATATTAATATCATACCGAGGAAGTGGCAGCTAAGTGCCATTTTCAATGATACACTGAGACAGCCAGCCTGAATTTTGGCATGCATCAATAATATTGAGTAAACTTTTAAGCTTGTCTGGAATGACCATATTTATATTATATTCCCACAATAAGACCAAGAAGCCACCCTAACAAATCTGTCAAAAGGTGGGCTTTTGATCAGAAATAGATATCCAAATAAAATATTTGCCAGTTGATTTTATTTTAAATTGTGGGTGTGCTTATCATTGGGCATGAGTTCTCAATCATATATATAAAGTAAGAATGATTATTATCTTTATCATCATCATTATTATTATTATTATTATTAAGCATGCTTTTCTTTGCCAGATATACATGTGCAGATTGAAATAATGACCTACTTATGTAGCATGAATCCGTAGTTAGTAGCATATAAGCAAATGAAAATTTAATGACAGAAAAATGCCCATAATGCAAATAAATAATTTAGCTAGCTGAGACATTACATAATTACATGTATACTGAAAGTTTGCCAGATATTCAAATCTGATGTCCACCAACTAGATGACCTAACTATACACTTAATCAGTCACTCCAGCACTGACTGAACCAAATATAATTTAAATTGATATTAATTCTGACTATCTTTCGCTAACTTTTCGGTATTAATTTATATCAATTAATATCGCAATAAATGTCAAAATACTTTGATTTTATGCTGTATCCTAGTCTAACAAGTAGTATTGGTTATCTCAGATAATTGGATTATTTGCCTGATCACAAGGTGCAGCCACTGCTTGTAATTAATATTAAAGCAATTGTTTATCATTATTGATTGAAATTTGCAATGTATGTGCACTAAACTGCATTGGGAATATAAGCAACTGCAAATCATACATCTGCAAAAGAATGTACCACTCTGAAACAACTCTGACCATTTGTGTTCCCATTTACTGTTTATACTTGTTGTAGGTTGAGTCAAACTGCTCAGATCATGATCTGCCATTGCATAATACAATGATATCTCTAGTTCTATGCTGTTTATTAGGCATAAACAGTAGGGGAAAAAAGGAGATACCCTGATCTACCTGTGCATTATGTGACAGCAGATCAGGGTCTGTGTGGTTTGCAGTTGGACTCAAGTGATAAGTATATAAAGCCTATTAGGAGTAATAGGAGAATTTTGCTGCAGATAAAGATTTAGCAGAAGGATTAGTGGACATGTGGAAGAATGTCAATGTATTCATAACAGAATATATCGACTCTACCAACCTTTAATTGCCAATTGTGTATTTTGACTTGTGGAGAAGTATTCTACAAGGAAAATACACTGATTGTTAGGTTATATTTTTAGAGAAATTGAAAAGATAAATGCTGAATGCCGAAAGATAATGAAACATGTTACAATGTTTTCTGTCCTTTTTTTAAAATTATTTTTTAACAAAATATTATGAGAGACAAGTGCTCTGACAAGTGTTCTTAAAGATCCCAGTGTCTAATTCTGCTTCTCATTAAGAAGCCCTGTAACAGACATTCATAAACTTCAACAGTATGGACTATGATGATTATGCTGGCAAATCATGCCAGACAGAAACTACTAGCATTATCAGCACTTAAACTTTTTTGACCTAAAGGTATACAAATGATTCATCTGAATGCAGCAACAAATGCTGAAAATACGTGACCCATGAAAACTTTTACACAACATTAAAATTGTTCACAATCATGCATAAGCTCTTTGCTTAGACAGGTGAGACAAACGAGAGAAACTTCCTGGATATCAGTGTGTACACTTGTTACAGCTCTATGATCTTTGTAAGTAACAGAAAGAAGCAAAACCAACTAGATTTTTTGCAATATTTAAATTCCCAAAGTTAAAGATAAACTTACAATATTTTGATATAAATCCAAAATAATTTTAAAAGATTATACACAATTCAAAAGAATTAAATGTTCTGAATGAATTCCAGGTCCTCAAACATACTTATATACCAAAAGTATCCATGCTGATACATGGCACTGTTCAAAACTCCTTTAAATAAATCCACAATAATCCCAGAATAATATTTTAGGCCAGAGTCAATAAGCACTTTGTAATTACAATGAATAATCAAAACAAATGTTTCCTCTCAAATTATATCTAAACACATCTTCAGATTGATATTAAACAAAAACAGGAAATAAAAATGAAATAATTGTCCTTATATGCACCCATATGGCTCTACACTGAAATATTTTCCTATTCAATATGTAGCCTATATCACAATACCTCACTGCAACAGAACCTACCTGAATGAACCATCCAATTGGAAATCACCCAAAATTTGTAAACAGGTTCATTATCTTGAATGATTTTTAAGACTTGTCACCAATTTATAGCTACTATGCAATCTATAGGATTGCACCAAAAGTAAAAAAAAACAAAACAATACTGATATACATAACAAGCTATAGACCCTTAGTAATATTATCTTAGACTTTCACCTGCATGCAGCCAGTTCTACATGACTTTCAAAAACATCAACACAAAACTTTTAACAAGATTCATCAAATTCTCAAGCAGGTGAGAGAGGCAGGACAAGAGCTCCTATCAATGAAGATAACTTAAATGCAGCAACCTTCAAAACCTTTAAAGCAAAACTTAAAACATAGTTGACACAGCTACTGTTGATGCCATTTGCAGAAAGGTGGATACTATCTTTCACCTTACTTACACAGCTGAAACAAAATCTAGAATTATTATTAATAATGTTATCAGTTTAGGCAAAACTGCTTTCCTTAATGGCTTGTGAAACAAAGCACATATATGTATAAAGGGAACCCTACCTCTGTACAATAAAGATGGTGATCACTATCACAGCTGACAATCCATCAATTGTTACCCAAAGAATAAGATAGCTCTGTGGAGGCTGAAATGATCAATAAATCGATAAAAGACAAATTAAAACAGTTTAAAAGAATCTACAAAAATGGGTAAAGTTTAATGCAAATGAATAATGATAATTAAAATTCTGTGTACTAAGAACACGAGTTGCATCATTATAAGATGTTCTAAAATAAATAAGGTCATGAATAGCCTCCTGAAGATTGTTCTGTGGTTTATTATGTTTACCTTGTCAATGACTCGTATTTTGCAGATGTTTCACTGAAACTCATCCACACCCACCCACTCACACACATATAGTAACTGTTATCTTGAAAATGGGACTGATTCACTGCTGTCTGAAAATAATTACTTGGTATCTAAGATAAGACTGTTTCTCCTTTTCATTCTCATCCAATTTCTCCTTTAACTTCTGAGTGTATAACCATTTCTAATATTCCTGAGAGATAAGTTTTTCATGCTGGCTACCAGCACCATTTTCAGGATAAATATAACCCCATACAAATCTGGCCATCCATTCATGGGTAATAGTGACAACAAAATTTTCAAGACTGCCTTCATGGCATCTACAGTGGATGTAAGACTGGAACAATTTACAATATGTACTAACAAAATCTCACTAGATGTTTTTTTATTGATTTTCAATATGGTCACCATGGTGACCTTATTGGATGTGAGAGCAGTGCTATTTTCATTTAGAATTAACTAGTATTCATAAAAAGTTTTCAGGTGAAAATTCCATGTCAATATATTTTCTGTTTAGGAGGAGTTGCAATAGGCAAATTTTAAAAATGTCTGCCATGATTTCCATTATATTTGTCAGATGGCACCATTTTTATTCAGAATCACCAGTCATCATACAACAGTGCTTTAGTGAAAACTCTATTTCTGGAGGAATAGCGACAACAATATTTTATAGATGGCCATCACAGTGGCCATACTGCATTGGGATCAGCACCAATTGTATTTTGTACCAAACATAAAAAGTCTTCTTGTTATAAGTGTCATGTCAAGATGCCTTTCTGAATGTCATATTGGCATCAATTTCATTTAGAACCACCAGACATCATACATTTTTTTTGGTGAAAACATTATGTTGATATAAGACAAGATAGGCTGCATAGTCGATATATCTAAATTAAAATATAAATATAAAATAAAAGTATTCAAGCATAGAAGATCATAGATATGTACAAATATACCAACACATCTACAACAATGAATTATATCCAGCATTGTTAGGACGAGTAGCAATATGATTTTCCTGATGACAAATGTGACAGCCATATCTGATGTCCATGTATTGACATTATCATTTAGGACCAACTAGACTTTGAGATGAGACTGTGTGTAATTGTCTTATTAGTTTAACATCAGAGATATAAAAACATGTGCTACTGGACAGATGGACAATGGATGGATGATGAACAATGGGCAAAAGGTCATCCAGTAAGCTCCTGTTTTCTATTACAATTTGAGCTAAAAATGGCAGTCAGTATGGATATAATATTAAATATAATGTAAAACTTTATCTTCATTTGCATATCATATAACAGAGGATAACATTTTTGCCTGAAAAATGACATCATTTACAGAACCAGCAATCTCCCCTTGATCTCTCCCTGTCCCTGGTAACATAATTAATAACTTAATATCTGTTCAAAGTAGCTCCTTTAAAGTACAGACATTTATTTGGCATTATTGTGGAGTCAAGTCATGTAGTCAGCATGGTTTCTTGGGTCTACCTGACCCCATTTGGCACCAAGCCTCCAGAGTCTTCACTCAGAAAGCAATGTGATCACCACCTAATGTAGGTATAATGATACAATGGTTGAAGTGTTGGATTCATGACAAGAAGGTTGCAGGTTCAATTTCCACCATATGATCAGCCTGGATCATCATTAATATGTATGGTTCTTGTTCATAAAAAAACTCAAATGAGATCATCATGATACCAAGCTTACATGGAAATCTGATCAAAATCTGCTCAGAAAATGGTTTCAACAATTGTTCACAAGCACAACCAATCAGATGCAAAGACCAGTAAATTCAGCTCACAACTGAACTCAACCTAACATACCAGGTCGGATCAAGTTCTGACTATAAATATGGAGCGATCACCAATTTAGACGATCAAATGCAATATCACCCCAATAACATGCATGGGATATCATTCATAACTGAATTCTTATGAGATAATGATGTTATTATCTTAAATACCATATCTAACTAAATTCTGATTGGAAGTATAACAAATAACACGAAGTTTCTGTATAACAGTAAATTTGGCTGCAAATAAAGTAGTACATATAATCAGTGTAAATAATATGCATTTTTATGCATATTTGAACTAATTGTGAGTCTGGAGGGTTGGTATTAGTGAAAATATGCATAAAAATTTGGGAATTTTGAGCACAATTAGTGACACTAAGGACACTAACTCCATCCACTTCAATGGTCAGCACTGCATTATATGAAAATCCCCCCAAAAAACTTAAACATATCATTTACATTGATTATATGTACTACTTTATTTGCAGCCAAATTTACTGATATACAGAAACTTTGTGTTATTTGTTATGATATGATGCTGTGGCAGTCTTGAACTTCCTCACTCTGGCTATAGTATATTTGTTTTCAAAGCAGTTTAGACTTCTTGCCTGTTGGTTAATCTTAGTGACTAAATTTTTGCAAATTTTCACACCTAAGGAGGCAATAAAGGAAATAATCTTTCACTGTCACTGATTTAAAACTGAGAAAGACGAGTTATGATCAACAAGAAAGTTCAAAAACAATGCTTCAGCATTGGTAACATGCAGGACTTGAGTAGGTAGCTTAAAAAACTCTAAAACTGAAATCTGCTGGGAGTGCTATAGCAGTGTGCTTTTTCACATCATTCTACAACATGCATACAGGGGTTAGTATTATTGCTTACTTGTAAGCAACCAATGCACACTCCCAATTATACGATTTGCAGCCCACTACTGTTCAAAAAGCATAATGTATGTTGATGTTTGATGGCTAAATGCTTGGCCAAATTTTGGTGTACTCCAATCTATTCTTCACTTTTTGTGAAATACAAATTTTTTTCCTTAGAAGTGAAAACATTTTAATTGCAGTGTAGCTCAATTATGAAATGGTATTAATCCATAAGATGAAACGTTGAACGAATACTGGTGTCGGTGCATGCATGGAAACTGGACTCAAGCAAATTACGATATATGCTAATTTGTCAATCTAAAACATTCCAACACCGTTATGTACTTTTTGCTACCAATGTGCTTCCTCACATTGTCTCTGCCACCATGACCAGTGGTAAAATTTGTGGGACACTGTGCAAAAAGCATGATGTACATCGATGTTTGATGACTGAATGCATGGCCAATTTATTTCTTTTTCCTTGGTGGTGAAGACATTTTGAAGATGCGATGCCGAATGGTAATTCAAATCAGTGATGGTGGCGCAAGCGCTGTGAAAAATTCCAGTTAGACCCTGTGTATTTTTTCAAACGCATTTGTAGCACTACTCTGATACATATATATTAAAAGAAGCTAAATTATTTGTTACTGGGCCAATTATACAAAATTGGCTATAATTCTACCAATATCGTGACTAGCAGTACTGGACCATTTCGGCAACTGCCGATATCATAACTAGCACTTAATGGGAAAATTTAAAATAACTAAGAAATTGGGGAATTCGTTATTTTATGTGGCGTGAATCCATGAGTCACTGTAGAAAGTCATGACATTCATGTCAAGAATGTGAGGGTTGGCGGCTATGTACAGTTCTGGGTGATGTAAAACTATATACCTAACATTAGCATACAGCTATCTGATATTGGTCTGGACAACTGTAACAACATATATCGACTAACAGGACCAGACAACTGACTGGTACAGGTCTGAATACTGTAACAACATATAAATTCAGATGCCAAACAGGACTAGACAACTGACTGATATAGGTCTAGATACTACAACAATATATATCTACAGTGGAACCCCGCTATAACACGATGATCGGGGTCCATAAAATTGGATTGTGTTAAAAGCGGGGTCACGTTAATGCGGGGTTTTACAATATTTAACTTTTTTTGAGAACATATATGTGTATACATGTACAATGATCAAAAGTCGGCTTATCATCAGATGAATATTAGCTGAAATGCATTAAGATATATTCAAAATAATCGATGGTTAATATATTTATAGGTTATTACTGTGCATTAAAAACATTTACTAATTTTTCTTTGTTTGAACGATAATACAGATTGACCGATAATACAAGACTATCGCTATATCATGAAAAGTGTATCAACACCGTATGCTACCATGCCGTCGTGGCATGCAGTTCGTCCATAATGGATGTAATTTCACTGATAATCATACAGATTTAAATATTCAATAATTTTGTAATAGTCTGAATTCGTCGTGTAAAATATAGGATGAACAAAATATCGAAACCATTTACTTGCCATCTGCAGCTATTCCCGGGTCTACATACGGTGTCTGTACAAATTTCATACAGCTAAAATTTTATCATATGTGACAACTGCAAGAATAATTAACAATCAACGCACGATTTCAGCGTGCAAATAACTTTTATTTCAGATTTTGTGAACATATAAAGAAACGTGAAAACTGCTAAATTAATCGTTGCGCAAAGTGCAAAGTCAGTGTGGTTCCAAATTTAAATGTCATCATTTCTTGAAAAATATATCCAATGACGTTTGCTTTTTTGCCGCAAACTGTTGGGTTCTAGCAAAGTCAAGAATGTTTCTTAATTGAAGGACTTTGACGCTGTCAACATATTGTGTTTCCAGCCACCTTAAACTTGCTTCTAAATGTACTATTGCTTCAGACACTTTTGGTGGGGGAGTTGGGGTGCCATCATCATCGTTATCATTATCATCACTGTTTTCAGGTTCGGATTGTGCAGCTTCATTCTTCCTGCTGACATTTGTAACAATTTTGTCATCTGATATGTGTTCGTATATAGGGCAGATGTCATCTACTGAATACCAGTTAAGGATATCATGATGACTGTGCTCGTATTTTTTGAGTGCTTCTTCTGCTAAACGTACGTCGTCTTCAGTGAATCCTGTAAATTCAAGCTCATCGTCACTATCATTTTGTGTCGAGGGCATAAAAGCTGGCCCAAGATCCTTTATCCAGCATCGTTCAATGCAGCGTGCAGTGATAGCATCCCAGGCTTTACCTCCAAGGTGACATACTTCTTTTAAGTTGAGTAATGCCAATGAATTGTCGACGGATGCGTTATTATCTGCTACCATTCCCTTTATCATTTCACGGCGATAATTTTGTTTAAATATGGAAATTATGCCTTGGTCAAGTGGCTGGATTTCTGACGTAGTGTTTTTCGGGAGGTACGAAACTTTGATCTTGCCATCAGTGCTGACAAAAAGATTTTCTGCTGGGGGATGGGCAGGGCAATTATCCAGCAGGAGGAGAGCTTTTTCCTCCAGCTTGAGTTTTCATAAATGAGCCCGAACATCTGGAACGAATGTTTTGTGAAACCAGGTGTCAAATATGGAGCTATTCATCCAAGCATTCTTGCTGTTAGTGTACTGAAATGGAAGTGCCTTCATATTTACATGATGAAAACATCTGGGAGCTTTCAATTTTCCAATCATCAGAGGTCTGACTTTGTGGCTGCCAGACTTGTTAACACAAAATAAGAGAGTCACTCTGTCCTTCCTCTTCTTGAAACCTTCTTGTTTGTGACTGTCAGTCTTGGTTGCAAGGGTGCGATCGGGTAACATTTTATAACATAAACCAGTCTCATCGCAGTTGTAAACTTGGTCGGCTGTGTAGCAACCGTCCTCCAGCAACTTTTTAAGCCTAATTGGGTAGGAATTGGCAGCCTTTTTGTCAGCGGAGCGGATTTCCCAAGACACAAGAACTTGGCTGAGAGCATGCCTTTTCTTGAATCTGTCTAGCCAACCATTACTCGGCTTAAATTTGAAATCATCTCCATTGATATGGCGATCAAATTTATCTGCTTGTGCTTTCAGAATTGGGCCAGAAATTGGAACAAGTAAACCAGTTTCCTCTTCAAGAATGATGGGTAGACTACGAAGCTTTCCTTCATCTGTTTTCCACCCTCGCAAAGTGTATTCGCTGATTTCTAGATCTCTGGCAAGTTGAGTTTGTTGTTTACACTTCTTTCGTTGATCTGGGGCATACAGTTTCTCTTTAGCAGAAAATGACTTGAGTTTTTGAATTTGTTTTTCCATAACAGTAAAATATTTTTTTATATAAGCAAACAACGTACACAGATAAAGCTCGATAACTACGTAATGAAGGCCTGCAATGGTTACAAATCACTTTTTATATAAAACAAAATTAAGCTGAACAGATGTACAAGTTCATGCCCTTTTAGTTTACAGATAATAAAGTGGTTATTATTTACTTTCAACTGTGTGTTGTTTGATCACACCACCTAGCATGGCATACATGTTGGCGGCTTTCGTCCTCTGATGTTTATCAAATTGTGCGACTCTTGTATCAACCATAGCTTTGTCTGCTGCTTGGCTGTGATTGCAGTTAAAGCAACAACTGTATACAGAATTCATGTAAGACAATCACAAAGACGATTTACTGGCTTTACTCATGGACCCGTCATAAGTAACACTTCCGATAATGTTTACTTTGGCTTAACAATTCAAAAACCTAATGAAACCAGTTTTCTCTTCTAGAGTAGAATATGGAGCTTCACCACAACCTGTTCAAATTGATAAATTTCAGAAGCCAAGCACTGTACACAATATTTCTCGTACATTATATATATCGTATTATTTTAGAATTCATACACGATCACTTCTCCAAAATCATTTTAAGAACCTGGATAAATTGTTAAGTTCTGATCGTTTATTATGTTTTTTATTAAAAGTCATACGCGAATTCTTCCACCAAATTGCAATAAACGTTTTACACACTATTTCTCGTATGTTAAAGAAATATTTTCACGGTCCGATAAAAATACACGTAAATGAATTTCAAATTTTAGGAACCATGCCACGATCATATTATTTTAAAAGTCACAACTAATCTCATGCCCCAAATGAAGTTAATTTCTTGTTTTGTTTTCTTTTTTTTTTTTTTTTAAACTTTTCTCCAATTTTTTTTTCTCCATGTGTGAATGAATATACAAAATTTTAGGAGCCATGCTACAATCGCATTATATCCGAAATCGCATTACGGCAGGGCGCATTATAGCGGGGTTCCACTGTACTTGATGTCAAACAGGAGCAGACAATGGACTGATACAGGTCTAGACACTGTGACAAAATATGTCTACCAAATGCCAAACAGGATGATATAAATGACTTAAATGGTTTGGATTCTGTTACAACATACACCTACCATATGCCAAACAGGAGCAGACAACTGACTAAGTTCATGCACCATGTTACTTGTCACCATATCCACTCCAGCACACCAGTACAGGGAATAAATTAATGAAGAGTCCACCATATAGATAATAGTGCTGATGTTCTGCTTCTTGTATTCACTGAAACAATAAATACCTCAAGTTAATCAAATTTAATTAAACTTTTAATTTGGACATAAATATCTATTACCAGGTACAAGATAAAATTCCCTTTCTCCATGATCTAACCATTATCATTTTAAGAAAATAACCATTTCAAGGTTCCTCAATTTGTTTTGTATCTTAATCCTTTTGTCCAATTCTTAAATGCATTATGTCAGGATGTCTATTTGTCCAGTACTGAAAGGCATTTATATCAGGATGTTTAATTGTCCAATACTGAAAGGCATTTATGTCAGGATATTTAATTGTCCAATATTGAAAAGCATATTTTATTTTCTCAAAGCTGTGGTCAAATTCTGTTCAAGAGCTTTCTAAAATAACAATGTTTAAATATTTTTCTATTTTTAGTAACCATGGCCATATTGGATGGCAGATTATTATCATCTGCATAAATTTTAAACTCTTTATAATTTGCTGCTTTCTTTGAAAAGTTAGGAATGTTGAAACAAGTGTTCTGAAAAGTTTTGCTCTTATAGTAACTCTGGCCATATCTGATGGCAGATGGTCATCATTTGTTCAAATATAAATGTCCTTCATGCCAAGAATCTGACAAATTTAGTCAAATTAGGTTGAATGGTTTTCTAGAAGTTGTTTAAAGATTAGTTTTATTTTAATTGACAATGGCCCTAAAGGCTTTAATGTAGTTTTCAAAGTTAGCAAAATTCTGTTAATCAGGTTTTTTGAGAAGCAGTTTAAAGGCATTTCTATTTAAAGTACTAGCAGTCATTTAACAATGGTTTGGCATCATTTAAAAAAATTTAAAGGTCTTGTTTCCAGGATGCTTTCTCCATATTTGCTTCAATTCTGTTCTGAGGATTTTGAAAAGTTATTTAATATTTTTCTGTTTTTGTCATGGCAGCATTTCTGATAGTAGTTTGGCATAATATATACAAAATGGAGAGACATAAATGCCATCTGATAAATTTGGCTGAACTCTGTTTAGCAATTTTAGAGAAAAGGAAGGTGTTGACCAACAGCACATAATTCATGGACACACGACAGACAATGAACAACAGATGTAGCACCATACCAGAAGCTCATGTGTAGCTTACAAAATGTTCTCAGTCATAAAATGGCTAACAACTTATCTTGGTTTGCAAGTTGTTACAAATGACTGCAAGTAAAAGATTTCCTGCAGATGAACTGCCTTCTAGTCAAATACAGTTTCAGTTCAAGCTGGCTACACTTTACTCCTTTGCTGTTGTCATCCAACAAAACTACCTGTGTTAACAGACAAGCTATATTATTTATTCCTCAATCTAATCACTAGGACAAGTTCCCCACCACCCTGACACATAATGTACAATTAAGCCACAATCACAGGTATGAAATAAAATATGATGTATTTGGTTTTCAAAAACTCTGACAAAAACTTAAATTTGATGATTATACTGCCTTGATATCGCCCCTTGGAAAAGTACTATGTATATCTTAACTACATATGAGTAAGAATTTTGTTTCTTTTTGTGATTCCACCAAGCATTATTTGTCTCACCTTTCCTTCATTTCCTTATTGCCCATTCTGAAGCAAACAACTATTATTATCTCCAATTACTACCAAGGTTTTCTCACATTGCCAACTAATATTGTTAAGATTTTCCTGGTAGAATGCCCATGTGAAATATCTTCATCCAAAGTCATCTCTATTTATTATCTTAAGTAACATAACAATGGCAAAAGCATTTTGATTGGTACATTACTATTATGACTTGTTTTAATGACTTGATTATATACATGACTTTATGCAGTTTGATATTTCTCTATTATTATGATTTCACATCATTTGATATTTTTATGTCAGTTTAATTTCAGAATTTTAGGCTATCAGTGTTTTAATCACATTCCCATGTTTACATTTCTGTTTAAAACAAATCTGTGTATGTGTGTGTGTGATCTGGATTTTTAACATATTTTTTTAAAAATTTTCAGTCATATCATTATGATGTCTGCAATGTGGCAGTTTATAGCAATGTATAGCAGTGAGGCATCATGCCACAGACATATAGCATCATGCCCCACCCAATCTCATTATCCTGACACCAGGCTAACCATTCCTAACACTAACCTCTTAATGATATGTGCAAAATGAGGCAGCTGCTAGTACATTTTCAGACCTGCCAACCCTAACAAGATCGTCTCAGTATGGCAACTGATTTTTTTTTCTGTAAGTTTGACCAGTTTTCAGTAGGGTGTAACAAAATAACACGTATTGCTATTGTCAAGTTGGAAAACATTTAAAAAAGTTCAGTATTCCAAACTGTTGCATAGATGGCAAGCATTATGTTTATCTGAAAAGTTTGTAAAGTACACATGAAGTACACATAAACCTTATTAACATCTAGCACATATGCAATAACTTCAGTTCCATACCCTTTTAGCTATCTCTCAACTTGATGTAATTCTTGGAAATTTTTCTTTTTCATTTCCCATGATGGCAATTGTAATTACCACCACATGACATACTCAAATCAACACCTGATGTCCAATAAATATAATTGTGCCCTTCCTGCTTTTATTCCGAACATTCTGAATATTCCTTTTTATTCTTCTGTACGGATTATTATAACGTTTTTAAGAGGCTTATTTTTTTTTTTATCTTCATCAATTGGCTGCTGGAATGATGCCATATTTAAGTTTTTTTTAATAATCAACACATTGATCATGCTGATGCTTTGCATGGAAAAATATGTACAGTTTATAAGCTTCTGAGGTAAAACTATAAAGTTAGCCTAGTTCTCTAATTCCACTAAAGGTAATATTCAAATCATGAATGAGCCAATTATCTGGATTTTACTGCAACAATCATATTTTGCTAGTTTTTCATTTTATTTTGTTAAGTCTGTATTTTATGGGTCATTTTCATGAGACATGGCAAAATTGTAGGGGATGGCAGGTCTGTATTTGTATGTCTTTGGTATGAGAATGACTTGGCTAGGGTTTAAACCCATGACCTCATGTATCTGAGGCAAAGGCTCTAAACACTTAGGCCACTGGAGTGGTGCTTGTTGTTGTTGTAGGGCCTGTATTAATGGTGGAGGAAGGACCATGGAAAACCCTGGAAAGAACCACCAACACATAAAAAGCTACTGGCAAGCTTTCTCACATACCCATATTGACCTCTTTTATGCTTAAGGCCTGCATTTTATAAATGTGAAAACAATCATCAACCGAGCCTCATTCCTCTCCACAAAACCAATACTTCTCATGCGGAATGTCTCTATTCCACACTATCCTTATGTTGGATTCTCCTATCACACAATATCCTCAGATGGGATTTCCCTATTCCACACAATTACATTTAATAGATTCTAATGATCCTCACTCAATCTGCTTAAGACTGATGTCCATTGGCTGCACGTTCATGTTCTGTATCCCATTCTCCTTCAAGGTTTCAAATGGTAGAAGGACCGCTGACACCAAAGTAAAATTGTTCGGAATGTCTGGCCGTGATCTGTTCAACCAGTAAATCTGGATATCGAAGAAGAGATAAATGTTACAAATTGTAATTGATAAAATATATTAGTATAAACACATCAATTGTCAAACCTGGTTATTAAAAAACAGATAAATGTTAAGAGTTGTCATTGATGAGAAAGAAAATTTTTAAGCAAATTATGTTTCTCCAAGAACACTTACATTATGAGTATTAGCCTGCTGAAATCAAAATACTAAGAGATGCCATCTCTAGTTGTATAACACTTATTATTATGATGGTCATGTGGCTGTGGTGGGGTCTTGGTTGGGATGGCAGAAAGACTACAGGCTTATTCCATATTTGACAGCTAATTATGACGTCAAAAGAATTAAACTTTTTCTAACAATTCAGTTGGACTCAGATTATATACCTGATTCATACTCAGTGAATAATTCTAAAATTGATGTGTTTATTTTGGAGCCATGTTCCTCCATCACATTCAAGATGTGAATAGACCAAAGGTGAAATAAGAACAATTGCATCTTAAATTACTACCATGGCAATTTTAAATGTTATTTAATATGAGACTTTAATGCCAGTACTCATAGCTTCAGTGATTTGGGGGTTAAAAAATGAATTTATTCTCAAACAACTCAATTTGGTACAGATTACACTGTTTTTTTTAATGATACTGAGAATTCTTGATGTGTAAAATTTGCACAAGAAATGAACAACATTAGGAAATTGATACCACTTGGGAAAAACTGATAGAAATACACAGAAATAATGATAGTATCGTAATGGGGGCAAATCTTTGCAAAACATAAATAGGCTCTCTCCACTTGATGGAAAAAGGGGGGTATGCACACCAGTGAAATTGGTGTGATCGGATGGAGTGAAACCTTCAAATAGTCCTCACCTATTTCATTTATTCTAACCCAGGTTCATTTCTAACAAATGGGTATGCGGTGATATAATTTAATTTTTGGAGAGAGAAAGTAAGACGTAAAGTTCTAAAAGTAGAATGACAGAGAGAAGAAAAAGAAAGATAGCTCATTTCATTAAAGTGAAATTTTTACTTACTGAAATCAAGAGACAAAGATGAAATTCCAGTGAAAATAATAAGGTTTATTGAAAGTAATAATTAATTGAATAAATGGAGGTCATGTTTTAGGTAGATGGAGACTAAACTTAAGAAGAAAATTAGGACAGTATAAATATCAGATAATAGATGTAATTAATGGGGCCAAGCTGAATTTCTTGCCATCTTAAATGCCAAAACAAACCAAATGATTATATCATCTCAACTGAATTAACCTCGAAACCGCAAATGATTCCGTCCATTGGACCATTCAGAAAGCATATATAAAAACTAAAATGTGTACACGCGCCATAGCCAGACTATACTACATGCGCAGAGAGTGGATGCATGTGCTGACCAGTAAAAATGGTCTGACCTGAACAGAGCCTAAGTAAACATTTCATGTAGAAAAGATTGGGGGAGGTAACTTTGAATTTCATTGTAAATAGGTCCAAAATTAGCCATGTTGTATATTAAAGAACTATTTCAATTAAATTACACATTAAATTTCCATCCATCATCACATTATTATTTAAATGGAACATGTGGTTACAATATGCGTGCTGGTTCTATAACTTTGTAAAATACATCTCATACAACTATTCTGTTGTTTCTAACAACACTCTGTAAGATGGTAATAATATTTGCACACATGAAGTTGACCTACTTTTTACTTTAGTTCCTTGCTAGCTAATAGTTTTAGATTTTTTAACAAAACCAAGCACATTTTAACCTCTTACATGATCACAAATATTTGAATTGTTAGAAAATAGAAGTTACAATTTTATTAAAAATATTGGTACCAGTAAAACTAAAGGAGATGGTAAAAAGGAATCAGGATAAACAGATTAGTAGTAAATAATCCATATATCAGAATAATATCTAGCATTTGTTTCATAAATTTCATCATTAGTTAATAATACTGCTCCAAAATGTTGTATACAAGATAACAGTAATCAAATTTGTAATAAATATACCATATAATGGCTTGGAACTAAGTGCCAAAGTGTCTGCAGAAAATATCAACATCCTCAAAATATACATAGGCATAACCAAACACAAACAGGACAAATTTTATCCATCTTGCTTTGATTTTAAACATTTCAGTCAGTTTCTTATGTTTAATGTCATTCAATTTTTGCACATAGAGAGCATGTACTTCATTTGGTAATACACCTACACAATATCAAAGTTAGTCTCATTATTTTTTTGTTGCCATAGTGGTTCTGCCAACTAGAGATCTACACACAATTATGTTGTATGGGGATTCTCTATTGTTCCCTGTGAGCATTAATATGTTGATTGTTTCTGAATTTAATACGATCCTCCTACTTTGTGTACAAATATTATTCTGTGCTGAGAACTTGCTTTCATTGCATGCTGTCTTAAACGCATACGCACAACTAGCTTGAACAGTGACTGTTCTTTATGGTTGTGCAGTTTTCAATATCTCACAGGTATGGCCCCATGGGTATTCTAACTTTGATATCTCTGTTCCAAACAGAAAAGTTTTCACTAATATGAACTCTGCCAAAGATTCACTTCCTTGAATCAGTGCTTTGCTGCATCTTATGCCAGATTTTTCTCTTCCATAATGCTGTATTGGGGTCTTAAGGCCAACATTCCTATAATCTGCTTATTCTGACATGGGTATCTTAAATAAATGTAACTGTTTCCTGTCCATCCATCAATTTTCGGCTCAAAATCACCTACTGGCATTTCCAGTGGCATTTTCCCAATGTTCAACAGACTGATACAAATGAAATTCATTGTCATCATTGTTATCACCAGCCAGTATCTGCCGGCTGAAAACATTTGACGACAAACCCTGTTGCGATTCAGCCATTTGTTTCCAGTTTGGCCCTTATTTGAAACATGCAACTGTAAAACTTCCATGATAAAAGTAAGTTTAACACTGCCATAAAATACTTGTTCCAGGGCCCAATGAACCAAACAAATATCTAGCTATTTTAATGTTTGCCTTCCTGAATCTGGATGTCATGACTGGCAGCGTGAATTATGTTGTAAAATGTGCTTTTAAGTTAAAAGTTGAATAAAAAATTGCATACTGCGCAAAGCACGTTCTACATCCACAATGTTTACGTGATTTGCAGAACACATATCACTGTTTGAAAAGTACCCAAATTCGTACAAATTAGGTGCACTCGCATGTACTGGCATCATTTTGTAACCCAATGTTAGACCACTAGGAGGGGGTTAGATTTTAAATGCGATTTTAAATGCGATTTTATTCATTTTTTTCCTAACATCCCCACCAGTGATTTCTCATTTTGTTAACACAACCCACAACAGATAGTGTTTAGGTGTTGGTGTTTATGATTTTTAATGTAGCTTTACAAAATTTTCAGTCATATCGCTACGATGTCTGGAGTGTGGCAGTTTATAGTGATGTCTAGCTATGGGGCATCATGCCGCAGACATGTAGCATTTTGTCCCACCCAGTCACATTATCCTGACACCAGGCCAACTAGTCCTAACACTAACCTCTTAATGCTGAGCGTCAAGCAAGGCAGCTGTTTTGCAAGTCTTTGGTATGACTCGACCGGGAATCGAACCCATGACCTCCCGTAACCCACAACAGAAGTGATTTTCCTAATCAACCATCCACTATAAGAATCAAAATACTTTGAAACACAACCTCCTACAGAAGTTTTTATGAAGTGTTGTCCCAAGGGGTCGGATATATGTTTTACTAGAACAGCCCTCAGTTATATGGTGCATTTTCACAACATATTTTTGGTACCCTCCATGGCTCCTATGTTAGTATTGTGTGATCTTTTGAAAGGAAGTATTTATGAGCATTTCCTACCTGCTCATGTGGAACAGATGAATTTATAATCTCCTCTATTATCCTATGGATAGTAATATCATAGAAGGGATGATCAATGTGTGGTTGCATAACATCAAACATTAAGTTCAGTTTGTTCTCCTTCACCACCTGGAGAAGCTCACTAAATAGTGCCACCGTCTGATTGGCATACTGAGATTTCTGTTCTTCTGAAAGACTTCCAATATTGTGTGGATTTGTCTACAAAACATAGAAAGAACAATATTAAACTGAGCTTACTTCAAACTGGAAAATGATAAAGGACAAAATTTTTAAAACAAATGCTGAATTTTCATATCAAAAGTGACTTTCATAAACCCAGTAACAAAGGCTTCTGCACACTTTGACAAGGTCTTTACTAATGTTGTACAAGGTAATTTTCTGGTTTTGTATGCCACAAAAAAGTAGAAATTCTGCAAATTCATTTACAAAGTTTGCCAAACAAAATGTTACAGAGAATGTACAAAATAATATTTAGTATCCTACTGCACTGATTATAGCATGTTGGAGATTGTGATTCCATAAATAACCAATAGAATTGACAATTGTCAAATTCTGATTTTCATTCAGTATAAAGAAGTAATAATAAAATAAATGCTGGAATGCATCTCCAATATATTTTCCTCTCAATATCTAGTATTCTTCATATCAATTCCTGCTAATGCTATCTAAATTTTAGATGAGCAGCATGTTCACATACTTCACATAAAGAACTCAACTAAAAGCATGTGAAGAACTTTTAAAATGTACTAAAGTAATGCAAAATAATTTAAATTTTAACATTTAGTCAAAAGCTGTTATGTTTATGGTTATTGCTGGAAGTTCAGTTCATGCTTTATTATGACATATTTGATCAATATATTCTATCAGGACAAAATCCAGATATTTCATGTAGACTTGAAATGACAGTACTTGATGACCATTGTAACCTTCAGTGAAAACCATACAACTGAATGCACCCTGAATTAGTATTGGTCACTAAGTCACCTGATCCATTCTAAAAGGCATCATTAATGTCTTGATAATTCAAGACGCAGTCTGGGTTGTAAGTTTGCATTTTCCATTGTTCACAAAATATCACACCAAATTTAAATAAAAATTCCTCAAATGGACTGATGCTCTACTGTTCCAAAAGAATTTCAAGGAATCAAAGGTAAAATAATTTCTTTATTTTGACTGTTGAGTGCTCAATCTGTGTATGATATTCTTAAGCAATTACAAGATTTGCAAACTACCCACTCTGGCAACCATATAAATATCATGCTCAATCTCATTTTGTTTATGTAATTGATTAAACTGTTAATTGTTACATATGGGGGCTCATGTTGTTATATTCTATATCTCTGCTCAGATCTTTGTTATTCCATCCATTAATTTCACATCTTATTGTACTGTCAACTTGATCGAGGCAGTAACACTGTGGTCAATCATCTCTTAGATAGATAACCAAATCATCATAAGGAGTGGGAGATCACACATCTTCCCACCTCCTGACAATATGTTGTAGAGTTGTATTGTACCTATGCAAATTACTGGCCAAAATATTATGGTGCTAAAGCGCTTACCATTACGGATCAATGCCATCTCAGCTCTGTCTGTGTGGGTTTGAGTCTCATATTTAGCTAATGTGGTTATGTGAGAAAGCTTGCCATTTGCTTCTTGCGGGTCGGTGGTTCTTTCCGGGGTTTTCCCAGGTTCTTCATCTAGCATTTATACTGTCAATCATGTATAGTCTATTTTGTGCTGAAAATGGCATTAAACCCTTCAACAATGATAAAAATATTATGGTACTAACTAAAAGTAACTGTTCCAAAAATTGTAAAATTGAATTGTAACAAAGTTTTAAATCCTTACATATTAATGTAAACATGCACTACAAAATGATAAAATATAAAAGGTAAAAATGTTAACATTCTGAAAATGTATAAAAAAAGAAGTCAAATATAAGACGTGCAAAATCCATAAAAGATGTCAAAATTTATCATATAAACTTCATGCCTTTAAAAGATTCAAGTTTTCTCAGGTGATGATACATCATCATACAGTTTCTTCACGCAGTTGAGATCAAAATGTTTCTAGCTCACAATATGGAAATTGACGCACTCAGCACATGTGTTCCACTGTCAGTTGTCCCTGACATGGAATTATTCAAGTTGAGGTTCATCTTTCTGGAGGTACACCATTTTCAACTCGGCCAATTAGACATCATATGAAGTCTTGCAGAGAAATTCTCATATCTTCCGTTCAGGAGTAAAGACAGTTAAGACTTTCAAAGTGACAGTTATCCTGGCCATATTGGAGATCTGTGCAATTCCATTTTTACTAAGGACCAAACAAACATTATAAGAAGACAAAACCTCATGTCAGTACAACTTCTAATTCTGGCAGCATCACGATAACAAGATATTCAAGATGGCTATTGCCGTGTGCAAACTGGACCTCTTGGCTGTGAATACCCTACATCAGTAGGATTTTCCCTTCAGGTACAGCAGCAATAATAGGATTTTCATTACGGACACCATCACTCAGGTCACAATTATTCCAGATCAGTACCCATGAATGTAGTCCCAAGCTATTTTTTAAAGCATTTTTTTCCACTCTCATTTTGGTGGCATTTTTGGTATTGATTTAAAAGTAATTGTTTTTCTTTCAAATATGAACATTATGGTGTGGTTGTTTGTGTGTTTTTTGGTGACAGTGCACAGTAAGTAATCAAGCAATGATGCTGGAAGTGAAATCCACAACCCAATGTATATTACTTTGTTTACAGTCCAACCTCTCATAAAAATGCTGGATAACCTATGACAATAACTTCAATATTAGTTCATCTTGGGAGGTACTTTATATATTAACTTAAGATTTAGTAGGATTTGGACTATGTGGAATGTTCAGTATGGAGAAACAAAAGCAGAGACTATATCATAAATATAATTATGATTATCTTCATTTAGGACCAACATGACCATGAAATGAATGTGAGTGTAGAAATTTATGACAATCCTTGAAGTGGTTTAGAATGGGTAGTGACAAGTAATATCTAACAGACAGAGAGACTAAGGACAGCGGGCCATTCCACATATTGTTCTGGTCTATAACCAATAGAGCTTAAATCCACAATTAGCTCCAAACCACAGTAAAGTGAATGTGCAACAAGAGAGCCAAGTGGGCCTAAGATTGCTTACCTCACTGATGTCAAAAGAATCAGGCCAAGAAATCTGGGTCAGTAGCATATTTTCTGTTACAATTTTTCCAGTGCTGTTAACTCCATAGGTTTTATTGTCTGTTTATTTTATGTAGCTTCATCCATATTTGATGGTATCTCGGGATCATTTTTCAATACCAAAAAGCTCCTTATCCCGGAATTCTTTATGTCAATGTTGGGGAATTAAGTTTAGCATTCTTATTTTAGATAAAGCTTCAAAGTTTTATCTCTTTTCAGTAATTGAAAGCATATTTGATGGCAAAAGAGTGTCTTTTTTATATATCTGAAAGGTATTCTAGCAAGGAAATTTTCTGTCAATATTGGTCCCAAAAAAGTTACTGAAGTTTTACAATTTTTAGTAACAGAAAGCATGTCTGACGTTCTTCATTTTTTAATAACAGTAGCTATATTGTCTGTTTTTATAAAACTTTAAGAGTTTCATGACAAGATGCTCTCTGTCAATTCAATGGTTTTAAGAAGTTATTTAAAGGGTTAACAATGATTTAAACATTAAACAATGGTCATACCTGATTGTGGACCAACACCATTTTATAGAAACTAGAAACAATTTCATGCCAGAGTAGTTTCTGTCAAATGATAATCAGTTGGTTTGTTGAAGTTATTAAAAAATTTTTTATATTTTCAGTAACAGTGACCATATTTGACAGTGAATTGGTATGACTTGTATCAGCTTGAAATGCCTTTATGCAAGTATGCTCCGTGCCGAGTTTGGTTGAAACTGACCAGGATGATTTTGAAAAGTTAAAAATAGTAGTTTTGACATGTATCAAACAGATTTTTTTGAATTTTGCAAAAGGTAGCCATATTTGAGGGCAAATATGCATCATCTAAAGTTAAAAGGTCTATACTGCAGAATGCTTTCTGTCAAATCTAATCAAAATATTTTCAGTGGTTCTGAAAAACAAGTTCTTTAAAGGTTTTTCTTTTTTTAGTATTGGAGGCCCTATTTAAGTTCGGTTGTAATTGGTCTTGCGGTTTTTGAGCAAAAGCTGACACTAACAATTGTTGATGGCAGCTAGATGTTGTATTCTGGTCACTGTATGATGGACAAAAAAGCAAGAATATAAGCTCACTTGGATTTACAGTTTGGAGAACTAAAACTGCTTATTTTGTTCAGGCATTGCCGGAGCACTGAATGAAATCCAGGTCAACACACAAGTAGGAGACTTAAAGGGCAAAGCACTTACTAAAGCTGAATCTGTTCCCAATAATTTTAAATACAATAACCCCTATCAATAACAATCTGCTCACATCTGTAATAACAAATGTGAATTCTTTTCTATAGCATATTTTACAGCATGTTTTTCCAGATTTATGTTTTATGTTTGTTGAACAGTCTCTAATTTCACAATATCTACTTGTTTTATATAACCATTCCTCTCATCCAAGTTTCCTTATTTCACTATCATGTATCTTCACTCCATTTTTAAAACGTCTTACTGACTACATCCTTCCTTACTTTCACCACTGGGGCTTGTAATATACTTGCCAATCAAAGTACAGCATATGCATTAAAACATACTTAAGATTTCGGTTGTGTGTGATATATGTTATAGACCCCTGTAACCATCACCATTCTGTAAAAGCATAGAACAATTAAGTACTTCATGCTGAATGTCTTCCAATGAAAACCGACAAAAGTAAAGTTTTGATGACAAACTGGTCAATCAGGGAAAACTAGTTTCATAGAAGTATACAGTTTCTGGCAAGCACAGACTAAAGTACATTAAAGAAAACAGTGTACTAGTAAACTGGATTTGTGACTGGAATATGCAGAATACCAATGTAAACATGGAATAAGAAAACAAAGACTGAGATGTGGAAAGTAAAAACTGCAGTTGTTAAAATATTCACCACATCACACCATATCACTGATATAGAGCTCAGTTTTTTGATTACTTGTTCAAAATTTTTAAAATGGTTTATCTAGTCTGTTTGGCAAATTAAACAAGTACCTTTGTAAAGTTAAATCAGTTTACACATTGTTTCTTTATATAAGACTGCCATTATCAGTCTGCCATGTCTGTTTCTATTGATCTTTTAAGATCTGTTTTCAATGCAGAACTAAAAATAAAAAGAACTTGTATAAATGCATATTTTAGCATCAAATCAAAAATTAATTTCAAAAGAAAAAATTTCACTCAAAGTAAGGATTTATGAGAGAAAACACCAGTGCATAATGGGTTAAAACTATATCTACATGATGACAAGAAAAGGAACGGAAGAAGTCATATAATTGCAGTCCTCATCATGTAGAACAAATAACTTTTCAATATTATTTAAGGGCAAAAACTGATGACTTGGAAAATGCTAGCTCCAGCCTCAACCAAGGCTTACTTTCAAACACATTCAGGTCTAATGATGATATAGAACTATTCAAAGGAGATGAATAAATGAAAAAAGACTCAAAACCTGGAAATTCTTAGAAATTCCATCAATATTTTTCCAATATCAATTATATTGATCACATAAAATATCTCCAATTAATGTGCAATAATAGTGAACAAATGAAGTGTACTAAGTGTTCAAAAAACAGACATGAGGATGCAAAAAGTAGACCTTACCCTATCTGTGAACATGTAATGAAACAAGCTGTACTTAATATTTTGGCTCTTGTATTAAACAATTGAGAACAATCCTAATATCATATTTCTCCTAAATGAATTAATTTCTTATTATTGTCATACCACAGAAAACTTTAAAAAATACATGTAATTCAAAAATATATGTAAAGCCATCACATCATCTTAATCACTTCAAAAAACTCTTAATTACTTCAAAAACTCTTAATTACTTCAAAAAACTTCAAAGATACGAAAACTGGACTGCGAAAGTTATTTTTTCATATTCTTTATAGTAAATTCTAAATAAACAAAAAATATTACAATTCAAAATGTGAATGGGAAATGAAAAAAGCCCAGCTTTATTTTAACTAAATGAAAATGATTTGTAGGTATGTCTTACCTCTAAAAACCATGACCCAGCATTCAGGCGTCTGAGCTGTGACATGTTGAGACTGGAAGGATCTGCATTTTGCAAGTTGGGAAAGACATGGGCAATGTTTGTTGTCCTTTTCAAAGACCGATCATGCATTAAGAATGGAATGCCATCATAACTGAAACAGAACAAGAGTTTATACGTTATGCTAGCAGTCTTTAAACATAAACTACAATTGACTAGGTAAAATGTTTATATATCCCATAAAAATGACAATTTCCATTATGTATATACTAGCATACTGTATAATTTGGACACTTTTTTATAATCACTGATTGCTGCACAGCTCTCTCTCATTATAGTGCAGTAATTGGGACCTATATCTGCCAACCACATTATGTAATGAATCAATATTTAATGAGAACCACATTATAAACTGAGCACTTCATGCTGTTTTATTTGAAACCATATAATAGTAAATTTGATAAAACAATTAATGTACAATGGTATAATATTTTGTGTTATATCCTGAAGTGCACTATAACAAAGAAACTCTTTAATGAGAACCATATTATAAACTGAGCACTTCAGGATGTTTTATTTGAAATCATATAATAGTAAATTTGATAAAACAATTAAAGTACAATGGTATAATATTTTGTGTTATATCCTGAAGTGCACTATAACAAAGAAACTCTGTAATGAGAACCGCATTATAAACTGAGCACTTCAGGATGTTTTATTTGAAATCATATAATAGTAAATTTGATAAAACAATTAAAGTACAATGGTATAATATTTTGTGTTATATCCTGAAGTGCACTATAACAAAGAAACTCTGTAATGAGAACCACATTATAAACTGAGCACTTCAGGATGTTTTATTTGAAATCGTATAATAGTAAATTTGATAAAACAAATAAAGTACAATGGTATAATATTTTGTGTTATATCCTGAAGTGCACTATAACAAAGAAACTCTGTAATGAGAACCACATTATAAACTGAGCACTTCAGGATGTTTTATTTGAAATCATATAATAGTAAATTTGATAAAACAATTAAAGTACAATGGTATCACAATAAAATAACTGATGCATCAAATGAATATATTTATTAACAGTTTGATCTTCTAAAGTTGAGCTTTTGGTGAGGTAGGACATCAAAAATGTAAAAAATATTCTAGATCCTTAATGGATTTCTTTGGGTGCAAATTTAGGCTACATTTTAGGCGTTACTACACTTTCTCACCCGATTTCTTACCATTGTTCATAAAACAGTGGACATGGCAAGTGTGTGTGTGTGTGTTTGAGTGATTTGGATTTTTAATGTAGTTTTAGCAATTTTTCAGTCATATCGCTACGCTGTCTGCAGTGACAGTTTATAGTAATGTATAGTACTGAGGCATCATGCCACACACATGCATCATATCCCACCCAGTTTCATTATCTAGACACTAACCTCATAATGCTGAGTGCCAAGCAAGCTGCTAATTCCATTTTTACAAGTCTTTGGTATGACTCAGCTGGGGCGGACATAGCAAGGATCTATGCAACAGACCTTTAATGTTTTCAAAGTGACGATAAAAATTACAATTAAAACTGACAGAAATGTATCACAGTACCTTCTTGCTTTGAAATCCCTGGCTTACAGCACAGAATAAAACTGGAAAAAAATATTAGCAAGAATTAGATTTTCCAAGTTGATATTTTCTCCACTTGTGAAAAAAAGTGTTATAAAAGGTTGCATTTAAACCCTATGTACAAGTGATGGTGGTAGCACTGACCTTATAAATACATCAGATTCTACACCAAAAGCCCCTTTATTAGCGGCAATGGAGAATGCTATCACAGTGTTCTCTGGAGCAACCTGGAATGAATGAATGAAGGAATGAACAAATGAATGAATGACTCTATAAAAAAAATTAAATTTAGTTACAGGAGATTTATACATTTGTTACTTTCAACACACACGATTCATTCATCTTGTAAAACCAAATCTTTTTTCCAAAATTAAAGTAAAGATGTGGTGCTAAGATGTAAGTTTTTGCCATGAACCTACAAGATACTTCTTTGAAGTACATGAAGTTTAACTGATTGGTCAGTATCAAGTTCATACATACATTACTCGTGTGATGACATAGTGTCATCAATGTTTGTTTTATTAGCGGATCTTAAATAAGACTATTTGGGTGCATGTGTCAAGTGCCTTGTGTATAGTGATTATGTGACGTATCATAAGTGTCAAAAAGATGTTTTAGTGGGGTTTAATACTCAATTTTATAATTCAGTCATAAAAGTACTTTCAAGACATCAGAAGTATTTTTCTGTTGTTGCCAATTTAGAGTTATTTGTTAATTAAGAATCATTTATATTCTCTGAAAATAAGTGCTTTGTCATCAAAGCTTTGAACAGAGACATTCAGCAGAAATTATTCAGAGTGCTAAAGTTGGAATATTCTTTTGTGATTCATAAAATTCAACGTGGAACTTTTGTCAATTCTTTTAAGATTCAAAACATTCAACGTGGCATTTTTGACATCAATACTTCATTCGGCTGATGTCATCATTCAACATCTTTGAACTTTGCCAGGATTCTAACTTGGATTTATTTAGGACATTTTAGTGATAGGACTTGTGTGTTTCAATTCTAGGAATGTTGTTTTTGGATTATATTCACAAACTGTAAGTCCTTTTTCATATTTTTTACTGTGTTTTGTAGGGAAATGAATTATTTTTGTTAAAATTTACAAAACTTGTTGGCTTCACTCTTTTCTTTGTTACTTTGAACAAGTCGAGATTTGTAACACTACCTATACCTTGGGTCTGGGGAAGAAAGATTAGAATCATATTTGAATCATAACCAGCTCTCCTTCTTATGGCAATACAGCCTATGGACACATGACTGCCATATTAGTTAAAGAAGATGATTAGTAAAATCTTCTAATATCAAAATTCACTGGGCTGCAGTCACATGACCCAACAAATTCAGGACTTGCTCGAGTAGAATCACAACTATGAAAGCTTCAATAATTTAGGTAAAGTCTCTGATACAGATGTAGGAAGCCATTAGTTTGTATAAATTATCAAATTTAGCTGATTTAGTGATGTAGACGCCAAGAACTTGTAAATTTTGATTATGTGAAATTGCCGCTATGATTGATCATGCGGCTTCACTGATTTGATAGTGAACAAGTTCTCTCAAGATTTTAAAGCACATACAAAATTAAAGGAATTCTACTGTATTTGCAAAACTATTTTTAAGAAATAAGATAAAAAAAGAGTTTATAATCTCTTTCACTTACCCCAGATGCTCCACGATGTGCAAATATTTTTGGTTTAGGAGGGAGATTCTTCTCTAAGACAACACACGGAGACTCAATAAACAAAGGTGAAATATACAGCCCACACATCACACTAATATATACAAAGAGCCAGAGCAGTTTCCACCCTGAAATGGGAAATAAATCAGTGAGAATCTGCACAATACAAATATTAAAATTTCTAGAATTTTAACTGATACTGTTTGGAATTTTTTTTTAAAAAAAAATTAGTTATAAGCTTAAAAAAACAAATGTGCAAATTATTTGTCAGCTAATAACTATTCTGTTCAACAACTATGCTGATAACTCCATACTACACAATTATAATTTTATTTCTCACATCCACATTCATACCCCAGCTATGGTCACATGTGAGCCATACACATACCATACATGTTGATTAAAATATGGTCTTGTTTTCATGATAAAATGAATAAGGTAAATCCAAACCAATGGAAATGAATAAAACTTTTAAAAACTTGCATAAAATTAATAATACATTCTACTGTGTTGTTCTGAAGCCATGTTGGTTGTGTACACAAAAAGTGTCTCATTGTAAAATGTATGGATTATATTTAATTTCTACTCAAATTTATTCCCCTTCATTCTCTGATGAATTTTAATAGGCAGAGTAATCAAACAGAATGGAATTCACATAGCCATAACTGTGTTTTGACAGGCAGAGTAATTGAATAGAATGAAATTCAAATAGACAGCTATGTTTTGACAGGTACAGTAACTAAATACAATGAAATTCATATAGCCATAACTGTGTTTTGACAGGCAGAGTAATTAAACAGAATGAAATTCAAATAGACATAGCTATGTTTTGACAGGCATGGTGACTAAATACAATGATATAGCCATAACTGTGTTTTGACAGGTAACAACATGGAATTCACATAGGCATAACTGTGTTTTAATTGGTGTAACTCTGGTTTGATGGGTTAGGTAACAAACCAGCATGGAAATCACACAGCCATAACTGTGTTTTTATGGTCTGGGTAATTAAACACTGGGAGTAACAGTATAGTGAGACAGGGGTGCAGCAATACAAATGATGTCAAGGGCATACCAGTGTTGGACCTGCTGTAATTTATCTTTTGACACAGGTGACATTTTGAAAAGCCTCAAATGTAAATTAAAATCTGTAACAATAATTATTTATGCATCCATTTACTGTACACTGTACATTTTTCTATCCACTAAAAATGTCACAAAATACAAATCCATAAAAATTACAATAATAATTTATAATCAACAAAGAAATTGCAGGACTATCACATAAGCTTGTTTGGTCTTCCATCAGTTAGGCCAGACAAATGCTAACTTAAACATAAACATACCACTGGGCACTCTACACACTGCATAGAATAACCAAAATTTAAGAACTAGATTTATAATTTGATCTCTTAATATCAGGGTCAATTCTGGACTCTAATATTGGGATGAAATGACTTCTCTCCAGGATTTATATCTTGTATAGCTGGTTAACTCCCACAAACAGCCCTGTTGTAACTTTCTTAAAGAAACAAGTCTACACAAAATTAAACAAGAGTACTGTGAATAGTAAATTATATGTCTTTTCCATGCCTAATTGCCATCTGCGTAGGCAATTATACAGCACGGCCAACTCTTTATTATTGACCAATGGGTCTCAATGACCTGGAACTTTGCTAAACGTATGCAGTCTACAACTAAATGTGCAGAAACAATTATTTTTTTATGTGACTATGACCATCAACTTTAACCTTCTAATGCCAAAATCTTTAGGATTTTTTATTACCCTACATGTAAGTCAGCCATAAAGTTTGGTCAATGACATTTCTTGAACAAAATTGTTCTGCAAAATCCTTTTTTGTGCATGTCACAATGATCCTGACCTTTGACAATATGATCCCTAAATCAAAATGTCTCTTCTGTATCTTAAGCCATCTATAAACTCTGGTAAAGGTACATAATCTAGGACTAAGTTATAGCACAAAAATTATTTTCCAGTCAGTGACCTTAACATTTGACCTTTTGAACCATATCAATAAAACTGCACCTAAATCCAACTGCAAGCCATACAGAAAGGTTAATCAAGCTCAGTTGTAGAACAAGTTTCTATGCAGAAATCATGTTCCCTTTTCTGTCAAATTGACCTTGATATCTGAACTTTCTGACCCATAACTGATAAACTTCTTCCTAAAAACAAATGCAAGTCATGCACAAAATTTAATCCAAATCTGTGATGAAAAAAACTATTGTTATCATGCAGAATTATATATTCTTTTCTGTCAACTGACCTAGACCTTTGGCCTTTCTAACCCCCAACTCACAGACATTTCCAACTGTGAGCCATGCACAAAGTTTAATCCAGATCAGTGATGTAAAATTAATGTCATCATGCACAAATCATTTTTTTTTTTACAATGACTCTTTAACTTTTACATTTTTACCTCAAAATCAATAGGCTTTTTCCTGACCCCAAATACAAGCCATCCACAAAGTTCTGTAATGCACATGGTGGAGAACTTGAACTACTGTGAGGAAATTAAAGAGTTAACACAGGGATGGATGGATAGACAGAAAACATAATAATATAATGCATTCCACCACATGGCGATTGTATAAAAAGTATGCAGCTAAGTTGGTGAAGTAGGCAGGTGATGGAACACATTATATTTAAGTTTATCATATTATCTGCTGAACAAGTACACACTTTTTGCCATTAAAATTATTCGACTTACACCCCAAATGTATTATATCATAAAAATACAGTATTCTAGACTAGCTCAATTGTAAACATTGCATGGTGAATAGTCTCATATAGAGTACCCTACCTTGTCACAAAAATAAGGGGGAGGGGGTTAAACAATATGAAAGGAGAGAAGGAAAGTGCCATTATTCAATATTTACATAGCACTTCAATATCCATTTTTGTCTTCCTGCTCAACTGTAAAACCCAGACTGAAATAAAAACTTTTAAAAAGTGCGGTCTCTAGCATTAATTTGTTGATTGTTTCTGAACTAATCTGCTCATTATCTGTGTATGAATACTATTCTGTACTGAGAACAACCTTTCATAGTGTGCTCCTTATCTGTGCATGAATACTATTCTGTACTGAGAACAATCTTTCATAGTCTGCTCCTTATCTGTGTATGAATACTATTCTGTACTGAGAACAACCTTTCATAGTCTGCTCATTATCTGTGTATGAATACTGTTCTGTACTGGGAACAACCTTTCATAGTCTGCTCATTATCTGTGTATGAATACTATTCTGTACTGAGAACAACCTTTCATAGTGTGCTCCTTATCTGTGCATGAATACTATTCTGTACTGAGAACAATCTTTCATAGTCTGCTCATTATCTGTGTATGAATATTGTTCTGTACTGGGAACAACCTTTCATAGTCTGCTCATTATCTGTGTAAGAATACTATTCTGTACTGAGAACAATCTTTCATAGTCTGCTCCTTATCTGTGTATGAATACTGTTCTGTACTGGGAACAACCTTTCATAGTCTGCTCATTATCTGTGTATGAATATTGTTCTGTACTGAGAACAACCTTTCATAGTCTGCTCCTTATCTGTGCATGAATACTATTCTGTACTGGGAACAACCTTTCATAGTCTGCTCATTATCTGTGTATGAATACTGTTCTGTACTGGGAACAACCTTTCATAGTCTGCTCATTATCTGTGTATGAATACTATTCTGTACTGAGAACAACTTTTCATAGTGTGCTCCTTATCTGTGCATGAATACTATTCTGTACTGAGAACAATCTTTCATAGTCTGCTCATTATCTGTGTATGAATACTATTCTGTACTGAGAACAATCTTTCATAGTCTGCTCCTTATCTGTGTATGAATATTGTTCTGTACTGGGAACAACCTTTCATAGTCTGCTCATTATCTGTGTATGAACACTATTCTGTACTGAGAACAATCTTTCATAGTCTGCTCCTTATCTGTGTATGAATACTGTTCTGTACTGGGAACAACCTTTCATAGTCTGCTCCTTATCTGTGTATGAATATTGTTCTGTACTGAAAATCACCTTTCTTAGTCTACAAACTGACAGGAGAATACATATTGCTAGCTCCACCACCAGAATCAAGTTTGAAAATTGTTCTTTGTGGTTGCTATGTACAATTTCCACAGCTCACAGATACTGCCTTATGGATACTTTTGTTCCAAAATGAGATACATCACTAATAAAAGCTCTACCAAAGTTTAATTTTCTTGAATTAGCACCCAGTTGAATATATTGCCAGATGATTGTACCATAATGTTATATTGTAATAAATCATTTCAAGTTCATTAACCCTTTCATCACTAAATAACTTTGTAGGCATAGAGTCCTCAACACTAAGTAACTTTGGAGTTGTAAAGCAAAATGACTTGTGGACTTTGAAACAACATAACTTAGCCAATGTTAAATATATCTGGCTGGATTAAGTGTCAAAATCAAGGTTAAAAATCAAATTTTATGATTAATTCAATAAAATGTGCATATCTATTACAATTGTTAAAAGGCAGGTACAAACAGGTAACAACAGGTAAAATACAATTATTTTATTACCTCTTAGAAATCTTAGAATGTTCTCAAAACTTGTTCAATTGACCCTAGATGTACTAGTGAATAATCACAGTAGCAACACAAGTCTTTCTTTCATGGTGTCTATAATATATAAAATTCTATAAAATGAACCAAAATGATCTCCAAGGTGAGATCTGTCCACAAACTTAAGTGACCTATATCGCCTCTGCCATGTTTGATCGTCGTATTGAAGTTCGTTAAACGGACAATTTTTCCAAACACTTCATCTGAATAGAATATTTGAAAATAATCGGAAGCTTTCCTGGAGCCATATAACTCTCGGGTGTGCCCAACTCTGTCAGAAAACTGAAATAAATCTCTTTGGTTTTTGGGATTCGTCCAAAAAAAAAAAACCACATGGAGCGTACAATTCCTATGGTTTAAACCTTCAAATTCATCTTCATCACTGTCACCCACAAGTGCATTCCATTGTTTCTCCATACATCTTCTCTAATTGTCAAACAAATTTATCAGGTCAGAATTATTTAAATCCTCCGAAAACTCTCCTCTAAAAATCCTTCAAACGCCGCCATTTTGGATACAAATTTCAGCATTCGGAAAACACGTTAAAAGTTCCTACTTTGTTCGTTATTTCTAGTTGTATACAAGCTAAACTCACGAGATAATCCAAATATAACATCCACATTACCAGATGGAAGTTATTAGAGGTACCCCGAAAGATATTTAGTCGGGTACTATAATGTTAAAAAGGAACACTGCCTTAGACTTGAAAACTCGGTCCATAGTGTTGACGAAGTAAATTCCCCTGACCGCATATGCGGTCTGCCGTGATGAAAGGGTTATTGCCATAGTTTAGTTGTTCAAAACAGATATTTTATTTAAATAAATAACTTAATTTCTTAATTTCATTTCTAGATTCTTATTTACTAGATTTATCTAAAATTTATGATAGGGCTATATGGTTTTGTAGCATATGATCACCCAGGGATAAATGGTGATGAAAAAATGAAAATGGCAAATTGTTTGTATTTTAATTGGGCTTGTTTATCTGCCTTTTCTAAATTTAATTTTGAAATATTGCTGAAATGAGGGGTTAACTGGCATGCCATTTGTTTTTGTTCATCCAGCATGTACCATTTTTGGGTTCAAAATCACTCACTGGCATCTACAGTAACACTTTCTCAGTTCCAATAATATATTTCCTAACTTTAAAAAGAAACTGCCTTCATCACTATGATCAGCCAATATTTGCCACATGAAACCATCATCTAAAGATGAACCAAGATGGAAATTACCCATTTGGGTATTCCAGATAGGTTGTATTATAAAAGCACATTTGTAAAACTTTCCTTAATGCAAGGCGCAAACTAAAACATGATGTTTTTTTACAGGCTACCAGCTATTGTCACAACAAGTACTTTAAGGGTGAACTGCTGAATAAAATTGCATACTGCACAGAGTACATTTTCATGACTTGGAAACGAATTTGCAGAAGGTCTCGGCCTCACCACTTTCCAAGTGTACAAATTCATACAAATTTTGTGCAAATCATTTGATTGTGCACCCTAGAAGCATCTCTGATAATAACAGTCAAATATCTGTGTTGTACCCAAACTTGAGTAAGGAGTAGAAAAAAAAATACCAAGTTAATTTGTACTCTAGGTCAATTTACTACCCAAAAATATGATGCATCAAAGGGCTCTAAGTACGGATTCAATTTTTTAAATCTTTAATCCAAGTTCTAATATTGTGTCTAGACAGCTTTGTAACTCTAAGGCCAGTTGTCTGTTTGTGTACCTGCAGTTTTAATACAACATGCAAGAATTCTAACAAAACAAAAGGTAACGACTTGCATGTCAATCACACACTTAAATCAAGCAGTAAAACTTATGACCTTGATTCAATTTTTTAAATCTTTAATCCAAGTTCTAATATTGTGTCTAGACAGCTTTGTAACTCTAAGGCCAGTTGTCTGTTTGTGTACCTGCAGTTTTAATACAACATGCAAGAATTCTAACAAAACAAAAGGTAACGACTTGCATGTCAATTCCACACTTAAATCAAGCAGTAAAACTTCTGACCTTGAGCACTAGGTTACAAAAGTGTGCATATATGTCTCAAAAATGAACTCTTGTTTCTTCAAAATACAATGTATCCAAAGTATAAAAAGAGTCCATGAATGAGTTATAGAAATTTTTAGAAAATTAAAAATAATTTTAATTTACAAAATTATTTCAGTAAAGATCTGATGTGATGCTATTCACTCATTCCACCAAAATCACCTCAGACAAAAAGATCACTTTGTTTTTTTTGCTTTCACCATAAAAATTTAAATGATGTACTTACCACAGTGAGATAAGGTAAAGTACTGCTGAACAATAATCCAAGTTAGGATTGTAATAGCAACAACCGCTCCAATCTGAATAAATGGAGCAGTTACCTGAAATATGCAGTACAAATTATCAGACAAGGTGAGAATTCTGGGACAAAAATTCTCCAAATTTAAAATAAGGTAAGGATAGATTTCCTTGAAATTACTGTATACAAACATTGACCACTTATTTATTTTCACTATTAAGCAAATTTTAAACAACTTTTTTTCAAAAGTATTAAGACATGAATTTTCAGGAAATGCCTTAGTATCGTTCAATGTATAATTTTAATTCATGCTATCTAATCTTACAGTTATAGAGTTTTCAAGTGATGTCCATTAATGACTTCTTTAGATAAGGGAATTTAGTGATATCCAGCAACTATATGGTCTTGCAAACTAAAGTATATTTTTTTGAACTAATAAAAACGTGAATTTTCAAATTAGAATATATACATGTACAAAATCATCAAATAATATATACAAAAATACAAGATTTATCTCTCTGATAAACATACCCGTAAAGAGAGGAAAATTACAGCCCATTCAGAAAACCACACTTCTGTGAATGTGGCAGTTAAGGCGATGCAGGCAGCAAGGAATAACAGAATGAACACAATATGACATAGATGAATATACAGCTGATGACCTTGCACAACATGACACAAGCTTAACAACTGCAAAAAGAAAACAAATTCAAAATAAAATTTGTGAATTTTATACAATCATTCATGGACATTATCATCAAAATATGTACTGATACCTGAAAATAGTTTTTTCATTAACCTCTGGTGTCAAACATGTTAATTTGATTCTCAAATCTAAGGTTAACTTATTGTGAGAAATGAGGAAAAGAGAGGTAGGGGCAGTGGGTTTCCACAAACTATTTGTACAGTAAAACCTCTCTTAAAAGACCACTGCTGTAAAATACACCTTGTTTTGAGAGACCAGATTAACAATGCACAGATTTATTAACTACACAATGCTATTACCTGGCATAAGAGAACAGATATTTTGAATGATCATATAAATTTAGCAGAAGGGTGGTCTTTCAAGACAGGTTATGCTGTAACTGTACAACTATTTCTACAGCAACTGCTAAAATTACTGGCATCTTCCAGATCTCATTCCAAATACAAACATTATTTCACTTTCTAAACTAAAATTTCTTATTTTATAAAGACAAAACTTTTGTCACCTATTTATTCAAAACCAATTACCAAAGAAACTGATCTATTTCAAATATCTATATATGTGTTTTGTCACATGTGGAATCAGTTCTTTGAAGCACTTTAATATACATGTATTTATTTGAATGACTTGCTTCATTTCTATGAATGCATTTCCTTTCAAGTTTTAGAATTAACAGGGGTCATGCTACCAGGCAAAGTTGGCTACTAAGTCACTTAAAAATTTTAAACAATGCCTTCTTGCTTTAGGAAAGTGAAAATGACTTTGCCCAGTGATTTTTTTAAAGATTTACACGAGAGTACTTAACAATTTTTCAGATGCTCCTTCAACTAAGCTCAAAGCTTGGTAGTTAACAGTGATATGTTATAGCCCAAGATGAAATATACTGCCAGCAGCAATAGCTAGCAGAGATATCAAATTTGTCAATAAACAAACTACATTCACAAGCAAGTTATCACTGTTCGATTTCTTAAGATATTATCAAATTATGCCAGACGCAATAGCTTGCAGTGATATCAAATTTGTCAATAAACAAACTCTACTACATTCACAAGCAAGTTATCACTGTCCGATTTCTGCAAGTTATTATTTGATGATGAAAACATACCAAATTGTGTTTAAAAACATATCAATATGAAAATAGCAATTTGTGTTTTCTGAAGAAAGAAAAGCGAAATGCACTTTTTAAATATCTATTTTTAAAAGATTTAAACTAATGTGTTTGCATTATTTTCTGTGCAAAATCGGTTTTAAATGTAATTGAACCTGTCAAGGGATTGTAATAGTGGACATCACTGTGTCTAGGAAGTCCCCTTCATTAGACTTACCCCTTCATAAAAATGTGTTTTTTTTTAAATCACTGGACATTTGTTTTTAAAGAAAATATTCAATTCATAGAAAGCAAAGTTTAAATTATTATGTGATATAAGATTTGGCCTAAAAAAAAATATATTGGTCAGAAACATATAGGGCAAGGCTATGTTATAGAATTCAGGAAGTATGGCATAATTAAGATTGTTTACTTACATCACTCTTTTTTGCAAATATACAAAAAAGGCATTCAAGCAAATAATATCTAACCAATGCATGACATTTTTTATGAGAAAGATGATTAAAGAAGTAGCAATAATAAGATTTTCAATGTGGCCATGTTTTTCTTTCTATTCAGAAGGAGCAGTGATAACAACAATTTTGTGATGGTTACTATGGTGGCAATACTGGATATCCAAGCAAATCATTTTCACCAACCAGATCATAGGATGAATCTGCATGCAAAGTTTCATAGCAACCATTCAAGTAGTTTGAGAGAAGCAGCAATAACAAACTTGCTAAATGATGGACCACTGCTGACAGACCATCTAATAATTTCTTCTGTCCAGTAAAGCTAAAAAGACAATTCAGCCGTACAAGTAGCTTTTATTTAAATTCATTATGATAATAGCAACTGAAACTGAAAAGTCTCATAGTGCCTTCTTACTTCACAAAATCTTGCTTATAGTATAGATCATTAACTTGTGACCCCCACCCCCCAAAACCCCAACTGACAGTACAAATAGGATTTTGCTTTGATGCATGAATTCTCTTCACTTACAGAAAAAATGAAAGTAGTAAGCAAAGTTATATTTGAACACTAGACTCTATACTAGATTGAAACATGAGTCCCTCAAATGTACTGATCTCTACAGGTATATAAAGAAAAGGCCACATGGCATACGTAATGTGAATTTATTTATGCGTCATGATTCATGACATGAAAAGACTGATACCAGAGTGGTATTAGAAACTATGTTCAACAAGAGTACAGAAATAGCATTCAATAAAACAATTGTGAGGATTTTTACGAACATCAGATTGGAACCATTTTTTTTTTAGGATTAACTAGATATCACAAGAAATCGTCTGACAAAAATTCCATATCAAACATAACTTTTCATGTACGAGGAGCAGCAACAATAATATTTTTTAAGATGATTGCAATGTACGTCATACAGCACATCAGATCAGCACCATTTTGATTTAGAAGCAACATGGCTTTAAAAAAAGTCTTTTGGTGAAAACCCTCTGATGATATGGTCATCCATTCTGGTGGAGTTGCAATATATTCAAAATGGCCATTGCGGCAGCCACACTGAATATCCATGCAGCACCATTTGGATTTAGAACTGACTAGTTCAGGGGATGAATGTGTGTGTGTAATGTTTCAATATAATCTTCCAAGAAGTTTAGGAGGAGTAGCAATAATAAACTTGTGCTGACAGACAGAATTGGATGGATGATGAACATTGGACAGCAGGTCATCTCATAAGCTCTTTTGGTCTTTGACCAGAAGAGCTCATATGAGAGTCCATCTTTTTTAATTGTATCATATCTTGAAGTTGATAGTATTTATATAATTAATCAAAATCAGTTGATTGAGGCAGGCAGATACCCATAATGATCTCTGAAGTGGCATATACTTTAAATGATCTTTAAAGATCACAGATACCCATAATGATCTTTAAAGATGACAGATACCCATAATGATCTTTAAAGATGACAGATACCCATAATGATCTGAAGATGACAAATACCCATAATGATCTCTGAAGATGGCAGATACTTATAATGATCTTTAAAGATCACAGATACTCATAATGATCTTTAAAGATGACAAATACCCATAATGATCTGAAGATGACAGATACCCATAATGATCTCTGAAGATGACATATACCCATAATGATCTGAAGATGACATATACCCATAATGATCTGAAGATGACATATACCCATAATGATCTGAAGATGACATATACCCATAATGATCTGAAGATGACAGATACCCATAATGATCTCTGAAGATGACATATACCCATAATGATCTTTAAAGATGACAGATACTCATAATGGTCTGAAGATGACATATACCCATAATGATCTGAAGATGACATATACCCATAATGATCTGAAGATGACATATACCCATAATGGTCTGAAGATGACATATACCCATAATGATCTGAAGATGACATATACCCATAATGATCTGAAGATGACATATACCCATAATGATCTCTGAAGATGACATATACCCATAATGATCTGAAGATGACAGATACCCATAATGATCTCTGAAGATGACAGATACCCATAATGATCTTTAAAGATGACAGATACCCGTAATGATCTCTGATGTTGTTGTAGGATTTAACCCTATTTTAAAGAGTAAGATAGGCTATACATGGTGACCAGTGTAAAACCACCTGCCCATGAGAAGATACCACATGCCCATGAGAAGATACCTGCAAGCTCTCACATGTACTCACATTGGCCAAGCCCAAGACTTGAACCCATGCAGACAGAGGTGAGATGGCAGTGATCTGTAACGTCGAGCACTTTAGACCACTTGGGGCCTCAATGATCTCTGAAGATAGCAGATATGGATAATGATCTCTAAAGATGACAGATACTAAAAATATATTCTCTAAAAAAGACAGATACCCATAATAATCTCTGAAGATGGCAGATACTCATAATGATCTCTAAATATGACTTATAACTATAATGATCTTTAAAGATGACTGATAAATATAATCTCTAAAGATGGCAGACACTATAAATATTCTCTAAAGATGGCAGATAAACTTAATGAACTTTAAAAATGACGGATACCCATAATGATCTCTGAAGATGACAGATACTCATAATGATCTCTGAAGATGACAGATACTCCTAATGATCTCTGAAGATGACAGATACTCATAATGATCTCTGAAGATGACAGATACCCATAATCATCTAGAAAGATGGAAGATACTCATAATGTGGTATTAGCAACCCCAGTCAGTGCCTATTCTGTACAGGTAAACTGGGTGAAAATCGGCTTTTTCTTATACTGTATGCGCTAAATTTGCATTAAAATCAATATTGATAACAACATTTTTATGAAATAAACTTTATTTAAAAGGCCTTTGAATTATCTACAAATGCATATAAAATTCATTAATAAAAACATGTTATTTAACCATATGGCCATGTAATCATCAATCAGTTAACAAAATTGTCGGCTTTCAGTTAATTGCCATTTCCTGTGTGCGCGAGTTGATACCAGTGTGTTTGTTTTGCAAATGTGGGTCATTAGATCCTCATGAATATTAATGGGAATTTGAATTATGAATGGCGAATGAATAACGTTTCCAATGGTGTTTTGAAAATTTGCATATGATGACCCTGTGCTGAGAAAATAGTTCCTAAAGTCTTGCTAATTTTTTTCAACTCACGAACATTATATTTACATTTTCAATATACCATTAGAAAGTACACATTCTAAGCTTTCTTTTGATACCAAATTTGTTTTTCGGAACGTATATTTAAGTACCCGCATTTAATTTTGAAAGTATGCAACTTACAAGTTGACCTCTATAAGACACATGCGCTAGGTCGCCATATTGGATCCACGAGAATAAACATAACTTCAATGTGAATAATTGACGATAACAAGACAAATGCTGTGATATATGTACACTGTTCGAGTGTTCTGTATTTGTAAGTAATTATTTTGTATTTTTTAAATATTTTTGTGAAATATAGCGTAAATTGTATCATATAAATGATCGTCCTGATGTTGACGTATATGTAGATTTAACAGGTTTACTCTTGAATTATTTTAGGTTTTTTTTCTTCTTCAAAACTTTTCTCTAAATACAAATTGATGTCAAATTGTATACAAATGATGTTTTAACATTTAAAAACAAAATTGCATATCTGTAAATGAAATTTAAATAAATTACTTGCAAATATAGGTAGAACAAATAGAGAATGAAAACGTGTTTTACAGATCTACATTTCGTACCATGATAAAGTACTGCTCAGTAATTTTATATGATGAACCACAGGAGTCTGCAGTTTTATCAATAAAGCACAACAAAATTTCTAACAACATGAAATCACCTTTACGTTATTTAAAAAATATTTAATAATACTGTAAAGGTAATTTCATGTTGTCAGAAATTTCATCGTGCTTTACTGATAAAACTGCAGACTCCTGTGGATGACCTATATATCTTTTTAAATATATATAGTTTTTTAACTGTTCCTAAAACATTTTTTTTTTTCATTTTCAGTGCAGAAATAGGAGATTATACTGGACCTTACTGCCAAAATGCAGTCATCAGTGTTGATACAATATCATCAAAATCTTGTATAATTATTCACAGACGGTCAAATGGAATTGTGATAGAAATTTTCAACTTGTATCAGAAAAATAATAGTACATTTGATGAATTTTGCAGATTCTGGACATCAGTGAACATTCTCAGAGCATAGAAAATTTGATGAACTGTTTACAATGTATGCCAATGTTTTCTTCTCAATTAAATGATGTGTTAACAAATATCTTGTCCAGTATCTCAATTGTCTGGTAGAAGAAAATTTTTTTTAACACCATATATTCTTCCATATACTGAAATCAAGTGGACAGTGTTTAATTTATTGCAAATATTTGAATTCTACAGGCAAAATTCTATAAGACTGCCAAGTTTCATGGAGATATCATGCTTAGATCAAAAGTTATGATAGAAATACTTATTTTATTAAATGTGTCAGGTCCGTGACTCAGAAGAATTAAACATACATTTATATAAGGCAAAAATTCACCGAAAAGCTAGTTTTTGCCAGTATTCAAATAGTCATAACTTTTTAACTAATCATCATATTTAAAAACTTAAAACTGTTCTGAAAAGGTCTGAATGAGCTCTATAAGAATCAACCATTAAAATGCAAATATGTTGACTTTGTAATTTTGACTAGGGTTGCTAGTGGTATAAGTTGACATAAATCTACTTTGCTAAAAATCAAACAATTTGAGAATTTAAGTTTCCTGCCACTAGTATTTTTGTGTCTCTATGGGAATTAGGATACAGGAGGTTGTACTTTTTCTACTTACCATTAAAACAGTAAAGTATGCAAATATTGCACAAATGCAGCCAAGTAATATGGTGTACCATGGCACCCAGTACCCAACCACCTGATACATAAACCTGAAAATGAGAATACTTTCTTTTAAAAATTGATATACATGACATCAATTTGCTATAAGAAACTGTAAGAAAGAATGAGTAAAACTATCTTGATAATAAAAGCAGGTCAATTCTAGGGATGCACAAATGTGGGAACCATGAAAATGCGTGCCCCTCCAAAATCAACAAAAATCATGAAATTGAACGCCATATCTGCAGACTTTACTTTCTGAAATTTTCCATAGATGCATTTGAAAATTCAAACTTGTTTTTCAAATGGATAAAGTCTCTTCAAAATCATTTCAATTTTCAGTTCTTTAACGAAACCTGTGACAAATCTATCTCTTTCAACAGAAATGCAGACAAACTGAATGAATTATCATCCTTCCAGATTCAACTGCAATGTTTCGTTTTTTTTAAAAAAAATATTTTTCTCCTAAATAAGTGTGAACCTTCAATACAACTTGTCAAACTATTTTTGTCATAAGCAATGAATTTACTTATCATATGCAGGTTTATTATTTGATTTGCTTTTGTACAGGTATATAATTACAGGCAGGCCTCATATACCTTTGGCAATTTAAATTCTATACAACAAAGAAATAAATTAACTCAAAATTGATACCTGGAGGATTAAAATCAAATCATATTATGTTAGCCTCTAATTGCCATTCATAAAGCCACAAACAACAATATATACAAGAATAAAGTTTGGCACTTTAGAAAAGTACCACAGAGAATATGACTGAAATATTTCCAATAAAATTTTTTTTTTATTTTCCGTATATGCAATTGATTCATATTAAACACCTCTATTCTTTACACTTATAAATGTGAAGGTCTGTGCTAAGAATGAACTAACAAGAACCTGTTAAAAAATGTCTTGATTACTTTGCCTTGAATAGTATATAAACCCAAAAATATGGCATAGATATTTTAGCAAGAAAACTAGGTCTCTACAACCACAATTTACTTTTTATGGTTGTTCATATAAGTGATAATGGGCATGCAAACATAAGACTTTTGATGTACATACTTTACCAAAGCAATTATGATTGCTGGATATCTGTACCTAAAATATGTTTCAAAACTCTATCCTGTTTAAAGTCACACTGATCTAAACTAAGAAAAAAATTATATCCGTAAAAGATTATTTCCATGTAAAAACACTCAACCTGTTTACTCATAAAGTATATGCATTGGTAAAACATTTTGACTTGCATATACAGAGTGAAAATTTAAATTTCATGCATTTTGTTAATTATTTTTGGCATTATCCTTTATAAATCAACTTGGATCCTGCACTTATTTGGGCTTATATGACAAGTCAGAGAAATATTTTCAGATTTGGCAAACTGATGATCACACTACCAATATTTTTAAGAGTCCAAAAATGTCTTAAGAAATTTTACCCCTGCATATTTTAAATAAAGAAAATTCAGAATTATGTCCTCTTGTCCATTTGTCTGTCAGTCCATAAATTCATCTGATGAATTTCCTGTGTGGGGCTGTTAGTAGGTGTGCACTGGTTTTAAAATTGTAATATGACCCTTGGTATACAGCTAAGAAGCAGGATCATTTTTTTTAATATTTCAATATTTTATGTATTTTGTAAGTGGAAATCTGAAAGAAGTGGAGATCTGAAAGTTGCTTTGTATTATTCTCAAGGTCAGTGTAGTAATATACTGCAATACATGATACAAAGTAGTGAATTTGGTGCCAAGGCAAACTGCCTTGCCCAAGGACACACAACTGCTGGTTTGATGGTAGGATTTGAACCCATACCCTTTTGGTCAGGAGTCCAACACACCAACAAATGTGCCACTGCAGCTACCACTAATGGATGTTTGGATTACAACCTCAGGTGTTCTAGTCTCAGGTTCAACCAATCAAGGTATGTGAAAAAGTTTGCCAGTAGCTTCTTGTGGGTCTGTGGTTCTTTCCGGGTTTTTTCCTGGTTCTTCCTCCACCATTTATACTGGTCACCATGAATAGCCTATTTTGTACTGAAAAATGGCAATAAGGGAAGGGGACTCCCTTCTGGGTCATAACCTGTAAACTGATGAGATTGCTGCCAGCCTATCACTATACATGTATATACTGTAGGTCTGAAGGGCCTGGGAAGACAAAATTAGCCATAAATACCATTCAGTCTGGGCTGTGTCATTAAAGAACTTTAACTTTGGCCCACAATATGGAAACTGTTTAGATTAACATCCCACAACCATGAATACATTTATGGATAGTTGAAAAATGCACTTGTGTATGTATGTATGTATGTATGTATGTATGTATGTATGTATGTATGTATGTATGTATGTATGTATGTATGTATGTATGTATGTATGTATGTATGTATGTATGCATGCATGCATGTATGTATGTATGTCTGTCTGTCTGTCTGTCTGTATGTCTGTATGTATGTATGTATGTATGTATGTATGTATGTATGTATGTATGTCTGTCTGTATGTCTGTATGTATGTATGTATGTATGCATGCATGTATGCATGTATGTGTGTGTGCATGTGTATGTATATATGTATGCATATATGTGTGTATGTATGCATGCATGCATGCATGCATGCATGCATGTATGTATGTATGTATGTATGTATGTATGTATGTATGTATGTATGTATGTATGTATGTATGTATGTATGTATGTTGTGTTTTATGGCACCAAAGGACAAATTTAAGTGTCTATGTAGTGTCAAAAAAAGGTTAAGCCTGAACGATGTAAAAATTAATTGTTCAAAATGTGTAGAAGTTAAACCTTTCCAAAATTGTAAAATTCAGTATAAGAAGAAACAAAATTACGGTCTTGCAATGTCACACCCTTTGTAGCACTCATTGCTTGGTTTGACACAGAGATTTGACACTGGTTTAGTTCAAGTTATTTTCTGCATCTCACTTTGAAATTTCATTCATCATCATGCTTTGGATTACACTGAATCTATGTTTAGCCAAAGCAATCATCTGGTGTGAAAACAATGCCACTGCCCACACACAAGAAATGAATCAAGATGTTTAAGGTCATTTGCTTTCGTAATTCCAATCAGCTTTATTATACTAATGAATCTAAATGGACACAGTCTTCAGATTTTAATGTACAGTATTTAGTATTCTGATTTTATTATGATTTAATCTGACATAATCAACCGATATGAATGTGATTGGTCTCCATGGAATTGATTGTTCTGCAACTTTTGATTCCAGGCTCCACCCTGTCTGTACACTACTGGCATTTTTTATAATTTTCAAGGAATGAAAATATAAATAATATTAAGTAAAATGACAAATTGTACAGTTTCTAAAAGGAATTTACATTTGTTTCTTGAATTTATTGGGTTGAGAGGAAATGGATGCTTAATAACAAATTCTTGAGTTGGTTTTCCTTAAATAAAGAATTTTTTCCCCATTACTCTCAACAAATCAAGAACTCTACTGGATCTCTATTTATTTTACTTAAAATAAACTGATATGTATAACACAATGTTACTTTTTTTGGGTAGAAAATATAACTTTTTTAACAAACATCTTTCATATATTTTTTTGTGGTGAATTCTCTATGTCGACTTTTTGCTCCATATATATTATCAAAACATATACATACATTGATGTCAGCTCTGATTCCATCTTTGCCATCACATAAATAGATACAAGGCTCATCAAATAAATATATAAAAGGCTCATCCTTTAATTATTTACCTTTGAGAGAGAGAGAGAGAGAGAGAGAGAGAGAGAGAGAGAGAGAGAGAGAGAGAGAGAGAGAGAGAGAGAGAGAGAGAGATTAGAGTGTGACCTTTTTGAGACAACTGAGGTATAATATGGCTACCAACTTGTCTCCTATAACATTAACAAGATAAAAAATTCATAACAAAAAAACATTTGCAAACATATATTCAGAAAAAGTTTATTTACTTACTGCACAAACCAGATCCTTAAAAGTGAAATGCCTGATTAATTAAACATATTGGGGGAAAATCCTGAATCAAAGATACAAATCTGAAATGGGAAGAGTACTTACTGATTGATGACATCGTAGTCATTAGCAGCAACAAGGGCATAATACAGATAAAAAGAGATAAACAAAAAAGTCAGCATCATCACTGTAAACCAGAAGTAATCCCTCTGAAAAAAAATAAAAAGTCTTTTTTATGTAAAGTTTTCATCAACAAAAGCAAAGTCTTGGGTCATGTTATTTTAGGCTATCATACATACTCTAACTTAAAACCTCCCACAGATTCTGATATGCAGAACAGATTCTATGCTGTTTTTACTACTGAATACTCCAAACAAACTGCACAAACCAAGATTTGCCAGTGCATTATATCATGGCAGATCTGGGTCTGTGCAGTTTGCAGTTGAACTAGTCTTAAAAGCAAGTATATACAGTAATACAATTAAATCTGTTTGGCAAAATTACCAAGCATTAAGAATAAAATGTGGTCTCTCAGTACAGGTGATGTATTATCAGGTCATCACACTGAGGAATGAAAATTGAACTGTACATGTACTTAATAAATCTACTCTCTTATGACAGTTGGTCTTCCAAACAGTGATCCTTCAAATTAGCTTTTCCTGAAATGCAAAGATTAACTTGAAATGAAGATGCAAAAGAGAACAAATAATTCTTTTTGTCTTTTCAGCTTCTGCCAAAAAGATAAATATTCAGAGCAGTTAATTCACAATAATTTAAATGATAATGAATATCCACCCAGCTGGAAAAGCCAACTGTTTTGAGATGAAATGCATAGCTTACTGGTACATGCAATTCATATACTCTTTGTGGGATTAAATCATTTTTGGAGGCAACTATCTCAAAACAAAATATTACTAGCCTTCAGATGAGGGTGGTCTCTCAAAAAAGTTTCTACATGAATTAAAAATTCATTATTAAAATTTAATGTTGTACCTTAATTTAAAAAAAGGCAGAATACAGTTTCCTATGAAAGCGCTTCATGTGGATTATGTCATTCTTGAGCTTTAGAAGACAAAATTGCTCAGTGGTTGGGCAGCAACTCATCTGTATTTGTTCTGTGTCACTAATCAATTACAAATTGAACCATCTGATCCATTTTTTCAAAGCCTACATTAATGGATAGCATAATAAAGCATTTTTCCTGCAATGGTTGTGGCAGTGAAAGTGTTTTTCAATTGGACTTGCAATTAATTTCAAAATAGTTTATGTGATAAGAATGAATATCAATACAGAATGAAGTACAGTAAAACCCACTAGAAAGGTCAATTGTCTTGAGATACAGTGTACAAAAAAGTGTTTTCATTTGCATATATTCTCTAAACCCTGGAACCGCTCCAGTGGCCTAGTGGTTAGAGCATCCGCTTTGGATGCGGGAGTTTGTGGGTTCGATCCCTGGTTAAGTCGTACAAAAGACTTACAAAAAATGGTTCTAACAGCTGCCTTGCCTGGTGCTCAGCATTAAGAGGTCAGTGTTAGAACTGGTTGGCCTGGTGTCAGGATAATGTGACTGGGGAGGACATCATGCTACATGTCTGCATGATGCCCCATTGCTAAACATCACTATAAACTGCCACACTGCAGACATTGTAGCGATATGACTGAAAAATTGTTAAAAATCATAATCACATCACATCTAAACCCTGAACAGATTCTAATCATACCATGTTGTTGTTGCTGTTGTTGGGCTTAATGCCATTTTTCAGCACACAATAGGCTATTCATGGCGGCCAGTATTAATGGTGGAGGAAGAAACCGGGAAATTACTGGAAAGAACCACCGACCCATGAGAAGCTACTGGCAAGCTTTCTCACATATCTACATTAGCCGAATCCTAGGCTGGAACACATGAAGACAGAGGTGAGATGGCAGTGATCCGTAAAGGACAGCGCTTTAGACCGCTTTAGACCACTTGGCCACTCGGGGTCCCTTAATCATACCATGTACAAATCAATATGAACCCAACACAATTCATTCTGTAACATGTCTGCCACTCTGTAGAATTATAGACAATTTGTGGTGATTTCTTTTATTAAGGATTTTTATTTGCTTATATTTCATAAATCCATAAACATATTTCATTCATCCTGGGAGTAACTAGATATGATGCAAGGACAGTTAATTTTGTGATGTGCTGGTTTGTCCCACTGACCCTATGATCAAATTCAGTCTTTCAAAATATGCATTAGGACTTTGGTCTATTTCCAAAACATAGCTTTTCTTCATACAAAGGTCATTCATAATAAACCAAAAACCATTCATTCTGAGACATGATCACTAGCCTCTTTACTTTGATGGTAAAAGTCACATAAGAAGTATATGGAAAGGTTTTGGTTACAGTTTTTTCTATTAGTTACCTTAATATATCTAAAATAAAAACACAAATCCTCTTACTTAGCCCCTCTAATGGTTCAAAAGATTGTTTTAATTTAAAGCCATTTTTCAGCGCATGATATACATCGCAGCCAGTATAACTGTTGGAGGAAGAAACTGGAAATACCCCAGTAAGAGCCACTTACCCAGTGGAAGCTATTGGCAAGATTTCTCACACCCTGATTGGCCAACCCCGAGACCAAAACTCAAACCCATGTAAACAGATGTGAAATGGCAATGATTGTTAAAGGCAAGACTGATGTTAGATTAAGTTCTCGGACCAAAAGTGATTGAAATCTGAAGACAGGTTAGATACCACAGGTCTATACTGAAGCAAAACTTAACCTAAATTATGTTCTTCTATGAATTTGAATGGTTGAAATTAGAGTACAAGTTATCTACTGCATGTCCATACTAATGCTTGAAGTAAAGAATGAACTTAATACACAATATCTGAATAGTATGTTTTATATTATTCAGAAGTACAATACAGAAGACCTAAATCTAGATCAATCATATATGATCATGGCTGGACACCACTACTGAAAATAAGCTAAATAATCATTTACTGAATTGTGTGCTTTTTAGTTTTGATTGAAGTAAAAAAAAAAATCAACATATTAGAAATTCATTATTTTAAATGTTTTCAAAACAAAAATTGTACAACCATCATCCATATGTCAGTTTTGTCTGTATATATTCAAATGCATGATCTCCTTTTTTTATGTATTTGATATATACATTTGCTAATCTCCTTTTTTTGTACATGTCTTCAATATATACATATACTGTACTATGTGCTTGTTATACTCAATCTATGTAATGATGTTTTGTGATATATTTTCTATTCACAATAAGGGGCCCCGAGTGGCCGAGTGGTATAGAGTGGTCTAAAGCGCTGTCCGTTACGGATCACTGCCATCTCACCTTATCTGCCTGGGTTCGAGTCTAGGATTCAGCGAATGTGGATATGTGAGAAAGCTTGCCAGTAGTTTCTCGTGGGTCGGTGGTTCTTTCCGGTGATTTCCCGGTTTCTTCCTCCACCATTAATACTGGCCACCATGAATAGCCTATCGTGTGCTGAAAAATGGCGTTAAGCCCAACAATTACTATTCACAATAGTTTGTTTATTCTGATGAGCCCAGGCAAAAACTGCACATAATAATAGACTGTGTGGCACAGAATAAATTGAATCTCTTCTATAATGAGATATCCTGAATATGAGCATGATCTGTGAGTAGGTTATGGAAAAAAGATGCATATGAAATATATGCATTAATCAAAACCTTGATAGGTGTAGCTCCATAGCTAGCAACTACACTGCATGTATGTGTGTGATTTAGATTTTTAACCTGGCTTTAACAATTAGTCATATCATTACCATAAAAGAAATCCCTAAGGCAACTCCCAGTCAGCACCTATTTCTTTGGCATTAATGACAACCATGACAACACATACACTATACAATAAACTATAGAATCAGGCACTGCATCTTTTCTATTGTTTAATTCTAGACTTTTTGGTAAGGCTTTGTTATCCTCTGGGCTATTGTTACATTCGCAATTTCAATGGAAATAGTTCTTACATCTTTTCCTTTTTCTCATGTTACTAATTGTTTAGAGTGATTATACACCCACCATTACAAAGTTCATCACAAAAATTACTTTTCCTGAACCTGAAACATGTTTCAGATGTGTTATAAGTAAAGAAGGGGACAAAAGTAGTCAAAGATGGCATTAAGTCTTTATTTTGAAATTTCCAGTCTGTGGCGGCGGTGTTATAAGAAGGAAAGGCCAACCAAAAATTTGTTTAGGCAGAAACACTCAAATATGTAACACAACACTGGATAATTATTGTACAATATATATATATATATATATATATATATATATATATATATATATATATATATATATATATATATATATATATAAACACACACACACATGAAAGGAAAACCTGTACACAACAAAACAAACTTCAAATGCTAATGAACATCAATACTGCTGATCTACTCTGAGGATACTGATAGAGCAATTAGTAAATGGCTGACACCATGATATGATGGAAAACAGATTTACATGTAATTCTGAGATCTGAGTAAACACCCAAGTCAATCATATGATTTTGGTTATTTATTTTCAATTGTAATGTTACAAATAAATTTATTAAAGAAATACTACCCATTTGGGCAGAGAGAGCCGGTCACCAGCCCTGAGAAAAGTAACTGTTAAGTTCCCTGTTCCATTAATGGCTCAACAAGAATAAAGTGCTTAGTACTAAGGAATCACCTTTTGGTGTTAAGTATATACATCAATTTGGTGTTAGAAAGGATAGAAATATTAATTAAAGCTTCTAATTTTAAAATCCAACAGTACAGATAAACATTCAATTGAACTTTTAAGGAATATTAGTGATTTACAATCTCCTTTGGGCATTTGCCAACTAGCTATGACCTCATTTGTTTAGGAGGATGATAAAGCCATAGACAACAGGATATATAATCCTTTCACCTTACCATATATACTTGCTTACAAGCCAACTGCAAACTGCACAGACTCATTATCTGCAGTTGCCCCAGTTGCTGGCAGGTATATGTAATTTGTTATTAGGAATCAGCAAAACAAACACGATTCCTGATTTGTCAGAGCACTGTGATGACAGATCAGGGTCTATGTTGTTTGCAGTTGGATTCTACTTACAAACAAGTATAGACTGTAACCCTGTTTTAAGCAATGCCAGCAGTAGACAGTATTATGGCTAAATGATCATAAAGATACTGGATGGTCAGGGACAAGTTGAAAGTTGGTCTTGCAGCAACCAGCTAAAGTTTGCCATCATTAAAATGTCATACTAAAATAAAATCATCTTGGCCAGGTTTTAATTTTCAACACTATATCAACATATGAAAAGGTTATACCAGGATGAGGCAAATGAAGTAAAGTGTGCAGGAATATTACAATATCCAACAACAATAACAACACACATATATAACTAGCACCATATATATATGCTAATAAGTACATTCCAACTGCAAATAACATAGACATATACCTGCCATTCCATAATGTGTAGTGTGTATGTGGAATTTGTTCCCACTGATTACTTATATTCCTAACAAACTGCATGGACCTGATTTGCTTTTACTCTTTGTAGTTGGCTTTATTTATAAGTCAGTAGAGACAAGCAATAAGGTCAGTAGCATACAATTTTAACATCATAAATGTATAGGGTATGTCAGGGACAAGCTGGAAACTAGTCCTATATAAACTAACTAAAATTTGCCAAGGTCAATTCCAACTGCTAACAACACAGACCCTGATCTGCCATTACATAATACACTGGCAGACAATGGTCTACATTGTTTGATCTACTAATTTCTCCCCACAAATGACAAACAGCCAGATCTGCCTGCACATAATGTTACATCAAATTTGTGTCTGTAACATCTGCAGATAGACTGGACTTATAAGTACACTGTATATATATATATATATATATATATATATATATATATATATATATATATATATATATATATAGTATAACATAAACTGACCTAAAGTATGCATACCAATAATATGCCACTAAATATTTTTAAAATGTTTTGTCATAAAAATAAAAACTTTAAATTTCTTTGTTATGAATAGTTCTGCAATATGATCCTTATTTAAATCTCTACATGTAAACCTTTTAAAAACTGAAGTACAATATTGTAACCACTCCCTTTCATAGGTTTGATTTGAGTTGATACAGCAAGAATATACATAGATACTATTACATTTTTATTTAGAAATGATAAATTTAGCTTTGCTTCAAAATGAAAATCTTTCCTAAATGAGTGTGAAAAGTAAATGGCTAAGATTTATGCATCTAAAATGTATTTGACTATCTCAGAAGAAAAGTTGTCAGATATGTTCTACTGCTTAGAAACACTATGTAGTAATTAGTCTCTGATAAATAACTGTACCAAATAACATGATTTCTGTATTTTAAGAGTAAAAGGACATTATTTATTGATCATACATTTAAAGACTCCGCAGGTCATAGCTTTTTAAAATTCAGCAAATAATTTAATTTTCTAATTTTTTAAATAAAAATTAAAGAAGCACATTATACCTTAAAAACCAAAAATTCCAAAAAATTATATCACAATCCCAAAAGTATAGTATTCAAAATTAATTACAATCAATTCACAATAATCCTGAAATAGTGTTTAGTCCATACTGTCAAAGAGTACCTTCTAATTCCAAATAATATTTTGAATAAATAATTCCTCTCAAATTATAACTTCACACAAGTTGATTCACAAAGACTTAAGTTAATATAGGAATAAATAATTCTGCTGATCACAACCCAATATATAAAAAACTAAATCACAATAAGACCAAGAAGTGGGTCAAAAGTTTGCTTCTAGAACTTTCTATGGGCAAAAATGCAAGCAAACATGTTTTTAAATATTATTATTAAAGTATAACCTACAATCATTGATAAAAGTTGGCTAAGTATTAAGTTGTTTAAAAAGGACCATTTTTTAAAAGTATAATCTGCAAGAATGGACAAAAATGAAACACAAAATGAAATCCTTATAATTTTCTTTGTCCAATATTTTTGTTTTTTCTCAAGCAGGGTAAAATAAACATGAATTTATTATATTTGAAAACTTAACTCAGAGGTCTCACTAGGATTTTAAAACAATGAGTCCAGGATTCCTAATTTGGTAAAAATTGGAGTCTTACCACTAAGCCAGGCATCATATACTTTCTTACACTTGGCCAATGTTGCATCCAAACTTTCAGTTCTAGCAACTTTAGCACAGTTCTTAATCTCATTGAAATCTTCATAATTTTTCTGTTTAACTCCAAAATACTTGTCTAAATTTGCAAATGGCATTTTGTCCAAATCTCTTGAATTCAAGTTTGCTGGCAATATTTATACTTCAACAACCAGAAATGAAATCAATAACAGTGATCATGATAGGCTTCGCCAATGTCGCTTATTGCAATTTTGTTTTAAATATTGGCGAAAAAATATACCATCTGTCGATATTTTTGATAACATTTTTAGCTGATAAAAATGGTATATACAGCCTTGAGTTTGGAGTGGAGAAATTCAAAGTCACCTTGGAAGGAAGCTGCAAACTTGGATATAAAAATGCACTAGAATCAATTTTTACATAAACTAATTCTTATTTCATATTGATAAACCACCCTAACAGTGTATTGTTATTTGATAATCAGCTTATGCTGATATCTGGCCTTGATACTGTATGCTGTAATATAATCAAAATAGCCATGCAAATGACTAGCTACAATTGACCACCTCTGAGGGTGGAAATGTGAAATGAAAACATTTGACAACACAACAGCAATTTAAAAAAAAATGACAAAAGAAAAAAAAAACAAAAAATAGTTTTGCTGCAACTTCAATGAAAACTGATTACTTCTAAAGCACTGATCTATACTAAGGAGATTTTTTACAAAAATTGTCTCAATGTTCTACAATTATTTGATGTTGCTACATCAATAACATATGGGTATTGTTTGTTTTAAAATATTTCAGAGACCACAATTCAATGCAAATGTAACAATAATTTTTATATTATTTTCTTCCCTCTTTCAAGTGTGCAAATTGTTATTCTCTAATACATGTTGAAGTTTTAAAAAATTAATTGTACAGTGAAAAGCTGTCATATTAATTTTATTAATTAATGTTTCTTTTTGTCTCCACTATCTCTGTCAATGTCAAATGAATCCATTTTAAAATTATTGTACAGTTGATGTTTTGGCTATTATTTTGCTTTTCATAAAATGCTTTTTTAATATTTTAGTGTTGATCTGGACTCTTTCATCCATTCCATCTGTACTTGGTCCTGCTGAACTTGCCACAGTGAATACGACTCTCACACCTGTATTGGACAAATGGTCATATCACTATGTCTGCAGTGTGGCAGTTTATATGGATGTCTAGCACAGCGGTATCATGCTGCAGACATGTAGCATGATGTCCCACCCAGTCACATTATCCTGACACCAGGCCCACCAGCCAGAACACTAACCTCTTAATGCTGAGCGCCAAGCGAGGCAGCTGTTAGTACCTGTTTTGTAAGTCTTTGATATGACTTGACCGGGGATTGAACCCATGACCTCCCGCATCCGAGGCGGATGCTTTAACCACTAGGCCACTGGAGCGGTTGAGGTGTGATATATCACAAGATGTGAATGAATGAACGAAGAGGTACAAAAATCATGTCTCCCCCAAAATTAGTCCAGTGAGGACAAGTATTATGATGGTTTTGTAGATACAAACAGAATGTACAATGTACAATTAAGTCCATATTTCTTTGCAGAAATCTACTGTATGATAAGCAGAAAAAACAATATAGTTTTTCTCTATTTTCTTTCAATAATTACTGAAACAATTTTGGACTAAAAACCCTTTTTTTATGCTAATTTTGAGGCAGGGATCAGCAAATCCCATAACCCAACGTCCCGGACTAGTCATTTTTTAAGTCGGGCAAGCAAAATTTTCCAAGTTACTAGTCCTGGACAAGTGCTTTTAAAAAAACTCGGGCTAGTCCTTATTTTCATGCTTTAATCACTATGACCAATCATGCCCGGGTGAATTTAATACTTGATTCTAACTTCTCTTTGTGTATAATTTAAATCCTGTTATCACTTGACTGTGTATTGGGCTAATCGGCAAATCAAAACATGTCAAACTCAAGAAAACCAGTATAATCAATTAGCAGTTTTGTATGTGGTTGCAATGAGTTTACTCAATCTAGATCAGAACGAGTGACTCACTATGATTTTAATCCAGGGAGTCATTGTAATTACATTAATGATAGGTATTTTACTGACATTAGTGTTGTTTTCCTTTATCAATTGATTAAATGACAGTAATGATTCTTTAATTTGTTCCATGTGTGATATTGTGTTTGATGTTGTTGTTGTGGCGATTAACGCCATTTTTCAACACATGATAGGCTATACATAGCCGCCAGTAATAATGGTGGATGAAGAAACTGGGAAATCACCAGAAAGAACCACTGACCCACAAGAGATGTGTTTGAAGCAAAACAATTACACTCTAGTCTGAGTCAATTAACCTGTTTGTACCCCCTACCGATTTCAGCAACAAAAATATTTAAGTTGATAAAAAGTGCAAAGAACTTAGTCAAGTCATTCATTGATTTATATTTTCTAACCTGAATGGCCATAACACCATCATCATCTGCACATTTCATGCTTAACAGAAGTTTTTGATACAATAGACGGACATTCCAGTTCCTGAACCAATCTATTTTCAGCAAAGGGGTGTATGAGTGACTAAAGATGTAAATGCATATGTTGTCTGCATCCGATATTTATAGTGTCAAATCAAGCAAAGGAAATGAATTAAAAAAAAATGCCTTTTACTTAGATTTAACAAGTGGATTCATTAATATGTTCTTATGTGCAAAGGAATATAATTCCAAACTGAATGTTATGGTAATTTACGGAATTATCTGGCAGTTACCGAATAGGATAAATTATGTCAATATGTTTTCGGATGGAAATAATTTGTGTACGGAATATGGTTCTGTGTTAGTATGGAAAGTTCGTTAAGCATGAAAGGTGCAAGGGGATGCCAGTATTAGTGTCATTCTGGTCACAGTCAGTTTAGAAATTATAAATCAATCATTCAATTGACTTAGTTCTGTGCACTTTTTATCACATTAAAATTTTTACTTATTGAAATTGGTAAGGGGTACATACAAACGGGGATGTAGCGTTGTACTATAATTAATGATCGGTTTCAGTTCGTATTAAAAGAGAAACTTGATGTTATGATCACTTTAGAAGTAGTTACCAAGTAAGCTGATACATACTCTGTGGATATAACGAGTTTGCTCAACTATTTTCATAAGGAAGGTAATAATGGCAATTTGGAGAATGTAAATTTGTTTGAAAATGTAGGGATAAAACATAAGACGGATACTGAGTGTGCAGTAGCTATTTCTCCAAAGAGACATAAGCAACGATCATTGATGGCAAAAAATAGCAAATATGACACTACTAAGAGACAGAGAAATTTTCAGCCACATTGGGCTGATTGTTATCCTTGGCTTGAATATAATGACTCAGAAAGAATGATGTTTTGCAGTTACTGAAAACAATATCCAAAACTGGCACAGGTAGGAAATTCGCCTAGATGAACATTTCTGCAAATGGACCAGAGCTTGAGAACTTTAATTCAGACACAGCTTTTAACTGCTGGCTTAGTGCTGGAACATGTGACAAGACATATACATGGACATAATTTTCAAATCCATCAGCTAAAACGTATACATGAACCTGAAGAAGCCAAATGAATGCCAACCAATGATTTTGACAAATTAAAATTTTTTAAAGAAATAATTGTGTTGCATATTATTTCGCTTGTTTTTTTCTATGGATTTCATACATCAAATCTCTGCAAGTGATTACCATCTTGGGAACAGTGAAAAGTAAGGTGGGACTAGAAAAGAGTAAGGTGGGACTAGTGAAGAGAAAGGTGGGGCTAGTGAATTTTCTGAAACCACTTGTCCTGGACTAGTGGTTAAAAAAGTATTTGCTCAGCCTTGTGAGAACATTATTAATAATAAATCTAAATGTAAAAACCTATTTACCTGAACAAATAAAAATGTATATACAGTATTAACTGAAAATAATTTCTAACCTCAGGATGAATAATAAACTGTTATCTCATGATAGATACATTCTTTGTAAAGTGGAATTTAAAACACGTGTGGCAATTACTTAGTTGCCTATACTAGATAAAAGCTGAGATAGATTATTGCTTATTGTTTACTTCACTCAACTGGACAAAAAGACAAGAAAATTTTCATTATCTTGATAAATTGTATCATTTTGTTTATGTTTCATTATATTATCTTCCTGTGTTTAACGTTTGGTTCTCTACTGTGATACAAAACTGCTTGAGAAATTTATTGTTGTATCAGTGATATCAAACCACTTCTGTCCAAAGTATGTGCAAGTGTTTGACTGCATGTGGGCAAATTTAAAAAACACACACACACACACACAAACTTTATATCTAGCCTTAATAGAATGTCTTTACCTTTCTGTTGGCTCTAGTAGACTGCTTATATCTGTGCCAGCGGCATCCAAGAAGTCCTGTCATAAAAACCAATCCATATTTGTGCCGATAATACTGGAGTTTCACATGGGTAACCATTCTAGTGTTGTACCTGATGAATTTCATCCAAATTTCAGCTAACCATTTCTCACTTCAGTTCTTTAAAGTGTGTTCTTCTATATTTATATTTACCTAGAATGCATGAATATAAGACTTAAAACTGATTAATAAATGTATGGAGTATACTTCTTTCATTTACCTTATGATCATTTATTCACCACAACAATGAATGAATTCTAATTAGGTAATTCTTAATTGCATGGGAAATGCACAAACTGACCTTCTATAAAACTCTAAAAGGCTTCATCAGTTTGACATACTATCTGAATTGAAATATTTTGAAAATAGCTGAAATTTTGCTGAATAATGATTTGTAAACCCATCTACAAATTGGCAGATCAATCCCAATATCTCAGTGCTTCTGGTCTGTGAATTTAACTGGATGCTTTGCCAAGCTACTGCATTCAATAAAAATCAAAAATTGTTCAAATTTGAATACATTTCCTCCAAGAGTGAAACTCCAGATACACACAAATCAAACAGACTCATAAATAAGCAATTTACCACTTCCAGTCCATGTTTGCATAAATACATTTTTTGCCTCCTAAACTACTGCAATGGCTAATTCTTGTATGTTGTCAGACTTTACATAATAAACTTTCAAAGGATCCTTTTGAAATAAACAGCCTACACCATTTTCGGCCGATGTACAATGCACCACTATTACATTCTACTGGTTAGTTGACATTGCCCACTAAAGGAGGCAATTTGTGAAGTCCAATAGATGTCGCTAGTGTAAAGCACTTAAACATGATTGATCCACCAAAGTGAAAACAGATTAACAAATCAGAACCTTGGCTAGCAAGATGAGACACTGGATATCTCCATATGAGAGATGATTGTTTAGTTTGTAGAGTATATATTAATATTTGAAGCATTTGGGTCACAAGCTTGAACCTTGGTACTAAGATGCTATTGTCATAGCCAATGAACAAGGTACACAGTCAGTCTCTACTGGTTAGAAATGTCTTTTGTAACAAAGATAGTTGCATAACAATTAAAATTACTCGTAGAAAGACTTCATTAAACAAAAATTACTAGTATATATTAGTAAAACACTAAAGCAACATTTTCATTAAAACTTCTCTTCGTAAACAAGTAAACATGGTATTAAGCACAGGAGTCTAACGTTTTATCAATAAGTACGACAAAATCTATGACATGAAATTACCTTATAGGCATTATCAATTACAATTATATTTATATTTCAGTTATAACTGATCATTCCGATAAGGTGATTTCATGTCGTCAAATATTTCGTCATACTTTACTGATAAAACGTCAGACTCCTGTGATTTAAGCAATACGTATACTGTAACGTAAAATTGAAAAATGAAAAATGGGTATCATGTGTTAAATATATTCCCAAATGAAACATACAGCCTCTTAAACCTACCCTGCATTACCAATATCTCCCGTTATGGTCTAATTCTATAAAATAAAGACCGCTCCCACCCTATCCTTCACTACCAATCCACCCAGTTATGGCCCAAATTCCTATTACAAGCCTAATGAGGGCAGACGAGTCCTGAAGCTCCCACAAAATGACGCATACTTTGTATAACTGTTCGCCTTTTATGAATATAGTTCAGAAACTATGTGTAATTAGTATATTGTGCTAGAAATCGTAAAATGTTAAACAAACCATATAAACTACAACAACTGTCCTTTTCGGCAAAATGGATCATCTCTTTCTCTGGCAACTGTCGCCATGATGGAATGTATACAAGGTCAAAGGTTGGGGGTCATCATGACATTTTAAATATTGGTGTCTGTAATAAATTTGTCTGTCATTAAATAATTCCAGCGGAAAAATGGAGAATTTTCCGTGGAGTCATGAGACCTTATTTGTTGCCTCCCTCACGAGGACAACATCATTCGATGTGGTTTATTTACATGAATATGCAGCACAATTTTGACTGATAAATGATGTCGGTAATTGTATTAACATCTGCGAGCGTGTAGAAAAATTTGTATTAAAGACCTTTAATAGTACACTACAGGATTATACGATATCTATTGTTTGATGTATGCGTGTGTGTGTATATGAGAGAGAGAGAGAGAGAGAGAGAGAGAGAGAGAGAGAGAGAGAGAGAGAGAGAGAGAGAGAGAGAGAGAGAGAGAGAGAGAGAGAGAGATTTTTATCGTAGCTTCAAAAAAACAAAAATTCAGCCATATCGCTACGATGTCTTCAGTGTTGCAGTTTATGGTGATGGAGTATCATGCCGCAGAAATGTAGCATCATATCCCACCCAGTCACGTTATCCTGACGAGAGACAGACCAGTCCTAACACTAACTTCTTAATGCTGAGCGCCTAGAATGGCAGCGGTTAGTATCATTTTTATAAATTTTTGGACGGGGTTTGAACCCGCGTTCTCCCGCATCCAAGGCGGAAGCTATAACCACTAGGCCACCGGTGCAGTCATTGTTTTGATGTAAACATTGCATTGTGTGTTCCACAATGAAGAAGAAAATAACAACGACAAACGAACAAGAAATATTATTTTGTACATATATGCCATAAGTCAAGAACGATTTGTTTTAATAAATGTTTTCATTAATACAGTTACATATAAACATATTGCACATGTGTTATGAGGATAACACAGTTTCATTAAGTTTAGGAAAGATAAAAGTTAGTTTGAGCCTGTGAATGCGAGGGCATTTGCGATGAATTCACCAATCATTATATCAATGGCGGAAATTAGAGAACGTATGATATTAGACGAGTTTGTGCAATGTTTATTTAGCATGTCCAACGTCCAAAGGTTCAGCGTTGTCATGGTTACGACCTTTGCTGCCTCTTCGAACTCTAGGCGACCAAGGTATGCTGTTTTCGGTATTGATAAGTGTTTGGCAATTATCGAATACCCGACTTTAAGGCCGTCAAGTACTGACCCATTCAGGGCATGTGCATGGGTATTTAACGCTCTATGCTAAAATCCCACCATGAACACAACCAACCTGGCATTGCTTATTATCAACTGTTTATTCGTATTAATACACGCTTGGTTTGACGATGTATTAATGTCATTATATAACCTATATGTTTTGTTACTACCCTGCAGTTAAATAGCATGTGTTAAGTGTAATTTCTTGCAAACTTTGTCTCAGTTCACAGTTCTGTGTTGCTGCTAGTCTTTTGCATGTAGCAACTCCATCTTGGTGTTTAAATATTGGTGATTTGTGTCACTTCCTGAGATTATTTTGTTTCCGCATCCGTCCTCATTTCTGTTGGCGTAGCTTTGGGCTGACGAACTCATATTCAGCTCTGCTTAATTTGTTTTCGTCATTACTTTTCAAAACTGACATGTCAATATATGATCATGCAAACTTCAACGGGTGCTAGTACCGTACCGCACTTATTGGAAAGGTGGCTGTTGATATTCAACAAAGAAGTTTGGATGAATGGATTTTTTGTTGATATTCAACAAAGAGGCTTGGATGACTGGATTGTTGATATTCAACAAAGAAGTTTGAATGACTGGATTGTTGATATTCAACAAAGAAGTTTGGATGACTGGATTGTTGATATTCAACAAAGAGGCTTGGATCACTGGATCCTTTTTAAAATCATTCGCAAGACTTTGGGTTACCTTTATGCAGATAGTGGATGGCAAAGCAGTCATCAAGCCCTCCAAGTTAGCTTCGTATACGAGAATTATGTTTGCTACGCTTCGTCGCTAGTCGCCATCAGGCCCACAATAGGTAAGAGGTCAGCCTATGTTTAGTATATAGTATGTTCTATTTCGCTGCTCCAATCACGACCTCAGATTGGTAGTGCTGATGCTGTGATATTATGATTCATCATGTACGGTAACAGAAGCGTAAGTGGAAGTTTTTGTGCTTGTCGCTAGTGACGGTTTGTGTATTTTGCTATCCTGTTTTAGGACACATACTTTAATGTCGACATTACGGATGAGATGGTAGGGGATAGTTCCTATTCTGACACTAAGTTTACAGACACAATCGTATGTTAGAAACGTATGGTTTACTCAGATGTTTAAGATAGTGCACAAAGTAGGTAAACCAGATCACATCCTTCAGGATAGATCTAAAATACATACCAACCGATAATAAATTAGTATAACTGTGAGATATTAAATATAACTTTCTTGAACGCAATGCTAGTAAATGCTGACACAAACTGGCCAATTTGTATGTTGGGCTGTGCGTCCATGCTGGTATTTAATACGTCTTGAACATATCTACTCGTGGGCAGTCTTTTCAGTTTGGTGTGTTATGTCATCGTCCGCATTTTGTATGCGTCTTTCTGACTCGTGAACGAGTGACAAAGGTAAATCGGTTTTGGAGAAAAGCACCATCAATCGAGGCAACTTCGTGTCCTTGATAGACTTCTTGAGCATTAATTTAGGGCCTCTTCTCTCGGCTGATATCTCGCCTGCTCATGTGTTTATATCCGGCGGTGGCATGCCCTCAATCTTCATTGACACATTGTTAATAAGTGGGTTGTAGTAGTAGAGGAAAATGAGAGTTTTGGCCCACCACCCACACCTCCTCACCACCCCCGCCAAACCCCTCATTTCCCTATACTACTACTATGTAGACAGGTATTTTGTAACCAGACAAAACAACAGGTGTTGGAATGCGATAAGCTCTGTCAACAGAAGTGACGAATTTGTTAGAACAGCGTATGTGTGGAATATGATTATTCTAAAGACGGCAAATAGGTTTTACCACAAATTTTTTATCAGATAACAGGATGAAAATTAAACTGTGCATTAGAACGTTTCAGTTAACAAGGCGGAAATTAAACTAGCATTAGAATGAAAATGATATTATTTTAGTTATATTATATCTTAAGTTTAGATAAAATTTTATGTTACTCATATTTTTTGTGATATTTTTTTCATACTTGCTAACCCTCATTGGTAGAATATCTGTTAACATATTGTCAATAATACGAAATTCACGTAATAAATCATCCATATTATATTTAACTCCTCGTAGGTAAGACCGGATCTGATCAAGTAGTTTCTTGTAAGTTTTAATTGATGTTAAACAACCGTGCTTCTTTATCAAAAGTCTTGGTTCTACTTTTTTACACGCCGCTGTAAGTGAAACACCAATAGCGGATATGATTAACAAAAAAGGATTTAATGATACCCCACTTGAAATTATACCAGAACTGGTCATTAACAAGGGTAGATATGATATTACTCAAAGGATCTTGTTGTAGTATTTGTAACATTTCTTTACACACCAAAGTTTTTATGATAATATTTATAGTATTGTCTTAGTGCGTCCACATCCTGTTCTGGAATATCTATAGAAATGTGATTAAAATCAACTATACTTCTTTTCATTATAATATTTGTTTACATAGTTATGATAAATCAGCTACAAATTCCAAACACCACCGATAAGGACCTACAAAATTTTCATCAGTTGGTTCAAGTATAAATTCCTCCTCAGAATTTTTGTTTAATATTACAGATAATATTCCAAATATGTCATCATCTGAATAACGCCATGAATATGTGGTAAATATTTTAAACTTTACACTGCTAAACACTGACAATCTATACACACCGGTAACTTCTGCAATATATTTGATAGATTTATTTTGTGATGTCCATCCACTATAACCGGATGCAACAGTATACACAATATTTTTAATCTGTTTGTGAGGCATTTTAATCATATTCGTTTTCTCAACAATATTAGGAATTCCACTAATAATATCATTGAGTTTTGTGTTAATATCATTGAGTTTTGTGTTAATATTAGCGAGTGTAATGTTAACATTTGATGGATTTCCAAAAAATTCATCTCTAATTTTGTTTATGTTTCTGCGAAAACTTAAAAATGTATTCACGTTACTGGTAAAATCAGTTTTGAGCGCTGTGATTTCATTATTAATTGAAGCGTCCCAATCATTGACGTATTTTTTAGTGACAGCATCCCCATCCTCAGTTGGGTTTCCAAGATCTGTAATCTTGTTTTGTGTCATAACAATATTCCCACTTGGATTTCGTACAACTACATCTGACAGTTTTACGTTACTCGTCTTTAATCGTCCTTCTTTGTCCTGGAAAATGACGACTTCATCTGGATATACGCTGGTAAGATTTAGTAAATTATTGATTTCATTTTTGAGCTGATCAAGAGTTGCATATTTGGATAAGTCACCTTGGTAACCTTTTGTGGATAAATCTGATAGTGTTCCAAATTTTGTATAGTAGCTCATTATTTACTGTCCTAGATAAAATTATCAACACTAGTTTAATATTATATAAAATGGCAAAATCGTCGATATTAAACTTTGATACAGAGAGACTAGTGAAGCATAAACATAACAATGAACTTCCTGATTGTCATTATCTTATTGTTGGGCGAACTGGATCGGGGAAAACAAATTTGCTTATGAATTTGCTTCTTGGTGATAATTTTAACTACGACAGAGTTTATATTTACACAATCAATCCACAGCAAGATAAGTATGAGTTATTAAGCGAATATAATAACAAGCTTCGTGATGATCTTAAAGCTGGTGAAGATTTTTTTTATAATTAGGCAGCCAGAAGATCTTATTCCAGTTAATCAACTTGATGCAGATGAACATAAGATAGTAGTTTTTGACGATATTCCTCTAAATAACATGGAGATGAATAAAATAAGATCATATTTCTCACTGTCACGTAACAAACAGTGTAATTCTGTTTATCTCGCTCAATGATTTTATAATGTTGATAGATTTATTAGGCAAATACGGGTTGTTTTATTTTATTTCCAGGACTGGATAATGTTGACGTTAGAAATATTGCAAGCGAGCAATGCGGTGGCGTGACAAAAGATAAGTTTATTGAACTTTACCGTAATGCTACAAAAGATAAATTTAACTTTTTCTTGTTTGATAAACTTACAAATGATCCAACTAAAATGTTTCGCTGTTGTATTAACAGTTACTTACAGTAAAGCGTTTCAATTTTATAAATTTATAATTATAATAATGGACAAACGAGCAAGATACAGACAACACATAGAAGATCTAAAAAACTTGCTCAATCTCAGGCATCACTTAAGCAAAAAGTACAAGAAGCACGACATGGGCAAGTAACTGCTACAGAAGCAACAGCTACAATTTTCAAGCCGGTTACTGAAGCACTATTAGGTAAACAACTTGAAACTAAACCACTATCAGAAGAAGAACTTAAACAACTGCAGGAAAAAGGCTTGGTTGGAATTGTTAAAGAACAACAGGAAGCAGCTGCTGCAAAACTTGTTACTAGATCTGATGAAGAAAAAAGAAAACTAATTGAGGCATTTACAGCAAATATAGCTGATCCTGCGGCTAGACAAGCTGAAACAGATCGATTGATAAACAATCCGCTGGAACTTGAGCGAAGATTAGCAGAGTTAACAACGCAAGGAATAACAAATATTATAAAAAATTTATCAGGAGATATAAAAGATATCAAAGAGGAGCAACAAAGAGTTGGTGAGCTTACTGTAAAGTTTATGGAAGTTGGAGATCAAAGATTTTATTTTACAAAAAGAGCAAATGATGAGATAAAAGGTATTGAATATGATGATTTTTTACAGAATGAAAATATAAGGGGTATTGATGATATAAGCAAGTGGACTGATGTAGAATATCAAACATTACTCGATAGATTAGATGTAGTATTTAAAGACGGAGTTACTGCTAAAGATGAATTAAACACGGTTACAGAGATTGATAATATGATTCCACTTTATGAAAGAATGAGAAACGGTGTTATTGCTCTCACGTTTAAAAAAACAGCAGAAAATAGTAGATTAAAACCTTTTGGTAAAGGGTGGAGTTTTAAAAAAAATTTTTTTTACTTTTGATAAAACTCGTGTAGAGACAAGTAGAGAAGTAAGAACAGGAACTGGTGTAAAGGTATTTACATCAACTACTGAAATGATAGGTAGAATAATGTTATTAATATCATCAAAGGAAGCTGGGAATGTTAGTGTTGAACTTGATAATGAAATCATTGACATACTTGATCATCTAAGATCGAGTGAATTATTAACATCTGACGAATATGAAACTTTACACAGCGACTTAATTTTGTAAAATGATATAATATTAAAGGAATGCAAACAACATTATTACTAAACTCTAGTGAGTCTGCGATAGATAGCGCAAATTTTTCAGTAAATTATATTCCATCTATCCAACTAGATCCTACAAAACAATATGAAATTGGATTAATTTCTTGTACTTGCAGGAATGCTATACCTAACGTGAAAAATGATGTTAACGATGAAATGTATTTTACTATGATTAGAACATCTTCAATATCTACAACAAAAAAATTAAATTCCGCAAGGAGCTTATAATATTACTGATCTAAACAAGGCAATCAAAGAGCTCATCACAAAAGCTGACGGTGTGGCTGATAATTTTGAATTGGCAGCAAATTATAACACATTGCGAACTAGGATAACTTTGAAAAATATAGTAATCAGTCTTGAACCAAGAGAAAGAAGTATTGCACAACTGTTAGGATTTACTGAAAAAACTTACACTGCACTTGATCAGCCTATTACATATGACAGTGAACTGCCAGCAAATATAACAGAAGTAAATACAATATTAGTAAATTGTTCTATTGCTTCTGGCTCTTATACATCAAAAGGTAGCAAAGATCAAACGATTTACAGTTTCTCACCAGAAGTCCCGCCAGGTTCTCTCATGCAAATAACTCCACGACATATTATATATTATCCTTTAAACGTTGAAGATCAAATATCAAGTATAATAATGCAGTTGACAGATCAATCAGGAAAACAGTTACATATTAATAATGAAGTTGTAACTTATTATTTACATCTACGCGAGCAAAAGTAAAAATTATGCAACATCAAATATAATGAAACAAAGAAAAAAAGTTTATCGAAGAAAAATAGTAGGAGGATTTTTTGGAAATATATTCACTAAAGTTATTGAAAATATTCCGGGTATAGCACGTAAAGTTGCACCAATTGCTATTGACGCTGGTAAAGCTTTTGCAACTGGGGCTGCATCTGCCGCTGGGACTGCGGTGGGACAAAAAATAGCTGATAAAATAAAAGGTGATCCACCGACTGCATCTGAAATAAAACAAGCTATCTCAGAAATCGCTCCAACAAAAGAAACTCAAAAAGCTATGATAACAACAACAAAAAATTATTATCACCAAAGGGCGAGCAGATGATACAAAAATTAATATCTAAAGTAACAGTGCCGCAATAAAATTTTATATAATCTAATAAAATAAAATGTCTGTTAAAAATTATCTCGAGTTAACAGAAACTTATGACATCGACAACGATGTGACAGAATTCGAGTTTGTTCAGTATCTTGATGAAAATCCTAACGAACCAAATAAAGCTGGTATTAGAACCTTTAACACCAGAGACAAAGATGTATTTCTACTGCCACATAAGGCTATGTTAGAAGTTCGTGGTCAGATTATGACAGTAGCCAATCCACCTGCTGCAATTGCAGTTGGAGCAGAAGTAGCTCTTATAAATAACGGCTGGTGTTTATTCAAAAGTGCTAGATATCAACTGGCCAATCAAACTATAGAAGATATTTCGAGTCATCTACAAGTTGCAAGTACAATTTTAAATATTATTTCGTTTTCCGACGATTACTCAAGATCAACTGCAACTAACATGATGTGGTTTAAAGATACTGGACGGGGTATAGCTGAATCAACTGAATTTCTAAAGAGAGGCGCTATAGTACATGGAGCTGATGCTGATGCAAATGCTGTAATTGTGAGAAATTTTCTCATTGCTAATGCAGACGCGCTAGCTATTGTCGCACCAGGTGCAGCTGCTAATGCAGACGCTACAAGAGTTTCTCTTACAGCAGCTTTTAATAATCTAAATATAACGACACCAGCTGCAGATGCAAAAGGTACTGCGATGTTAAATTTACTTCTTAACACACTTGACGTGAGAAATCCACGCTATAACGATGGTTTTGCTAGGCGAAGAAAACCTGCAGCAGGATCACGTCAAATTACAATGATGCTTCCGCTAAGCACAATTTTCGGCTTTTGTCGCGATCATGATAAAGTATTCCGTGGAGTAAAACATACTTTTATTTTAGATCGAGCAGACCAAAACGATTGCTTGTTTAGATCTGGAGGGGTTGATGTACAGTTTATTATAAACAAACTTGCTTTGTGGATGCCACGTATAACACCATCAATCACTAAAATGTCAGAACTAAATAGTACGCTTGATAAACATGCAAACAGAATTTATTTTAAGCAGCATAAGATATATCAGACAGCGGTTCCAAATACTACTGACTACACATGGAGGGTCACAACAACATCAAGCGAACAACTGCCGAGAAATATCTTTGTCGTATTTCAACAGCAAGCCCGACAAGGTAACCAACAACAAAATAATGCAATATTTGATCACTCTGATGTCAGACGAATATACGCTAGATTAAATTCAAAGCAATATCTAGAACGAGCTATCGAGTGCAATTTTGCTGATGACGTTAATAAAAACATTTCTCGACCGTACATGTACCTGCTTGACGCAATACAAAAATATCAAGATGTTGAAGATGGAACTCAAATATCTCAGCAGAGGAATTTCGTACCCTTTATCCTATATTTCATTTTGATGTTAGTAAACATAACGAGCGAATTGTAGACAGCACAGCGGATATTGAAATTACCTGGACACTTGGGGCGGTTCCAGTAGCGCCGTTGTACGTATACGCATTAGTGATTAGTGATAGATTTATCACGGTAGATTCTATTGGAGGTAAAATGACAGTTCAAGTTTAATCTACAGTTGTTATATAAAATGACAAAATATATTGTAAAAGAAGTATATTTAACCGATGGCCAAGTTAAAAAATTAGTAGCTGCTATTGCAAAGCGAGAACAGGTATCATTAAAAATCAATCCTAATATTTCTGATGGTGTTTTAACAAAATTAATGCTAACAAAAAAATCAAGTAAAAAGGTATGATCGTAAAAAAACTTTTGTTTTAAATTTCAGTGCTGCACAAATGACAGCGCTGGCAAACGACATTGTCGTTAGAGGTGGTTTTCTTGGTCCAGCATTATCAGTATTAACTAGTACAATAATACCTAAAATTTTACCAGTCTTAGGCACATTAGGACTAGCAGCAGCGTCTGGAGCAATATCTGGCGCAACGAAGAAAGCAGTCGCAGGTAATGGTATCATTCGTGGAAGTGGACTAAAAAAATTATAAATTTTATGTAAATGATATATTATAATGCCACAAAAGAAAAAGAAATCGCCAACAACAAAAAAAGAAAACAACAAAAACAAAATCTCCAACACCAAAATGCAAATGCAAATGCAATCAAACAAAACAAGGAGGAATTATTCCAATCGCTCCACTTTTGGCGGGACTAGCGGGGTGTCTGCTGCCAAATCTTTTAGGATTCGGACGTGGTCTAACATTACCGGGAACTCGACCACCCCGTTGAGTAATTTTGATATCATTGAAAAGTTAAAAGCGGTTCCTGGATTTCACGGAGTTTATTCTAAAGATGAACTCGCAGCAATAAAATCACCATCAGCTGTAAGTTCGTGTGTTATTAATATACAAGATTTTAATGACGGATCCGGCACGCATTGGGTAGCAGTTTATAATAATAATTATTTTGACTCGTTTGGACTTCCTCCAAGCGATGTAATAAAAAAGTATATGAAGAAAAAATTTAAAAAGATATATTATTCATCAAATCAACTCCAACCTGTTGGAACGTCTGCTTGCGGATATTATTGTATTATGTTTATCCAACAGATGAGCAGAAATCTTAATTTTTTAAAATTTATTTTACAGTTGGACAAGCATCCTTCTCACGCTAATGATGAGATCGCAATAAATTTTATCTAAACTTAAAAATATAATAATGTCAACATACTGTCTCAAGTGTAGAACTAAAACAGAAAATATTAATGAAACAACAGAAAAAACAAAAAACAACAGGATAATATTAAAAAGTTTTTGTGCAGTCTGCGGAAAAAGAAAAAATATGTTTTTAAAGAAAGTGTCCCCAGCGACAGTATCCTCAGAGATGTCGCTAGGATCTGGTTATCCTGATATTATTTTAGTCGACGACTAAAAATATAGAATGATATGCAACTGTGATTCTGACAGAGATTTTGTCTTGAGCAAAATAAAATTGTCGCATACTGTCAATGTTGTAACAACAGAGAAATAATAGGGTCAGGTATAGATTTACATAAAATTATTGGAAAATTACCAAAACCAAAAGGCGGTTGGACATTGCCAGGTCATCGGTATACAGGACCTTACAATCCGCTAGATCAACAACTAGATGAAAACGACAATCCATTGCCAGGTCAAGAGCCTTATAATCAAGTGGATGCAATAGCGATGCGTCATGATATCTGTTATCGTGATCATGAAAACTCGAAAGCAGATTGTGATAAAGTAATGTTAGACGAATTACGTGATATGGAGCCAACAAATCTACGAGAACGTTTTGATAGAAAATTTGTTCAGGGAATGATTGGAGCAAAATATAAACTCGGACTCGGAAAAAAAAAGTATACGATGATCTTGCAGTCGAGCTGCACAGACCTAAAAAAAAAGTTCCCACGACGTAAAGTTGTCGCTAATGGTGTAGATGATATCTGGGCAATAGATTTGGTGGATGTATCCAATTTGGCTCAGTTTAACGTTGGCGCTGATGGTGCTCCAAAAAGGTATTTGTTTAATGTTATAGATGTTTTTAGCAAATACGCTTTCAGTGTACCTGTTTCGGATAAGACAGGAACTTCAATGACTGATGCGCTAAGACAAATAATAACGAGTACAGAAAGAAAACCAAACAAAATCTGGACTGATCACGGATCCGAGTTCTTTAACAAAAAGTTTGAACAGTTTCTAGAACAGAATAATATAAAAAGGTATGTTACAGGAAACGAAGGTAAAAGCGTTGTTGTTGAGAGATTTAATCGCACGCTAAACGAGAAATTACACAAACATATGACAGCTAAAAACACCAACGGGTACATCGATGACCTTTCTCAAATCGTAGGTGAATATAATACACGAAACATCGAACCATCAAAATGACACCTAAAAAAGCTATTAAAAATCCAATATTAGCAAATGAAAACATGTACCGCAGACATAAAGTTAAGGTTGGTGATAAAGTTAGACTTTCTTTGACAAAAAAGGTATTTGCAAAAGGATTTACTCCGAACTGGAGTGAAGAAGTTTTTGTAGTTGATAAGGTACTTTTCACAATTCCTGTAACGTACGTTTTAAAAGATCTGGCAGGGGAACCGATTGTAGGTAGTTTTTATGAACAAGAACTACAGAAAACTGAGCAGGATGTTTTTATCGAGAAAGTGATTAGAAAAAAAGGAGATAAAAGTTTAGTCAAATGGTGTGGGTATAGCGATAAATTTAACAGTTGGATCCCAACTAAGCAGATTATGATATAATGTTATTATAAATTTTCTCATACTTTTGTTTTACAGATTTACATTTTACTGGTTTACATAACGATATTAGATACTGCTTACGATCGTCAGAGATCGTCATTAGATTAAAAATCTTGAGAAATATGAAATCGAATTTGATAATTTTCTGTCGGCCTGGAATTCTGATGTTTAAGAAAGGTTTGATTAACTGCCAAAACTTGTTGTTCGGCAACGGTAAAATTAAATTTCATTATTTTTTTTGCAATGTGATACTTGACATTATATCGTTTAGTTGTTGGTCTGCTGTAATTTGATCTGTCATCAACAGTGACTATTTCACCATCATCATCAGATTCGCTGTGATATAAAATATCATCTTCATTATAACCAATAGATTTGTCTATGAAATCTTTGGAAAATGTGACCTCATCACTGACGACCTTATCGCTGGCGACTTTGTCGCTAGTATCTTGTTTGTAGAGTTCAGCGAGTCGTTTCATCAAGTCCATTATTATAATATATTTTTATCTAAATTATTGTTATAAGATGACTGATGAGATAAAATATCACCAAAAAGTTAATATATTAAATTACAACGAACTAGCCGAAGCGGTAAGAAAATGTTTGTTGGGTTATAGTGTTGACGTTATTGTAATGCAAGGTGATTCTCATAAAATATTGCTAACAGAAGCAGAAAAAAATAAAATTAATGAAAGTGCAGTAACAACGTTAAAATTTGATTATGATGATATCATAGCATTTGCTCATCATTGCTTCACTAAAACCGAGCTATCAAACATCATATCTAAAACCAATCCTAGCATCGTATTCTCTTGAAAAAGCTGATTTTGTTGCTCCATCAGCTACAAATTTTACTGCTCTGGAATTTATCTTATAATGCTTTGCCGCAGCTGTAATCGATTTGAATTCGATCTCCTCATCCGTTTCAAGGTTTATGAAATAACAGGTTTTGATGGACATCTAAAATTAATACCACCACCTCGTCCTTTTCTCACATTTTCCTGTTGCGTCACTAGCTCCAGATTTCTCAATCGATTATCAGTTTTTACGTTATTAATATGATTAATAACCAGATCATTGGGTATAGATCCGTTGAACACCTCGTAAACAAACCTATGACTAGTATAACAAACTTGATCTGTCGATGTTCCTCTAACAGTTACCCTGATATATTCCATATTGTTCATAGTACCAAGAACTTTTTTAGTTTTTCTGTTTCTAATAATACCGCAATCGTTAGCCTCGTATAAATCAAAGACCGGATGCGGCTGAAACTCATCTTCTAATTATAAGTTTTCAATGTTGTCATCAGTGACTTTATCGTTCACGTGATATACACGCTGTCCCTCTGGAATATCATCGCAAAACAACGTGTAAATAAAAAATTTTCTAAACATTGCAATCCTCTCGGCATTATCTCCCTTTACACTAATCGTATAACCCGCTGACGTTAATTTGCCAACAGATATTCTAGTTTTGATGTTAATAACCGAACCTAATACATTTCCAGCGTATAAGTTATACTTTGGGTGAGCATGATAAATCTCTTGCTCACGTGCGCTTGTCAGATTTACTGTCATTATATTATAGGTGATATTTTTTATCTTTAATTGATTTTTAGCGCATGCGCAGTGTGAGGTAAAGTTATACTTTGGGTGAATTTGATATGCTTCTTGCTCACATGTGTTTGTTAGATTTGCTGTCGTCATATTATAGGAGTTTTTTTATCTTTAATTGATTTTTAGCGCATGCGCAGTGTGAGGAAATTATCAATTAGATATTACATTATAGTATAATAATGTTAAAATTGCGTGATATAGCTAAGAGAAGTCTTATGGGAGAACCTAATAAAATAGCGACTGCTTTTGCAGGTTTTGATAATAGTTATCAGTTTGATAATCAAATTGTTTTAGTAAATTTTAATGCAGCAAATCTTTACCACCTACTACAGACAACTGTAAAATGTGAGCTCGAAAAACACAAAGTATCAGATTATTTGTACAATATCATGTTATATTTTCAAAGTTAGTTATAACGGAAGAATTAACTAACAAGGAAATTGCAGAATCTTATATGAACGCAAAATCAAGACGTGTTTTGCTTGGGACTGATCTGTTATCACTATCGGATGAAATACACCAAGAAATCTGGAAAAAAAAATAGAGGAATTCACTCAATTAGGTTCGGGTTGGAAGTTTGAAATGATCAAAGAAATATTGTTTCACACGATGAAATATAACGCATTACGAGGTAGTTCATACATCGACCTTCCACCAAAAATAAAAAGTAAAAGATGTTGTATAAACATCAAAAACGTAGATAACAAGTGTTTCCAATGGGCTGTTCTTTCCGCACTATTTCCAGCAGAAAAACACGCTGATCGCGTTGAAAAATATATCAGTCACGTGTCTAGATTAAATTTTAAAGATATTAACTTTCCTGTGGCAGAAAACCAAATACCAAAATTTGAAAAGCAAAATAATGTTTCAATTAACGTTTTCGGACTAGATGAAAAAGAGGATGTATACCCGAGATATATTTCAGAAAAAGCTTCACAATCGACTATAAATTTACTGTTTTACAAAAATCATTACGTTTGGATTAAAAACTTTAACGGACTAGTTGGTAAACAGTACAATAAAAATTGGAACAAAAAGTTCTTTTGTTACCGCTGCTTGCATGGTTGTCCTAACAATGAAACATTACAAAAGCATTTGCAGTACTGTAATGATGTGCAAAAAATAACAATGCCATCTAAAAAAGATAGTGTGTTACAGTTTGTCCATCATAATCACAAATTAAAAATTCCTTTCGTTATATACGCTGATTTTGAGTGTTTACTTCAACCTGTAATTGGCTTAGAAAATAATCCTAATCAATCGAGTACAAGAAAAGTTCAAAATCATGTTCCGTGTGGAGTAGCGTTTAAGGTAGTTTGTTGTACTGATTCTAGATTATCTAAACCAATTAAATTATATCGTGGTAAAAATCCAGCTATCTACCTTCTCAAGCAGTTGATTAATGAAGTTGATAATATTACTTATCGTTTGAAAAAAAAGTAACGCCAATGTTAAAATTAACACCTCAAGAAGAATCCGATCACGAGCAAGCGAAAATTTGTCATATTTGTGAAAAAGCTTTTGACTCTGACAACAAAAAAGTACATGACCATTGTCATTTGACTGAACAGTATCGTGGAGCGGCTCATAATCAGTGTAATTTAAAATTTCATGCTCCAGATTTTATTCCAGTTATTCTTCACAATTTTCGAGGATATGATAGCCATATTATAGTAGAAGCTTTTGGTGATCCTGATATAAAATCTCGTCTAAAACTCGATAACGTCATCATGCATCCCAAATAATTTTGAAAAGTACATGTCAGTTACGCTAGATAAATTGCGTTTCATTGATAGCCTGCAGTTTATGGCAGCCTCGTTAGATGAGTTAGTGAAAGGTTGTAGTAAATTTGATAACCTAAGAGACTGTTTTGGAGATAAATTTAATCTACTAGCTAAAAAAGGAGTCTTTCCATACGAATACCTCGACGACTGGAGTAAATTTGATGAAACAGCTTTACCTGACAAAGATAAATTTTACTCACAACTTAAAAACGAAAATATAACTGATGATGAGTACAAGTATGCACAAGATATCTGGAAAGAGTTTGATTGTGAGACTTTTGGTGATTATCATGATTTGTATTTGAAAACTGACGTGTTATTATTAGCAGATGTTTTTGAAAGTTTTCGAGAAGTGAATTATAATAATTATGGACTAGATCCTTGCTGGTATTATTCTGCCCCTGGGTTATTATTCTGGGTTGTCATGGGATGCTTTGCTAAAGTTTAGTAAGGTAAGGTTAGAATTACTGACAGACGTGGATATGTTCAATTTTATTGAAAAAGGTATCAGAGGCGGTATTAGCGTGATAACAAAAAAGTATGCTGAAGCAAACAACAAATATTTGAAACAGTATAACCCTGACCTTCCTTCGAAGTATATAGTTTATCTAGATTGTAATAACTTGTATGGGTATTCGATGGCAGAACCAATGCCTCTTGGTGGATTTCATTGGATCACGGCTGATCGATTTCTATAGGAGACAGAAAAAAGATACCCGACGATGTTTCCTATTTCGTTGAAGTTGATCTTGATTATCCAAATTCGCTACACAAATTACATAACGATTACCCTTTCTGTGCGGAATCGATGGTCATAGATTATAGTTTGTTATCAAAAGAACAACAAGCGTTAGCATCACCAAGGCAACATTCCATGGTAAAGAAACTAGTACCAAATTTACTTGATAAGAAAAATTACGTTTTGCATTACAAAGTTTTAAAACAAGCAGTCGATGCTGGTCTTGTGTTGAGAAAAGTTCATCGTGTACTAAAATTTAATCAGTCGCCGTGGATGAGAGGTTATATTAACTCAAACACTTCAAGAAGGGCTGCAGCGAAAACAGAGTTTGAGAAAAACTTCTTTAAACTGATGAACAATTCCGTTTTTGGTAAGACGATGGAGAATATTAGGAAACGCGTAAATATTGAAATAGTTAATGATGTCAATCGCAGAAACAAACTTGTGTCAGACGATGATTTTGTGAGCATGAAAATATTTAATGAAAATCTTTTTGCGATACAAAGAAGAAAATGAAATCTAAAACTAAACAAGCCGATCTATGTTGGAGCTGCAGCGTTAGATTTATCAAAGTGGCTGATGTACGATTTTCATTACACTATTGTTAAAAATCAGTGGCCGGCTAGTAGATTATTGTTTACTGATACTGATTCGCTCGTATATGAAATCGAATGTGAGGACATCTATCAGGACATGTACAATAATCGACATCTGTTGGATCTTTCCGATTATCCACGTGACAGTAAATTTCATGACGACACAAATAAAAAGGTTATTGGTAAGTTTAAAGATGAAATGAACTCGAGCGCTATCAAATACTTTATCGGATTACGCAGCAAAATGTATGCCATATTGTTAGACAATAATAAAATAACGAAAAAAGCCAAAGGTCTGCCTCGTAATTTTGTTAAAAAGTTTATGAAATTTGATGACTACATGTACGCGCTTGATGGCGGTGTTAGTTTTATGAGAGCTATGGCAATTCGAACTAATCATCATAAGCTTGAAACAGATGTCATTATCAAACGTGGATTGTGTAATTTTGATGACAAACGTTATTGTGAAAATGGAGTAGATGCATTTGCCCTTGGGTATTTTCATTGTGACAAAATTTTATCTAAACTTATAAAACAATGTTTGAAAATTTGACAATGACAAATAGCTACAATAGTAACATCAAATATCTAATGATGGACGGTAAACAATTGACAGTTGAATTTAATAATGAAACATCAGGTATATGTTTTAATGGAACACGTGACAAGTTAAAACTTTCGCTCATCAGATCTGATAACAGCGTGTATTTCAATTATCTCGAACAATTGTATCAAAAGTTGCTAGCGGAATTTAAAAACTTTCACAGCTCCATTAGCCAACAAAACTATACTAAACTCACAATTGATCTCGATCGGTCAAGGGTATATTTTATCAACAAAAAATATCCTCTGAACAAACCAGAAATGAAAGATTTGTTTCAGTCCCATCGCTGTGTGAGCGGTAAAGTAAAATTTAGTATCTATAGTCGTGATAGTGAAGTATTTTTAATATCAACTGTTGAAACATTAATCATTGGTAATGAGATATAAAATAATATCATTTTCATTCTAATGCTAGTTTAATTTCCACCTTGTTAACTGAAACGTTCTAATACACAGTTTAATTTTCATCCTGTTATCTGATAAAAAATTTGTGGTAAAACCTATTTGCCGTCTTTAGAATAATCATATTCCACACATACACTGTTCTAACAAATTCGTCACTTCTGTTGACAGAGCTTATCGCATTCCAACACCTGTTGTTTTGTCTGGTTACAAAATACCTGACTACATAGTAGTAGTATAGGGAAATGAGGGGTTTGGCGGGGGTGGGGGAGGAGGTGTGGGTGGCGGGCCAAAACCCTCATTTTCCTCTACTACTGTTGTATAATTTCTTAGAATCACGTGCAAAACTCAGCGATTTTTGTTGCATCCTCCAAAAGCAAAAGTATCGCCTTCATAGATTGGCTGTACTACTTACTAAGCAAATTGACTGGCTCAACCTGGAGAGCTAGTGCTTAAACACTTAAGACATCAGCATTAGCCCTCTGTTATTCGACAGCCGAGTGTATTGTGCTCCTGCCTAGGCTTGATCATTCCACACCAAGCTAATTAATGTCCAACTCGACACTTAATCTCTGAAACTCTACCAGAGATTCCGGTACACAGCAACAGTTCTCCTCCTGTCGTCAGAAAGCAACCACAGAAGTGTTGGCTAAAGTCTATGCTAGTGTTAAATTTCCAATATACATGGACATTACTTCACATCCAGCAGTCCGCTAGACTTGTATATGTCCAATCTGGTTAGGTTCGCTATCGGAGGACATGACAACTATTTAGGCATGGAGTGTTGAGTGATCTTTGATACATATTACAAACCACTCTCTCGTAGCTACGCCATCTGTCTGCCCTCCTGGCTTTAATCTCCCACGTCATCTTTGGACCAAGCTGAATTACACAAGCAAGACAAAACTCTCAGATAAACTGATTGTTAAATTTACATTAGTCATCTGTCGAAGAATTTCCGAATCGTTGCAAGATGTTCTTTTCAGGTGTCGTTGTAGATGATGACATCATCATATAAGCATCACAATTATCTAAACCGGAAGTAATCATATTCATCGAGCGTTGAAAAGTACTTGGGGAACTCTTCATCCCGAACGGATCTGGAGTCACAAATCCCGAAATGTCATTTGCCCTTTCCGTTAGTGGAATTGTCTAAAATCCTTTTAGAAGGTCAAATGTGGTGACGTACTTGGCATTTCAATTTTATCAATACATTCATCGATTCTTGATGATGGAAATGAATGTTTTTGTCACACTGTTCACCTTCCCACAATAAGTGAACATGCGGAAATTTTTACCCAGTTTCGGAACAAATATACATAGTAAACTCCAATCACATTTAATGGGCTCAATGAAATCGTTCTCCAGCAAATATTGAATTTGCTTTTTCAAATATTCATGTTTGAGAGGGGGAATCATGTATGGGTGTTTTTATACAGGCGTTGAATCTACAAATTCAACGTCATTAAAAATTTTGTTTGTCCTGGCAGGAATATTTGGAAACTAGTACACATTTTCGAATAAAAACTGTTTAAGTTCATCAATTTCTTCTTGTTGTAAATGCAAATGTTCCTGGTCCAGATTTGTCGAAATTTCCTAATATCGAAGATTTTTTTTGCTTAAAGTTCAACAGTGTCTAATTGAATTTTCTGACTTAAATCCTCAGTTGGTCGGACAAGCACAACCAAACTAATTGCATGATTTACTTGACTATCTCTTTCAATGTACTAGTACTCCATTAATTTATTTAGATTAGAGTACTGTTATTATAATTTAACACCTCCATTTTCTTCTTTCTTTGTAAAGACCATAAAATCTTATTTGAAGAAAAATTTTAAGAAAGAGCAAGAGAGAATGAATTCTATTACAAACTCAAAATTTCTCTCAAGTGAAATTATGTGAACAAATATTGATCGCCTGACATTGTCTGAGGTAAGGGACTAATCAACCATAACTCGTTTAAATGGTTCGTCAAATGCAGAAATAGGTTGCATTTGAGCCTTATGTATCTTCTAATTGGGTTTTCCTACTATTTGACAAGTCTCCAGCTAGGTCGTTGCCTTGTAACAAATGAATGCCCTCAACGGGTAAAGTATACACTACACCGACTGTCACATGTCCTAAAACTAATTCTGATGACCAATAAAGAATGGAGAGGATTATTAACCAAACACAACTCTACTCCCTGAAAGAGAACACTCTCATTAAAACTGGACGTCTCAGAAAAAGACGAAGTATCTGATAATAAACGATCGAGAAGCTCCTGTATCCCTTAAAAATTCGATTGGGATAGGATTGGCCCAATTACTCAAGACTGATATAGAACCGTTCGACATGAATGGTTCATAATTTTTCAAAATAAAATCAGACTGGTGTTTATTAGACCGAACAAATGTATTTCTTTCAATACATAACCGTGACATTGAGCTCTTAGAAATAAGAGCATTTGGGATACGTTTCTCTTAATTCTGATGCCTATATTTCAGTTTGAAGCAATCAGAAATGACGTCTCATCTGTTCTTGCAATAGGTACTAGTAGGAAGAGAAAAGGATTTTAAATCAAGTTTATCAGAAGCTTGAGATTTATAAGTTGTGCCAGATTGAGTTTTATGAGGAGTCGTATTCGGGATGAAATACCTTTCTGCCAGTAGACTGCTGAGTTAATGATTTGCCTGCAACTGGAAAGTAATGAGTTAAGAAACACTCATCAGTAGCAAGAGCAGCATTTTTCACGGTTTCAGTCTTATGCTCTTCAAGATAAGATTTAATGTCATAATGGATATAGGTTTTGAACTCTTCAGTTTAGAGACTTTCATAATCATATTCAACTTTCTTGGCTTAGCACCGTGTCTCAAATAACTGCTCTTTTTCTCTTGCAAATTGGACATGAGTTTGTCCAGGTTCTTTTTTTATAGTTTCTGAAATTTTGCGATAAGACTCAGGGATTAACACATAAAACTGATATAGAACCACTCGACATGAATGGTTCAAATCAAAGTCAAAACTAAGTTTTATTGACATGGATACATAAATATTTCGGGCTTTGTCAAATAAGCACAAATTGCAATAATTGAGTTCAGTGCTCCTTTGGCCACTTTAGATTCCCAGCAACCTTTTCAAAATGAATAAAATATTTGTCTACTTCCTTTTCGTTAAAATGGGGAACTATCCTAATATTTTTTTGCAATGTCAAAACTTGAATTTGCTGGCTCAAATTCTTTTCATTTCAATTTGAAATTCCTTTTCAGCCTTCTCATTTTTAAAATCTGTACGTGCATTTGTTCTTTTTGAAACTAGAAATGTGTTTGTTTATTCTGCAACTACATTTGTCTTTCTTTCTCTCTTTTTCTAATTGCATTTGTTTATATATATATATATATATATATATATATATATATATATATATATATATATATATATATATATATATATATAATTTGTTGATATTCTCTCGTTCCTGTCGCTCTCTCCGCAGAAAAACAGAACGGATAAGTGTTATAGGCATGGTCATTTCAAGTAAATTTCGCTTGGTGAAAATTAATAATTCTGATGTTTAAAAAAAGTTGTGTGCTATTGTTTCTGTTCTAGAGTACTACTCGATAAAATGCAATAAATGTAGATTTCCGATTATTCTTGAGAATCATACAACTATTATAAAGTGTAACGTTTTTGTCCGTTGTAACAACCCTTAATATGCACCTAACAATAAGCACTGATACACATAATAATTGCAGCCAATCGTATCATCATGTTTGTTATTTTTTTCACCTGCCAAATAGTGCCATACATATTTGCCATAATGGTGAAAACGAAATAAGTCACCGCAAAATGCGTCTTTTCAATTACCGTTTTAGTGAGATTTATCTTCGCTGTTGGGAGTAAGTATTACCGTACCTTAAAATTACTGCATGCAGCGTTTCAAAAGTTTTAATTTTTCTGTGTCAAATCAGTTGTCATATTTGGTGGGTGGGGAGGCGTGGTACCAACAAAGACTAAGTTGTGGCGGTTAAAGGCCGCCTAAAATTTTCTAAGTCACTGCAAATTAGCTTACGAGGCTTATCTTGATGAAAATTCTTACCTCAGTTATCTTCTCTGCAGTCAGTACGAGGGGGAGAATAAAAATAAGCTTTTAATCCGTTTAGAAGCTTTTATTTTTCTTATTGGAATATTTATGTCTCTGCAGCTTGAATCCGTGTTTTCTAATCAGTCATTAGTGCGGAACGGAAAAAGATAAACAACACACAAGGGCACAATCGATCGTCATATCTGAGATTGATATGTGGTTACGTTCAACTGTGGAGATTTATAGAGTTAAGCATCTGCATGACATGTGAAATATTGTTTAGTCACAATATCGTACTTTTAAATATGTACGTAGAATTTAGCACGATTTAGAGGTCTTGAGCATTAATATTCAATTTACACACATTATGAGAAGGAAATTGTAAACAAAATAATTTTTTATGTTGTATTGGTGATAATTGTTTGTAACGATATAATCGTTCCCTTAATATTTTGGGAAAATAATGATTCATTTTAGGCATTTAGGGTATTCTCTGTAGCCTATGGGATGCGTCACCCATTCAAACAATAGCACAAATTGGCTAGGAAGAAAAGTTAGGTTCCACATAGTCTCATCTACTGGAGTATATCAGTTTTCATTTTAAAAATGTTAAGCGATTTGAGAATGTTCTAAACAACCTATCTTGGATAGATATGCCGAGAAGAAAATTGATTGATATTTCAGTGAAGCGGATATAATTGAGGCCGCCGAGTTTTATTAAAAAGTTTTTAATTATCTTATAGAAAATTTATCTTGTTCTCTACATACAAATTTGGGACTCAGCGCATATTTCTTTTTTGCATACCAGTTACACCTATTAGGTTTTAATGTTCACTTTAAAGGTGCAAAATGATATAACAAAACCTTCCTCTACTAGCTCAGTCAATTATAACAGGAATATGCGAGACAATGAGATGCTTCATAAAACAAACATCAATGAAACTTTTACCAAACAATTTACATCGAATGACGGCAATGTATTTATTTTGCCGTAGTAGGGGTAGAAATGAATAATAGGGACCACAGATCTTAAGTGTCCCTGGTAAATTCATCCTTATAACAGTTGATGCAGAAAAAGTAAGCTTCCATTATCATAAATTATACGGGCGTTTCTCCCAGAATAAGTAGCTATAATTTTAGGAGTCATTAATCCCAAAAACGCATGGGCTAAATGAATACATTCCCTTAATAAGAGATGAAAATGTGATGGTTGATATTTTTTTTTCAGTGCTGGTTACATGTTTCTAACAACATCAATGATACAGTCTCAGTTTGCATACTATAGTACACATTTTATCACTGGAAAAATAATCCGTTTTTAGCACATTTTGAACTTTAGAAAGATAAATGTCTGTTCCATGCATTCAACTACGATAGGATAATTAACATAGTCACTAGCTAATTATTTGATTCAAACAGCAGATACAATTTTAAGATTTTTCCTATTTTTAATTTTATCAATGAGAACATAGGTATTTTGTAATTTTATAATATTGGAGCACCAGTTTGTGCTTTTTGATATAGATTTTACCTATTAAATAAACACATAAATATATTTATTTCCTAGCTTGAAAAAAATACCAGCTACGTTTCATTAATGCAAAAACAATGGTATACTTTTAAATAAATGAGAGTAGTAGAAACTGCTAATATATTTTTGAAGTACATTTAAATTAAAATAATTGACCCATCACCAGCAAGCAATGAATAAACATGGAACATTATACTTCCGTGTCCATTTATCTGACACGATCGTTTATGTTTTAGATGTCTTTGGATACTAAAATATTTTCAAGTTCTGTTATAACTAGACTAAAAAATATTAAGCTAGTTTACAGATCTGACGACATCCTCTGGGATTATGGCAAAAATGGTTCCGTTCAAAACATATAGAAACATTAGTTTTGGAAGTGTTTCTTCTTAGTGTCATTGTAACTGACAAATATGAAGTTCCAGCCTTTCTTAAACGCGAAAACGTATATATATATTTTTTTTAAATCTGGAAACTCGGCACAGCTTGAAAATAATTTATATGATCTCCACATTTCATCATCATCACAGAACATCAAGTTCTGTGTTGTTCTTTTATCATATTACGGAAGTAAACTTGACTACTGATGCAATTACTATTTTTAACAAAACTATCAGAAAAGTTATTTACTGCATTTTGAAAAATCACTTTAAAGCAGTCACTAACTGCCCAAAACCTCACGGAAACTATTTGAATTGTTTCAATGAACAGGACGTCGCTGAAACGTTTTTGTTTTGATGCGGAAGGAACTTGTAGAATCAAGCGATCAAACTAAAGAGATGCATCAATAACAGTTTCCTGAAGAATGTTTAACCACACAAAAACTTGTAGAATCTGACACTGAAACTTTATGGAAACTAATAGTGTCAGAGCAGTCTCTGAACAGTTTTGCTTTCTAATTCTAAATTGTCAGCATATTATCGTAAATTATGGTTACAGGACACTGCAGGAAACTGCTGGATATTTAACATTATTAGAGAATATTAAACCATGTTTTTGCACAGTCTCTTTGTGGCTTCCATCTACTTCTAAAACTTAAAAATCTTAAACATTTCCACTCAGGGAATTTAAATAAAGGGAAGTTATTGAATACAGGAGGGTATTAATGTAGATATAAAAGTTTGACTTCAAATTTTTATGCGTGAGTTTGAGCATTCAGTTGATTTTTTGTGCATTTGTTTCTTTCTTAACATGCAGTGTTTGCCATTGCTTCTCCTAGAATGGTCCCTGGGCACCAATACTGTGCACTTTATACAACATAGAAAGCACCATTTATAAACTAAACAAAAACAGTGAACCACTGAACCTTACAAATGTTAAGACCATAAGAATCAGACAGCCCGACGATCAGGACTAGTCTATTATTTAGCAGGCAAATATATTAAAAAATTGACAGATTCAATTTCGTTCGCAAGATCTATGAACCTTATTTTTCCAGTAAGCTTCTAATTCCAAATTAGCATTTGTGAACTTAGATATTTTATTAACAACGCGCAAGCAGGAATTTGGTTTTTAATATAGGAATCATATGGTTGTTGTTTGTTCTCCTTCTGGTATCCACGTTGGCTTAATTCTGAGGGGCGTTTGATTGCAACTGTGGAGGTTTTAACTCTTCCGGTAGATATGACAAAGGTTGACAAAAGACAGAAAAAATGAAGAAAACAGGCATGGTCGATATTCTTGTACAAAACTCCACAAAAGATTTGAACTTTTCAGATTGAAATTATACATTCTGTAGTGATGCACCAATAGAAGATGTTTTGCTTTAGTTAATCCTTTGTTTGGTACGATGAACTCTCTAAAACTGTTGATTAAAAAATCTAAATTTATTCAGTATATTTTGGGAGAGTAAAACATCCTCTATAGTTTTGGCAGCTAATTACAAGAAATTACTCAGATTCTAAACCATATTTTGATTTATACGAAAATGAGAATATGCAAATGAGTTGAGCAATACGCATTGCGTGTATCGCTGTTTCTATCTCTCTGAATGAATATGTGCAATCGCAAGAGCTGATTTTTTTTCTCTTGTCGGAATGTTTATCTCTTTAGGACAATGTTTAACTAAAATTCACACCACAGCGTGTTTTTGTCTACTTCTTAAGCTTACTGTCCTACACTTATTAATATAAACGTGTTCATGTAAATTGACTGTACTATACCTATTAATATAAGCGTGAAAATATTAGCGTACAGTCCTACCCTTATTGTTTACGTTAGCTTGCAGTCCTGCACCTTACTTTTTAATTAATTTATTTGAAATTATTTATATTAAGTTTTATGTGAGTCGATATCTCTCTTTAGAGGTATGAATTGTATGAATGCTGTATCTTTTATACCTTTTGAAGTCACAAGTCCTTGAATGATTGTTGATGAGAATACTGTTGTAAATACTGTACATCTTGTCACACTTGTCAACTCGTAGGAAAACCTAAACACAAGGTACAAAAGGCTAATCTGTAACCTATTCCTGCATTTAAAAAAAACATGGTAGACATAGTCGATCCCTTAAATAGGACCACAATACTCATTCACCATAATGTGTGCGTGAAGATGATTTCCAGAGGCAATTTCTTTCCATGGTTAAAAGTTTGTACACCTTTTGACCTTCCCAAATATGTTAAGCATGATAAACAGGGTTAAATGTTTTGTTTGGAAATTTCCAACAAGTTATGTATGAATGAAGCATCCATCAGTTTTAATCTTTTGCTTATCACCCTGAAAGTCAAGTGGGTTTGGAAAGTTTTAAAAAAAACTTTGAAGAATATGATTCGGTTATTTAGGTTCAATACAGGAAAATATTGGGATAAAGGTGATGATTTACTGTTGTTTTCAGTTAAAGAATCAGTACTAGAATCATTGGGTTTTTGTCCTTTTGAACAAGTTAGGGGTAATATACTCCAAGTGGACCACTGAAATTATCAAGATACTTTTTAATGGGGATTCCAAGTTTAATCTTCTCGACCATAGTTATGCATATTTAAGTTGTCTATACGCTTGACAATTGTCCGTAATTGAGGTTATGACTTTGGGCCTACCTGGATAATGTAATATTTTAAAAAATGTTCGGAGTTAAGATCAGGACTTTGGTTTTTCCATTGTATAAAACATTGTTTACATAATTTGTATCATGATGTTTAGCTAAATTTAAGTAAAGGACCTGACATTGCATACAGCTTAAAATGTTCTGATAATGACCTTTGACAATATCCCAGTCATTGAATTATGCCTTAAGTTTTGATAAAAGGATGAAGTCAACAAAAAGTATTTATTTCTAGCGGGATTTCGATTTTTTTCTGTTAGTTCGTTCATGACCACAGCGTTATAACAGAAAACTTGGGGCTTACCTGGGAGTCTGAAACCAAGAAGCATTCTAAATGAAGCCCGAGGAAGTGAACTTTGTTCCAATTTCTACACTGGAAATGTCAGAGTCGATAGAAAAAGGCAATTTCATTGCGCTTGCGAGACCATTGCACACGATATTAGAACACTATAATGCATGAAGTACAAAATATTTCGATCCAATTTTATTTTTTTGGGGGGTGGGGTGGGGGAGGAAACGTTTGGTAAAATTGCTTTGGGTCTGAGTACTTAGTTTTTCTCTGGTGGGTTTTATAGCAACATAAGGGATCAAAGTTATATATATATATATATATATATATATATATATATATATATATATATATATATATATATATATATATATATATATATATATATATATATATATATATATATATATATATATATATATATATAACTTATATATAGGTGAATCCTACAAAATTTTGCTCGTATCTTTAACGAAAATAAGGATTCCTACAAATGGCTGAAAAAAGTCAATAACGCTAAACTAAAGTCTCTAACTATTATATTTCCGTACGGTTAAAAACCGCATAATAAATCCATGAGGTTAGCTCGGTTTTGTTACTCTATTATTGACTATATTTTTCACGATTTTTATGCGGTTTTGTTTACTAACAAACCGACCCAATTGTTGCCGTTTACCCTCCCTGCTGCTCCTGATTTTATCAGGGATTAGCCAAATATTTTATCCAGACCAATCTAGGATCGTATATATAAATTAATATATAGAGTTTCGTTTCTTAAGTCAATTATATTTCCATCTTGATTTGTGAGTTTGAAATTCATTCTCGACAATAATGGATTATGTACACGCAGGTAGACTTGATTTATTGGCTCAGATACAAAAAGCCACCCTGGGGTGTTTGAATACTGGATGAATATAATATATATCTCTGCTGAGCCTGATTAGACTTAGAGAGGTCAAAATGGTAGCTATTATCAATTATATCGCAAACTAGATTCAGTGCGATGGTGGATGTTATATTAACAATATTAGGCGAGATGTGACGATCTGTTCCATATGGATCATTATTATATTTGAGAATTACTGGGGGTGGAATTAATTTTTTCCAGGAATTACATATTCTTTTAAAGTGTTAATCAATAAGATCACTAACTGATTTTTTTAGCTCCTCGGAGTCAAATCAAAAACCGGGGTTTTTATGAAGTTGGTAGTGTTTTTTTCTGTGATTCCCTAAAATTTCGAAAATTTT